>CM076577.1:75669411-76389226 GCA_034641835.2 Pinus albicaulis | reverse complement strand
TACTTATTATGAGGAAGTTTGTTTGAAACCTCCCCAAATTTTTATATATTAATCTATTTTTGACTTATTTATTTTAGTATTTAAACCCTTCTCATGCATTTAGAGAAGGGTCCAGAATTTTATCAAAGAATAATTTGTGAAATATTGCACTTTTGTACTTTTATGAATGCCTTTGATGAAATATATGGAACATGATTGTTGAGGAGGTAAATCCCCTCTGCGGACAGAGGCGATCCCTACTAGCCCAGCAGGGGTCTAGCAACAAACAAACAATGCTATGACGCAAGTTGCTAATTACGAATGAAAGACTTGGGATAGAAGCCTACCTGGATTCCAACGCTATGATCTGAAGAAGAAGTGTCCCCGTCCTTCAGCCCTGGCAGATCACAATCCTTCCACGATCTCCGCGGATGAACACCTGCACATAGAAGAAACGAACAGATACAAGCGTAGGAACCAACATACGTAACTAAACATCGGTCAGAAAAGATATTACTCGCATTAACATGATGGAAAACGGAGTGGAACCATAATCATAGTCATCTATTAAGTAATAAACGAATAAAAGTTACAACCAAGTTCTGACGTCGCAGCTTCCTTCGAACGGGTCTCCGGTCGTCCACGTCTCGCAAAGCTCGCCAAGGAAAGGGAAACCTCTCCAGAGTCTCGTAACAATGGTCTCCTCGCTTGAATGGGCCTTAAGGGAAAGAAGGGATTCTTTACGGCACAAAGGCACTTGGGAATAGGGAGATGCAAAGCTTCAGCACTTCCAGACTAGCTTGCCATGGATCTGAGCAAGCTTTTATAGATGGGGAAGGAGGGAGTTGGGATCCCTATTATTATGGGATTGGCCCTATCAACAAGGAAGGTTCCATAGAAGGTGGCAAAAACCACTTCCCTTCCATAGAACTCCCGCAGCCAAACCTCCCAACTCAAGATAGGCAATGGTTGTGAGTTTGTTTGAACTCAACTTCCGCCATCCATATTAAAAAACAGTCCCTAAAATGGGTGGCGCGATTGCTGCTCTATGACAGAGCGCCAAGTGGCGCGACCTCTTTACAGGATTTCCCTGATTGGCGCGAGCACTGAACTGTCTACCCGCGCCAATGCAAAAAGAGCTGTTTTTCATGGATTTTGCAAGGAGATGTCTCAAGGGGAAATGAAGCTCATACTCAGAGGGATGCATTGATGATGTTTCCAAGGCATGACAGTGTTCACAGGTCACATAATGGGTCCTCCATTGTGCGGGATGGGGAATGGTAAGGACGGTGACAAATTACTGTGTAACAGATGCCCCCTAAAGCATGAGGCCCGAGAGAGAGAGGGGTGAAATGCTTTACGAGAACATGTCCAACTGAAGGCCCGCCGTCGGAAAACCTGCACAGACAGATACAACTGATATCTCAAGTACATGATGTATATATATGGTATGGACGCAGCCATCCGAACGGAGTATGCTATAATCCGGATCCAGGGTATGGGCGCAGCCATCCAACTAAGATCAAACAAATAGACTCGGGTATGGTCGCAGCCATCCAATCATTGAGTCATGTACATAATGACAATAATCCACAATCGCAGCCTGGATTACAACAGACACAATCCGGGGTCTTGCGCTCCATCTCGACCCAAACAAGTACAAGTTCTAGCATGCGAATGTGTGAGCTGATGTCGAACATGCAAGAACATCGTCTGATTACCAGCCAATGATGAAAGCCGTTAACAGATGCGAGAGAAACCACCAATAATGACGATGGTTCTCAAGGTACTACAGGTACAATCTACGGCGTGTGAATAAATGAGCTGACGTCGAACACCCGCAGAATCATCCGATCGGAGGCCAATAATGAAAACCTCTCGTCGAATGCGACGAACCTGCCATTAAGGCATGATCTCGACCCAAACGAGTACAAGTTCGAGCATGTGAATATGTGAGCTGATGTCGAACATGCAAGAACATCGTCTGATTACCAGCCAATGATGAAAGCCATTAACAGACGCGAGAGAAACCACCAATAATGACAATGGTCCTCAAGGTACTACAGGTACAATCTACGGCGTGTGAATAAATGAGTTGACGTCGAACACCCGCAGAATCATTCGATCGGAAGTCAATGATGTAAACTTCACGTCGAATGCGACGGACCTGCCATTGAGGCATGCAGGCTCCAAGGTACCATCAGGAGTCTCTAGACCAGCTTCCTGGATAATGAGTTGAAGTCGACAGGAAGTGACCTTGATCGAAGGTGGGCCATAATGATTCCCACATCATCGACACGAGACAGAGAAACATAATGTTTTGTTGTGAATCAGGATCATATGAGAAACAGAGGAAGGTTGATATTTGCAGAGGTCAACTTCTCTTGAACACATAAACGACACGACAATGGACTTGGCAGTATTTGACATCAACGGATCAAAGGTCATGGCGACGAGGCAGTGAACAGATGAGAGGTCAAAAGAGATTACCCAAACCCATGGAAGCAAAGTGAAACAACGAGATGAGATGTCCCCAACCCGACACGAATGCAGACAAGTGCCATGTTCAAGAGCGACATACTGCCGATGACAACGACGATGGTTCCATTTTCCCCCCACCATTTCTGGCGAGTACCCCAATTATTTTTGATAACAAGCTTGAAGGGGATAGCATATGCTTGTGATATAAGTCCGCCCTTCGGGCGAATCCATCCTAGTGCATTTAACGAGTCCTAGGAAGGAGAAACTTGGAGAACGTCATTTTGACGAAATCCAATGTCATCAGGGTTTAACGAGTCTGACAAAGGAAGAACTCGGCGTCTTTTCATGTTTAGAGAGTTTGAAAAGACAGCGGAAAAGAAAACTCCACAGGTCCCTTTTCGTAAATAGTTTCCCAGATCCGAAAAGGTAGAAAACAATATCAGGGAAAACCTCCTAGTCGCGATAGGCTAGGGTATTCCTTTTTCGTAATCGATCCAGCCCAGCCCGAAAAAGGGTTAAACTTATACTGGGTGAATGTCGATTCGTGTCCATTTTAACGAGATCGAAACGACAAGGGCCTCGGCGATGTTTTCATATTTAGAGAGTCAGAAAAGAGCTGAAAGATGACTCCAGAGTGACTTTTTCGTGTATTTACCGAGTCCGAAAAAGTATAAAATACAACTCGTTTCCACCTTTTAAGTCGCAAAAACCTGCCGCTGGACATACCCAACAAGCGTAAAATCCATTTTCGACATAATACATGCAAATATTTGACAAAAATAACTTTTTAGAGCTCATTTAACGTCGAAAAGTTATAAATATGTCTAATTGGTAAAAAATGAAATTACTTTTTACTATTTACCTTGTGGAGAGCAACAATGGTCCATTT
Organism: Pinus albicaulis; assembly: GCA_034641835.2. Lineage (NCBI taxonomy): Eukaryota > Viridiplantae > Streptophyta > Pinopsida > Pinales > Pinaceae > Pinus > Pinus albicaulis. The sequence goes on along the minus strand of CM076577.1, from coordinate 76,385,877 downwards.
GGAGCAGAATCTTCCGACGGTGATTGCGACCAATCCAGGCAACCATTCAGCGTCTCGTCTGTGACAGGTAAGAGGCGCTCCTTTTCTCTTTCTTTCCATACATTTTTTAATGATTTCCCTTCATAAATTAGCTCTGTAAGGGCACTTTTGAAATTTTAGGGCCGGGCCCAGTGGCGCGGGTATCGGGCACGGACCCGCGCCACTGAGCTCTTTTTACTAAAGGGGCCGCGCCACCTGGCGCGACTGTCAACAAAACAGTCGCGCTAGCGGTGGAACCCAAATTTTCGCCTAAAATTCCGACATTTATACCAAATTCCTTGAAATTTGAAGCTCACAAAGATCTAATCAGGGGCTTTTGACCATGTGAATGCAGATAAACACTCAAAATGGCAATTGAATGGAAGGAACGAGAACACGGAGATGAGGATGAAGAGGCCATGCAAAGCCAGGCTTGCATGAACGCTCTGAGAGACTGCGGATTGAAAAAGTTCTTCCTCACGCCATGTTTACGAGCTCAGCCCGAGCTTCTCCAATATCTAATCAACATCTACGATGAAAATGACCAAGTATTCAGAATACGAGACCAAGTGCTGGAATTGGAGGTCACTGACATTTATTTCATTACTGGATTGTCCCGCAGAGGTCCAATCCCTATACTGACTGGGAGCAGACCATCAGGGGAAAAGATGGAAGAGGTAATGGCGCGGGTGTGCCGAGGGGCACAAACAGGATCAGGAAGTAAGAAAGTATACATCTCCACCATCCCTGACCTAGCACTGAGAGTAGTTCTCCACACCATTACGCGGGCTGCTGGGTCGCAGGCTCCGCACGAGGCCACGAAGACTCAACTCCTGTTAGCCTCAGAATGTATGGGTCCCCGACTGTATGATTGGGCAACAGCTGTGACCATCAATATGAAAAGGCAGCTCACAAAGTGCAAACAGGGGAAACTGAAGCAGTTTGGGTATGGTTCCATCTTGGTATCGTTCATTCTAGAATGCATACCAACCTTCCAGGGCCAAGAGGCCCATGTGGCGAGTCCGGTACCACGAGAGCCGAGAATGGCTCGCTGGGCAGAACTGATGCCCAGATCTGGAGGTGGCCAACAGATGTCCTGGAAGCCAGAGTTCTTTAGGTGGCTACGGCGCCAACTAATCGTTGTGGAAGATTGGCCCTATTCGGGAACTGACTTTACCGGGGACCCAGATCTCCCATTACCAGAAGGAGATGACTGGGACGAGGAGCTGGGTAAGACCTCATATTTTTGATTTCATGTTTATATGTGTTTTTTTTTTTTTGTCAATACACACTTGTCTTAACACAACTATATATGCATGCAGATGTAGGACCTGAGAGACCAGCCGGGATGTCTCCTATCTCTCGGAGGACACAACTCGCCCCTGAGATCCAGGGGGAAGGCACCGGAGGAGAGGCACTGGTCCAGAACCTCGAGGGGATTGCCCATGGGATCCCAGACTAGGCCCGGCTGTCAGACGTACCGATGGAGTACCAGCGCCATACGGTGGGAGTTCCAAACCGGCTCCACCGAATCCTGAGGCGGCTAGTGCGTGCAGTGACGTGCTATCATGAGCACCATGCGGATTAGTCTCTAGGATTTATGCCACACCTATTTTTTTAGAGACAGAGTGTCTCGGATGTATTAAGACAATTATGTATATTTTTTGAGTTTTATGCGACACACTTTATGTAAACATTTCGATATCTATATATATACATATCTATTTCTGGATGAGTCTTCTTTACATGTGATGATGATTTATAAATTGCGCAAATGCCTATCTAACACCAAATTTGCTACTGCATCTGTTAATGTATTCAAATGTCTGGGTATATGATGATATGTAATGTATTCAAAATTCCTTTCCAGTAATCGAATACACAAATACAATCGTAAAATGGACGGGTTTCTTACCGAATAGTGCCCGTTTAGCTGCAACACTACAAGCTGTGAATCTAGGTACACGAGCAATTCACGGATACCAAGGTTTACTGCCTCGGTTAATAATTCCAACACGGCGCTATATTCCGCGATATTGTTCGTGGTACGTCCTAAGCACACACCTTGCAGGTCGATCAACTCACCAGCAGGATCGTAGATTACCCAGGCTGGAGAAGACAGATTCCTGGTACTGCGGGAGGCACCGTCCGCGAAACCAACAAATGGATGAATAGACATCTGCACAACCAGGAAGACCCGATCAGCAGAAAGATGTTTACAAAGCACACCACACCATGCACAAAAATGACAATCACACACCTATGTACACACACCACACCAAGAAATCATTTCAGGCGTAGTACTTCTTAAGGTACAGCCCATTTCTGGGCTGCGCCAATGGAACTCCTTCGTAATCTATAAGCTCGTAGGCCCCATTTTTCAAAACGCGTTTTACAATATAGGGACCGTGCCACATAGGCTGGAGTTTACCGGCACCAAGCTTATCATGTGCCTGATCATACAAGAGGACGAGGTCTCCTTCGATGAAAGAACGGGGAGAAACAGATTGATCAAAATGAGATTTGACCCTCTTCTTTTGTGCTTCGATGATCAAAGCAGCTAGACGACGGGTTTCATCCAACCGTTCGAGATACAGAAGACGCTCTTCCTCAGGAGAAGTATCCGGTAAGAGCTCCACAGCTAATTTGAGCGAAGGAATTTCACATTCAACCGGCAAAGTAGCTTCCAGACCGTACACCAGTTGGACTGGTGTGAATCCGGTTGCACTTTTAGCAGATGTTCGGTACGCCCAGAGAGCTGAGAACAGTTGGAGATGCCAACTGGATTTATGAATCCCAACTGTTCGCTGAAGCATCGTGACCAAAACCTTGTTCACTGCTTCAACCTGACCGTTCGCTTGAGGGTAGTATGGCGTTGAGCTGTCGTGACGCAGGCCCAACGCAGCTGTCAGCTCCGCCATCATGTAATCGCGAAAATGAGTACCGTGATCAGTGACGATAGCTTGAGGAACCCCGAATCGTGCAATAACACGGTTGAATAAAAATGAAGCAGCCGTTCTTCCGTCAGCAGCTAGTGTAGGCATCGCCTCGGCCCACTTAGTGAAGTAGTCGACGACGACAATGATATACGCATGCCCCCCGGCCGAGTGAGGGTTACACGTCATAAAATCCACGCCCCATTTCGCGAAAGGGCCGACGGTAATAACGGGATGCAAAGGTAACGACGGCGCGCGCATCTTGCGCTGAAAAATCTGGCACGGATGGCATTTTCGGACTGCAGTGATACAATCCTTGAATATAGAAGGCCAGAAATAACTTGCCCTCAGAATCTTTTGGGCAGTGGCATATCCGGACATGTGTCCACCACAGGCGCCACTGTGGCAGTCATTCAAGACTTTCTCAGCCTCGTCCAAGGTAAGGCATCGTCGGAGCACCGAATCTACTCCAATACGATATAAGGTGTCTCCTACTATGCGGTAGGGTTGGGACTGGTGCCGAATCCGACGGCGTGCAGCTTTATCCAACTCAGACCGAAATGTCGCGGTCTGAAGATACACTATGATGTCACCGTACCAAGGATCACGAGTATCGATAAGAAACAGTGTTTCGTCCGGTATATGATCTTCAGAGTGCTCAGGAATAGAGTCCGTAGGGAGAGAACATATAAAATCCGCGAAGACCAGTGATTTAGTTGACTTGGCAGTTGTGAACTCCAAATCAAACTCCTGCAGGATGACGATCCATTTGGAGTACTTGCCCCCTAGTAATTGTCTAGAAAGAATATACGTCATGGGGTTGCAGTCTGAAACCACTGTTATTGTGCGCAAAAGGATGTAATGGCGAAAGCGTTGTACGGCGTGTACGGCTGCTAAGGCCAACTTCTCAACATGTGCATAACGCGTTTCCGGGTCGAGAAGGTTCCGAGATAGGTAATAAACAACATGTTCGTCACCGTTCTCGTCATCCTGCACCAAGACCATGGCGATGGTGCTTAATGCGGCGGCTAGATACAAAGTAAAGTCGCGGTGGTAGTCGGGAGGACGAAGCAACGGAGCATTGACTAGCAATGTCTTCAGCTTCTCAAAGGATTCTTGAGCGATTTCGTCCCAATGAAAGGGAACATTCTGCTTTAACAAACGAGTGAATCCTTTGGCCACCTCGGCGTAATTCGGGATAAAGCGCCTAAGAAAATTCTCTTTCCCTTGCAGACTCTGCAACTGATACAGGGAGGAGGGTGACGGGAGATTTATAATGGCCTCAACCTTCAGAGGGTCGAGGCGAATTCCGTCTTTCGAGACTATAAAGCCTAAAAGACGGCCAGAATCGACGCAGAAGACGCACTTATGAGGATTGAGCCTAATATTATAGCGTCTGCAACGAAGAAATATCTTGCGAAGATGCTCAGGATGATCCTCGCGCTTACCCGAATGGGCAGGCAAGTCGTCCAGATAAGGCTGGACAATATGGCGAATATCATGAAAAGTGTATGACATCGCTCGCTGAAACATGGCGCCAGCGTTCTTTAAGCCGAACGGGAGTTTTTTGTATGCAAAAGTGCCCCACGGACAGATGAATGTGGTCTTATGTTGATCCTCAGGTGCAATGTTAATCTGGTTGTAACCTGAGAAACCATCCATTAAGGAGTAGATCTCACTCCCGGCACAATCGTCGATAATCTGATCGATAAACGGAGTGGGATAATTATCCTTAGGACAGGTGCGATTGATATCGCGATAATCTACACAGACTCGAATGGTACCCTGCTTTTTATCGACAGGGACGATATTGGACACCCATTCTGTAAGGGGGATAGGATAAATAAACCCCGCGTTCAGAAGTTTTTCAACTTCTGCCTTGATAGCGGCGGCTTTCCGAGGATGCATGGGACGTAAGCGTTGGCGTACGGGTTTCGCACCTGGATAGGTTGGAATCTCGTGCACGACAATACTAGGATCAATTCCCGGAATTTCCTCGTAGGACCATGCGAAAACATCTCTGAATTCTTTGAAAAGCTCAGTATAGACTTGAATCTCCTCGGGAGAACAAGTCACACCCACATGAATATTCTCAACAATCCCCGGTTTAACGGAGATGTTGATTGGAACAGTTTGAGTAATGTTACTCAGATTACCCTCCGAAAAGACCTCGTGCGTCAAGATCGGTGTTTGAAGAGGAGGGGAAGGAACCTGAGTAGCATAGCGCTCCAGACAGTCAGTCATTGCCCCCAAGCTAGGCATAAACGAGGAACGATGATGTCCATCGCCCCAGGGTAGCTCCTCGAGAGACATAGTTTCAATGATAGCCTCATCTGAGGGAAAAGTCTCTCTAAGAGGATCAGGTGAATCAGCCTGACCAAGCCAGGGGGATTGTGAGTAGACGTCAAGAGCCATGCTCATCGGAGCATGCTGAGGAGGTGGAGGGTCCGATGCGTCAACAATCTCACAGTAGTTGATCTCTACTGGCGTTAAAGGCAAGGATTCTCCAAACTCATATACCTGCTCAGGTGAAGGAATAAGCCAGGGGTCATCAGTCCTGGACAACATGTTGACTTGAGCGGTATTCGGTGGCGGTGCGGGGAATATACCCATGAGAACAGGGTCCTTGAAAAGACCAGGTCCTATGCTGTCTGGGGGATTCGGAATTTGATCCACATACGGCACGTTGTTCTCGGAGCTAGAGGTAAAAAACGACAACTGATCTACCGTGACAATCTTGCCCTCGTGAGGGAACTTAATGAATCGAAAGACAGTAGACGGCACACAGAGCATGGCATGGGTCCAGCTGCGGCCAAGAAGTATATTGTAGTTGAGTTTAGCGTCAACTACTTCTACTTCTACGTTGACAGTTTTTCCCTGTAATGTGATCGCAAGACTCTCGAGAACTCCCAGGGGTTTAGACTCCCGACCATCAAATGCCTCAAGGGCATTGGGAGATGACGACAAAGTTGGAGAGCCGATGGCATTCCAACAAGCGGAGGACATAACGCAAGTAGATGCACCCTCATCTACGACGGCTCTGTGAACGTTCAGACCGTTAATCCCGACTTGAATGACCAAAGCAATTTGATGTGGAAGCCGGGGAGTAAAATTCTCCAGATCAAAGGTGAGAAGGCTCGAATCGGCGGGATCGATACCACTGATGGCAGACAGTAAAGCCGTTAATCCCGACTTGAATAATAAGGGCGATTTGATGTGGAAGTCGGGGAGTGAAATTCTCCAAATCGAAGGTGAGAACACTCGAGTCGGCGGGATCAATGCCCCCGATCGCAGACAGTAAAGCCTTCCGTTGCGAAGGACAACTTTGAATAACTTCTAGCGCAGACATGGTAGATGGCGCCTGTGCCAAATCCTCAATAATGTTGTAATGTTGAGCGGCATGAGCATTCGGATTATAAGAAGATCTTCGAAGGACACCTTTAGAAGGCGGTTTCACAACGGGTTCAAGAGTAGGCTTCTCGATTTCCAACGGACCGGAGACAGGTGGGGGAGGCGGCCCATCCGCAACTGCCTTCCCGGGTGCCTACCGCGATTCATTGTAATCCTTCGACCGCGTAGCGACAGAGATAGGTGCAACACTCTTCACCATGAAAACATGAGACCCAAACGGTGCAGATGGTGACGGCTGTTCGACCATCTGGGTCTGCTGAGATGGAAATGGCTCTTTTAAAACAGCCGGAGTCCCTTTTGAGCCTTTAAGAAGTCGACTAATTTCGGACCGTCGTGGACAATCCTTAGTGTAATGGTCACCTTCACAGATGAGGCAAGGGAATTTAGGCTTACGTTGGGAGCCATCCTCAATTCGAGATTTAGATTCCGGTTTCGGGGCATCAGATTTTGATTTGCCTTTGCTCTTCTTCTTCCCCTTGGAGGATTTGTCCGTAGGATTGGCCTGGACGGCATTCACCTCCGCGGTTTTACCAGAATCAGATGAAGCAGATTAGCAAGAGGTATTGTTGGAAGAATTAGTCATTTCATTCAGTCCTCAGTATTTCTTCGAATTTTGAGAAACTAAACTAATGACACCATCCACCGAGGGGAGGCATGGCGTCTTTTGGCTCCGGCCGTGGAGCATCGTGTGATGTCATAAAGCGGCTGTACGCAATAAACAAGATCTGGTGGTTCAGTATGCGCGATAGCTTGTTCCTCCGTCACACACGCTCCCATCGCGATATCCCGAGCGATTTTATTCACAAAGGAGGCAGCCGAACCGCCTACCAAAATCACCGATGTGAAACTTCGACCGGGCCACCACCGCCGCCACTCACAGATGTGATCCCCGAGATGGATTGCAGACTCCTGCCCAGGAAGACAGAAGCGTCCCAGTCTCATACCGGACTGGTAACTGGAAATGCGTGAGGAAAGCCATAGCTAACGAGTTGAAATCCTGAAAAATACCACGGGATAGCTCTATGTACCACTTAGCAGCAGCTCCTGTTAAAGTACGCTGGAAAAGACGCAAACGAACCGAATCGTCAGTCCAAGAGTTAGATGAACACCAGAGGTGATACGTCATCACATGCGCCTGGGGGTCTTCTCCAGCTTTGCCCTCAAACTTGGGACAGTCACCTGGTATCTTGGTTGGAACCGGGGGCCAATATGGATTATGAGCAATCGGATCATTGGTCAACTTTGAAACGTCCGGTAGATCCAAGGTAGCCAGGAACGGCAATGGAGGGTTAACTACCATGCCAGTCCCAGGATAAGTTCTGGTACCTGCGTTCCACGATGGTTTTGAATATCCCTGCCCCCACGGGTTCTGTCCCGTAGGATTCTGACCGTAGGGGGCATGGTTCGTATAACCAGACTGATTTGGTTGTTGGTAACCATTGTGTGGGGCTTGATAACCAGGATTCGGGCCCTGATTAGGCGTCTGCCCTGTATAAGCAGCGTTTGGATTTGGCTGCTGAGCGTAGGTAGAACCGGGTGGAGGAGGAGGATACTGAGAGCCTCCAGAGTGGTTATAGTTCGGTTGAGACTGACCATGAGGATAATAACCACTTTGAGGATGAGTAGGCTGCTGATAAGTGGAACCCTGCGGAGCCTGGTAGGTAGGGCGCAGCTGTTGATTTGGCTGCGGCATTGAATGAACAGGCTGTTGAGCAGAGTGAACGGAATGAGAGGGCTGCCCCGAATGAACAGGTTCACCCGGAGGAGGGGGCGGCCTCGAATGAACAAAGGCCCCGATAAACAAAGCAAGGCCGGGTCGCGCAGCCGACCCTGTTGTAAGGGAGGCCCAGCACCCAAGGCCGTTGGCCCCGAGGCGGACACTGTGTTGTACCGGATGACCCGTTTGGCCGGTGGTGGAACAACTGTGTGCTTGCCGGGAACCGCTTGACCTCGCGCAACCATGTAGTGGTCTCCGGGTCGATATGCAACGTTAGATACAACAAGATACCGTGGTTGCACCTGCAGCTGAAGGCCGGGCTTTGCCCCCCAGACCACAGGTTGAAACCTCGTCGATACCCTACCGAGGTCGAGCAAAGCGACCGCTAGCCACATAACATGGTCCTCGTGATTACAGAATGGCCCTTGCTGTCCCTGGTGAGTAGCCTTGATCGGGGCTGTTCTCGCGTCGTACCGAGCAATGCCGTGTCGTCGCGTGCTGGCTCCTTCCTAAAAGGTCAGGCCTCCGGCAAGTTCTGAGCCTGGTTGTACGGTAAACCTTGAACATAAAGATAAGCCTCAGGAGCAGGAAGGCGCAAAATGTCCCCATGCTCATCAAGCTGACCCGGGAAACCATACACGGGAGTGCCGTCCTGTGCATAGTGCGAAAAGAAAGATCGGTAAGGATCTTGGGGAAGCTGTCCAGCTCCGGCGTTCGGCTGCTGTAAAAACAACCAATACTCCTCCGGAGAGATATTCTCCGGTATAGCAGTAGCTAGATAAACATCTTCGGGAGTTGGCCCAGCCCTGGTGGCTGAGATAACAGCAGAAAAGGCAGCTACACAAACAGTGGGCCGCACGGGAACAGAAGTGACGGGCGTCGAAGGAGACACCCCGGGTGTAGTGGCAGCTGGCCTCGAAGCAGGAGATGATATTCCCATAGAGGCAGCAGCTGAGATAATCTGACCCAGAGATCTGTATCCCTGTGGCAAAGAAGGACCAGCTGACGATGTGGTAGCCAACTCAGAATCGTCTCCCTCAAACAATCTACGAGGGATGCGCTGATAGTCATCAGACCCCGGAATTTCCTCACCAGAATCACTCATGGTTGATCCTGCCGTTAAATCACGCAAAAGACGGCGAGGACTAGGAGGAAAAACAGCAGCAACAAACGGCGAACCCAATGTAAGAGAAATGAAATCAGCTCCTAATCTCAGTTCAGACACAGGGTCCGAAAAGGGCCAGTTGAACTCAACTGGTTCTCCAAAGGGTTGCTCGGCGAGGACCGGTCCCCCATCAGGAAACTCGGAAACCACAGGCTGCTGTGGTTCAACAGAAGGCTGAGAAGCTTCTGAAGAATCGTCCATGTAAGGACTACCAGTAGACGAAACCGAAGGTTCCGCCACCGTGGCAAAAGACTAGAAGAAAAGAGCAAACACACACACGGGCTGAAAACGAGTTAAGACACACGATCAAACAGTCACAAGCAACGTCTAAACGGGTGTGTAATCGTGGGAGATTAATTTTACCACATTGGAAAATAAACGAATTCTATTGTTTCATGTTTTAAGAGTCGAGAAACGATAAAAAGATGACTCTATCTCTTTCAGAGTTGATACAAGCGTGAAAGGACAAGCGCTTGACGGTCTTTTCAAGTTTAGGGAGTCAGAAAAGACCAAATGACTGCTCAGGAAAAACTAGGCACAAAGGGTGTACCAAATATCCGTGAACCGCAATATACACCTTGGTTTCAATAATGAAACAGAAATCGACCAAGGACTTTCCGTACGTGCAGGTAGTCTCCCCGAATGCTGTGTTCGGTGTATCACGGGTATAGGGCGGCAGACTCGGCTTCCTGTGGATAAAGGATTGAAAACCTAGAGGGGTCTCCCTTTATATACGCGACGGTACGGGGAGCGCAAGTCCGTACTAGCGCTTTCTAAAGCCAACAGGCGAACGACAGCTGCTAGGTTTAACGACGCCGGAACATGTCTCTAGCCTAGACCTTCTAAATCTGTTTCGTTAAGTTCCAATGTTGCCTTAGGTTAATTGAATAAATTTTACAGTTGATCTTCAATTAAGTTTCAATTTCCAGGCCCTATCGTATGTAGTGTCTCGAAAGACTCCTAAATGCAAGCTATATGCCACAGTGCAACATTTCGTTCGATGAAAACTAGTTAAATAAGAGTTGAGAGCTTTTATACAAACGAAATGAACGGAATATAAACAACAATGTCTCTAATGCAACTAATGCAATTGCACACTTTTCATTCAACACTAATCACTAGCGATATGGAAAAAGATCACAATTTGCACTAATTAACAAAAGCAAAAGAGATTTTTTTTTAATTTTCAATGTTTAATGGCTAATGAATTTGAGAATTGATATCCAAGAGAGCGAAACAAACAAAATTCACTCAACAAAGCAAGCAACCAAATCTCCAAATCGACCCAAAGTCCCTCAAATCAAAGAAAGACTCGAAAACTTCCAATGGACCGTGTGATCTAGGTCCAAAGCAAGGGCAAACGAATTCCGAATGAAGGAATGAACAATCACTCAAAAGATGCAGCAAAACAATCAAAGACTGTTAAAAGAGCGTGGAGAACCAATCAACAAGTTGACAGGACAATCAAGACACCAAAACTCCCAAGGAGGGCTCGATACACTAAGCCACTAGATGCCCTAGGGCTCAAATCGTGAAATCGGTAGATAGAGGCAAACAACCAAAGGATAGCGGTGAATTCCAGCCAAACAAGACTCCAACACACTCAGACAATCAGGAAATCAAGAAGAAAAGTATTGGTCAAGTCCAGAAAGCTAAAAAAATGAAGAAACTCAAAAAAGTCACAGGGGTGGCGCGACTGTGGACTTGAAACTGGCGCCAGAGGCCAATTGGCGCGAGACAGACAAAGGCAACAAGCGCCAAGTGGCGCGACTGTCGGGTTAAAAACCGTGCCAGTCGAGTTCTTCAATAAAAATTAAAAAACAAGCTATTCTGAAAGCAGACCAATACAAGCTAAGCAAACCAAGAAGCTAAAATAATGAAAGAATCCAACCCAGAAGGTTCATCAAGCAAGGAAAACGATCAAGGCGAACCGACATAAACGAGACAAGGAAAACTGGACGACCCCCAGCGGAGTCGCCAATTTGTTGAGGAGGTAAATCCCCTCTGCGGATAGAGGCGATCCCTACTAGCCTAGCAGGGGTCTAGCAACAAACAAACAATGCTATGACGCAAGCTCCTAATTACGAATGGAAGACTTGGGATAGAAGCCTACCTGGATTCCAACGCTATGATCTGAAGAAGAAGTGTCCCCGTCCTTCAGCCCTGGCAGATCACAATCCTTCCACGATCTCCGCGGATGAACACCCGCACATAGAAGAAACGAACAGATACAAGCATAGGAACCAGCATACGTAACTAAACATCGGTCAGAAAAGATATTACTCGCATTAACATGATGGAAAACGGAGTGGAACCATAATCATAGTCATCTATTAAGTAATAAACGAATAGAAGTTACAACCAAGTTCTCACGTCGCAGCTTCCTTCGAACGGGTCTCCGGTCGTCCACGTCTCGCAAAGCTCGCCAAGGAAAGGGAAAACCTCTCCAGAGTCTCGTAACAATGGTCTCCTCGCTTGAATGAGCCTTAAGGGAAAGAAGGGATTCTTTACAACACAAAGGCACTTGGGAATAGGGAGATGCAAAGCTTCAGCACTTCAAGACTAGCTTGCCATGGATCTAAGAAGGCTTTTATAGATGGGGAAGGAGGGAGTTGGGATCCCTATTATTATGGGATTGGCCCTATCAACAAGGAAGGTTCCATGGGAGGTGGCAAAACCAATTCCCTTCCATAGAACTCCCGCAGCCAAACCTCCCAACTCAAGATAGGCAGTGGTTCGTGAGTTTGTTTGAACTCAACTTCCGCCATCCATATTTAAAAAACAGTCCCTAAAATGGGTGGCGCGATTGCTGCTCTATGACAGAGCGCCAAGTGGCGCGACCTCTTTATAGGATTTCCCTGATTGGCGCGAGCACTGAACTGTCTACCCACGCCAATGCAAAAAGAGCTGTTTTTCATGAGTTTTGCAAGGATATGTCTCAAGGGAAAATGAAGCTCATACTCAGAGGGATGCATTGATGATGTTTTCAAGGCATGATAGTGTTCACAGGTCACATAATGGGTCCTCCATTGTGCGGGATGGGGAATGGTAGGGACGGTGACAAATTACTGTGTAACAATGGAAAAAGTCTAGAAATGTGTATAGGAAAGATGCAAGTTTGGGACTCAACATGGACCAACTCAAAGGTGAAAAATATTTCATCAAGATTGACTTGAAGTCAGGGTATCACCAGGTACCGATTGAACCCTCTAATGTGTGGAAGACTGCCTTCAAAGCCAAGGAAGGCCTTTTCGAATGGCTGGTCATGCCTTTCGGGTTGACGAATGCTCCCGCAACCTTCATGAGGATGATGGACGACATATTGCAGCCATTCACCAACTCATTTGTAGTGGTGTACTTTTGGATGACATTCTGATCTTCACCAAACTTTGGGAAGAGCACCTCACCACATCCGACAAGTCCTCCAAACACTACAGCAACACAAGTTGTGTGCCAATCTGGAGAAGTGCACTTTTGGCATGACCCAGGTTCAATATCTAGGATACATTATTGATGAAAGGGGGGTGCATGTGGATCCAGCCAAGATCCAAGTCATTCGGGATTGGCCAACCCCAACTACTATAACAAAGCTTCGTAGCTTTCTGGGTCTTGCTAATTTCTACCAGAGGTTCGTGTTGGGATTCTCTCATATCACTTGGCCCTTGAGTCAAGTCACCAAGGGAGGAGCGATAGCAAAATTATTTTGGTCGCAACCTCAACAGAAGGCGTTCACAGAATTGAAAAATCACCTCTGTTTTGCCCCAGTGCTCACTTTACCAGACTTGCAACAACCTTGTGAGATCGAGACAGATGCCTCTGACTATGCTATTGGGGCAGTTCTTACTCAACAGGGACATCTAGTGGCATATCACAGTGAGACATTGTCTGACACAGTTCACAAGTATCCCACTTATGACAAAGAAATGTATTCCATTGTGCAAGTTTGTCGAAAATGGAAGCATTACATCTTGGGGAAGGAAAAAATCATCCACACAGACCATCGGCCCCTGCAGTTCATACAGACATAAGGGAAGTTGCAGAATGATCGCCATCAGAAGTGGTCCACATATCTGCAAAAGTTTCATTTGAACATCAAGTACAAGAAGGGTAGCACCAATAATGTTGTAGAATGCCTCAGTCGACCACCGATCGTGGCTCTCACCACCGTGCTCAAATCTTGTGGGAATGAGACTTCTGATTGGCCGCTTCTCTATGAGAGTGACCCAGAATTTGGCCACACTTACAAGGCAATCTTGGGGGGTATGCAAGTTCCAAAATTTCACCTCCAAGATGCACTTTTATGTCACCTGGGACACCTTTGTGTTCCTTCAAGCAAGTGCGCCAAGATGATATGGGAAGCACACTACACTCGAGTCGCTAAGCATTTCGAGGTCGAGAAAACAGTAGCAATCCTGCAAAAGTATTTCTATTGGTCGGGCCTTCAAAAGGATGTCGAGAAGCACATCAGATCTTGCACTGCTTGCGCCATTTCCAAACCGACCATCAAGAAGCAAGGCCTATATACTCCACTACCTACCCCTATTCGACCTTAGGAATCCATCTCCATGGATTACATGTCGGGCCTTCCTTCTACTAAGCAGGGAAATGACTTTGTTTTCATGGTCGTCGACAGATTCTCGAAGATGGCCATCATGGCAGCCTGCAAGAAGAATATCACAGCAGAAGCCATTGCTAAACTCTTCTTTGAACGAGTGTGGGTGCACTTTGGGATCCCACAGTCTATCATATTAGATCATGATAGCAGGTTCCTCAGCACATTTTGGTCTAGCCTCTGGTCAATGTTGGATGCCAAGCTCACCAAGTCCACAACTTTCCATCCCCAAACAGATGGCCAGACAGAGGTCATCAACAGAATGATTGTACACATTCTGCGCATGTACAATTCAAAGCATCCACGCACATGGGACGACAGCCTCCCATATGTACAACATAGTTATAATTGGGCTCTCCACATTTCAATCGGCCATAGCCCCTTTCAGGTGGGCTTGGGATTCCAACCAATATGTCCTATTGACGTAGCCATACCATTTGCAACTGCTCAGGCCAATTCAGCTCATGTCCAGTCTGAAGTTGACAAAGCAAGTAGCTTCATCGAGCGCATTCAACACATCCGCCAACAGGTTCATGATATATTGGACAGAGCTAATGCCAAGTACAAGCAATGCCATGATTAACACCGGGTGCCACACAACTTCCAGGTGGGCGACAAAGTATGGCTACATTTGCAGAAGGAGCGCCTCACTAGACCCCATCGCAAGCTTCGCCCACTCCGATACGAGCCATACACCATCACACGGGCTATAGGGAACAATGCCTTCGGGCGCAGTATTCCACCATTCCTTGGTCTGCACCCAGTCTTCAATGTGGATCACCTTCGTCCTTACATCCCACCTCTACTGGACACCTTAGACATTGCAGAACAACTCACACCAACAGAGTTAAACCCAGACTGCATGGAATAGGCCACCACAGATTGTATCAGGGACATGAAAATAAAGAGCACTCGCCAATAGAATATCCAACTGTATCGAGTTTTCAAAGATGGCCAACTCCTGCACCAAGGCAAGTGGTTCACTAGGGACCAAGTTTAGCAGAAGTTTCCTCATCTCACAGAGGAACTCAACACAATGGGGACCATTTCTTCCTAAGGGGGGAGGAATGATCCAGGTGGATATTGGTGGCCACCCGCCTATTCCACTTGGGGCCCCACCATTTTCTCTTTCAGTTTTTCAGTTTCTTCACAACTTACTATTTTTAGTAGTTTTTCGGGTCCTAAACTTCCGGAGCCATTTTGAGGCCCTAAACGATGTTTTTTGGGCATCGCGCCTGCAGCGAAAATCATTCTATTCTAGAATGGATATTCGTGGCGAAAGTTGTGTTCCTTGGATAAATCTTTCTAATGATGTATCATGTGCATCAAACGGAGATAGTATGCCAAAGTTACATCCCTGGGAAGTTGAAACACCAATTTACCCAAACGAGGCCCATAGTTTTGGCGCTTCATCTCCTAAGGTTAGGTTTTTGGATGTTTAGAGTTCTCCATTGTTTCTTAATAATAAATAGGCCCTCAAGCCTCATTGTAACTCAGTTCATAGGCCTGTAGCGGCCACATCTCTTCTCGGAGATAGCTACCAGCGCCCTAGCTAGCTTTATTTCCATTCTCTCTGTAAGAAAATTTCAGTTCTTTGATATTAATGAAATGAAGTGTTATTTCCGCTGCATCTCTGTATTTATGGTTATGTGTTTATTCTGTTGCGTTCCTGCACAAATCTGGATCATTGGGGTAGTCATGGGTTCCTAAATGATAAAGGCGACTCATATAGGACCTATGGAACTAGGCTGATGGCCAAGGGATAGAGTTAGAGCTCATGTATTGGCTTTTGGCCATGTGCTAAATATTTTTGTTTTGACCATATTTTTCATTTTGTGGTACATTTTCCTATTGAATTTGGTCATTTTTGCTTTTTATTTTATTTTATAGTTTCTTCAAACTTCAAAGAATCATTCCAAGCCTGACCTAAGGTCAGGGAATGGGAGAGGGGAGGCTAACCCCATGTGGACCGAGTGGGGGAATGTGGACCTAGGTGGAAGATATGATGAATGGGGTTATGGTGAATGAAAATAGGGGTAATATAGGTGGATATGGTAGCGGAACCATGCAACCAAAGTTTGGGTTTCTCAATTAGAACTTCCCTAAAACCAAATGGTTAGCAAAGGATATCCCACTGGACTAAAGCACAAAGGTAACATAAAAAATAAGTCAAGGGGACATAATAAAAAACCAAGTCCACTCTTTCGGTCAAATCCCCCCATCAATCCATGTCCAAAAGTGTTTATGATAAGCAAAACCAATACTCAATTACCAAATGACAAGACATACCTTTAGGTTTGGGAGGCCCACCTTCAAACATATGATTAATACAGATGGGTAAGGGACCACATGGTTGGCTAAGGTGGCATAGAAATGGAATAATGGGTTAGTTATGAGCTGCAAGGGGTTGTTAGATGTTGGATGAGGTCCAATGTGGAGAAAAATTTCTCCTAGGGACATCACCCACAAAGTGGTGGGTAACACGGTTGATCGAAGACCCTAATTCTTGTTTACCTTAAATGACAAAGGAGGCATGTAGAGGGTGGAGTTTTTTGAACCGAGTTCAATAACCTGAAGGAGTTGAGATCGTTGATAGAGGAAAATTGAAGAGTTGCATAATAGGAGGCAAGAATACCTACGATATGTGTTCAGGACACATGGACTGAAAGGGTTGTGTGTGGCCACCATCAGCAAGTAGGCCAAGTGTTGTCTTATTCTGGATAGATTTTTTATCAAAGGAATAACACCAAGCCCTAGTTTTATTCCTTGTATCAGTGTGATTATAAAGGGTCACGATCCTTTGTAAGGGAGCTCTAGCTTTTTGTGTTATAGTTTGTGATATAATGAAAAAGGGCTTGAAAAAGGTAAAATTATCATGTGCACTAGTTGATTCCTTGATTTATGTAGATTCTATTGTGCATTAAAGTAGATGTGTTGTGGCACTTTAGTGTGTTTGCATCAAAGATTCTAAGACCAAACCCAGATTCTCATGTGTCGTGGAAATTGAAAATATGCCTTGTTCACCTAAGAACTAATTATAACTCATCTTATGCTACCATGTCCAAAATCAACTCATCCCATTTAACAAGTTACCAAGACAAGAATCACATCCAACCATGGTCGTAAAACAACTAAGAAACACAATTTACATCTTGACATTCCATATCACTTGGCATGTCATTGAATGACTTGGCATTATGTGGCACATGTTAGCATCCCCTACATTCCTTAGCATGCTTTGGCACTCTCTAGCACACACTACCACCACTTGACATGCCCTGGCGCTCTAGCATTCCTTGGAATTTCCTAGCTTATAATTTTCTTACTCCCTCCTTAGCACACCTCAAACTCATTGACACTCCCTATCAAACACTCTTTTTCATTCATTTCCATGCATTTTGAACTATTTTTCCTTTCATTTTCCATGGCACTCCCTGACACACATTGACACACCCTGGAACTTGGCACATCTTGGCATGTCACAATGGTTCTTTAGCATTCCTTAGCACTACCTAGCATACCTTGTCACTCCCTCCTTATCACACCTAGAAGTCACTGACACTCCCTGTCACACACTCTTATTCATTCATTTCCACGCTTTTGAGACTAGTGCTCCCTTGTTTTTCCCTCGCACTCCCAAACACTCTCTAGTATGCATTTGAACACCATGGAACCTGGCACATCTTGGCATGTTTCCTGACCTCTAGAATGCCTCAACATTGCCTCGAATACCTTGTCAATCCCTCCTTAGTACACACAAAACTCACTGACACTTCTTGTCACAAACTCTTATTCATTCATTTCCATGCATTTATTTTACCTACTTCTCCCTTGTGTTTCCCTGGCACTCCCTAACACTTCCTAGCACACGTTGGCACACCCTAGCACCTAGCACATCTTGGCCGCATGCTGCCCTGACACTATAGCATGACTTAGCATTGCCTAGCATACCATGTCAATCCCTCCTTAGCACACTTGGGACTCGATGACACTCCATGTCACACACTCTTATTCATTCATTTCCATGCATTTTGACCTAGTGCTCGCTTGAGTTTCCCTAGCACTCACTAACACTCCTTAGCACACATTGGCGCACCTTAGCACTTGGTCCATCTTGGCATGCATCCCTAGCACTCTAGCATGCCTTGTCACTGCCTAACATACCTTGTCAGTCCCTCCTTAGCACATTGGAACTCTCTAACACTCCCTATCACACACGCTTATTCATTCACTTCCATGCAATTGAAACTACTGCTCCCTTGTGTTTCCCTATCACTCCCTAACACTCCTTAGCATGCGTTGGCACCACACACTTGCATCTTGCACATCTTGGCATCATGCCTTAGAAATTGGCATGTCTTGGCATGCCTAACATGCCTTGGAACTGTTTAGCATGTGTTAGCACTTCCTGGCATTCCCTAACACACCATGGCACTCCCAAGTTGTCATGACCTCATAAATAGCGTTAGTTTTTTGCTAACTTAAGAACCCAACCAAGTCATGTGAAGAATAATGTTCTTCCTAGCCCAAAGTCTCCCTTCGTATGAAACTACTTTGTCTAGCGCCTTATTGCAACCATAGGCTTGCCTCCTGTATGTCCTATTATGAACTTATCCTAAAACACTTCATCCTTGTGACACTTGGAATTCGCTGACACTCCTTGACACACACTATGGTTCCTTCATTTCCATGAATTTTGACCTAGTTCTCCCTTGTGATTCCTTGGCACTCGGTAACAATCCTCGACATGCATTGAAACTCTTTGACATGTGTTAACACACCTTTTAATTACTTGGAAGTACATAGCTACCATGTACTCACAACTACCCTTACTTGTTTTGCAACTGGGGAACAAAACCAAATCCTACCTTGATTACAACAACTTGACCAATTTATCATTGCTACAACTAGACTATGCCTTGTTCACGTAATCACTTCCTATAACTCATATTAGACTACTCATGTCCAATCTCAACTCATCCAACTTAACAAGTTATGTAGACAAGGCTCACGTCTAACCATGGCCATAAAAATACTAAGAAACATAGTTTACATCTTAACATGCCATAACACCTGGCATGTATAACAATCCCTTGGCACTACGTGGGACATTTTATCATTCCTTTCATTCCTTTGCATGCTTTGGCACTCTCTAGCACACCCTAGCACACCTTGACATGCCACGGAACTTTAGCATGCATTAGCATTGCCTAATATATAACCTTGTCACTTTCTCCTTAACACACCTAGAACTTCCTGACACTCCCTATCACACACTCTTATTCATTCCTTTCCATGAATTTTGACCTAGTGCTCCCTTGTGTTTCCCTGGCACTACCTAACACTCCTTGGCATGCATTGACACACCTTGAGACTTGGCACATATTGGAATGTCCACCTAACACTCTCGCATTCCTTGGCACTACCTAACATACCTTGTCACTCCCTCCTAAGCACACCTAGAAATTGTTGAAACTACCTATCACACATTCTTATTCATTCATTTCCATGCATTTGAAACTAGTTCTCCATTGTTTCTCCTTGACACTCCCTGACATGTGTTGAAATATCTTGGCACCTGGAACATCTTGGCATACCTTAGCACTTAGCATGTCTTGGCATTCCCAACATGCCTTGGAAATGCTTAACATGTATTAGCACTTATGGGAATTCCCTGGTACACCTTGGCAGTCCACAATTGTCATGCACTCACTGCCCCCCACCCCCCACACCCCCACTCGCCCCCCACAAACCTAAAAGTCATTAGAATTAAACTTTTAGAGGTGATTGTTAAATGAATGCCTCCAAATGTTCAATTATCATGAATTTGGGGAAGGGAGACATTTTTGTGTAATGAATAGGGAAAGGGGACATAAGGGTGGAATGGATGGGTAGAGAGGTTCAAGCATGGTTTACTGAGATCTAAAATTCTAACATTAAAGAATGAGAAGGGGCCTTAGGACCTCATGGAATAGGGGCCAGGGGGATTAGAGGGAAGGGAACGAGAGAAATTGATAGAGGAACCCCCATAGTTGTGATAAGGGTATTAGGGGCCCCATTATCAAAACCCATATGCCCTTAACCCATAACCACTAAATTCCCTATGCCTTTAACCCCCAAGACAGAAACCCTTAACCCCTTGATCTCTTAAACCCTAAGCTACTAACCCCTTAACTGCTAACTGCTAACTTATAATCCTCAAACCACCCTTAATATTCACGACAATGTAAATTTATAAAACTGTTTTGGACCAATCCCTCCCCAAAAGTCATTAGAATTAAACTTTAGAGGAAATTGTTAATGTTTGCCTCCAGATGTTCAATTCTCATGAATTTTGGGGGAGGGGGACATTTTAGTGTATTGAATGGGGAAAGGGGAAGTAAGGGTAGCATGGATGGGTAGAGGTGAGAGGTTTGAACATGGTTTACTAAGATCTATAATCCTAGCATTAGAGAATGAGAAGGGGCCTTAGGACCTCATGGCATAAGGGATAAGGGACCTAGAGGGAAGGAAATGAGGGAAATTGATAGGGGAACCCCCAATAGTTGTGATAAGGGGATTAGGGGCCCCACTATCACAACACATAAGCCCTTAACCCATAACCACTAAATTCCCTATCCCCTTGACGCCAAAGCAATAATACCTTAACCCTTACATTCATAAATCCTAACCCATTAACCATAGAGACTAGAATGTAAAATAACCCTTGCATGTTAGAATGTAGAACTAACTCCATAGAGACTACTAAGAGAGCACATATCAAGGTTTTTACTGGCTGTTAAAACGAGAGGCCATCATGTTCCACACTTTAGATATTGATCATGTTTATGTGTTAATCTCATTTATGCTCCGAAAATAATCTATAACTTAGCATCCTTCTCCTATTTTCAATACTGCCAAACTACTTGCAAATGATGAGTAGAGCACCAATCATGGCAGGAAAGTAGCCTAGGATTAGTGTTTGCAAATTGAATCTTAATAATTCCTTAATTCCTCTTCATGAATTAAACCCCCCCCATTTCTTCATTATTCGCAAGTTTCGACCCTAGAGCAGAATCCAAATTATTTTATGAGAATAAACCTCCAACAGAGGCCACAATACCTTGCATACCGTGTTTATTTATTTCAAACAACATAAATTTGCAATGGCTTCCTTTCTTGAAATCATTCATTCACTGTCCTATTCTCTAATGCTTCCATTACCATGGAGATCTTAACCAACAAAACTCACCATTTTTATTCTAGCTAGCCAACACTATCATAGTGGGCATACATGACCGTCTCAATAAGGGTAAATAGAATTATCCCTTCTACCAATAACATTTTGATCCAAAGAAGGATTTTTCATACTAATTTACCACAAGATCCCTTCTTGAACTTTTTTTCTTCCTTTGAGAATGATTGACAATGTTTTATAAAAAAATCCAACAAATAGACTTGTATGATAGAGTCCACCTAATAATTAATGATATGGATCATATAATGGTGTAGCTAATGAGGAGAAACCAAAGTCCATATGATCCAATACATGGTCCTCTTTTATCAACAATTTGGACCCTTTGTCTCAATATATCATCTCTTCGTTGGAAAGAGGACATAAACAAGTTGTTCTAGATATTTGGAAATGGAGTACTCTTCACCTATGTTCCTCTCCTTTATGCCACATGTGATGTGAATGCCAATTGTCATCTTCTTGACTTCGAAATTCTTCCTTTGTAAATGTCACCCTTGACTATGCCATGAAACCCCCCGAAAAATTCTTAAATGATGGGAGCTCCTCTTCATGTTTGAACCAAGTGGAATGTGATAATTCATCCAAGATACATCCAAATATTTGATTTGTGCCTTTTGGAATGTGAAAGATACCCTCAATATAAAATATGCACAAAAACTTGTAGCTAGGAGCCCCAAATGTGATATGTTTCCACTTGTGCAATTGTGTTTTCAAATGTGTGAACTGAACAACAAACCACATCTTAAAATACATGAATATATCTCAACATGTGAAAGAAAAAGTAAACCCTTACCCTATTATTCCTTTGTTGGAAATTTGGGATTTTTGTCACAAGATATCCTCCCTTATTTGGAAATTGGACATAAACAAACTTTTAGATGTTTCTAAATGGAGCGCTCTTCACTTATGTCCTTCTCCTTTACACCGCATGATATCAATTCCAATTTCCATATTCTTTGACTAATATGGCATTCTTCTTTTATACATGTGACCCTTGAATATGCTATGAAATCCTCCAAAATATTCGTAAAGGTTGAGAGCTCTTCTTCATGTATGAAGCTAGTGGAATGTGACAAGTTATCCAAAATTCCTCCAGATATGTGATTTGTGCCTTGGAAAATGTGCAAGGTGCCCTCAATGGAAAAACATGCATAAAGATTTGTTGCCAAGTGCCCTAAATGCGATGTGTTTCCACTTGTGCAATTGCGCCTCCTGTTGATGCTCAAACTGACACCCTAGTTGTGCAAGGCTCACAAGGTCTCACTTTGGGTCAACTCAGAATTGTTGCCACTGTCCCCTTAGCAATGAATCCTCTCACTTTGGATGACTTATTGAATCCTAGGGGTATCCCAAAGCACAAATTTATGGGGTCTTTTATGTGACTAGGTCACTCGCACTACAAACCATCTTTGCATTTGATGCTTCAACATCTTGATGATCCCTATCCTATTTACCACAACCTTAGATCCCCATCATCAATTCTAGACTATAAGTGCTATAGAAAAAGAAATGTTTCATGGCTAGGAGAATAATTTCGACCCAGTAACAACCCTCTTGCATGAGATGCAAGAGTCATCAATAATGTGGAAAGTTATAATTTAATTATCTCAAATTGAAATTTAAATTTTTAAAATAATTAAAAAAACAAACTGTATTGAAAGGAAAAGTTATATGAAAATATTTGTATTTAATATAAATTAAAAAAATACATATAAAATAAAATAAATCTATTTATAAATAAAATATCTTCTATGATAAAAATAATTTCTGAAACCAAAATTCAAAAATTATTATGAATATCAATATTATACAATATTAATATTTTGATTATAAAGATAATTTTCTTTATCATTTTTCAATATTTTACATTTATAATTATAGAAAATTGGTATAAATAGAGGTAGTTAATCTTTTTTTGTTAATTATTATTTAGAAAATTGGTATAAATAATGGTATTTTATTTTGTTTGTTAATTATTCTCTCAACATTATGATACTATGATATTGACATTAAAAAAAACTATAATTTTTTAGTTAAGGGTATAAAGAAAATTAATATTTTTTAGAATTAAGTAATTTATATAAATTTTGATATTGAATTATCATTATTATATAAATTATCTAAAATAATAGGTTAACAATTTTTGAAAAATGTATATTTCATTTTAATTAAATATTTCTATATCATCTTTACTTTTTTTTTAAGATAACAAAATCTTAATAAATTAGAATAAGTTATTTTAATCTAAATAATATTTACAATAAATTCATATCTCTTACTATCATCACTAAATTATTTTTAATAAAATCACAAAATTTCTCTTAAAATTTAACCTTTATCTTATATTTATAACTAAAATCTATCTTCATTTTTATTATTTGAACTAGGATGAGCCTACACCCATGGCAACTTCAATGTTAGACAGAAGAATGATCTTCTCACCAGTGGAATGTTATCACCATAATTTTGCAAATGTCACTCAAGCTTGGATGCCTTTTGGAATAGTTTAATTTTTCGGATGGTGGCTTCCATCATCAACTCTTTCCCATAAAATTTAAACATATAACATAAGGTGACTAAAACTCCCTAATAAAAACTACAACTCAATTTGATAAATACTATTCCTAATTATAATTATGGTAAAATAATTATTTATTTAAATACATAAAAATTACACTCATTTGAAATATAAAATTATAAAAAAATCAAATTATAAAATTTAGTGAGATAAAAACACCTCAAAATATAATACATCTCCTAACTTTTATAGGTATTGGTATTGGTGTTATCTCTATTTTAGGTAACTTTTGAATTTGATACCTAAGTAAGATATCTTTATTAGCTATGGTTATTGTTGTTGGTTGTGGGTTAAATTAAATATTTTAAATATATTATTTGATAAATTAATTATTATTAATATTTTAAATGTATTATCGTGATTAGTACAACTAAATATTTTAAATGATTTAGTATTTTGGTTTACATTAAAATGTGAGCTTTTTGGTGAGTTAAACTAAGTATTTTAAATATATTATTTGGTTAGAAATATATTATATTTGAGAGTGTAAATATTATATTAAAATAAAATAAAAAAAATATTATTTTATTTTAATATATTATATTTTTATCATTTCAAATTAGATGTTTTTTATATTTTTAGAGTATATGAACCAAATCCATGAAGCAAAGTTGTAGAGGATATAAAACTTCTATTTAAATCTAACTTGGAATTGGGCTAAATTCGAGATATTTTTTCAACCTAAATATAGTAGCGCACTTACTCCGATACACTTTACATCCGGCGCAAGATTCCTATAAGTCGTCGGGACTAGAAGGGGCTTATCAATAGTAATTACGTTTCCTGCGCGGAGTCGACATTTGGTTCAGAAGATGTTACAAGCCTACCCCAGCTGGTTCGTTTGGGAAATAAAAAACGCCAGCCCAGGTTTTCTGCAATAATTGCAGAGCTTGCGTTGGTTGGTAAACCTAACCCATTCGACCTTATGTCGTATGATACATCGGGACTGATCGTCTCGGTAAGAAGAGAGAAAACGTAACTCCAATTTGGTTCAGAAAATGTTAGAAAGGTGTCCCATGTTTCTGTAATTATTTGCATAGGTTCGTGCCGTTGACAAACCTAGCCCATTCGATTGTATATCGGTGTTGTACAATACATTGGGACTGATCATCTACGCAGCAGAGAGAAAGAACGTGATATGCCCTAAATTTGTGTTAGGTTCGACCCGCAAACACCAGAAATCCAGGTAAGCCCCTTATCTCCACCTCCTTTCTAAGCTATCCCCTTCTGCTGTATTCAGTAACTCAAATTCAACGATTATAATTGTTTTGCTAATTGGCCTGAGTTCAAATCGTCTGTTGATAGAAGCCGAACTTGTTGGGTGGTTGTGGACGTGAATTTGCATGGCCAATGAAGCTGATTTTACAATGGATGAGAAGAAGTCACGGACAAAGAAGACACCTAGTGTGCTTAGTGCAATGTTGTATCTCCTACTACTTTTGCTGGTTGTGTCTTCTCTACTTGTGTCCCAGCCCATGAAGAAGACGCGTAGTGTGCTTAGTGCACGCAATCAATGTGGGGAGAATGAGATCCAATAACTCCCCAGATCTAAATCGCTTCAGTTTTCCCGAAAAGAACGCTCTGGGTGCTACTGGAGGTTTTAATGCAGTTGCCCATGACGTTTCCGATATCCCAGATCCAACCAGGAACTGATGGATCACATCAGGGTAACTTAGTTATAAGACGCTTAATATCGTCTACTTGCCATCTCAGATTTTGAATAATTGTTTGGACAAAAGAATCAGGGAGGATTTCAATTATAAGAATAAAAAATTGTTTGACCTATTATATAGTATATAATTTTTCCTTTGAGGTGTTTAAATTATTTGATGAAAAATAATGAATGGTTTGAAAGCTTTGTGTGTATCCTAATGCAATTGCAGCTACATAGTTTGTACAGTTTTGCAGTAAGAATACGTTGCACTAAAAAGTTTGCTCTTGTTATATTGCAGCATGAAAACAATGAAAGCCGGAATCAAAAGGCATGCCATATCCAATACGCACAGGCATATGTATATGCATGCGGTATCAACAGTCTCACTTCTCGTGGGAACAGGCATATATATATATATATATATATATAATGGATCACATGTTCACTGTATTCATGGGATCATTTGATCATGTTTGACGGACATAGCCTACCTCTTACGCATAGATCAATACTGGAACTTTCAAATCTTTATTTTATATTCTATAAATTTATTTGCTGTATACTTTGATTGTATTTTTAAAACTATGGGTTCATATTTTAAGGCCGAAAGAGTGACGGTATTTTTCAGGAAAAAAATGTGTTCTAAGCATATGGGATATTTTAAAATTGTGTTTGAAATATATGGAATATTTTTAAATTATGTTCTGTATTCATCTAGGTCTGTATTCATCTAGGTTGTTTTAACTATTATAACAATAATTTTTAGTTTTCTATGTATGTGCTTCTAAGTGAATTGGGGATTTGAACTTAATCTTTTCAAACTAGCATTTGCCATTGTTTTCTTAGACTAGCATTTTTCTTTTTCTATTTTTTTTGTCAAAAATTATCTTAAAAATTATGAAATTAGATTTTCAATTTTTCAATTTTCTGCTTTTTTTTTCACTTAAAGAAAATAGTTATGTTTATTCGTCACCGGTGCATCACTTAATAGCACTACACCGGTGCGTCTTTTTGTAACACCAACATCGGTGCGGTTATATGTATAGTAGCACCGATTTGCTGTTAAGGCACCGAAATTACTTTTAAGTGTGTACACGAAAATTTAGTGAACTCTAACCATAGAAATTGAAAATTAGAATTTTTTTTATTCTTGAGAATTAGAATTGGAATTAAAATTAAGAATTGGAAATAGATAAATTCTTGATGGAAATAACTATTCTTCCAACGCATTTTTCTTATTGCAGGAGGTCCCCACTGATTATGTGGAGAGAATGCAATGTGGGGCCTGTGAAGATGCAATACTATAGGGCCCAACTGGGAAATTATGGCATGTGAACTTGTTATAATTGACACTTAACTATTTGCAATCAATATGTTTTAGAATATAATATGCAGATATATGGATAGCCTACCAGTAATTAGTACATATAATTTGCAGAAAGGTAATGTTCTGGGAGAAATGACAACGAGTCCTTCATTCTGCATTTGTTAGCATAAGAAGACCGATTTTTGACTAGAAAATGCAGTTATTACATGTGGAGGCAATGATTTCCCATAGAAAATGAGTATAGGGTTGAGGAGAGAAAATACATTGCAAAATAGGCTATTACATTAGCTTTTCCAATGGGAAACTGATTTGCAGGTGGAAATATGGTAGCTGCAGGTATCTATGCTTTTCTTCCCACATAAACGGTCACTGGATTTTCATTTCTAATACAAGCAAACTTTTTACTAGTTTCATCCATAGGACCACATCTCAGACAAGTTAGAGATGTCATTCAGGTTCAATTGAAAGTCGAAGATGTGATTTTATGCGACATTAGATTTGCTGGTAAAAGTTTATGTAAGCCAACTGAAGCTCGGACAATTCTTCCAGTTGCTTTTAAACACATTCTGGAGAATCTTTCCCTTCATGGGATATGTAAGCCAACTGAAGCTCGGACAATTCTCCCAGTTGCTTTTAAACACATTCTGGAGAATCTTTCCCTTCGTGGGACCTACCAGCCTGATCAACAACATCAATTGATCTTTCTCTGCTGTCCTTAAGGGAATGAGAATCCTTCCTTTCATGGTGCCTCTTGGCTTTATCAACTGCCTCGATTTATCTTTCTCTACCATCATCTTTGCTCTCCATTTCTCCATCATGGGACTTCTTAACCCTATCATTGGCTTCAACTGAATGCTCTTTGTCGGTGTCAACCTATACTCATTTTCTCCTTTTGTACTCTGTCGAGCTCTGTAGTCGTCTGCATCCCTGTAAGTGTTTTTTTCCATCTTTCTATTTGAATCACTCATTTTATCTACTATAAACTTCTTAGCCAAAATTCGAACTCTCGTCTTTTCAAACCCTCATTTCCTCAGAAAAATTCTTACCCGTGATTTGAACCCTCTGCTGATCCAATACTGCACTTTACAGAATAACCATGTTCTGGTGCGCATTGTTTTATAGGTACACCGGGGCGGTTTGTAAGATCGAGTTTTTTGTTTTGGCGCGGTGTTTTATGATGCACCCGTGCGGAAGAGTTGTGAAGCACCGGTGCATCTGAGTAATAAGACGCATCGGTGCGTGTTATGATGATAAGCGCACGAGACTGTATTAAATTCTTTTTTTTGTATTTAATATCATAATAAAATAATGATAATTCTAAAGTACATGAATTTCTTTGCATTATTTTCTAAACTTTCTTATGTTACAAAAATTCATATTATTCTAGATTTGTTATTTTACAATTATTTACAAATTTACAAATTTAAATATTTTAATAAAATAATTTCACATTAATACAATTAAAATTTTACAAATATTTTACATACAATTACAATTACAGTTTTACAATTTCACATACAATTACGACTAGAATTACAATTACAAGTTTACAAATATTTTACATATAATTACAATTAAAATTACAATTAAAATCATTTCACAATAAATTAAATATTACAATTACAATTAAAATTTTACATACAATTATAGTTAAAATTACAAATACAAATACAAATACAATTTTACAATTTTACATACAAGTAAAATTAAAATTTCAATTACAATCACGACATAATATTTAATAAATATCATGGTCATTTAATATTAAATTAATTAATAAACATCATGATCATGTAACCATCGTACAAACATCATATTCGACTAAAAAACACATTCAAACATGAAATTAACATTATATATTAACATCATCACAACACAAACATCAAATATACATCTCATGTCAAATAACTCATGCTATCACATACACATCTATGTGCAGACTAAACATTAAATGAACATATCTAACATGACCTAACAATATACACATCATGATGATCACCAACATGTAAATTAAGTACAACTGCAACATGAACATAAAATACATGGACCATATATATATATATATATAAAACTGAATAATGTTAAAAATATACAACTATAATATAAATGTCATGGTTCAGCTAGTGTAGTACAACATCAATAGAAGTACTAGTGGAGGCCTTCTCAGTCAATGGTGTAGCCTAGAAGGTCGATGGTCCAGCCTGCTCATGATCATGACTAGTATTGGTGGATGGATCAACTGGTGGTAGTACAACATCAATATAAGTAGTACTAGTGGAGGCCTGCTTAGTCAATGGTGCAGCCTCAACGGTCAATGGTCCAGCCTGCTCATGATCATGACTAGTACTGATGGATGCTGTAGGCTGTTGATTGGATGTGGCCAATGGTCCAGCGTCATCTCCATGAAGACTGCTTGATGCTAGTGGAGCCTCATGCTCATTTGGTGCAGCACGAGGTGAACGATCATGAGATGATGATTTGTTGCTCGTGGACTATCCATCACGTGTTGCAGCTTGACCACGCCTATAACATGCAACAATCCTCCTTAGTCGCATAACAGCTGTCGTAGCTCCTACGACATGCCACATCAGCTTGTACATGTCACGCGACATGCCTTTCCACATCTGTAATAGCCTATCACCATCCTATACGTCTCTGTAATGAGCGGGCCTGATGCCTGCCTCAACAATCAATGCGCTTCATTGGTCGCCCAACTCCATCATGTATCTAGTATCAAGTCGATCACACCTAGCAAAAGGCAGTATTGGCGCACCAGCAGGAGCATGTCTCTCTGCACTGTTCTCCTCATGATCCTTGACATATGGCATGCCCTGATCATCATCAAGATCAACACCTGGATCATGTGGTGGTGCCAGCATCTCCTCGCCATCAAAAGAGCCAATCTCTGCAAAATATATACAAGTACACAACAATAATTAAACAATTTCATTACAAAATTTAATAAAAACAAGTTAAAGAACATGTTAGAATAAATATAAATAAAACAGTAATATTACCTCTATCATCTGGCATCTCATCATATGAGAAGAGGATGTTGGCACACTCTTGCCAATCCAATATAGCATAAGGATAGGGGACCATAATGAAGTGATGAAGCTCATCAACACTGGCTAGTAAGTCCAGTGAATCATGTGATATCCTGGCTAGAAATATAGTCTCTCCCCTCTTGGGCATCATCTGCCCTCATATGTGCATTTGTGCCTCCAACATCGGCCTACATGGGTGCCAAACAAAAGTAGGCCTCATCTCTAGAAACCTCTCAAAAAATAAACAAAAAATATCTGAAGTAAAAGGGAAGTTGACCCTCCCTTGTGCATGAGCACGATCTATATCTAAGGCCATACAGAACTGCCGAAAAAAAATGGCAGACCACCTGACAAGTCGTGACTCCTGTACTAAAGAATCAAGATAATATAGAAGTGGGCAACAAATGCGTTGCCCGTCACTCGTGTTGTGTGAAATGGTCAAAATGAGAAGTGAGAAGCACTGCATGTCTTGTCTGCCAAATGCACCAATACGTAATTGACCTCTAGGGACCTAAAACTCTGAATGAGACAATACATCTGCTCCAATGTATCTCTGGGAGTAAACTAACCGACTCCCTGCTACAAAACCAGCTAGAACCTCTAGGAATGAGGGAAAATCCACCCCTCTCCTTGATAGCGTTGTAATGAAATATATATCCTCCTCAGTGGGTGTGTACCACTAGTCAGGACCAACTTGAAAATCCTGTTGGTGGGAATTCCACCTGTAGATAAGATGTCTCAGAAACACACTATGGGAATTTAGGGAAGTAGCCTCCTCATAGAACTTGAGAAGGTCTACCTTTCTTAGGAGCTAGGAGCCCCTGGGTGTCTGTTGTAATAGGGTGAGGGTACGCATCTCTCTCCCTCTCTCGTGCCTCCCACTGGAAAAGCATGTCATACTACTCCACATGTTATTGTTGTTGTTCCTCCTCTTCTCTCTAAATCATTGACATATTAAATAATTTGTTTTTATTAAATCAGACATATATTTAGGAATATACATATATAATTTTTTTGGAAAAAAAAAACCGACCAGTTGGTGTGCCACAAAAATAGTCATGCACCGGTTTCGGTACAGCTTTTGTTTGTAGCGCACCGGAGTTGGTGCCCCAGATGACATAAAACACATCGTATGGGGTGCACCTAAAATTTTTTCAAGCACCGTTGACTA
This sequence comes from Pinus albicaulis, assembly GCA_034641835.2. Taxonomy (NCBI): domain Eukaryota; kingdom Viridiplantae; phylum Streptophyta; class Pinopsida; order Pinales; family Pinaceae; genus Pinus; species Pinus albicaulis. The sequence continues at coordinate 76,355,007 of CM076577.1, read as the reverse complement.
TATATGGTGTCAGAAGAGTGGTGCGCTGACTAAAATATACACCCTGACGCATATAGTCGTGTCAACGCACTGACTTCCTGAAAAATTACATAGTCAACGGTGTGGTATTTTACCCGGCTACACCGTTGACCCTGTCGGAATGCCGAATGCGGTGCGCTAAGAGACACCAGGACAGATATTTCCATCAACGCACCACGTTTCTATTCCCATGGTCAATGGTGCGACCGACGAAATGACCGCAACGCACTTTTTTTAAATTTTAAAATAATGTGGGGCGTCTTTTGGTACTGCCCCGAACACAGTGCGAATACCGTTAGCACTAGTTGTGGTGCGACTTGTAAATTTTACAGGCACCATCGCTTACCAGTGCAAGCCGAACGGTTTGTGTGCACTGCACGACAATTTTTTTTCCTTTTTTAATGGTTAATTTCAAGGTTATTTGAAATTCTAATTTGCTAAAAAGCATAATTATGGAAAAAATAGAAAAATACCTGAAAATTTTGCGGTCGACGAGGCATATTGGCTATAGAATTTGAAAAAGAAAATTTTCCCACCGTTTTGCAAAATGCAAGCTGGAGATTGGTAGGTAATGCACAATAGCAGTGCGTGCAATGGGTGCAATGGGAGCACTGATGTCAGGGCGGCTCAGAGAAGGAGAAATTGCACCGGTGCTTGAGAACTCTGGAGCACTGAGAAAAGTAAAAAATGCGGTTTTTCAGCCATAATTTTTTTTAATTTAACCCTGTTCTGGTGCGCAGGGTTTTATAGGCGCACTGGTGCAATTTCTTAAGACTGCACTCGGTGGTTTCAGATTTGGTGCATTGTTTTATGATGCACTGCGGCGATTTCTTAACACTAGTGTTGTTTCATACAAGCGAATTGGTCTGTTTCTGTTTTGGCGTGGTGTTTTATGATGCATCGGTGTGGCTTCTTAACACTGCACCAGGCAGTTTCTGTTTTGGCGCGGTGTTTTATGATGCACCGATGCGGAAGAGTTGTGAAGCACTAGTGCGTTACTGTAATATGATGCACTGGGCGAGTGTGTACGAAGCGCATGGTGTCCGGTGTGCCAATTTTTTGTGTGCACCGGTGCTCTTATAGAGCGCACCAATAATTGAGACCTCTGAAGCACTGAAAAAGTGAAAAATCTAGTTTTTTTGCCGTATTTTTTTTATTTAACCCTTTTCCGATGCACGTGGTTTATAGGCGCACCAATGCTATTTCTTATGAACACACTGGTCATTTTCTATTTTGGCACATTGTTTTATGATGCACCGATGCGGTTTCTTAATACCGCATCAGGCGGTTTCGATTTTGGCATGGTGTTTTATGAAGCACCGGTGTGGAAAAGTTGTGAAGCATCAGTGCTCTACAGTAATATGACGCACTGGACAGGTGTGTACGGAGCCCACGGTGCCTAGTGTTCCAATTTTTTGTGCACACTGATGCTTTCTCTTGTAAGGAGCACCAGTGCGATGTTGAATGATAAGCGCACCGAGCTGAAAACATCCGCAAAACCCTTCGCCTGCCAACCTCCTTTAGTAACCTTTGCTAGAAACGAATGTATGAGGTATTTCTATAAGGGGTTCCTCAAAAACATCCGCTAGAGGGCCTTTTACTTGTAGTGTGTAGACCCACTCGTAGCCAGTTGGTTTGGTTTCAAATGAAGGGTCCATCAAATTCCATGTTCCATTCTTGATGAGATATAACATCACCCAAAGTGTCATGTTGACCATTATAGGGATATCCTTTCCCATATTCATGTTCATACATGTTATATGTTAGTATTTCTATCTCATGGTTTTGAGCCGTAACCTTTACAATGAAATGACATTAGAAAACCCTTTTTTTCATGAATGAGGGCCTCCATTTCATTTTTTGTTCTCCTCTTTTGTCCTCTAGGTTGTATGAGGAAGCATAACTACATAAAAAAAATTAAAATGTCAATACACATGACCAATGATAAAGCAATATTAATACCAACATCTAAAAAATTCATTTCTAAAATACTTACAGCTCATAGCGCAAGGAATAACTAGCCCTCGCACTTGGGTTTTTTCTAGTGGGTGAAAGAACATCGAGTTTTTGAGTTCATTTTTTCTCCTCTAATAAATTCAGGAACTTTATGTGAATGATTTTTTTCAGTTTTATCAATATTCATGTGCATCCCATATACTTCGTACCAAACTAAATATTTACTAGAAAATATGTTCTTGTCTTTAAGGTCCTGCACCAGAAGGCTCAAGATATTTTTCCATTTGCCTTTATTTCCCATTTTGTATCAATGCCTACAAACAATGTGGGAAAAAATTAGTAAGAGAGCCATCCACATTAGCAAAAGAAAAATATATTCATTTTACTATTTTAAAATTTTTTCAAAATTTCTATTGCTTAATTTTGAGTTGAGTGGCGTTTGAGAAGATTTATTATTTATAGTGAAGCACTTACTTTAAAGAGTGTTTGCATGCATGTGTTTAAGCCTAAGAGCTCTAATCTAGTCTAGGAAGGGGTGCCTTTATTGAGGGTCTTTTTCTATTTTTACATACCTTATCCTTTGTTATTTTAGTCTCTAGGCATCATACTATTTTAGAGAAAATAAACCTTTATTCCCACACATTGCATGTGAACCTCTTCTTGGAAAATCCTCACGATGCAATTCAGCCTAGCCATATATGCAAGGTTTATTTTCTTCATGAAGTTGAATTAGACCTACTTGCATCCACACATGCTAATCATTACAATGAGAAAGACAAAGATTGAGAGGTGATGTAGTCAAAAGGGATTATTATTGGCAGATTTTTTCTTTCAACCATTCAAATAGTGAACAGTCTTGGAGAGTGTGTGCTCAAGGAGGATAATTCTAGGCAATGTTTGTATTTCATCCATACAAACGAAAATCAATAGATATATATATATGGTTACTAAAGGAAAACAACAAGTTATTACAAAGGGGGCACCATATTTAACTATTTCTAGTAGGTTGGAACTTCATAATAAGAAAAATATAGATATCGCAGAGAAGAAGTGCCATAGTGTTGTGTTCACTTGTTGCTCATACATTTAATGCATTATCATGAGCATTACATGCTAAAATATTACATATTTAAGACATGCACCTCACTAAAGATACTTTCAACATATTTGTCAATTAAAGGAAAAACATTAGATATGAAGTGTTTTGAGCAAGTGTGTACTTTCAACAAACCTAGTTTTGAAAGAGAACAAATTCACAAGAGAGATTGTGACATCCAAAATTATCTAGCACACAAGCCTTTAACCCACAATTTGATCCTCTTCTCTATCCTCATCTACATTGTCTCTCCTCCTATTTTATTTTATAAAGGAGAGGTGCAAGTCATCATTCTAGCTCAGGGTGGATTTACTTACAAAGGTGTCACGAGCTTCTCATCACCTGCTGTCATCCATTTTAGACTTGAGATCATTTCCACTACTGCATGTAAGAGCTTGATAGGGTAGTCCATGGTACAATGTCGTTATGATTTACTTCCTAACACTTCATTCACATATCAAATGGATTCTAATATGCTTACTTTCTAGCTCTTTGAGTTCATGTGGTGGTTTTGTATATGTTATCATGTTACAAGGATTGTGTTGTCATTATAATGCACTTATTTAAATTTTACTTTCATCTAGGGTGCATATTCTTTTCTAATTTTCCATCTAATCACCACATGTATTTTAATTAAGAAAATCATCACATCCCTCTATAATCTAATTTGTACTTTTATCTCTATCATCTTTAAATCACTAAAAAACAACATTGTATGTTGGATTATTTTATACTTACACCTAAATTATGCTCAAACATATTAAAGTAATCTTCATGAATAGAAAAAAATAGTAATCCTCATTAATTAATAAGGTTACCTGAAATATTTATTAAGACAACAAATGATTAAAGAAACATAACCATTATATCAATTATATCACTATAATTTTTTTTTTTAAGGCCAAACTAATATTTTGTTTTAAAATCCTAAATTATTATTTTAGTTAAAAAATTAAGATTATTTTAATTGTGGTAAGTTAGAAATTAAGACAATTCATTCAATTAAGTTGGAAATTAAGACACTTCGTTCAAGGATCAATGGAAAAATTACGAAAAAGAAGAGGGGAAATAGAAACAATGAGGATTGGAGATAGGTAATTGTTACAAGCAAGTCGAAAGAGGAGTGGGAGGTTGACTAGTCGACTCTTCCTACAAAGAATTGTTACATTGTTTTCCCTCTTGAATCCTAGGGACAAGGCCAACCTCGCCTCAAGTGATAGGGCCAACCTCGCTTCCCTTTGCAGGGCTTTTTATAGGGCTAGCCTCACCTCCATTTATAGGGATTTTTAGGCTTTTCCATTTGCAAGGGTTTTCAGGCTCTTCGTCATGCCTCCGGACTCAACCACTGCCTCTAACAAATTGTGGAGCATAAGCTTCTAAGGAGGTAGTTCGAGGAACATGGTAATAATCCCGGAGGCTAAGGAACTCCAGGAGATTAATGCGATGAATGCGGAAATGTGTTATGACCTCATGGATTCATAGATTTCCATGCCAGCAGGCCACCACTAGCAATTCGAGAGCCTGTAGCTAGGGCCATATTTATGCTTGAAAATCATGACCGATGTGATAAGATGTTGTTGCCCTCTATTGCAAAAGGCTTAAGAAACTATGGCTATAAGTGTCGAGGGACATGGATGGGGTTGATATCGGGGCACTTGTCAAGCATTGCCGCAATATTTTAAAGCTTAGCCCTTTTTATTGGATGATTGTTGATGAGACGACGCTAGTAAATGCAACGACTCTTAGGTTTTTGTATGTTGTAGGTTCTCAGAACATAAAGTTGACAATGGATTAGAAACTCTGGGTCAGTCTTCCGATATTGGTTGCGGTGGATGTATTGCACACAGATATAACCCTATATTCGACTTTCAGGTTGCTTATTTTGGAGATCTTAAAGGTCATGTGTGCATTGAATTATGGAGAGAAGTCACTTCACTTTAAATGTTTGTGGTGATTGATGCTCAGATTGTAATTGTTGATCATGCTAGGGTAGAAGTTGCAATGCATGAAGGCAGTACTGGGTTCTTTTGGATCTTGTAAAGTCGTGCCTGGAGGGGTACAACTAGAAGCCACAAAGGTACATTGCACTTTGCATCACTTTCTCAATCTTACTTGTTCATAAGTGATCATGTGAAACCAACATTCCCAAGGTCAGTAGGTCTCTTTTTTCCTTACATTCTGCACACATTTATTAATTTAATTTTCCATAGATGATTCTATGAAATTAATCATCCCTATTAGCTGCACTTGTTAGTTAAGTGCAGGTGGAGAGTTAGTTTGCTTCAACGCTTCTCCAATTACATAATGAAAGGTTCAATCAGTATGTTCACAAGTGAAATTTATATGTTCTTTTGTGGGGCATAGAAAATTTATCAGTCAATGCAGATGCTGCCAAAGTGGTTTCAATGGAAGGGGGCATTAGCATTTTCATAGCCCTTGTCAGGTCCCCTAATAGATGGGTTGCTGAGGAGGGGTTGCTGAGGAGGATGCAAGGGACTACCGAACCTATCTTTAGGAGAAGAGCACAAGGTGTTGACTATATTCTCTTTGTTTATTTTTTAATCTAAAATCTAAAAATAAAAAAATGATTCCTTATTTTTCTATTTATTAATTACAGTGCATTCATTGTGCATGTTGGTGGTTCTTCCTTCTCATTGTATGCATTGGAAGTGCAATATAAATTATAGTTATCATCATTGATTGGGAAAACTTTGATGTTTCACTAAATACTACTTCATTTTGCTATCATCCCAAAAATAACAAGTTTTCTTCCTCCTTTCCAAACAATACATGAAGCTTATGTTTGTTTTCTTTTGCTCATGGCTATTGCAAAGAGAGGTGGCATAAGGAAATTGGTGGATCTTGTATTGAAATGGCCTTATGGCAGGAAAAGGGTTTTGGGTTTTGGTAAGCTACAAACTTTGATTTCCAGAAGTTGACACATAAAATGTTGAAACTAACAATGCTTTGTATCTTTAAGAGTTCTCTATAGTGGGAAATCATTCTAACCCATGTGAAATCATTCTAATGGATAGGTAGGACTTTCATTTTTTTTTTCTTTTTTGTCTCTTCTTCACACAAAAAATGTACAACTAAACTTCATAGTCTTGAATGATGTCTTGATGTAAGATGGATTTGCTCTACTTTTGCTTGAGAAACAAATATTACTTACTTTGTATAATATTCAATCTCTAAATAGATTTTGAAGAGAAATGTGAAGTAAGACAAACTATTTGAGTTAATTTTAGGGACACACTTTGCAGAATGTGCCTATCATTACTCTTTTTAGGTTTTTAATCATGAAGGATGGGAAGCCCTTGTAAACTGAAGCAGATCAAGATGGTAGAAAACTAAATTTTCTTATTTTTATAACATGCCCGCTTTAAAGTGACTAAGCTACATGTGATGCATTTTTTGAATGTTGCAAGTCCAAAAATTTGAATTTGTTTTTTTCATTAATGATTGCTACCTTTGATAAATGGACAATTTTGGATTTCCCCACTACTTGTGATTTTCCCCAATTCGACAAAGAAGACGCGTAGTGTGCTTAGTGCAATGTTGTATCTCCTACTGCTTTTGCTGGTTGTTTCTCCTCTACTTGTGTACCACCCGATGAAGGCAGTGCACGCAATCAATGTGGGTAGAATGAGATCCAGTAACTCCCCCAGATCTCAATCCCTTCAGTGTTCCAGAAAGAACGCTCTAGGAGCTACTGGAGGTTTTAATGCAGCTGCCCATGACGTTTCCGACATCCCAAATCCAACGAGGAATTCATGGATCACATTAGGGTAACTTAGTTATAATATGCGTAGTAAAAAAAAGTGGTGAAATGGCTCAGAACCTGAGAAAGATTTTGAAAAATCCCTGCAAAATTTTTATCAGAGATTTGTTTACAATTGTTAAGCTTTAGTATTTTGAGTGTCCTAATTGATAGTGTTGAATCCATTTCTATTATCAAAAATGGATTCCAAACACTCCAACTACTTGATTTTTTGAATTTTATTTTACCAGATTCCAAAAAAAAAATACCCCCAAAACTATTCTACATAATGGATAGACAACTTTGTTATAATAAGCTTATATAGTCTACTTGCCATCTCAGATTTTTGAATAATTGTTTGCACAAAAGAATCAGGGAGAATTTCAATTATAAGAATAAGAAATGGTTTGACCTATTATATAATATATAATTTTTCCTTGTGTGTAAAAAATAATGTTTTGAAAGCCTCGTGTGTATCCTAATGCAGCATGAAAACAATGAAAGCCGGAATCAAAAGGCATGCCATAACCAGTACGCACAGGCAAATGTATATGCATGCGGTATCAACATTTTCACTTCTCATGGGAACAGGCATATATATATATATATATATATATATATATATATATATATATATATATATATATATATATATATATATATAATGGATCACATGCTTACTTTATTCATGGGATCATTTGATTATGTTTAACGGACATAGCCTACATCTTACGCATAGATCAGCACTGGAACTTTCAAATCTTTATTTCATATTCTATAAATTTATTTGTTGTATACTTTGATTCTATTTTTAAATCTATGGGTTCATATTTCAAGGCTCAAAGAGTGATGCTATTTTTCAGGAAAAAAAATGTGTTCTAAGCATATGGGATATTTTAAAATTGTGTTTGAAATATATGGAATATTTTTAAATTATGTTCTGTATTCATCTGGGTCTCGCTTAATAGGGAGGTTGTTTTAATTTTTATAATAATAATTTCTATTTTTTTTTATGCAGGTGCTTTTAAGTGAATTGGGATTTGAACTTAATCTTTTCAAACTGAAAATTTCATTTTCACTGTTATTATCAATTCAGTTGTTCTCTTCGACTATCAACTCTTAGCATTTTTCATTTTCTTTTTTTTTCAAAAATTATTTTAAAAACAATTTTTTTCTTTAATAATTATGAAATGCAATGAGAAAGTTGAATTTTAAAGATATTTTATTACTATTCAAAAAATATGGAGTATAACTTCTAATTTGAAATATTTATATTCAATATTGACTATATAAATACATACTAGTTAAAATATTTCTTTCTAAATCTAATATTGACTATATAAATACATATTCATTAGAATATTTCTTTCTATATTATGACTATTTATATCTAATATAAAATACAAATGATATTAATCAACTTAATAGTTTTGAAATATTTATATGTAATATTGATTATATGAATATTTTAAATATTATAATATAAAAAAAATACAAATGATATTGACCAACTATATTTATTAATAGTTTTGAAACGCGTACTTAAAAATATTAAATATCCTTTAAAATAAATTAATATTTTTGAAATACATGCTTAAAAATATTAAAAATATTTTTAATTGTATTTTATTAAAAGCAAATATTTCAAAATATCCCTAACATGTTTCTGGTTAATTAAGGATTCTCAAATATATAAAAATTGTTATATAGAAAATAAAAAAGAAAAATAAAAAATAAAAATACAAATGTTTTAAGTTTTATACATTAAATAACATTTTAGAATCAATTCATTAAAAAATTAGAAATTTATGAGGTTACGGTTTATTTAGAAAATTACTTTTGGCTTCTACTACATCAATTAAAAAAAATGAAAATTAAAAAAAAAATGATTTCTACTTCCAATAAATTATAAAATATCACAATTTACAACTTTATTTTGGATAATTTATTTTTCTTTTTCAAATTTAATATTTGTAATTAATAATTTTATTTAGGATAGACTGATTTTCTTTTATTTATTTGTTGGCAATATGTTAATATCTATAGGCTTTGTCTAACGAGCCAGAGGAATTGCTCAGACGGTCAAAATTGGCCGGAATCCGGGCCAAAAAAATTTAAAAAATCTTGCAGAAACAGTGCTTGAATCCTGATTTTAACATTGGAAATGGATTCAGCACCATCAAAAACCTGTAGGACACCCAAAATATTAAACTTTGATAGTTATAACATGGATTTGGAAAAATTCCTGCCGGATTTTCTGAAAATCTTACTAGAATTTTCATGATTTTCAGGGCGATTCCTCCGGCTAGTTAGACTACGGCAATATCTATACTTCTAATCATTTTAAAATATATATAAAACAGATATAAGAATATTTATATTTGTCTTCTAAAACAAACTCTACAAAGAAAATGATAAGTTAGTGTAAAACGCATAAGTAAAAAGTTAGCAATATTTTGTTGCTACAAAGAAATAGTAAGTTAGTGTAAAACTGCTAAGTAAAAAGTTATGAATATTTTGTTTTACTACAAAATTATTTGGTAAAACTGTGAGCCATGTGAAAGACCAAATACCTCCTCGCATAAATGTGTTTTATTTATTTTTTATAAATAATATTAACTATGGCCAGTTATAAAAATATTAGTGTTTTTTTTATAAATAATATTAACTATGGTGAGTCATAAAGCTATTATTGGAAATAGTGCTAATACCTATGATAAATGTGTCTTATTTTTCTATAAATAATATTAACTATCAATCATAAAACTACTGGAAATAGTGTTACGGATGATAAATGTGTTTTATTTATTTTTATAAATAATATTAACTATGGTCAGTTATAAAACAAGTGGAAATAGTGCTAAATGAGAGTTTTCACTTATTATTCCTCTCCCAAAACACTACAATATAGAGAGGGATTTTAAAACAATATTGGAGACATTTTTTAGGTAAATTGTCTTAAATTGAGACAAAAAATGTGTATTGTCTTAAATATTGTCTTTAAGTAGTGTCTCAAATTATTTTCTTAAAAAATTGTATCTATAAAGACAATATATAATACAATTCTTTATATAGATATTTTTTTAAGACAATAATTTGAGACACTTTCTTAAAGACAATATTTAAGACAATACACAACTTTTTTTTATCTCAATTTAAGACAGTTTACCCAAAAATTGTCTCAAATGTTGTCTTAAAGTCCCCTCTATTTCATTTTTGTCTCTAGAAAGATAATAATCCGGATTAAAGACATATTGGCTTTATAGAGACAATGTGTCTTTAATCCTAGCTATTGCCTCTCTAGAGACAATAAAAAATTATATTAAAAAAAAAAAATACAATATCACTTTTGTCTCTTTAGAGACTATTAAACAATGAATCTAGAAAAAACTCACCACTCAAATATATCGATATAAAAAGTATTTAATTAAAAATAAACAACAACATTATTTATTAATTCATGTTAGGGCGTAGTCCAATCGAACCTCCAACATTATAAGACTTGTGCTCTTCCATGGAGCTAGCACCCTTTAAAGAATTTTATAAGTTACAATAGTCCTTGAAATTGAATATATATGCATTGATTTAATAAAAACGTATGACACATAATGTCATAATCAATAAACTCATTTTTCCAGGAATCTATAATTTAAAAGATGCGAGGGAATTTGACAATGGACAACTCATCTAAAATTGGTTTAAATGTGCATATGTATATAAGCCAAGGATTTATATAGAGAATATATAAATTTAAAAAAATTATAAATAATATGTGAAACTTACACAAGTGTAAATAAGTTGATTGGTGTGAAATTTAATCATGATCCAGTTTCAAATTTAAATCTTATAAAAAATTGTAATCATTGTATATTTCAACATCTAAAATAAGTCGTACTACTAAAAAGTGATGAGTACAAACAAATATACAACAATAAAAAATACAACATTGCATAAATTGTCAACTATGAACTTGAAAAAAGCAGGACGTTGTACCGGGAAGGTTAGCCTGAAACTCATTTGGAACTTTAATGGGAGTGGACACTAGGCAAGGCTGAAACTCATTCGAAACTATAACTAAATGTGTCAGATACATCAGTTGGAAAGATCTGGCCAATATTATAGTGTGAAAGTCATCTAGGAAATTGAACCCTGTGCTACAAGATCTAGAAGTGCCTAGAGTTATAAACAAAAATTTTTTTCTAATGGTGCAGGAAGGCCTTAAAAATTGGGCATGACTCACTACAAATATAAATTATAGTTTTTACAAATGAAGAGTTAGAGAGAAATCTTAGTTTTTGTGTTAATGTTAGTAGTAGTCATTTACCATGTAAAACTGAATGGCCAAGAACAAAAACTGGGATAGAAAAAAAGACCAAGCTCTTAAGGAAATCCCGAGATATCTTGGATCACTTGTCATGATTTTGGTGGTGTTATTCACTGAGACACAATCTACCAACCTGTTAATGCCAAAAAATTCTCCATTGGGAATGAGAAGAAGATGCATACATAATTGTTCATCAATATAAAATATAATACTCCTGCACTGAAATTGACATCCACAAAAGTTGTGTGATGGCTTTGATTTTGGAAGAGCCTCAGGAAGGCCCAAAAAATAGCTACAAAAAATAATAATTCCAACCAAGAACAAAACCCAATGAAAACTACATTCAAGCATATAGCTAAACTCATCAAGTAGAACATCTGACATATATAGAACTGAAAGTAGAGATTGATTCAAGTTATAGAAGGAGATTGTCACTATAGCTTATAGATATAGAACTCAAAGAAGACATTGATTCATTTTATAGAATCAAATTGTCACTATAGCTTACAATTCCTGTTCAGGTTAATTCTTAAGTGTAGATCTAGCTATGGATAAGAATGTTGCATCAATGCAGTAATCTTATTTAGTTTATGTTTCAAAATAAGGGATAAATTCTAATTTACACCATGTTATTTATTTAAGCTCAGAAACGTGTACCACAATTACAGTGATATTGCATAATTAAACTTCATATTGATAACAAGAACTCCTAAAATGCATTGCAAGCAGTAACTATTTGCAATAGTGCCAAATCAAGATCATAGGATATGTTAATTTCCAATAATGACCATTTTTGTTTCCCCCATCCACATCAATTTTGTTCACCAGCAACACATATGGAAAAGTGTTTGGTTGTGTTGGGTTGGCCTAAAAAAAGATACACCATTTCAAGCAGTCACTAAATTAACACCAAGACAAGTATTTACTAATATATATACAAAGGGCACATGTTAATAGTTTTTCTTGACATTAATATTCCAACAATCAAACAACAGAAAATACTAAATCCCCAATTGACAACAAGACCTTCAGAGAACTTTACAAGAAATCACTTTCAAACCCAAAAATATTCCTTAAAAATTTAATGAAAATTACAAGGAAAGCATCATAGATAAAACCCATTTGATATTTTCTAATATTCATTAGAGACACCCAAATTTTGAATGATGATGTTTCACTAATCTCTTGTTGATATGGAATAATGAAACCTCATTTAGAAAATGTAACAAAACAAGAGAGAAACCCAGAAATGATAGGAAATGGAATAGATAGCCTACTTTCACACCTTAGGAAACTGCCTTATATAATATTTAGAAAAAGATCCATCTGGACTAGGTCATACTTAACCTAAAAGAATATGCACAGAACTCAATTGAGGTGCATTTAATTATTTATGCTATATATATAAAACATCCCATATATTTAATTTCTTGGCTTCCTATGACCTATCATAGCCCAAATTCTAATGGTTTTCTTTTAGAGCCAAACATTTTGCAAAGATTCATCTTTTGGTGATCATCATGAAACCTTCTTTACAGATGATGTTGTGCTCTTTTGGTTTTGGGTTTGCATTCTTGAATTTTAAGCGTGTTTACATTTCTTTAACTATTCCTTCACATGAATTGTATTCAATATCTGATTGTGTGGAATTTTTATGCTCAAAATCCTGATTCTAGTAGTCACTTATTCGATACCTCCCAAGGGGCAGGAACTGCTATTATAACTCTTCTCAGAGGATTCCATCCACAAACTCAAAGTTTATGGCTGACTGATATGGATCATCATCATTTAGCTATTGCATTTTTTTTTTCAATGTCCAAACATAGAAGAGCTCTAGATAAAAACATGTTGATGTATGTTTTATTCGGTGTTTCTTTCTAACTTGTGATCCAAGGGACTTAATGTGATAATCCATTGTATCCAAACATGGATCCTTGCTTATGTCACCAATGAGTTCTTCAACTTACTGTTATTATTTTTGGCACTATGAATGGAACTTTTTTAGATGCTTACTTTGAGATTGCTTATGCTTGGCATGTCATACTAATTTGTTTGTCCATTTTTGTTTGGTCCACGATTATTTGGAAATTGCATCAACTATTGACATTAGATATACTATACTTTTAGAACCCTCTCTTGCGGTGAGGGACCCAAGGTATGTTTTTTTCTCCTTCTAATTATTGCTTTAGTTTGATTCATATCCTTACCACAAGAATAAACTATGTGGCATTTGAATGAATAGTTGTTTTTGTTTGTATCGAAAGATGTGAGATGCTCTACATCCTGCTTGGGGTGGGTGGGTCCGTGAATACTTTATTTGCATGTAATGATATTTTAATATATACTATGTGTTAGGTGCATCAAATATAATATCCCATATCCATGTAGTTCTAGTTTTGATAGGGTCAATATTGCATATCTTGAGTTCAGAGAAATGACTGATGTATCGAATAATGAAATTTGAGATATTAAACCTCAAGTTTTGGAACATTGATGTGCATATTAGACACAATTTTAGATGTGTTTTTCCTAGTGTATATTGACTTCCACTTGATATTAGTGTGAGTAATCTCATTTTTTGTGGAGCTGGCTATGTTTAGTTTGGAGGCTTTTCAGGTTTTTTTCATTTGGGTCAAAAATGAAAGTGTGCATTTCGATATGTAGTTTCATCTTTGATGTTATTCATCTGTGGCAAGCATAAAGAAGGAATGGATTTAATGCATGACATTGGATTCTTAGTCCATTTCTCATTTGTACATTGTCATGGAGATGTTCCACCAGGCCTTCATAACAAATTTTATAATTTTCAACTATATTTTACTATGCAGTATTATACTCAAGATTGTGGACTTCATATCATTATCTTTAACACAGAAATTACTGAGAATCAGCTAAAAGTGAAATGAAAGAGACAAAAAATTACACACCATCCATACATTTAATACAAGATATACCCTAGGAAAACCCAATACAGGATGAACCCAACTATAAGGAGAGGTATATGATTTTATCTTCTCTTCTCAGGATGAAAAGTGAATATAGAGAAAGGGGTACTCACACTGGTCAAATGTGGATGCTACAGGATTTTATTCTCCCTCTGTCATGATTCAATATCCCATAACTATGAAAATAATATTTAAACATATCTATGAAATATATAAATGCAGAGAACATAGAGAAACACAAATTGACTCATTTATAGAGAGTTGAAGAAGTTACATGGTCACTAGGTGTTGTGATTTATCTTATGAGGATCATTTTTTCTTTGTTTCTTTTTCTTTCTAACATTGATCGACCCAATTATGTTGACATGGTTTAGTGGCATTGTGATAAGCTAATTTGTGGATCAGAATCACGAACTCAAGGTGTTTAGGACTAAGGATTTTCCTTTTTCAATTCACGAAGGTGCTTTAAACCTCAAAAGAGATTTGATGGCAGAAAAGTTGAGTGTGTCTCCCCACCACTACCAAGGGGAACTTGCATATGTTTCTTTGATTTTAGTTGAGCCATTTTATTTGTTGGAGCACATATGTTTCCTTATATTAATTACCATCCTTTGGGATTTTTCCTATGTCCATGGGATGTAGAAGATGTTGGTGAAGATGAATAGGTTTCTTGGAGGTGTACAGTTTTTTGGCATGATATACATGTAAATGTTGCGCTTTCAATGTTAAAATTTCGGTGAAAGTGAGGTCAACCCATTATATGAGCATCTAGTTGGGAAAATCACAACTTAGGTTGAGCACTACACAAATATGGGTAATGATGTCGAGCCCATGAAAATATGAGCTCCACTAAATTTAATAAAATGACCCAAGGATTTCCTAATATTTGCAAGAAAATTATGATACCATAAGTGAAGAGGAGGTTTGGAACTCTTACCTAGACCGGAGTTTTTGTAATAATCATGGTATTTGGATCAAACTTCAAGAACTAGGGATGAAATGAGAGGTGAACTTACCCCTATAAATAGGTTCCTAGGTTGAAAACAATTTTTCTATCCACCATGGCCTTAAAAATTACAATGAAGTAACACTTGGAATGGAGGAATAGTTCATTGCTCATAATATAGGTTTAATTTTTCCACCCATGAAGCGTTTTTGTAGATGTCCAAAGCCCACTAAAATGACAAAGAGTGGTATCCCTTAAATACAAAAAGTTGTGGGCATATACCTATGGATATATCACTTCAAGTTCCAACACTCGAATGTCCTTTGATTTCTCTACTATGAAGGTAGGATTGAGGGACGCCTTTGTATTTGACGGAATAGAAGGCCTAGGTTTCACCTCATCCTTGAATTGATGGGATTTGGAGGAGGAGGGAATAATTTTTCATAGGGATCCTCCAACAAGGCTTGAAACCAAAATCACAATAACATCCTTGCTTATGCCAAAATACATGGGAAAGAAACTATCAAGGACTTTCCTTCTTGCATAGAGTCATTTCTAATGGCTTGGAGGGAACCCTCTCTTTTTTGTATCCATGAATTCAATATAGAGACAGAACCCATGGATTTCATATGAAAATAGAAGGATTCCCTTGAATGGGACCTCATTAAGACTTGAAGATCTGTAATGACCCCCCTTTGTTTCTTAAGATTCGTGTTAGATAGGAATGCAATGGTATTAGTCGAATGCAGACCTATTGGAGCTGAAACTCTTATCTAGTATTTGTATAAGTTGTGACTCTTAAAAAGCAATGGTGACACCTCATTTGGCCTGAAATGCCATGGATATAGATGATTACCACATGCCCTCTCTAGTTATAGTTTTAACTACCAATATTAATGTCATCCTAGCTCAACTACTGACTCCTTTTATTATTTTTTTCATTTAATTAACGTTAACTATTGCAAGTGTAACGATAAAGCACTCATTCAATGTATTATTGACCCATTTATGAGTGTTTTTAATGTACCAAATGAAATATCAACCATAATTTGAGCCTTAAGCTCAAGATATATTGTGTCAAACTTGAATCTCACGTTGACATTGACATTTGAAGAAATGGATTTACAAACACTTGATTTCACGAATAGTCCTGAATATTTCTTAACTCCCTAGTTCCTTATATTAATCAGAAAAAAGATACAACATGAAAATATAAACTAGTTAATTATTTAAAAAAGTAATGTTATCATAAACCTTGTGCAGAACAATGTTTGATGGCTTGGAGGGATCCCCTCCCTCCATTATTTCCATGAATTTAATATATAAACAAAATATGTGGATAATATGGAGGGGTTCCTCTGAAAGGGACCCCATAAAGACGTGAAGGTATGCTATGGTTCCCCTTTGTTTGAATATTCATGTTAGATGGTATTGAAATTATAGTAGTTATACAAATACCATACTAGAGCTGAGATATTATGGTAGTAGCACTTTTTTATCACACAACTTATTTTTATTTCACCATAATTGACCTTTCATGTCATATTATTGGATTGAAAAATCAACCAAAATACCCTCAAATAGTGTTCGGTCACATAAAAACCCAACCATTTTTATACTATTGTTAATTTATTAATTATTTATAATAATTAGAAATACTTCCCCATTAACCCATTTAAAAAAAAAAAAATTGCACATTTCACATTTCATTTAATGGAATTAATTACCCTTAAACAACACATGCATTTCATTTAAGTTCCTACAAGTTTTGATGGATTTTTTATTTCAAATATCAAAATTGTTCATTTCCCTCGTTTATTTCCCTCACGTTTCAAGGTTTTTTCCAGGAAATGAGGAGAAGGGCGGGTGCAACCATGCCATTGTAGGTATGATCTGATACATTTGGTTGAATTCAAGTGATTGGATTCTCGGTTCCTCCAATTGTGGTGATTTCATTCTACAGAGGGAATTTGCACAATTTTCCCCACGCTCCTTAGCCATGGCCCATCCTTAATCCCACCATCTTTCTTTGCAACTTCAAAATACATTCTAGAACAACGAGGCATGATTCCAAGGAGGAAGATGAAGCTGAAGGCATGGGATATAATGGCTTCACCATAGAAGAAAACATATGCCTTTCTAATCCAAAAATGAGCAAAGAAAATAAGCAAATAAGAGATCAAGAATGCGTTTATTACTACAAGGAAATCAAATGTCCTAAGACCATAGGTGGTCAGTAGCTAGATGCTCTAGCATAGATGGATTGTGATGATCGATTCATCCCTAAAAAATTTATAGACCCAAAAAGGCCTTATATTTTCCTGGACCCATGCTCCCAAGAGTCCCCAAGAAAAGAAATTGGATCCTGAAGAAATGACATGGACTCAGATAAACAAGATTAAGGCTTTGTGCTAGAGGAGAAGCTTCCAGAGGTTACTAAACCCACTCAAGAGGTAGGTAACTTCATTTTTTTTATTGTTTAATTATAGGAATTACTACAATAAATTTTCCCATGAGGGACTTCCGTTGGCTTAGGTGTTGGGTTTGAATGGTAGATATTCTACCAAAATCACTCAGGGCTTTCATTTTATGCAATTTAGATGGCGCAGACCACGATGAAAATGAAACCTAGTGATTGGGTTAAACTATGCTAACCTCACTAGTGAACCAATGTTACCTTTAGCATCCTAGTTCAATCAATTAGGCTTCAGATCATTCTCATTTTCTCACTATTTTAACTGTTTCTTTATTTTCAATCCTTCTTTCATTTCCTTTATCATAATTGTAATTCCTTGTGGCCCTATTAAAATTTTATGGTTATGAGTGGAGTGTATTTTTTCTTTTGGTGTCATTAATCTCAGGTGTTGGAAACACATCTTTCTTTTTAGATGTCAATTTTATTCTAGTATGAAATAAGTGGAAAATAAGCAATAAAATGGCTTGCGCCCTAAAATTTGTGCATTGCTTGGCTTGACCTTTCTGGCATAGAAAAGTTGATAAAAGATTAAATTGACTATATTTTGTGTTTTTTTTGTGATTTATGATCTCAATTTGAATGACATATATAGATTAAAATATGGAATCATACATCAAATGATAGTGGGATCTCAAAAGCTAAAATAAAAGTTGATAGACTCAACTTAGAAAGTGTAGAAATTTGGCAAAAGTGCAAGAGTTTGACCAAGATTAAAATAAAGCTATGCAAAACTATGTTAATAGTGAATTCACCAGGGCTTTTTATCCCATTGTAGGATCATGGTTGAGATATAATCACTATAGGAGATTTTTTGGGAATCCATTCTTGAAATTATCTTAACTTGCTTGTACTCACACCTTAGAGAATTCTAGGATGATGTTCCTTCCATGGAGCACTCATTGATTCTCCATAGACATAAAATGACACCATAATTAGGTTCTTTCCTAGCCATATCAACCAAATATTTTTCATATTCACCCAAAACAACATACTTTCCCTCAGTACCTTGATGGATAATGTTTTTTGAGACCCATCAATAAGTTTCTTGAATAGCACTTATGAGATTCTTCAAAGAAACATCAAAATTATTAAATGACTTCTGTTGAAACCATTTGTATTGCGTGAAATGCAAGAAATAAATGTTCCATAGACACAAAGGAATCTACATATTCTTCCACCAAATTCTCTTTCTCAACTATTTGATGTTTAGTCTCTTTTTCCACTTTTGAAGTTGATACCACTACTCCCTAAGCTATTTGATTTTTGCATTTGTGAAATTTACACTATCCTTTCTTGTTTCTAAAACAATAACCTGTGTATTCAACTCCTTCCACACTTTTGGTTGTTATTTCTTTGCAATCCTAAATGCACGTCCAAATTATGGGCCTTTCTATAGTAAAAAACTCTCATCGAAAGGAAGGCCCATATTATTTGTAGGTTTCTCATGCACCTTGCCTATTTGTTTTTCCACTTCATCTCATTCATCCTTAAACATCAACAGGGTAGGTTCATAACCCACTGAGATCATGAAGTGCTTCCTCATCATAATGATGTTCAACATATCCAGTAATAATTTTATTTCAGGAAAATTCCCTCTATTAAAACACATTATCAAAGACTAAGCACGCCTCTTCTATGATAAAACATTTGGTATATAGGTAAATAAGATAATTCTCGACAAGGATATTTAAGTCCAGCCTAACTTTAATGATGATTATATGGAAATTCATCCTAAACTAGCACATGCTGCAAAATCAGTGGAAAAGGTGAAATTATCTAGTGTCATCCCATTATGTTCCATCTAATTGAACAATTTTTGTGAATCCTCACAAAGACCATTGTGAGCATATTCTTCATCATGGAGAAGATCTTAACAAGTTGATCCTTCAACATAACTGGAATTTCTATATCCGAACTTTGAGCAACATGGTTGACATTTCTATATCCAACCTCCCAACATCAAATTGGTTAACTCTTAATAATTCACTAGTGTTAACCCTATGCCAAAATAAGGGGAAACATAGGTTCCAATGGAGAGATGTTCTCAACATGCAAGGTTGTTTATTGAGCGTGTTAAATGAAGAAACAAACTTTCATATTGAGCATGTTACATGAATAAACAACTCTTATGATTCTTGATCATGGTTGAAAATGAAAATGACAAATATGCCACCCTTCGTGGGTTGAGAATTGATTAATCACTTAGATCATATGCAACCCTTAACCTTAGTTACAATGGTAAAATGAGGTTCCAATTATTCATGCCAACTATGGGTAGTAATATTGGAGGTGTGTCTACCTTATAGTTGCTACTTTGAAAATGATTGTAAATGAAAATTTTTCTCACTGATCACAGGCATAAGCTTGAAGGAAAACACACCCTTTGTGGATGTGAGGTCAATAAGGACTCACAACTCTCCACTCTTTGACTCAAACTCAAAGGTGGAGGATCTTTTCCCTTCACAAGAATAGGGTAAAATTTCAATGGCTTACTCGAGTTTTTTGGGAACAAACTACCTTCATGGTCAACAAGCTAGATGGAAATGAGATCCAATATGAGACAGTTCATGCTCATAATTTCCTTGTCCATGGTTGATAGACAGAGTGATATAATCCTTTGGGATGGAAGAGTGAAATAGGCTTGGATGTTTGTTGTCTTAGTTGAAGTTGTAGGAATAAAATGAAAGTGGTTGTCTCATAAATTAGATTTTTTGCTTCTTTGTAGACATAGATGCTAAGTATGAAGGATTTTCATAGATAATTGAAATCCAAAGGTGATACTACAAATTGTATTAAAAAAACGTGTCACACACCTATTATTAATAACTAGTTGGAAACTGGGATAGAAAATTAACGTGTGAGCAATCTCAAGGCTCCACCTTTTTATGATCATGGCGAAGATGACTTGAGCTAAAAACAAGGCCAAGGAAAGGGAGGTTCACATCACAGTGATACAAATATTGTTGTCATTAAATTAACAAAAGATCTTGTAGGGAAACTTACACAAATTCACAAACTCAAATAAAAAAAAATATCATTGACTAGAAACGATATTGTTGGTGGTGAGTATCTTCTTGGTCAGTCTAGAACAATGCAAGGATTCTTCTCATACACCTAGGACCAAAAATTAATGCAACAATAATTGAGACCAAGAAATATAATCAATCAATTCAATAAGCCTCAACGGTGTTCAAATATTGGAGGAAATGAAAATGGTGGCATACTTGAGAAACAAGGCAAGCTCGCATTGTAATTTGATGCAAAGCCAACTAATGAAAGGCAGAGCCCATAATGAAGCTTGCTTAAATATTTATAGGAGTTTATAATTCTATCGACTTGTGGTCTAGTTGAGGCCTCAATAGGCACATGCCTTTTCTTATTTGAGGAAGTTTTTCTTCTGTTCTAGTTTTAAAGTGTTGTGCCTGAGAAGGTTACCAGAAATCGGTTAGTTGCAGATTCGTAGCAAAATCCATTCATGCATGCTTCTTCTCTCATCAACCTGGCACTCCATCCTATGACGAGTATTACATGCAGGATTAGGTGTACTATTCTAGGAGAATAGACTTATGGATTTTCATTGCAAACACATCACTGAGACTGTCTAGATACATTATAACCACAACCTTCTTCATTTATAAAGGATGCTAGAGTGGGTGAGTGATATTCCAGTTTTGAGCTATTGATCAACAAGTTAGTAGTTGATGAGCGTGAGTGTGAAATTTTCTCATTGTTTAATAATTTCCAGAACAATTTTATATGCTAGGGTTATAGAGTTAGTTGTTCTGATTTATTTCATTATCCATGGTGTACACTTGTGAAACATACAGTCAAAATTCCAAGTTTAAATTTTGTGTTGTTTTGAGTGGTGTTTAATCAAATTTCGTTAAGGTTTATGTTAAAAGAAAGTGGATATATGCTTAGTATGAATTTGAAAATTCAAGAATATGATGCTTCTCCATTTACTTAAAGTTTTAAGCAAAACCCAAAGGAAACAACACAGTTATCATAAATATGGATTTGCAGTATATCCATTATATTTTATTTCTGGTACTTTATTTATTCAGACCAAATTCTATACCAGATTTCCCAGTCATATTTTGGAAACAAAAACTTCATACTAAAGAAATTTTTATCACATATCAGTGAACCTATAGTGGATTCTTATACTAAAGAGTAAATACAAATCACTTCGTGTGGATTGAATAACATTAGAATGAATTTCAACTTTTGATTTCCTTTCTTTAGATGATATGTCATAGTTTATATACATTTATTTTGTAGTCATCATTGAGAAAACATTTGGAAGGATTTGATTTGATATTCCACCAAAAAATGGTTGTCCGCTTGATTTCCGAGATCATGTTATGTTAGTTTGTAAGTTGTAGTTTCCATATGATATTTCTTCCTTCCTTATCAAGGGAAGTAAAGGAAGTAGGGGTAATGAGGTTTTCATATGATGGTAAAATTGTGGTCCTTTGTATTTACAACAGGCTTTGGATGGTAACATTGCGGTCCTTTATTTTTAGGACAAACTTTGGTAAGTAATTTCTAGATCAAGTCTACCTTTCTAACATAAACATACTTCTTTTGGGGCTATAGCCTATGTCTAGGAACCGGTTTACAAACTGAGTGAAGTGGGCCAAGAAATAGAGAACAATTATTTTACGCATGCAATAGGTGTTCTTAGTAAGATTCTTGAGACAAAATGGTTCGTGGATGTTATGGAAGCTTTTTTAAAGGTAATTTTATTTTGACACTACAAGGAAAATACCCTCTAGAGGATGTTTTTGAGGAACCCCTTATAAAAATACCCCAGACATCTGTTTGTAGCAGAGGATACTAGAGGAGGTTGGCGGGTAGATATTTTTGCAGATGTTTTTCTTCTGGTGCACTTTTCATCCTAAACCACACTGATGCGTTCAACTAGAGAAAGAAATGGTGCAAAAAAAACATTGGCACACCGGGACACTGTGCACTCCATACAAACCTGCTCAGTGCATATTATTACTATAGCGCACTAGTGATTTACAAATATTCTGCATCAATGCATCCTAAAACCCCGTGCCAAAACTGAAACAACCCAGTGCAGTCATAAGAAACTGCACCAGTGCACCTAAAGCTCTAAAGCTCTCAAGCACGAGTGAAAATTTTCCTTGTCTAAGGCACCCTGACATTGATTCTCCCATTGCACGCACTACTGCTATGCATTTCCCACCATCTCCCTTTTGAATTTTGAAAAATGGTTGGCAAATTTAGTTTTGCAAATTCTACAGCAAATATGCCTCCTTAGTGGCCAAATGTATATGTATTTTTACTTCCTTCCATAATTAAGCCTTTTAGCCTATTAGAATTGTAAATTAGCTTAAAATTAACCCTTTTCCTTTTTTAAATTAAAATTTCCCACGTGGTGCGCTTGAGATGTTTGGCTCGCACAAGTTCGCAGTGTTGCCTATAAATTTACGGGCCACACTGCCACCAGTGCTAACGGTATCCAAACCGGTTCCGAGGTAGTACCGTAAGGCACACCAGGATTTTTTAAAATTTAAAAAAAGTGCGGTGTGGTCGGTGACCTGGCCGCACTGTTGACCTTGTCGAAAAGAGGTAATGCAGTGTGTTGACAGAAATATCCGCCCCAGGGCGAGTAATTTTTTCAATGCACCACATTCTGGAATTTTGACTTGGTCAACAGTGTGGCCTGGTAAAAGTCCACACTATTGACTATGTACTGATGTCAGCAGGGTGGTGCACTGACCAAAATATATGCTCTAGCGCGTATAGTTTGGTCAGTGTGCCGCCCTCTTGACACTAGTCATAGTCAACGATGCGGGTTGTTATACCACTGCACCGTTGACTTTGGAACAATTCTAGGAGGGTGGTGCACTTAAAATTTGCAGGTGCGTCACCTCCGGTGCGCTGAAAATTTTCGGGTGTACCACCTCCAGTGCGTGACAATAAAATATGCACTGTGACTGGTGCATGCCTGTTTTTTGTGGCACACCCACTATTTTTTTATTTTATTTTTCATAAAAATTTATATATGTATATTCCTAAATACATGTCCTATTTAATAAAAAAATATATATTTAATATGTCAATCATTCAGAGACGTGAAAGGAGAGAAGAGAGAGAACAACAACAACAACATACAGACCAATATAACATGGTTTGCCTATGGGAGACACGAGAGAGGGAGAGAGATGTGTACCCTCACCCTATTACAGAAACTACCCAGGGGCTCCTAAGGCAAGTAGGCCTCCTCAAGTTCTATGAGGAGGCTACTTCCTTAAAGGGCCATGGTTTGTTTTTGCACATCTTATCTGTAGGTGGAATGCGAACCTACAGGCTTTCTGGGTTGTTCCTAACCAGTGGTACGTCCCCACTGAGGAGGAAATATATTTCATTACAGGGATATCGAGGAGAGGGTTGGATTTTCCCTTGTTCCCAGAGGTTCCATTTGGTTATGCGGCAGGGAGTCAGTTGGTCTACTCCCAGAGATACATTAGTGCAGATATACTGTATCCTTCAGATTTTCAGGTCTCTAGAGGTCAATTACGTATTTTTGCATTTGGCAGTGAGGAGGTGAGGTGCCTCTCACTTCTGATTTCAACCATTTCACACAACACCAGCAATGGGCAACGTATTAGTTGGCCACTTCTATACACTAGAAAATTTGGCGGAAATTCCGACGACCAATTCGTCGCTATTCTAACACATAGTCGTCACAACAGCGACAGTTCGAGGGCGGAAAAAATGTGGTTTTTCATGTCGTCGCAGTTCCGATGCACTTAAAAAGTGTCGCACTATCAACACTTCTTCCATCGCTTTCGAACAAGCGTCACTCTTCCGACGTTCCATGAACCGTCGCACTTCCGACGTTTGTAAACTGTCGCACTTCCGACGAAATGTGGTCCGACGTTTTGAACGTCACTCTTCCGACGTCTGTAAACGGTCCCAATTTCGACGCAATGTGGTCCGACATTTTGGACGTCGCTCTTCCGACGTTTGTAAGCTGTCGCAATTTCGACGAAATGTGGTCCGATGTTTTGAACGTCGCTCTTCCGACGTTTGTAAACTGTCGCAATTCCGATGGAATGTGGTCCGACGTTTTGAACGTCGCTTGTCCGACATTTTTATACTGTCGCTCTTCTGACGTGTTTGAGTTGTCGCAATTCCGACGCTTACAAGGCGTCGGTATACCGACGCCAGGTTCAATTTAAAAAAAAAAAAAATATAAACTTTAAAAGAGGAAACACATTGTTTTGAATATATTATATGAAGTAAAACAGTCCATGAAGTCATTATATTTTCACATCTGAAAATTGGAACCCAAATATCCATCCAGAAAAGTGGAAGTCCTACCCCAGACAATGATAGAAAAATACCCCATGTCACATACAGCGACTTGATATAAAACACAGTAATGGTCCACATGGAGATTATCGACAATCTGAGAAAGCATCCAAATATGCCCGAGGCATCTATAAGAAGAATATACAAAGTATGTAGAATAGTAGCAACGCAGAGTACGACCGATCGCCCATTGTTCCAAATACAAATTAAAGTACCCAAAAATCGCTGTGGCCGTAGAAAACGCTAATCATGTGAGGAGTGTGATATGTCCAAAATATAAAAAGACCATCAGACCATATCAATAAACCAGCAACATAGACCAACATCGCTAGCTTCAAAGGCAGAGTGATAAACATTAATCATTTTTTTTTCACAAGAGAAAAAAAGTTATTTTGAATATATTATATGAAGTAAAACAGTCCATGAAGTCATTACATTTTCACATCTAAAGATTGGAACCCAAATATCCATCTAGAAAAGTGGAAGTCCCACCCTAGACAGTGATAGAAAAATACACCATGTCACATAGAGGGACTTGATATAAAACCGAGTAACGGTCCACATGGAGATTATCGACAAATCTGAGAAAGCATCCAAATATGCCCGAGGCATCTATAAGAAAATGAAATAGCAGTATGTAGAATAGTAAAACAACATATAGACTACCGACGTCCATTGTTCCAAATACAAATTAAAGTGCCCAAAATCCTTGAAGAAAGAAAAACGCTAATCATGCGAGGAGTGTGATATGTCCAAAATATAAAAAGACCATCAGACCATATCAATAAACCAACAACATAGAATATGATCGCTAGTTTTGAAGGCAGAGTGATAAACATTAATCATTTTTTTTTCACAAGAGAAAAAACGTTGTTTTGAATATATTATATGAAGTAAAACAGTCCATGAAGTTATTACATTTTCACATCTGAAGATTGGAACCCAAATATCCATCCAGAAAAGTGGAAGTCCCACCCCAGACAGTGATAGAAAAATACCCCATGTCACATACACGGACTTGATATAAAACCCAGTAACGGTCCACATGGAGATTATCGACAATCTGAGAAAGCATCCAAATATGCCCGAGGCATCTATAAGAAAGTGAAATAGCAGTATGTAGAATAGTAAATCAATAGATAGAGTATCGACGTCCATTGTTCCAAATACAAATTAAAGTAGCCAAAATCCTGCAACAGAGAAAAACGCTAATCATGTGAGGAGTGTGATATGTCCAAAATATAAAAAGACCATCAGACCATATCAATAAACCAGCAACATAGACCAGCATCGCTAGTTTTGAAGGCAGAGTGATAAACATTAATCATTTTTTTTTCCACAAGAGAAAAAACGATGTTTTCAATATATTGTATGAAGTAAAACAGTCCATGAAGTCATTACATTTTCACATCTTAAGATTGGAACCCAAATATCCATTCAGAAAAGTGGAAGTCCCACCCCAGACAATGATAGAAAAATACCCCATGTCACATACAACGACTTGATATAAAACCCAGTAACGGTCCACATGGAGATTATCGACAATCTGAGAAAGCATCCAAATATGCCCAGGCATCTATAAGAAAGTGAAATAGCAGTATGTAGAATAGTAAAGCAACAGATAGAGTACGTACCGACGTCCATTGTTCCAAATACAAATTAAAGTACCTAAAATCCTTGAACAGAGAAAAACGCTAATCATGTGAGGAGTGTGATATGTCCAAAATATAAAAAGACCATCAGACCATATCAATAAACCAACAACATAGACCAGCATCGCTAGTTTTGAAGGCAGATTGATAAACATTAATCATTTTTTTTTCACAAGAGAAAAAACGTTGTTTTGAATATATTATATGAAGTAAAACAGTCCATGAAGTCATTACATTTTCACATCCGAAGATTGGAACCCAAATATCCATCCAGAAAAGTGGAAGTCCCACCCCAGACAATGATAGAAAAATACCCCATGTCACATACAGGGACATGATATAAAATCCAGTAACGGTCCACATGGAGATTATCGATAATCTGAGAAAGCATCCAAATATGCCCGAGGCATCTATAAGAAAGTGAAATAGCAATATGTAGAACAGTAAAGCAACAGATAGAGTACCAACGTCCATTGTTCCAAATACAAATTAAAGTACCCAAAATCCTTGAACAGATCAAGAAAAATGCTAATCATGTGAGAATTATAAGTAAAGTTAATCTATTAACATTGTGAATAAAATTACACCGAAGTCAAAAACATTGCTTGGCCAGACTCATGGAAAATTTGTCATCAAAAAATCAAAAAATTAAGAAGATTGCCCTCATACGGGGAAACTAGTCTTGAATGTTTAATTTACAGAATTCAAAAATATTACAAAGGTCCAGCACAGTAAAATAATCTAAAATCAGCCCAATTAAGTGGGCCTACTAAGCAAGAAAAGCAAATTAACCAAACTACTCCTCCGATGGTTCCTCCACGATTCGGCACCATCCTTCGGAAGGTCCAAGATCGCTAGGTTCTACCTCCACATGCATGCCATGGCTCCCCTCCTGAAGGCCCGAATGCTGGCCAGATTTTTCCGAGCTCAGACTCGCCGGACGGGTGCATTCTTCCTCCATTTGGGCCTCCTCGCGGAAGAGAGAAATTAAAGGAAAATTGCACAGTGCGCGTCGTGGGAGAAGGTGAACTAGCGGTGAGGAAGCGAGGAGCAGAGGAATCCATACGGTGGCCAGATCCTACAACCCGACCCCACCCACTCCTAGTATTTGGATATCGACCTGCGTAATAATCACTGGACTGGCCGAAAGTCGACTTTGTTGAGGGGCTGGAAGGAGCGCGCAGGGGTTGACCTCTAGTGCTCCCCCTGCGGCAACGCATCCTATGACGCATGTGAGGCATGGGTGCAGTCTCAGGCGCAATGGGCACAAGAGGAGACGGAGAAGCAGAATTCCAAGAAACATAGGAAGACAGACAGAGACAGAACCGAGAGAAATGACGATATGCAGCAAGGTCTAGGCAGCAGTTCAACTGGCCACTTCTCCTTATCGTCACAGTTAGCAGGCAGTGTAATCCAGCAACCGGCTTGTCTGAAAAACCATAACTAAACGCCATTTTATCGACCCGACTACAATGCAATCAAAGGACGCCCGTCATAATTAATCTCTGATAATTAATAATGAGAGCCAAAGGCCGGATCATATTGGAGCGTGCGCAATCACTAAGAGGAGTGGAGGTCCGATCTTGAACAGTGTTAAAAAATAATTAATGCAGATTTGATGTGAAAACTTAATTAAACAGCGTTAAATGTTAATGCGATTGATATGAAATTGCCATATCCATGTCCCATCGCCTTAAACGCCATCGAATGCACCCGCAACCAGGACCAGCGCAAGTTTTTATTGAGGACACATGGAAGAAATTGATTGGAGCGGATCTTTGTTTGGGCCACTCCCGCAGTGGAAATCCGGACCCGAAAAATATTAGGGCGAATTTGATAAGAAATTCGCGTCACAACTCTCCCTCCGTACGCCAGCCCAACTTCGGACCCAAAAAATATTAGGGTGGAATTCATTTGGTTTTCACGTCACAAAATTGGCCAATGTCAGCAGGCTATTTTGGAACGCGAATTTGGTTTGAATTATGGTTTATCGCCGTATGAAGTCCAGCGGGCTCGACTTGAGAACAATTTTGTTTGATCTCATCTTATAAAATTTGTGTTGGTTTTCTTTGATAATACACATATTTATAATAAATCATGGGAATACCACACTAAACATGTGGAAAAGTTATATAAGTAATTATTGAGAACAATCATTTTTATGTAAAAATATCCAAATGTGCTTTTGGGAAATAAGAATTCGAGTATTTGGTTCATATTGTTTTAAAGGAAGGAGTGAAGTTGGAGCCTCAAAAGATGCAAGCTATTACAAATGACCTATTCCTAAGAAAATCAAGGTTCTTAGAAGATTTTTTAGACTTACATGATATTATTGATCATTTGTTAAGAATTATGCATGCATTTCAAGTCCACTCACATATCTCTTGAAGAAAATATCATTTATATGGAATGATGAGGCTACTTTGGCATTCTCTCTTTCAATGGATTCCATGTCTTCTACACCAACATCGGTTGCACCTACTTTTGGTAAAACATTCATAGTAGAGTGTGAGGCACTAGGACAAGGAATTTACGTAACATTAACACAATAAGGGATATCATTGGCTTTTAAAAGCAAGGAATTCAAAGAAAATATTTGGTGAAATTCAAGGAATTCACTTTTGTTAATAGGTTTATGTCACACGATGATGCAGGAGCATTAGGCACTAGCCAGCAATGTAGGATGTTTTCTCCACATGTTTTGGCTAGGAGGGTTTGAAAAATTTTTAGTTGTAACAGCTAGGTGTCAATACCTCAGCTGACTGTATTACTTAGACTAGTTAGAGTTGTAGGAGCCGAACAGTTTCAGTTAGTTGAATTATTATAATTAGACCTTTTGATTTCTAGAATGGTCCTCTCAGAGGAATCGAAGAGCCATATGTTATGTATATAAATTATAATTCCTCGGATGAATAAAAGTAGAGAGGGAAGAGGAGAGTAGAGAGGGGATTTCTGCAATAAACTTCTGTGTGTGAACAATTGTTTCCAGTTAAATGATTTCCAAGCTTAGTTGCCATTGAATTATCTCGAACTTCTAATTGTGAAGAATTTTTTAACTGTGAGGCGATTGGGTACTGATAATTCCATTCTTCTGTCTTTGAATTCCCGTAAATTGTTGGATAACCCTGTGAACTCACCCCACCCGAAGGCGAGGTCTGTGTAGAGAACCGAGGTCGTGAAAACTGTTCAAATATAAAAATCCCTCTTAATAAAGAGACAAAATTGTTGTGCTTTCGGAACCTGACCCAAGGATTGGACATGAGTTAACAAACAAAAGGATAGTGGAACCAGACTTGCACCCGTGGTCAAGCCCTGTACCAAAACCACGAGTGGAATCACAAAAGCGGGTTGCCCATATTGTACCGCTTTTGCGGAGTAGGCGGTATTTCCTATTCGCCAGCGATTCCATAGGGAATGCAACATGTGGCGAAGTGACCCCCGGAAAACCACCGTTTAACCCGCGCCATCGCACGTTAAAGCCCGACGTTGGAAGCCGAGCGAAATTGCCAAGATTCGTTGATTTGGAGAAGGGCCATTGGACGGTGGTCGCACGTTGAACATTCCCGGAGGTTAACTAAGGTGCGCGGAGGATAGCCAGGTACGATACAAGTGTTTGATTGGTTATTGTATATATAGGTGGGCCCGGAGTATAATGAAATTGTTTAATTAAACGATTGGCGGATAATTAGCATAAGTCTGGAGCGTGATTGTTGTAAGGCTGGGTGGTGAAATATAGAGCCAAAAGTTCATTACAAGTTATTTATTTAAAAAGAAACGTGGAGTATAAATACAAAGTGTTGAAAGCTAAACATTGGTTATAAGGATTGGAGATAATATAAAGTCGGGAATATAAATTAAAGTCCAACCATTGTGGATAGTATTTATTTATCAAATTCTACGAATTTGATAAATAAACCCGAAGAAAGAAGAAGTCAATTAAGACTCAAGCTGGAGGAAAAGAACGGGGTACACCAAGGGAAAATGCTGACAGAGCGATTGTAGACACACCAGCTCTCCTTGGGGGTCCAATTTCAGTTTTGTTGCGTCACACGATGATCTCTCTTCTCTGGCATTTACTTGTATTGAAGATCACTATTCTAGGAATAAAGAGTTATTTTCTCCAAAAATAACCCTAGCCAAACATTGACAATGCATCAAGGATATTTTTCTATGCTTCATAAGTACATATGTTCTACTTCTAAATCATGTCTTGGAAGTGGTTGTTTTGCTGGAAATTATTCACCAGTTGGTTTCATACCAAAGTCTTTTTCTCATTTTCAGCATCCAATACATGAAAAAGATAATGGTTTAAACAACATAAATATTTGAAATTTTGCAAGAATTGTCTGGCACACTTTGAATATGAATTTTGAAGTCAAGTGCATGATGCTGTATAGGATCAAGTGTCATTTTGAATACCAAATGTTTCACAAGAAAATTCTCAACATGCTACCCTGCAGTAAGGATTAAATGACAATATTGCATCAACTATTTCCATAATAAAAGTGCACCCCGGCCATAAGACTAAACAACTACAAATGTTGTAGATCTAACAAGACCACACAATCAAATGTATTCCACAAGGCCAATACTGTATGAAAAATGAAAAGGAGTTTGTAACCAAAAATACCTTAGGCAACTAATTCAATTAGATACACCAAACCATCAGCAAAAAGGAAAACCAGCCTACTCAAAAGGCAAGCGTTTACCTCCTTTGACAAAATTTTGAGTTCCGAAACAAGGGCCTTTATTGTCTTGTCAATGCCCCTAGTAATTTGAACGGGGTTTGCACCTGCTGCAACAACCTAAAAAAAAGGTTTCATTTCAAATTATTTTCCACAAATTTAAGATACAACCATTGTCAGTTTTGTATTTCCTAACAAGCTCATAAATTTTGACAAAAGAACCAAAACTTTTTAATACCTGATAGCAATTTTTTCACTCAAAAACTATCTTAGACTCAATAAGCCCAACCCAAAACTAAAAAACCAAACACCATAATACCCTACAAAAATGAATAGATGATCTTAATCCAGTACTATCGACAAAAATTTACCTTTACACCCTCACTTATTAAACCCTGTGCTGTTGAATTTTAACTTCAAATGTTGCAGCAGAAGGACGGATGCAGCAGCAACATTTTTTTTTGGAGGTTTCTTGCATGCCATCCAGAAATTTAATTCAGCATTTAAAATTCCTGCAATTTTTTTTTGTAGACGGCCGCAGCCATATTTCTGTACAGGATTGTATTTAAACACAACAACCAACATTAACGCAATTCACCAACGAGAAATTAAACAAACAGAAATTTACTCAATAGTTTTGTAAATTCAAAAGGAGGACACATGGAGCATTAATATTGGATCGCATGAAATTGAAGGGAATCTGAAAACCTGAAAACCGGACCTGAATTTTTTATAGGGCACATTGGATTGAGAATTTGAGTTAAAATTAGGCAGACGTCAGCATCCCATTTTGGAACGCGAATTTGGTTTGAAATTCAATCTATTCAGACTTTTGAAGTCCGACGGAAAGGGTTCTTTAATGCTTTGATATTCTAATATATACATATGTTTTAAACATATGTTATATATATATCATATGCGAAATGAAAGGTGGGCCATAGAATTTAGTTGTAATTATTTTTTTTTAAAAGAGGGTTTATTATAATATGTTTTATATGTTACGGCATATAAAAATAAAAAGGACAAAAAATCTTGGTAGTTTTTTTTATAGACAGTACGTAAATTTTTTATTACACAGTAGTGTGTAAAAAGTGAAAGACTGAGTGTAACTTTTTAAGTGTGTATGCACAGCAATGCGAAAGTGAAAAACACAATAGAGTGTTTTAGAGACAGAGTATGTTTGTTTTGAACAGACAGTGAGTTGGTTTTATGCACTGCGTTTTGTAGCAGTCATAATTTTGTAATCCCTCTCAGTGAGGAAGAAGTGTAATAGTTTTTTTTTGAGTTATTAAAGGGAATAGAAGTTTGTTTTCAAAGTATTGAAACTCTGTCTCCTGTCAAAGAAATTTTTATTTTCTCTGTGTTAGAGGAAGGGAGATTTATTCTCCATTCATTGTTCTGGAATTTTTCGATATTCCAACATGTGCAAGAACAACAGATGTTGTGATTCCATCCCCAGCTAAATCATTTGTCTTTGCCGCAGCTTGCCTTACCAACTTGGCCCCAATATTTTCAACTGGGTCCTCTAATTCAACCAATAAAAAGGCCAAAACCATAGCATTGAGATACATTTCATTACACTGTCAATAACAATAAAATTTTACTCAGCTATAACCCTTTCCTTTTATTGTTGTGAAAAGCTTTATGCATTACTCTAATGTGGCTAGTCCATAGGACAAGTAGACCACTGGGTAACAAATATGTTTCCTTTCACCTTTGAGTATTCAAATTATGCCTACCAAATCTAAGACATTTAAGAGGGGGAACTAATACAACGTTAAAAAGAAAACCAAAGCACACATCTACAAATTACCTCCTTAGCTACTGTCACACCATCATTAAATATTTTCGGAGAACCATGCTTTCTCTCCAAGACAACATTTTGCCCTTCGGCCCAAGGGTGACTCCAACAAGATCAACAAGTTTGTTCACACCGCCTGCAAGACAAATTGACAATGCTTTCAGTAAGTGTGCAATTGAATGACAAACCATATGCCAAAAAAACCCTCCATGAAAAATTAAAATAACACATTAAAATCGAATATAAGTGGACAAGGAAAGATCCACCGCAGTGAAGTTTCACGTGCAGGTGACCTTCCTTTAAACATAATTTTTTTGTCACTGAGCCATCCTTGTTGAAGTACAACTCCTTTTCCATAGCTCTTGTATTAACTACCTTCTCTCTGTTGCGTAATCTCAGATTCCCTCTTCTGCTTGAGCGATTAAAGGAAATGGGTGAAAAAACTGAAAGAGAAGACAATTGTCTACCATAATTATCAAACATTGCACCCAACTTCTTCCCCTTTCCATTGTTACCCAATGAGGTAGATGTGGCAATTGTTGTCATACTTCCCAAAGCAGAGGCCATCTTCTCTTATGCTGAATATAGAATTACAAGATCTTCATATTAGTAAACCTTAAAAAACATGACTCCCATTGCTAAAAACCAATTTTAAGTTGTAACAGGAAAACTAAACAACTATCGCAACTTTTGGCAACTTCTGGAGCATTAAGAGAGAAACAACCAAAGAGAAATACAACCACAATCCTCATTTTAATGAGACCGGACTATATATTTGCATTAAGATAATAGAAAGAAATCAAGACTATATTAAGGCCAGCACAAAACAATCTTTAACCAATGTCTCTCGCGGCCTTCAGGTTGCCATGCTAGAGGTTGTATATTTTTAATTTAAATTCTTGACCTCTCGTGCCCATCTATGAATGCATCCAATGGGATATCTACATCAAATGCTCCTTTATATCCCCAAAAACAAATTCCCTACTACAAGAGCACCAGTATCGATGGATCACCCCACACCATCCCACCCACTAGAAACGGTGAAAAAGGAAACCCGAGAAACCTTCTGAAATATCTCAAGATGACTATATGGGTGGTTCTTATGAATCAACCAACCATTCAGAACATGCTCATCAATCCAAACCATGAGTATTATGTGACAATATTCAAGCAGGCACTAAATCGGATTTTTGAAGCTATGTTAGAGAAACCCTAAACTCTCACTCAAAATAGGTGAAATGTGGCACCACTCAGAGATTGACATGTGCCAATTGGTACAAGTGGTAGAAAATTGGCATGCTCAAACAACGAGGTGATGCAGGAATGACATGAGGGAGAAATATCAGAAAAGCCCCAAATCTGGAGAACTAAAGCTCATCACCAACCTGATATTGACAACTTTACATGATGTAACCTATGAAATCGTAAATGGAGAAATCATAGTAACAATAAAGTAACCTATGTAAAAATAAAGTCAGATTCATCCTGGGAGTGGTAATGGGAGAAATCATAGTGAACAACATGAAACATGCAGAGTTGCTTACAATCAAATAGATGAAAAAACACATACAAAAAACCTAGATAATAATCATGAACAAGCTTAATATTGAATTATGAACTGTAAAGGAACTTACAAAATGTGACATTACGAACCTGGTCAAACGCACAAGCAAAATATCCTGGACATGACCCTGGTTGACAAGTTGTATTGCTCATGATGCAAGAGGATTTGTACCTGCACTGCCAAGTCAATCAAAATCCATCATTATCTATACAATAAATACAAGTAATCGATGTAGTATTTTTTACTCTAAGATGCATTCTTATGATAATGTTAGAACATATATTGAAAATGTCAAAAAATACCTGAATAAGCTTCTCTTCATTTCAAGAACAATTTATTGGAGTCGCATGAACTTGGAGCAAGCCTCCCATGATCTGAAAGAGTAGCAACTAAGTCAACAGTGACTTTTTTGTTGCTACGCTGGATCGAGGGAGGTTTGCTCCAAGATTAAATACCTGGTCATAAATTATTCCTTTACTAAATGGTGGCCAACCACGAAGGTGAAGCCTATGTGGTCCCCTTTCCCCCCCTCCCCCCCCCACATCACTCTCAATTCCCCAATACCAAATCTATATTTCATTTTTTACTTTCATGAGCATAAAAAAATATATTCAATAACTAATAAAAACAATTCAACAAAAAGTACGCAAGGAAACATTGAAATTAATGCTTGACATAAAAATAGTATGATAAATGAGTTTTTTATATAACGCAAAAAACGTTCCAAGTATGGTAACGTTTGTCTTATAATAATACAATATTTCACATTATCAAATTTTCTTTTTCTTCTTCCTATTTCTAAAGCTCCTAATTACATCATCAATATCATCGTGTTGTGCTCCTGTTTCGTGCCTTTCAACCCGCACTACTGACCTAGTTGCGTAGTCACGATGTCTGGGCTCATCCAGTGACGGGGCATCGCCTACAAAAATAGATAATATTAAATTTTAATTGTCAGTTTTTAAATATCATTGAACTAGTTCGGTAATATTAATAAAAAAAATTGCAATGAGATTATTTACTGAGCAGGCCAGTTATCACACTGTCTAAGGTTAAAATAAAGCCGATAAGGAATGCTCCACTCAGAAGTGATTGCACCCTACAAAATAAAGATATATTCAATTTTAATTGCCGTATTAAATAATCATTGAACT
Organism: Pinus albicaulis; assembly: GCA_034641835.2. NCBI lineage: Eukaryota > Viridiplantae > Streptophyta > Pinopsida > Pinales > Pinaceae > Pinus > Pinus albicaulis. The sequence continues at coordinate 76,319,280 of CM076577.1, read as the reverse complement.
AGGTTCTAAAGAATATTAATAAAAATTGTAAAATGAGATTTTTATTTCTGCCCTTAAAACCTAAAATGTCAGCCGCTGATGAAAGTTTTAATATAAGCTTATGTCTGTCTCTATCTGTTGACTGGGATACACTCTACAAAAACAGATAATATTAAATTTTCATTTTCATTTTTTAAATATCATTGAACTATTTCGGTAATATTAATAAAAAAAATTGCAATGAGATTATTTACCTGGTGCACCAGTTGTCGCCGCTAACCTAGTTGCGTTGTCACGATGTCTGGTCTCATCCAGTGACGGGGCATCGCCTACAAAAGTAGATAATATTAAATTTTAATTGTCTGTTTTTAAATATCATTGAACTAGTTCGGTAATACTAATAAAAAATTTGCAATGAGATTATTTACCTGGTGCACCAGTTGTCATTGTTGGGACTGTTGCCCTGTCTTCCTCTCTGGTGGTAAGATCCTCAAGGGAAACATTCTTTGTCATTTAAATAAAAAATGTTATAAGGACAACCATCAAGGTATAATTAGAAAAAAATATAAGTGGAAATTAATTACCGTCATAGCCCTCACTGATAGTAGCATTGTCGGCCTGGTCCCCACTACAATGATCGAGTTGCACGTGAGGATCATCTACATCTGGCTCTAAAACTAGGTTATTTGCCTCGTCGGTAGTGCTGCTCCCTTGATTTAAACAAAGTTTTTAGACATTAAATTTATGGACAAAAAAAAAAATATTGAAAGGTTAATGTTTTACCTTATCAGGCATTATGGATCTTGGGACCTGCCCCAAGCTTTTGCGACGTTCAACTACAGCTTGATAGCTGAAACAGAAAGCGATAATTTTATCTTCCTCTATAGTTTCTGTTCCGAATTCATCACCCTACATTACATATGATTGTGTATTTTTAATCATATTTGATAGGATTACAAAAATGTTGGAAGGCGATACAATTAATTATAATATGTTTAGCTACTTAATTACAATTCTTGCGGCCAATTTCAAGTAGCCGCCCTGGCCTAGCTTGTGATGGCCCTTTTTTTCAATCCTAGCTTTGGTTTCCTTTGAGGTGTCAGGCAACCTAGCATCAAAAGATTGAAGTCAGATATGATGTAGCACATTTTTATTTTAGACATAAAGAAAATTGAAGCTATTGAATTAAAGTTGTAATTTACCTTGCGGGTCCAGTTGGCATTTTTCCTTCTTTCTTTTCCCTTTTCTCTTTTCCGTCATGGATGAGTGCTCTCCACTCACTCTCTAGAACTGCAAGAGGACACTCATATCTAGGGTTAAATTGCAAATGTGTCCTATAGGTGTCCCTGGTATATTTCAAAAATTTTCTGGCTACCCGAGCCACCGATGTTCTGTCAAATGTGCCAACCCCAAAAAGGGCTTCTAGATAATCTAGAAGTTCTTTTTTCAGGTTGGAATTCTGGGAATTCCACCCTGTGCATATGGTTGGGCCAAAAATTACCAACGCATGGCTCTCCAGAAACCTGTAGAACTCATTGTTTCCTACACAGAAAAAATAAAAAAAGAAAAAAGAAAAAGATATTATCATTAATTTAAAAATAAAAATCATGATAAATATGTTTTAGATAAAGTACATGAAATAGTTAAAATATTAAAATTTACCTGGGAGTTGTACATGCTTTATAGGGACACCCTCATCGTTCACCAACAACGTGCCATTAATGGTCCCTGTGGAGCTGACACGTGTAGCTCCAGGAAATGCAATAATGTAGTTGGCCATATCAGCCTCATCATTGCCAACATGTTCATCGGTTGGCTGGGTGTCTGCTTGGGCAGGGTGTGTTTCTTGGCTGGCACCTAAAGGAGTAGAAGGTGTACGAGAGGGTTGTTGGGAAATCTCTTGCCCTTGTGTCCCACTACCACCAACACCGGGTTCAGCAAATGCTAGAAAATGCTACATACAAAAGAACTTGTTGTTAGTTTAGTCAATGTAAAAATTAAAAATCAAACTATCACAATTCATCTCATGCGGAACAGAAAAAATATCCTTTTGAATTTTTATTATTACCTGATATCTTTCTAGCTGGGTCATAATATGTTGTATCCTCTCTTCTGTTTCAGGTGTTTGAGGCACGTCTATCAAAGTATTAAATTACGACCTTGCATCTCGTGCCTTTTTCTGCAACAAGAACACTGGAGATAGAGATGAAGAAAGCTCTTCCTCAAAGAGGGAATCATCAAGCGTACCATGGCTAGGTGTTTGCATATTTGAACAAAATTAATATTATTTCAATTATGTAAATAACTAAAATACCTGAAGATAGAGCAATGCTGGCACTTTACATGTTCTTCCGCTGGCCTCTTTCTGCAATCATCCTGTCTCAGGGTTGTTCGTGCACTGCTCTGATCAATCTGCCACATTGCAATAAATTATAAATGTAAAAACTTGAAAACAATATCTAACTTGAAAACACAAAATGAAAACTGAAATAATTTTTAATAAGACACAGGAAGACAGAGTTAGAGTTTCAAATATGCCTTGCATTGAATTCAGTCCTGGAAACATGTCATTGCACATTAAGGCACCCAAACATTCACTCCACGAATGATATATTTAAGTAGGCTTCTCCTATTCTGGGAAAACACCATACCTATAATGCATTCACTTGCATCTATAAAGGGAAAGGAAAACATGTTTTCATACAACGGTGACAAAGGCATCTTGGGGAAAGGTATCTTCACTTTTTATTTATGTTGTTCACCCACACAACTCTCGTGTTTTCACTAATCCTGTTTTGTCTTTTTTGGATTCAAATTAAGTTAAGGCCTTAAGTATTTTTTGAGCTTTCGGTGTAGTTTTTATAAGTGGCATGTATGGATTTTCCATTAATTCTACACTTTTTCTCTTCATGCGCATGTTTCCCTGGAAATCAAATGCATGATTTAGTCCCATACATTTAACAAGTTGTTGGATCAACTCCATTGGCAATATCATGTTTCCTATTCAATCAAAATTTATCTCGGTTAGGGTAGGTAGGAAGGTTTTCCCTTTGTATTAATAGGGCACTTCTAGCTTGCATTTTTATTATATCTTTCAAATTTTGTGTCGTTTCAATTAGGGCATGAATTTTTGCAACTTTCAAGGTGAGAATGAACAAAGACAAATTTTTGTGATGGATGACTGTATATGACTTCATGGACAAAGGAAAAGGCACTAATCTACTTCTTCAAATATCTATAGTTCTCATTCACCTCATACGGAGATGGTCCCTGATTTTGAGCCAAATGTTGCAACAAAAAGTCCCCCCCCTTCATACTTTGATATTCAATGGAAATTTCTTAAATTGATGATGGGGCATGATTATGGAACATTGGCACATACATATGTAATGGAATTACAAGATCATGATATATGTTTTCATATGTTTATGGAGGTGGTGGAGCATAAAAGAGCTCAAATAGAGCTGAAATTTTTCACATAAAAAGGACTGTGGGCTTGACTAATGGTTCCATTTAAAAAATGATATCTGGATAGAGAATAAGTGTAGCATGCAAACATGCATTGAAAATCCATCTGAGTTTGAATTGTATTACTTATGATGGATTCAAATTTGGGTTTCAAAATGCCATGTTATGGCATGATTTTGTCAAGAAACCCTTAGTTGGATTCTCATGTTGGTTTAATTTATATTTTAAGTTTGTTTTGCAATCTTTGGGTGATAGTAACTCATGAACTAGGTTACCAATGTGTAACAATCATATTTCAAGAATAAAGTTGTGATTTTTTCATATTATTATTATTATCTATTAGCTACGAGTATTGACACCTAATGCCTCGAATTTTGACATCTTGATAGCATGGATAATTTCGAAAATGTTTCTAGTAATGTTAACATAATAACTATCATTACGTGTCTTCACTTTTGTCACCATAATAGACCTATGATATGGACTCATCACACAACTTCATATGCTATGTCCCAACAAGTTCAAATTGGTTGAACCTACCTCATAGTGTGGTTATTAAGGACAAGTTTCTTGATATATAACTCGATAGCATAGACCGCGTTGCAGTTCTAAAAAGAATCCTCAAGTGTCAAAAAAACTTCACAATATGTTCTACTATAAAGCCTTTTGGGATACCTGGAATAATATATGTATCATTGATGACTTTTAAAGTATGACAAGATCCAGAGGGAAAGGAAATCAATGGAAGAGTGATCCACCAATGAGAACCTAGAATTTAGCATCAGATGAGTTAGAGTCTAGGAAATTGAAAACCTATAATTTTAATTAGTGATGAAGGACATCACATAGGTAATTATATTTTCATGTAGAATAATCTGTTAATCCAAATTTAAACTACATAATATGAAAGGCATACCATAAATTTTTCCACGTAAGTCCAAACAACCTATAAAAAGGGAAAACCTTCTTTTTCCATGGGAAATAATTTACCTTTCCTTTTTCAAGATAATCTAAATCACAAAAATATGAACTATACTACACACATTCTTGGATAATGTGAAAGTGGAAAAGGAATACCCTACACAAGTGATGCACACATGTACATTTGAACACTAATAGATTTTTGTAGTTGAAATGTAATGCTTGTTTTCATTTAAATGTAGGGTTTTTAAAGCAGGGAGAAATAATGGCTACCAAATTAATAAGCGTTTCTTTGGGAAAAATTTAAATATTGTATTGGGTGATGAAGATAATAGAGGGTATTGAATCTTGATTCTTGACATCTAGAGAGAACCCTATAGCCTAACACAATCCAATGGAATTGACCAAAAATACCCAAATAGAGTCAACCCTACTATAGGAGGAAGGGCCTGCAGTAAGAACTTACCATTTTGCAAGAGCTGAGGGCGAATGTTGTTCTGCAAGAGCTGAGGGAAAACACTGAGGGTGAATGCTAAGGGAAAATGTTGTTCTGCAAGAGCTGAGGGCGAATGCAGGGCGAATGCTGTTCTGCAAGAGCTGAGGGATAATGCAGGGCGAATGTTGTTCTGCAAGAGCTCAGGGCGAATGCTGAGGGCGAATTCTGTTTTGCAAGAGCTCAGGGCGAATGCTAAGGGTGAATGCTATTCTGCAAGAGCTGAGGGCGAATGTTGTTCTGCAAGAGCGGAGGGCGAATGCGCGCGTGATATCAGATGTTAATGTAGCACACATGTACATTTGAACACTAATAGAATTTTTTAGTTGAAATGCAATGCTTGTTTTCATTTAAATGTAGGGTTTTTAAAGCAGGGAGAAATAATGGCTGCCAAATTAATAAGCATTTCTTTGGGAAAAATTTAAATCTTGTATTGGGTGATGAAGATAATAGAGGGTATTTAATCTTGATTCTTTACATCTAGAGAGAACCCTACAGCCTAACACAATCCAATGGAATTGACCAAAAAAACCCAAATAGAGTCAACCCTACTATAGGAGGAAGGGCCTGCAGTAAGAACTTACCATTTTGCAAGAGCTGAGGGCGAATGTTGTTCTGCAAGAGCTGAGGGTGAATGTTGTTCTGCAAGAGCCGAGGGTGAATGTTGTTCTGCAAGAGCTGAGGGCGAATGCAAGGTGCTCTGGGAGCGGAGGAGAATGCGCGCGTGATATCGACGTTAATGTGCACACAGTATACAAAACAAGAAAATCATTTTTATAGCGATGTAAGTTCAATTTATTTAAGCTTGCCAGTTTCAGATTTTTTATGTAGCGTGATATAAGTTTTTGTATTTTTATGTGAAGCATATATAAGTTTCGTATTTTTATGAAGGCGTATATAAGTGGCTATTATATACCAACGTACGTGAAAAAACGTCGCACATGACGGGTGCCTAAACAACAGAATCGATACACCTAGATTAGAAGCGCATTTGCGACGTTTGGAGGCAACAATAGCGATGTTTTGGGGCCATATGTCGCACCGCAAACATCTTCTCCAAACGTCGCAATTGCGTACTGCTTTATGCTTTATTGCGACACTTTCTATAAATTGTATATTACATTGTTTCTGCAAGGGATGGAAAAAATTTGGGGAAATTTCGGACATTTGGTCAAAAGCGTCGGAACCAAGTGTCGGAATTTCCGCCAAATGTAGTAGTGATATTATGTTGATTCCTTAGTATAGGAGCCATGAATTTTCAGGTGGTCTGCCATTTTTTTGCAGCATTTTTGTACAACCTTAGATAGATTTCATGCTCATGCACAAGGGAGGGTCAGCTTCCCTTTCGCTTCAGAGTTATTTTGTTTTGTTTGAGAGGTTTCCAGAGACAAGGCCTACTTTTGTTCAGCAGCCTTGTAGGCCAATGTTGGATGCACAGATGCACATGTGGGGATAGATGATGCCCAAGAGGGGTGAGACTAAGTTTTCCGCGAGGATATCGCACGATTCTCTAGAGTTGCTAGCTAGTGTTGACGAGCATCCCTTCATTATGGTCCCCTATCCTTATGCTGGTTTGGATTGGTGAGGGTGTTCCAAAATTCCCTTTATAGATGATGAGCCACTGGATAATAGAGGTAATATTACTCCTTTATTTAAATTTATTCTAACATGTTATTTAACTTGTTTTTATTAAATTTTTTAATGAATTTATCTAATTATTTTTGTGTACTTGTATATATTTTGCAGACATTAGGTCTTTTGATGGCGATGACATGCCAGTGCCACCAAATGATACAGGTGTGGATCCTGATGACGATCAGGATATGGCAGATGCCGATGATGATGAGGCCGGCGCAGACAGACTTGCTCCTGCTGGTGCGCCAATACCGCCTTTTTCTAGGCGCGGTAGGCTTGATAGTAGATTGAGGATGGAGTTGGGTGACCAATTCTGTGCATTGTTTATTGAGGTGAGAGTCAGGCCCACTACTATGAGAGACATACACGCCGATGGTAGGTTGCTGCATATGTGGAGAGGCATGCCACGTTACATGTATAGCCTGATGCAGCATGTCGTAGGAGCTATGACCTTACTTACATGGTTGAGGAGGGCCCTTGCCCTTTATAGGTGTGGTCGAGACGCATCATGTGATTAATAGTCTGCGAGCAGAGATGCATCATATGATGATCATAATCAGGGGAGTGATTATCGTTCACCTCGCACCACGCCAGATGAGTAGCCTGGAGCATCAACCAATAGTCATCATGGAGAGTAGGCTGGACCATCAGGCACGTTGAGTCAATGCCTGCAACATCCAACAGTACTCATGATCATGAGCAAGTTGGACCATCGACCATGTCGATTCATCCCAATGAGTAGCCGACAGTTGATCCTGATCGGCATGAGGCACCAGTACCAAATCAGCATGTATCTGATCTTATCGAGGTTGTACCATTGACTGAGAAGGCCTCGACTAGTACTGCTATTGATGATGTACCACCGGCTGATATATGACATTTATATTACAGTTGTATATTTTTGACATTATATATATATATATATATATAATGTTCATATTGCATTTGTACTTAATTTACATGTTGGTGATCATCATGATGTGTATATTGTTAGGTCATGTTAGATATGTTCATTTAATGTGAATCTTGCAAATAGATATGTATGTGATATCAGTTATTTGACATGAGATGTATATTTGATGTTTGTGTTGTGATGATGTTATACAATGCTAATTGTGTTTTGTTAGATGATCATGCTCACGACGATGTTTGCGAATTTCAATGTGTTTTTTAGTCAAATATGATGTTTGTACGATGGTTATCATGATCGTGATGTTTATTAATTAATTTAATATTAATTGATTGTGATATTTATTAAATATTATGTCGTGATTGTAATTGAAATTTTAATTTCAATTGTATGTAAAATTGTAAAATTTGATTTGTATTTGTACTTGTAATTTTAATTGTAATTGTATGTAAAATATTTGTAAAATTTTAATTTTAATTGTAATATTTAATTTATTGTGAAATGATTGTAATTTTAATTTTAATTGTAATTGTATATATGACAAATTGTAAAATTGTAATTCTAATTCTAATTGTATGGAAAATTCTAAAATTATAATTGTATTTGTAATTGTAATTTTAATTGTAATTGTATATATGTAAAATTGTAATTCTAATTCTAATTGTATGTAAAATTCTAAAGTTGTAATTATATGTAAAATTCTAAAATTGTAATTGTAATGGTATATATGTAAATTTGTAAAATTGTAATTGTAATTGTAAATTTTATGTAAAATTCTAAAATTGTAATTGTAATTGTATGTAAAATTCTAAAATTGTAATTGTAATTTTAATTGTCACTGTATGTGAAATTGTAAAATTGTAATTGTAATTCTAATTCTAATTGTAATTTTAATTATGATTGTATGTAAAATATTTGTAAAATTTTAATTATATTAATGTAAAAATTTTAATTGTATTAATGTGAAATTTTTTTATTAAAATTTTTAAATTTGTAAATTTATAAAATTTTAAATAATTGTAAAATAATAAATCTAGAATAATATGAATTTTTGTAACATAATAAAGTTTAGAAAATAATGAAAATAAATTCATTTACTTTAGAATTATCATTATTTTATTATGATCGTACATACAAAAAAAAAAAATTATACGGTACGCTAATGTTTTTGAGATCAACATAATTGCAAATTATCAAGTAAAATATTGATTTTAACATAATTAACAAAATGCACATTACCAATTAATTCAAAATAAATATTATAATGTTTCAAAAAACCCATCTTAAAAAGTATAAATATTGATGAAATAACACATGTACCATATCACTCTCGGTTCTCATGATCACGCTTATTATCTTCAGCTCACATGGCATGATAACATTATTTTTCTCGAAAATATGTTTTGATCTAGGGTCATGTCTCAATACGAACCACCAATCCCTATCCAACACATCTGGGTAAAAAAACACCCGGTTGCATTATTTGGGGAAAACGTAGGGCTCCTTAGCTTCACCCCACATCTTTCTAGAGTTGATACATATCAGCCTATTATCGTGATCTTCCTTTACATTATTCCAATCAAAGGTGTTCCACCACTTGCACCTAAAAATAACACATTGGAAATAAGATAAATCCACTTCGATGATCTTTTGTATCTTTCCGATATAATCTAACGTCCCTCGTACTAGGTTTTGATCATGGTGGCTAGATCGACTAGATTGATCAAAATTGACTTCCACTCGACAGTCTTGTGTGATTTTTCCATTATTGGCATTTTCTGTGCGAAGGTGTCCATATGCCCACATAGATGGGAAAAAATGCACCTATAAAAAAGTCAAAAAATCATAGTGTCATGTGTCTTATAATAACCCAACAGTTAAAATATGAAATATATATGTAATTACATTTGAAATGTGCATTATTAAGTTTCAAATGTACATATAAATTAAATATATTATTACCTAGTTGCTGCACCCAATCCCTACTTTTAGTGCATCCTCTTCAGCACGCGGGTAACGACCGATTGCATCGTATTTCTCTATGACTTGGTCAGAAACCCAACTGTCGACGCATATTTTTGGCATATTTTCTTTTAAATGATCGAGATAAGGCACACTTCTACCATTGAACCATCTGAATTATTTCCTGTCACTATCCCATTTCATCCTCTTTTGTTTGGACAATGCAACCCACGGTTGTGTCACTTCAGAATTGTAAAGAACAAATTTGTTGATTGCTTCAATTTCTGCATTCGTTGATGAAATCAAACTGACATTATATAGTACATAGAGATCAAAATATACATTATATCGAAGTTCAACGTGAATATTTACTTTGTGTAAATTTTAAAAATTATAAGTCGCTTACTCTTTATCAAGAACTTTTTTCCACTCGTTTGGAGCAACTCCCCTTCTCTTTTGTCTTCATCCCTTTCATCGTCCCAAATCACCGCACCTGGTGTATTTTTGATCTGTTTGATATACACACTAGCATAATAGAAATACTCATACGATATGTACCCCTCTGCCATAGACCCCTTGGTTTTTGCCTATTGTCGAACAAAACCTTTCAATTTCTTCATATACCTCTCTAAGAAGAAAATCCAATGACAAGAAACCACTCCAACTAATTCAACCTTATATACTAGGTGGATTAAAAGATGAACCTGCAAGTCCATGAAACTCGTCAGCAGTTCCTTCTCAAACATACAAACAATCTCAACTATCTCTTGACGCCATCGTGGAATGCTAGCCAAATGAATCTCCTTTAACGTGATCCAACGTACAAATGAAGATAATTTAGATATGGCACGTCCTAGGTATTGAGGGAATTCATGTTTCACACACCCACACATGCACAAAGGATAATGACATTGCAAAGCTATAAACACATGAAATAATATAAAAAATTAGTTATGTTTTATGACCCCTGCATTGGATAAAATTTATTAACAAAACAAATAATAAAATCATACTTTTGACATTATACATACTCTTAGAATATTCAAATGGTCATGGGATTTCAACCCCGAAAAATGGTCATCCACAGTGAAGCAACATCGTAGTGAAGACCCGTATGAAGATGGCACCCTCACACCCATTATAACTTCATTTTCCAAATAAAGATCATCTTTTTTAAAAATGCATGGGACATCACCTTCTTTGAAATACTCTGAATTAGAGGGACTAGCGCCTGCCTCTGATCCTTACTTTCTAATCGTCTTGGCCAATGTTTCTTTTTAGTTTTTGAAGTAATAAGATCTTTCCTAACAACCAATGTGTCACTTTGTTTCGATGATATGTTCCTCCATAAAGAAGATGAAACATTTTTGAATATATGCATGGGATATAATAAGTGGGTAATCTTAAGATGCTCCCAATATGGGAGGTTATAAAAGATATATTTCCTTTTCATCCCAATGGGAAATTTCTCAACATAGGTGTCGAAGAATTCTGTGTCATCGAACATAGACTCCCCGTTTGAATCAAACATTTCTATGAATTCCTTCTCCTTCTCTCTCTCATATTCTCTAAGCCATTCAACTGGTGTCGTTATTGGAGGCCTTTGGGTTCTCTCTCGTTTACCATTGAAATCAGATGCCGATCTTCTGTAAGGGTGTTCTACTGGGAGGATTACCCTAGAACAATCATATACTGGCTTTCATAGGTCCTTGAACCATCTAGCTTTCAGAGAAGGTTCACAACATTTACATCCAAAATACCCTTTTCTTACAAGACCTACAAGATTATTGTATAAAATTTATATGCATGGCACATTAAAGAATATCATGAATATCAGAACAATTACAACAAATTAAATAACTGATATGTGAAAGAATATTTTACGTATGTAAACAAATCAATAAAAATGTAATTTACCAGAGAAAACTCCTAAGCATGGATAATCATGTGTCGTGTAAGCACATATTCCATACAACGTAAAACTCCTCTCTGCTGCGACGGGTCTTGATACATCGTATACATTTATCCCATCCCATAATTCCTTCAATTCATCTACCAGTCGTTGTAAGTAGACATCCATATTCTTCACTTGTCTTCTATCAGGGACTATGAGAGACAACATAAGATGTTCATTCTTCATGGACAACCATGGGGGGATATTTTTATCGATCACTATTACAGGCCAAACATAATAGTTGTTGTTTTGGAGAGAATATGGGTTGATGCCATCCATGTCTATGTTGGGTCGTAGACTTCGTACTTCATCCTTGAATTTTTTGGGCCATGTATCCTCTATATGGTTCATGTCTATTGAATCAATTGGGATTCACATAACTCCCAACTCACTTCTGTGTGAGGCATGCCATCCTTGCAACACAGCTAATCATTTGTAATGAAAGAGCCTTTGAATCCTTGGGATTATAGAGATGTGCCTAAATATCTTATGAGGACCACGTGATTTACCCTTCTTTTTTTTATTTATAATACCTGTCATGCCCACATTTTGGACATATCTCTTTGTATGTATATTCTCCTCTATATAGAATACAATCATTTGGACATGCATGATATGATATGTACTCAATGCCCAAAATTTTCAAAAATTTCTTTGCCTCTTCGCAGCTATCGGGCAAGACATTATCTCTTGGAAGAACCTTATCTTTGAATAACCTGTAGTTGGTGATCATGGAAAATATTAATAAATGTACATTAATGCTGATATAATTATTAACGTTCATAAAATTGACCATTTGTAATGTTCATTGTGTACTGATTATATTTCTAAAATTTATATAAGGGTGGACTTTATGGTAACTTACCTCAAAATTTCCGAGAAACATGCATTCGAAAAGCTAAAATTTGCTTTCAAGTTGTATAGTAACATCATTTTCCCCAACTAGGTAGAATTTGACTGATCGCCAGATACAAAAAGAGGGGTGGTGGAAGCAATTTAAGGCTTTCGAAAAAGGTGTCAGAAATATGAGCATCATCCCCTAGCTGATCATCGTTTTGGAATGCATCTAACAAAATTGTCTCCATGTCAATCATATCCCTTAAGTAATCATCCATACCAACCTCTATTTTATTGCCTCCATTGCCATCTTGTGAAGAACTACTATTGTTGTAGTTATTCCTAATTGGTGAATCTGGATGTAGCAGGAATTGAATCGGTGGTTGGTTCAACCATTCTTGGTATCGTTCCTCTTCAATTTTTTCTCTTAATTCAGTATTATCTCGATTTGAAATTGTCTTTGGGTTCAACAGAGGATGGTAGGTAGGTCGCTCATCATCACTAGAATCCTAATAATTTAAAAAAAAAAAAATTCAACATGATTAGTACAAAATATATGATATCAATTAGTAAGCATGTTGACAATATTGGATGAATAATTAGTTTTACGTTGAAATAATTAAATTAATAAATATATCAAAAAATTATAATTATTACCATCATTTTCCCAGTATTGTGGCTAGAAAATGCAATATTGTTACAATTGGCAGGGTGAAGCGACTGTCCATTTTCATCTACCAAATGCGCCTTGCGGTATGCTTCTCTTGATAAGCACTTCCGACCTTCTTGAGCTATTTTAATATTTTTTGCATCTGAATTCGATTATGAATCTGCATGGGTCTAAAAATTTGTATACATTACAAATTTAATTAAGTTTTGCATGATTGACATGGATAAAAAACATAAATTCAAGTAGATAATGAAAATATAAATAAAATCTAAAGTAAATATTACGTCTCGAGATGGACAGGGAGAACTCCCTGATGGAATTTGAGGAATATTATGGAACGAGATGGATTTTGAAGAATTTTTCATTCGACATAATTATGACATTTTCTCCCTACATTTTAGCAAAATCAACAATAAATTTTGGTGTACACACCTAGAAGTAATTTCGGTGCCTTAAAAATGGACTTCTTGTTATCGGTGCTAATGTACAGATAACTACATTGGTGCGTTTTAGTTTCTGCACACCGGTGTCATGTTATCAATGAATGCACTGGGGTGGTGCTATTAAGTGACGCATCGGTGTCAAATAACTGCAAATAAAAAAAGTGCAACTCTATTTTTTTTAAGTGAAAAAAAGCGGTAAATTGAAAAATGGGCGGAAAAATATTTTCTAAAATCTAATTTCATAAAAAAAATCTTTAAATACTAAACACTTCTCATTATTTCACTATTTTTGCAAAAAAATTCAACCAAAGATTTGCAGGAGACATACCTGGAGCAAGAGAGCATGAGAGAATTGTGGAGCAGCAAAATAAGTTCGAATAGAAGAATTCGGACAATCAGAATTCCAAACTTCTGGTGATTCAAACCCCATAGCATAGAATTTCAAATGTTCTCGTGATTATTTTTTTTTTTACCTTTTCTGCAGTTTTTTTTATGCAGTAAGTAAAAAATTTCTATTTTTTGTTCATTTTCATAAACAAAAACAAAAACAAAATCCATTTTTACCCTAAAGCCTTCATTCTTTTTGTTTTTTCCCTTTCTTCTCCTTGTTTTTGTGATTTCAGAATCTGGGATTTTCATTTTAGATTTATAGGTTTTGTATTTCTATATATAGGCCTATGACATCCAACCCATGGGATGAATTGCATAGTCGTATCCCAATCGATGTCGACCCTTGCGTGAATTTAAAAAAAAAACATAATTTTTTTAATCGATGTGCTCGTCGTAACCTAGCGCACTAGTACTCTGGATTATCCTAGCACACCAAGCATGTACTATTTGATAAAAAATTTAAAAACATTTTTTTTTAATCTGTGTGCCATATGTAAAATAGGGTGTCGGTGCGCTATTTCATCATGGCGCACCATGAACGTACTGTTTCACAAAAAACTAATTTTTATTGTGTTAATCGGTGCACCATGTAACATATAACAGACCGCACCTAGTCTCCTAGTTGAAAGAGAGCACCGTACGGTTCTCCCTTATTTGCGCGGAGCGTTTAATAGGACGCACCACCCCCTCCACGACACCATATGCTACAAAAACTAGCATTAGACGATTTTTATTAATTTGTCTATGTTAATCAGTGTGATGGTTGACATTTAATGCACCGGTGCTCCTTGTTGCAATAGAGCACCGTATGGTGTTTTATACTATTTGGGTAATGTGTTTATAATACCACCATGCACCGACGTCGGTGCATACACCATGAAAAGCACATTGGTTTCTTGATATTTTTTTTTTAACTTGAAAAAATGACAATTTATTTATAAAATATATTAATGAATGATATGTTACATGTTTCATATTGATAAAGAAATGGCTAAAAAGAGATCAAGTAACAAAAATACTGATAACACATCAAGAAAAGCAAAAAAGGAAAGTTCTTTGTAAATTCTTTACAAAAAATATTATTTTTGAGCTATATGTAAGTTTAACTAATATGTATTATTTACTGTGTATTATGCAAAGCCACAAAATGATGAAGCTTGATAATATTATTTATGATCTAGGACCAGAAGAGCATAAAAGCCTGATGGGAAATTGCAAAACGATGAATCAGGTGAATGAAAAAATACCACCAATCCAATATGAGTTTCTTTTCTTAATTTTCATTAATTATATACTTAAAATTATTAGATAACATGTTTCAAACAATCTATTAATTCACATATGTTTAATGTTCTGCAGGGACCAATAACTCAGACAAGGAATGTTGTTCTAAGAAAATATAAAAAATGGAACATGCAAATGAAAATGAATTTCTCCTTAGTTCATCTAGAGTGGTTTTGGAGGTTAACGAAAGGGGGAAAAACTATTACAAAAGTTTGAGGGATCTAGTGGAACGAATGTATACACGTTCTTTCCACTTACAATACAAAAATCAATCCAATGATTCCAAGAACCAAATCTTATCTAAACTATAGGAAGAGTTTCCAGAGAGTTGGTCAATAAGACATGTTAGAATTTTAATAGCAAAAACGTACAACAACAAAAAAGAAGGAATGGAAAAGTAATATTACTTTAAATGTCTTTCAAGAATTATTTATAAATATCATTTATAAATATGAATTTTGTTATATTTACTTTTCATCTATCAATATAAAAATTAAATAGTTTATTTTCAATTTTCATTTTCAAGAAGATTATGAAAATCTGAAAAGATGAATGAGCTGATATCATAAATATGCTAGTAGGAATGTCCAAAAAGGTGTACAAGGATATGGTAAAAGAAATGGACAAAAGTGCATCACAGGAGCAACCATCTCAACAACAACGTGCTTCAAATGTAATATGTAATCATTGAATTTTTCGATCATTAGGTACAATAAATAAAAAATTTATCATTAAATAGTAATTTTCAAGTATTTTCTTACAGAAAAGAAAAAAAAATGGAACCCATTCATCAAATAAAACAGGATGACAAGGAATAAAAGGGTTGATATCTAAGTTTGTGACTAATTGTTACTTCCTTATAACAGCTTAAATAGATTTCATTTTTGTATATTTTAAGTTATTTTACAAAAATCATCATTGAATGTCTTCAAATAGGTGCTAACATACAAAGAAGAACCATTAGACGAATTGATTGACATCGGGTTAAATATGGGTTGTGATTATATGTTGGCATATCATAAATTAATTGTGGAATTTGTAAGCATCTATCGATCATGTTTTACTTAACTCCATCTATACTTAATATAACAAATAAATATTTTATATTAAATATATTATTTTTTATGGGGTATAAAACTTGCAGGAAGCAAAGTATGGAACTGCGCCAATAGATGAAATCTTGAAACATGGCATAGTATATGGTTTTGAAAGAATGTGTATAGTTTATAAGTCAATTTTTGTTATGGTACGTCATTTCTTTTCTATTTACATTGATTTATATTATTTAATATTGCAATTTTAATTATTCTCACCAATGTATACACACTCATTACAATTTATTTTTATGTTTGTAGATGGAAGGTGAAGAAGAAGAAAACAATCAACACCGTGAACAAAACATTCCTGAAAATAACCCAAGTCATGGAAGTAGCTCGAGCAGTGACAAAAATTCAAGCAAAGAATGATGATCATTATGTTTGTATATGAAAGCAATGCGTTGTATTTTTTGAAATATTTGTCTATGAAATCACACATTTTTTTTAATGTAATGGACATAGTGTCTGAATTGAAAGGCAAAGGGATACCAATAACTGTCCCATTTTGTATGAAAAAGACTATCTCATTCACATATATATAATAAACTATGTTTTAATTTATTCTATTGTGTTCTCTATTGTCGTTGTGAAATGTAACACCACTGATTAAATTTATGGATGATTAAATATTATAATGAAGAGATGTGAAATCTGATGATATGCTATAACAAATTAATCCAAACATCACATTCAAATACACTAATAAAAATTTAATTGATATGAATATTGTTGTAAGATATGTGTCATCTTTTGATTAATAATGAATTTTAAAAATCACAATAATTATGATATGATATTACAGATTCATCCAAATATCAAATTCAAATGCATTAATAAAAATTTAATTAATATGAATATTGTTATAAGATGTGTCGACTTTTGATGAATAATGAATTTTAAAAAATCACAATAATTGCACTATCATAGGTCGATGTTTCTAAAAAATACAAAATGAATACCGGTGTGTGTTAGTTACTGTACACCGGTGCGTTTGTATTAAAATGCACACTGATGTGTTTCTACAACCTATGGGCACTGCACAAATACCGATACCAATTATAAATATCTGTGCGTTTGTGCGATACTGCGCACTGGTGCGTTTATGTGAGACTATGCACCGGTGTGTTTGTACGACCTATGGGCACTGCACAAATATCGATACAAATTAGAAAAATTGGTGCATTTGTCTGATACTGTGCATCGGTGCATTTCTATAAGACTACATATCGATGCATTGATATGACCCATAGCACCGCATAAATCCCAAGAAAAATTAAAACGACCTCGTGCGTTGTATCACCAACAATGCGGCCAGTGTGGTTGTAGACCTTGATAACCTGGTGCATGGACTTCAACCACCCTAGGCCACTGTCTAAATGACACGCACTGGTGCGTTGACAACTTGGTATCAAACTGATGGAAAAAAAACATCCGTAATAACCTCGGCCACCCAATTTTTTTAGTTGTGTTGAAATTCCATTAAAAGCTCCACAAAAACCACCGTAACTGTAAACTGATGTTCTAGAAAATGTGTTTTTGACATTTTTGGCCAATTTTATAACACCAAAAACCTCCTTTATAACCTTCGCTAGAGGATATTTTCCTTGTAGTGTGATGGCTACTAATAATGAAGGTTTTTCTTAGGTAGATAGCATTGACAGGTGTAATTTGTGATATCATTGCAAATTTGCAATCACATTCGAGTGAGGATTTACCTTGTTTTTTATTTATCATTTTAATGGAAATGGCCTCCATGCTAATTTTTTTTTACCTACCCTTTAGGTTTCGATATCCTATTGGTGCATTGGTCATGGGTTTTGAACAAGTCTGTGTAAGGTTTGACACATGAGCTCTCCAAGTTATTAAAATATATTGTAGGCTTATAGGCTGCGCAGTTTTAGGCACTGTAAGCATGCTCTGTGAAGTTTGATTGATGTATCAAATTAGTAGTCTAAATTCCATCTTGTTCTGAGAAACAACGACATGTTTTGGCAGAGAAGATGCATGGTTATAACGTCTATAAAAAAACCTAAACTATAATTCCAACTGTTGACATCGACCCTCGTATTCTTTCCACCATCATTACTGGAAAGGTCAAATTCTAGGCCCTTTGTTTCCATTTTCATACTCTTATTAGTTGTTCTATGTTGTCATCTAGTGTGAATATGATTTGAAGGGAATCCATAGTGAGGATGAGAAAACACAATGTATGTTGCATTTAAGCCAATGCTAGTGCTTTTAGGTTTTACAATGATTTTTTGAGATCGTTGGTTCTTAAAAATCCTACAATACTGATATCCAAGCCCATACTGTCAAGAGACTGCCCAATTTTATAAAGGAAACATGTTGACCCATTCAAGCTTTGGGTTCCAAATTGTATTAGAAAGGGTATTAGTAGTCTCTATAGGAATAGGGATGTCTTTATATTTTTCACTTTCATGCCCGGAAGGCCAAAGAAATGTTCCCCTTATATCATCCTTATCAGAAACTGGGAACTATTCACACTCCAATGCATGACCATCAACTTCTTTAGAGTTCATTTCTTCTAATTCTGGAGTTTCATCGTATTTTGGACTTGTATTGTTTTAAAAAAAACACCCAAAGGAACTAAATTCAAAATGGTACCCATCTATTCCACCAACAACCATCCTAGTGTCAATAATCTTCATTTTTATGATTACACTCCTGCTTTGGCTTGGAGATATATTCAAAATTATAATGACTATTATATATCTATCCCACAAAAGAAGAAAAATCATATGACTGAGTTTCAAAGTCTTCATTCATATTTCCCTTTGATCCTTCAAGACATTTTGTACTTCTTTTACTCTTAACCCTTCCAAAATTACCATATCCACCAGTTCATGTCATGTAATTGGTTCCTCAAAGCTCTGTACAAGATGAAGGATAAATGGTTCCAAGATGATACATATATTTCCTTACTAAATAATGGGATAAAATACGAGCCCTCACAGTATCATCAAGGTTGGAAGTAGATATGGGTGTAGATAAGTCCATTTACCAACCCATTCCGGCCTTCATCTATCTGAATTGCGTCTATAACACTATAGTACTCCTCTGTCCTTCCAAAAAGCTAGAAATATTTCTTTAAACACAACAAAATATTTTCACTTTATTATGAGTAGTGCAAACTCTGGATTTTCTTCACAACTATTCATTTCTTCCTTTATTATCATAAACGTGGCTATATATATTATCAAGATGCATCTCACATGATTTATCCATATCATAATCAAGGTCTTCATTGGAGCATTCAAATAAAGGCTTTCCTCCTGTGTGAGATGAGATGAAATCATGCAAATCGAATGAAACAAGATCCTTACCAGTAAATCAAGATGAGACAAGATAGTGTATTAATGTTATACGACTTGGCTCTAAATATTATAATTTGAGGACTTCCATATAAGAGATTCTAGATATTCTAGGAAAATACCATCATACCTTGTGAGAAAGTATACAGGATTTAATATTTGTGAAGATATCCAGTTGCACCTACTCTGTATATAAGGATGAGGCATATTAAGATAAATTTTCCTTGTATTACTTGCAAAGTTTTTCATCCCTCTATTTATATAGGTGATATATTGCATCTTTCGACTATTTTTTATCCATGGCAGAGGCATTGATTTTATTGTTCTTCTATGAGTTTTTAGATATTGTGATAGTACATGGCCTTATGGCCTTTCTATATAATTTATTACCATAATATCCATTGTACTACATTTTGATTGAGAGGAGCTTGGAATTATTGATTTTATGAATTTCATAAGTTTGTAATTATATGGTGGTGAATCTAAATCAAGATTGAAAAAATCAACCAACACATTATCATTCTTAAGTTGTCACATTCCATTTCAATTTCCAGCTCTCATTTGTGTGTCAAGTGTATAAGTATTTTTGAAAAAATTCACATTTGTTAATCCATATTTATTTCATATCTAAGTTGTTGGTAATGATCATATCACAATGTGATATCCAAGTATTTTGCTGAGACTTATCTATTTGGTTTAAGTGAATTTGCATAACACACTGAGATGTTTAAATCAACAACTTTCTAAAGTAAATTGAATTAGATGACCACCCACATAGGCCAACGACATTGAATGCCTTTACTAAGCCTTTATTTCTTCAGTTGACACAATATAGGCATTATAAAAACCCCAACTATTGTTTTTGGCTACCCATTTCCTGGCATGGAGGGTGTTGAGCTTCCTAGGGATCTTTTCCATAATGGCATCTTGTTATGAACTAGAAAATAAATTAGGTATCCCAAATGATTGACGATAGTTTAAACTCAGGTATGCCCTGCCACTTATTCTAAAGCTAAATGTTGCCCATGCATATAGTGACTACCCAAATCTCAGGAGTGAGGAATTTTTTTTGGTAGCTAGAGACCATACCTTCCCTTTCAAGAGTCAAGAAGGAAGAAGTTCTAGTGGGTAGTTAGAGACCAGACTTTTTTGTTGCTGTTAGATCTTATATTTATATCGTGCTAATATTTGTAGGTATTAGGGAGATAATAGGTATTCAATCAAAGCTCTATAATTCTTGACATCCGGGGAATGATTCACCTGAAAAATTCAATAGTTATGAATTAACGAGTGAAGTTTCCCCAACTAGCTTCTCAAATTAATGACACTAATAAGTCAATTTCTTGACTACAAATATTTTCACTGAGCATGGATGGAGATAAGGAGTTAGTCAATTATTAGAATTTTTTTAATTCAAGTGGGTAACTGCATGGATAAGGGACAAGGACAATATTTTTACCAAATCTTGCACCAAAGGTCATTTTCCTCATAAATACTCTAGTTTACACAGTTGTGTGGATCTATGTTGCCATACAACAAATCTTTAAAGGGTTAGCAAGATGCAAATTTAAATATATGTTAATTCACACATGATCAAGTAGATCTTGTCTTATCAATGTTCTAGCTTGGCATTTGAGTAGGAATTTTTGCCACTAGCTGATGAAACCGTCCTATGGAAAATATGTTTTCAGCAAGCATAACCTTCTTTAGTAAATGTTATTCCCTTAAATTTTGAAAATGGAAATCTGGCGTTGTCTCAACTTTTGTTTTTCCCTTCATGAGGTAACATGTGGCTTGTTATGGTTTGCAGCTTTTAGTAGGGAGTTATGTTTTGAGATAATCAAGTTGAACTATGGGATCTCATATACTTAGCTCCTTGTCAGTATGTTGTATGTTCATGTGGTCTTTTAGTAGACCAGGAAAATTATAATCCATTAAATATCAATTACATGTATCATGTATGATTTGTTTTGAAACTAATTTTACTAATTTTACTATAGTATCATCTTTGCAATAATGCTTTCCAAGTTCCCAAAGGTGGCAAAGACTATAGTAATTGGCCTCTCCCACCAATGAAGGAAAATATGTCACAAGCAGCCTTCTATCTCTAAGAAAAAAGCTCTAGAGATATTACAGGTATTTGATTGATTTCCCCTTACCTTTTCAATGTTAGAATGTGATGGTATTTAAGAAGAAGCTAATTGGTGAATCATTCTTCTTTGATTCCTTAAGAAGCTAATTGGTGAATGTCCAAAAAGGTGTACAAGGAGATGGTCAAAGAAATGGACAAAATTGTATCGCAAGAGAACCCATCTAAAAAACAACATGCTTCAAATGTAATATGTAATCATTGAATTTTTCGATCATTAGGTACAATAAATAAAAAATTTAGCATTAAATATTAATTTTCAAGTATTTTATTCTAGAAAATAAAATAAAATGGAACCCATTCAACACATAAAACAAGATGACAACAAAGAAAAGGGTGGATATCTAAGTTTGTGAGTAATTTTTACTTCCTTATAACAACTTAACTAGATTTCATTTTTGTATATTTTAAGTTGTTTTACAAAAATCATCATTGAATGTCTTCAAACAGGTGCTAACATACAAATAAGAACCATCAAAAGAATTGATTGACATTGGGTTAAATATCGGTTGTGAGTATATGTTGGCATATCATAAATTGACTGTGGAATTTGTAAGCATCTATCGATCTTATTTTACTTAGCTCCATCTATAATTAATAAAACAAATAAATATTTTATATTAAATATATTATTTGTTATGGGGTATAAAACTTGCAGGAAATAAAGTATGGAACTGTGCCAATAGATGAAATCTTGAAACATGGCATAGTACATGGTTTTGAAAGAATGTGTATAGTTTCAATTGTTGCTATGGTACTTCATTTCTTTTTGATTTGCATTGATGTATATTATTTAATATTGCAATTTTCATTATTCTCACCATTGTATATACACTCATTACAGTTTAATTTTATTTTTGTAGTTGGAAGGTGAAGAAGAAGAAAATAATCAACATTATAAACAAAAAATTCTTGAAAATAACCCAAGTCATGGAAGTAGCTCGAGCAGCGAAAGCGGTTCAAGTGAAGAATGATGATCATTATGTTTGTATATGAAAGCAATGCATTGTATTTTTTGAAATATTTGTTTGTGAAATCGCACATTTTGTTTAATTTAATGAACATAGTGTCCCAATTAAAAGACAAAGGGATACCAATAACTGTCCCATTTTGTATGAAAAAGACTGTCTTATTCACACACATATATATAATGAAATATGTTTTAATTTATTCTATTGTGTTCTCCATTAGCACTGTTAAATGTAACACCACTGATTAAATTTATGGATGATTAAATATTATAATGAAGAGATGTGAAATCTGGTGATATGATATAAAAAATTAATCCAAACATCACATTCAAATGCACTAATAAAAATTTAATTGATATGAATATTGTTATAAGATATGTGTCGTCTTTTGATGAATAATGAATTTTAAAAAGTCACAATAATTATGATATGATATAACAAATTCATCCAAACATCACAGTCAAATGCATTAATAAAAATTTAATTAATATAAATATCGTTATAATATGTGTAGAATTTTGATGAATAATGAATTTTTAAAAATCACAATAATTGCACTGTCACAGGTCGATGTTTCTAAAAAATAAAAAATGAACACCAATGTCTGTCAGTTACTGTACACTGGTGTGTTTGTATTATAATGCACACTGGTAAGTTTCTATGACCTATGGGCACCACACAAATACCAATACCAATTATAAATCTCAATGCATTTGTGCAATATTGCGCAACGGTGCATTTATGTGAGACTACGCACCGTGCGTTTGTATGATGTATGGGCACCACAGTTTTAGGCACTACAAGCATGCTCTATGAAGTTTGATTGACGTATCAAATTGCTAGTCTAAATTCCATCTTTTTTTGAGAAACAAAGACATGTTTCGACAGAGCATATGCATGGCTATAACGACTATACCAACACCATAACACACCTAAACTGTAATTCCAGCTATTGATGTCAACCCTCACATTATTTCCACCTTCCTTACTGGAAAGGTCAAATTCTAGGCCCTTTGTTTCCATTTTCATACTCTTATAAGCTGTTCTATGTTTTCATCTGGCGTGAATATGATTTGAAGGGAATCCATAGTGCGGATGAGAAAACATAGTGTATGCTACATTTAAACCAACACTAGTGCTTTTAGGCTTTACAATTATTTTTTGAGATCGTTGGTGCTTAAAAATCCCACAATACTGATATCAAAGCCCATACTGTCAAGAGACTACCCAATTTTATAAAGGAAACATGTTGACCCATTCACCCTCTGGGTTCCAAATTGTATTAGAAAGGGTATCACTAGTCTCTATAGGAATATGGATGTTTTTAAATTTTTCACTTTCATGAATGAAAGGCAAAAGAAATGTTCCCCTTATATCTATTAGTCATCAGTAATTTTTCTGATTGTGAAGATGACTAAGTAATGGTCCTAGATTTCTAAAAATAATATTTGTGAAATATTGTGAGTTTTAGAAATCTCACCGCCTTCATTATCCTAAGTTAAAATTGTTTCACTAAATTTCTCCCTCTTTGCCTTCTAAATTTTCACCTCACTACTCCAAAAAGACTTCATTTCCTGGGCCTATTAACCTCATTTTCACTACCCTACCCACACTATCATTCATTTCCTTTTTCCTCTGAAAAAACCCATTTCTTCCTTTCCTAAAAACCTTCCTAAAGGGAGCCTCATTCATCATTTTTTCTTTGGAAAAGTTAAACGATGTAAAAGCCCCTTTTACATTATTTAAATCCAAGTTTTTAACCTATCGGGTGTTTTATTTTTATATATATAACTCTGTTTTATATCAAAAGACCACCCTTATACGAAATAGGCCTTAAGCCCGTTTTTATAAACCCCAGCCCCCTCACACCCATAAAACCCCTACCTCCACCTATTTTTAAGCCCTCCCCTGTATAAAATAAGCCTCTACCCTTTTCCATTTCATGAACCCCCTCATACTTTATAATAGGCCCCCCCTTAACCTTTGAATTATTAAAATGGGCCCCACCTCCCACTATACCCGGCGCCCCTCCCTAAACCTTATAACTTAATGCATTTTTGTTAAGTTATTAAGGCCACGGGCCCATACTCCACTTAGCCCCACCATCCAACTGGACCTCGCCACCTGTCCTCCACTTCCGTTGGCCCGATCAACTATTCACCGCCTCCCAAATGCGCGACAGCCATCGATCTCCAGTCCCGAGACCGACAGTCCCCGACGCATATCGCATATATAATTGCATTAGGGTTAACCTTCTCCAACCTGCACAAAATAAGTTGTTTCACCCCACCACATGTCGCGTCCTAAGGTATATTGCGTGCCTCCCACCAAAAACTACTTACCGCCCTTCTCGGCGTGATAAACCACTTCCGGTTTTCAAAACCGTTTGTCCTCTATGCCAAAATTCAAACCTTTCTCACCTCCATTCGAATTTCTACTAGTTCCGCCTTCGAAACCTTGCCTCCGACGCCATATCCTCCTCTGCAGACACCCTCTGACAGCCCAAAACCATAGAAATTGCAGTTATGCGTCCTCCCTATAGGTTTTTAACTAAAAAATGGTGTTTTTTGCAGGTTTTAATGGTGGAAATGTATGAAATATGTTCCATAGGGCCAAATTCGGTTATAGAGAAAGCTTGGATGATGATCCAAAAGCTTGAACAAATGGATAATGATCAGATTACTTGTATCAATGTTTGCTATCAATGAAACATGATCATCAATGGATAAAAATCCTCCTGCCATGAAGAAGAAACCTCCCCTGCACACAGAATACAAACACATTCAAAGGAAACAGTGAAGAGAAGAAGATGAAAGATTAAAGGGCTAGTCACCAATTGAGAGAAAAAACAAAATATTAGCCCGTCAAAATAGAGATTAAAGGATAAAGGTAAACAGCGAAAAGGTTGAAAGATAAAGACAGAAGATCATGAAAGTTATTCATGAAGAATTAAAGAAGAGACAAAGATCAAATATATTAAAGAAAAACACAAATAAAAATAGATAGTCAAAGTATAAAGGCAGAGTTTAAAGGCGTAATACAGAGTTTAAAGATAAATCAGAGGCAGATTAATCCCATAAATGCATTCGAATGACTAAGCCTATGGCAATTACTCTTTCAAAGATATTTCTGCCACCTCGTGCTTTGTTTCCTTTAATAAAGCATTAGGCAATTATTGAACCCAGTTAGAGATATTTTCTATCTACCATGAACAGGCCTTAAAGTCAAACATTTCACCTATAAACCCTCAGAAGTTAAGACAGGAGTTATTATTTAAAGAAATATCTACAGACATTCATGCCTTGAGCCTTGCATGGTCTTCAAGATAGAGAATTCATTAACTCTGTAATAAATGACACCCAAACCCTAAGACTTAACTTCACCTCCTCATTTGCAGATAAATATTGCATTTGAGCTCATTATCTTGTTGGCATTTGATGACTCTTTGAAGTAATACATAGTCTCTTGGAAGTTGAAAATAAATTGATGTTCTGAAACTTGTGAATGCCCTGATTTGTTTGTTGAAGGAGGAGGCTTGCTTGCAGGATCCCTGAGCTTCGTTTATGGTGAAGTTCTTCTAATATGTTATAGTTTTTTTCCTGTTTCATTATGTTTCCATTTTTTAATATTGCAGTAGAACAAAGGATTTAGACTAAGAAATGTTTCTAAAGGCACCTTAGTTCTGTTTATTCTTCACTGCCTTAAATTTTTCCTCTGCTATGACATTTTAGAAAATTCTTTATTGCTCTCTAGAGCCCCTAATATTTTTTTTTTCACAAATGGTTTAATACAGTAGGTGTCAAGCATGATTTATGGCTAGACCTGCTTATTTGATGTCACTAAAACACTGTTTTTGAATTCTCTCTCTAAAGTACCATTACTTATGTCTGCCAAAGAGTTTTTGTTTCGATCATACCCTTTGTACTTGCTTAAATAATTGTTTTAGATATCTTCATAGCTATAATCAAGGATGTTTAGGCATTCCGTTTTCTTTGATTACAGCTATATGTGTATCTTGAATGTTTTCAGTCCTTGAAGGTGAAATCACTAGAAGTTAAATGACTTTCTCGCCTTCTATATTTCATTAGAATGATTTTCTTGAATAATTATCTACTTTAGCTGAATAAAAGAATTTATGGTTTTCCCTGTCTATTGATTGCCTCTTTATGCTTATGATATTTAAGTCCCTTTTGTTAGAGGTACATGATAAAGGATTATTAATTTCCCTTTATCCTACTTTTATTCTCACAATTGTTATCCATCTCATTGCCCTTAAAAAATTGAAGATCCATTGACCAAGTTAGATTTTCCCTGTGATGCTCCCTGTTCTATTGATGAACCTATCATGACTTTTATAGACTCCATTGCCAAATGACTGTGAATTTTTCCTCATTCTGTCTATTCTGCTAGATCATCATACCCAACCAAAACAATCAAATGAACCCCACACATAATAACTAGCCTAAAATCAACCATCTAAAGCAAATAAGTTCATATCCTTTGCAAACAAATAGAGTGAGCCCTCTCTGAGTCCAGGAAGGCTAGGTCCTAGGACTCCAAAGATTGGTTTGATCTTTCCCTGTCCATTTGGTATACCAATCTGCTAAATCACGGGACCAAAACATAATGGCGATCATGGTGGGACCTTCTGAGTTAGTGACAATCTAAGTACTCCTTATAACTTCAGAAACCCTTTTCAAAACATAGGAAACTCAAACTGATAGCCATTGAGTAGAATCTAGTTGTTTCCTCATCCTAGCAAGGTGATGAACCAGCTGTAGGACACTCATTCAAGCTTTAAGTGCTACATAAAGAACTCATAAAACCCCAGAAATACATCCCCAGATAGGTTTTTTGTTAGCTATTGGTGGTGAACCATACACACATATCCTCAAAACAACCAAAAATATACACTTGGTGACTCCACTAGCCTCTAGTAGGCCTATTACTTCACTAGTTCTCTTTATATTTCCTTAGGATTGTGTCAAATCAGCCCTAATAAGTTTAGAAGCCTAGCCCCATATTGTAGAAGTTTACTAAGCACCGAGAGAGGTCAAACTTCTAAAAATAGTCTCAAACTTTCAACCTCTCCAAGTTTTGAGTTTGAAATCTGGCTTCACAAAGGATCAATACCAGATCTCATCCAGACCCAAATCCTCCTACCATAGTTGATAACCTAGAAAATATTTTGTGGAAAACTTCTAGAAATGGAAATTTAACTATTGTTAGGACTATTCATAGAGCAAGCTCTATTATTTAACATCTTATAGCCTTGCAAGATCCTCAGTTTGACTTGCACCATACCAATAACTTATTTAGAACCAAGTCACATAGTGAGATTTCCCAAACTAACCTTAAGCCCATAGATTTGAAGCAGAGTTATTGTAGAGAAGCCTCTCCTTCCACTCCTCCTGATTTTCAACTTCTTCATCACTTTAGCTCCTTCCATAACAAATATGCTCAAAATCAGTTTGCTAGTCCAAGTACTTCCACCACAACCATCCATACATCCACTATTCAATACACTCCATTTCATTCCATATTCTCTCTCACAAACCCACCTCTTGTAAACCCTCCATTTGTTCCCATCATGGTAGCATGGTATGCCCCCTTAGTGTTACCCCAACCTCTGGTTCCTTTACCAAATGATTATCAATCCAGAATTCCCCACTTCACTGGAACTGAATCTACTACTGCCCAACAACATGTAAATAAAATGAATGATTCCTTTGACTACATGGAAATATAAGAAGAGACCATTAAGATGAGGATATTTGCCCAAAGCTTAGGAGGAGAAGCCAAAAAATGGTTTAAAATCTTAACTCCTAACAGCATAAATGATCTCCCTTCTCTATACCAAACATTCATAAACAAATGGGAAATTAAAAAGAACCCTCTCCAAATCCTTTTAGAATATAGAAAACTTAAAAGAAATGTTGGGGAAATTAATGTCCAATATTACTGCACTAGATTTAATAGTGTTTACAATAAACTTCCCCCAAACATGAAACCTCCACTAGGCTTAGCCTTAGCAAAATTTCCAAAGGTTTTTGACCCAGACATGACCTATCAGCTAAGAGAAAGAGACCCCTTAAATTTAGAAGATATGCAGAGGGGGGCTGTAAAAGTAGAAGAAAATATGATTGAGAAAAGAGCTAGGATGAAATCAGAAAAAATAGTTACATACAAAGATGAAACAATGGCATCATCCTCATCATTTGATTCCAAAATTGATAAATTAGTGAGGAAGGGAGATAGAAATTTTGGAAGAAAATAATGTAAATCTAATAAGATCTGACAGTGAGGGTGATGTTTTCCTCATTGAAGAAGAACAAGGATTCTTTTCGTCAGAAAAAACTGAAAACAACCATGAGGATTCTGAATATTATGAATTGGGATTTGAAAATGCTATAATGGAGGTCCACAAACAATATGATCTTAGGAGAAAAAGGAATCCAGAGGCCTCGAAGAATAATAACACAGAAATTATTGTTAGGAAAACCTCAGAAAATCCTCATAAAAAGACAAAAAATAGTACCAACATTGTGGCTAAGAAAGTTGATATGAATAAAGACAAAACTAGCCAACAAAGTGTTGACCCAAGCTGCCCCAATACTTCTACTAATGGCCCTGAGAAATCTGTCCAAAATAACAGTCCCAATAAAACTCAGCAAATAAGAATTGTTGAAAAGACTATATGTGACAAAACAGAAGTAAATATGTCAAAAAAACTAGCACCTTTCAGCCTTGAGGGAGAAATCGCCAAGATCAAAATTAGCAAACCCTTAGTTGAACTAGTAACCCAGGATGTATATAAAAATCAAGTTTGAAAGCTTTGAATATAGGAAATGATACTGATACTTTAAACTTGACGGATGATAAACCAGAATTGTTGTTTGGTCCTAAAGTAGAAGGAAAATACCAAGAAGAGGTTGTCCCTCCCTTCTATGTCAGCTTAAACATAAATGATAAAATCTTGCACAATGCCATGCTAGACTCTGGTGCCTCCCACAACCTCATGCCAAAAGTGGTGATGGAGATATTAGGCCTAGAAATTACTAAACCTTATAAAGACCTGTATTCTTTTGATTCAAGATGAGTCAAGTGTTTGGGTCTAATTAAGAATTTATGTGTCAATTTGGCACAAATTCCTACTAAGGGTCTAGTTATGGACATAGTAGTTGTTGACATTCCCCCAAAGTATGGCATGATTCTATCCAGATCATGGGGAGCCAAACTTCAAGGGAGCCTTCAAATGGACATGTCTTATGCTACCATCCCAGTCTTTAACCAAACAAGAAGATTATACAGGGAATCTCATATGAAATACATGGTAAGTAGCCTAGATAGGCCTAACAACACGCTTGTTTATTCTATTCATTCTGACCTTCATTCATTTATCTTATACAATGAATATGAAATCAAAAAACAAGAAAATGAAAATGAGAAAGAGTTAATCCCACTGGAACAACCAAATCTATCCTCAAAAGAAGAACATAACAGCTCAAACTTTGGCACCCTGGAACAAAAAAATGAGGATGAGTGTGAAATAGAAACACTTTGGAACATCAGCTTTGATGGCTCTTGTGGCAAAGCTAGTTCTGGAGCAGGTGTATGGATACATAATACAAATAAAGGACATTCCTACAAACTTGATTTCCAATTCACTAATAACATTGCAGAATATGAAGCTCTCCTCCTAGGCTTACATTTACCTAAAAAAATAGGATCCAAGAAAATATCAGTCCAAGGAGATTCAAAGCTGATCATTAGGCAAGTAAAAGGGGAGTATTTAGCCAAAAACCCAAGATTAAGGGAATATAGGAATGCTGCCCTATATCTCCTGAAACAAATTTGAGAAATATGAACTCACTTCCATCCCTAGAGCTCAGAATAACCTTACAAATGAGCTTGCCTTTATTGCCAACAATTTCCAAATACCCCATGTAAATGAACAATTAACTGTCAAAGTAAAAAATTGGCCTATAGTACCTGACAATAAAAAATATTGGCAAGTGTTTGAGGGTGATAAGCACATTGATGATTTTCTGCAATCAAAGAATGATTTTGCTGTACTAACACCTAGCTCAAGCCATGAAGAAGATTATTTTGCTGGAAAACAAGCCCACAAAACAAATTTGTCCTCTACTGCTGACATAAACCATTTTGAACATATTTATAAGGTATAATTACTTGACAAACTAGACCAAAAATACCTTGAGGTTTTACAATGTAAATATGACACTATACCAAGAGGTCTTACACCACTAGAGGAGCTTTTTTATTTCAATGATGTAGCTAAAAACCCAAAGGTGGAGCCTACATAGACTAATGTGGAAGAATATAACATAGGCAACATGAAAGAACCTAAAATGATCAAGCTATCTAAAACCTTTCCTCCTCACATAAAACAAGAATATATTGAACTTTTTAAAGAGTTTGGAGATGCGCTTGCATGGGGGTACAAAGATCTGAAATCATATGATACCAAAATTATTCAACATAAAATTCCTCTTAAGGAAAATAAGAAACCTTTCAAGAAAAAAATAACAAGGATAAATCTTGTTTTATTACCTTTAGTTGAGAAAGAGATCAAAAAGATGTATGATGCTAGGATCATAGCTCCTCTTAGATACTCAGAGTGGTTTTCCAACCTTGTGTCAGTTAGGAAGAAGACCGGGGAGATTAGGCTTTGCATTGACTTTAGAAATCTAAATAAGGCCTCCCTGAAAGATAATTATCGCTTGCCTAATATGGATCACATACTTCAAAAGGTGGTTGGATCCAAAAGAATATCATTGTTGAATGGTTTTTTAGGCTACAACCAAGTACTAGTACTCCCAAGTGATCAACACAAAACTGCCTTCACCACACCTTGGAGTACATTCATGTATGTTAAAATGTCATTTGGTTTGATGAATGTAGGGGCCACATTCCAAAGGGCCATGGACATAGATTTTTTAGAAGACATGGGCTACTTTATAATCAATTACCTTGATGACATCACTGTTTACTCCAAAACTGATAAAGAGCACTTAGTCCATTTGAGAATTTTTTTTAGAAATATGACTTATTTTTGAATCCCAATAAAAACCTCTTTGGTATCCAATAAGGAATGCTCCTAGGCCACATAATTTTTGAAGAAGGAATCAAAGTAGACCCCAAAAGGATTGAAGGCATATTGCAACTCAACCATCCTAGAAATATCAAGGAGTTACAATCTTTCATTAGGAAGATCAACTTTTTGAGGAGATTCATCCCCAACCTTGCTGAGCTTCTGAGGAATATTACAAAAATGCTTAAAAAAGAGACACGAGTTAAATGGACTTTTAAGGCCAAACAGTCATTTGAACTAGTAAAACAAGCCCTCACTCAAACACCATTTCTTATCAGTCCTCACTTCACTAAGGATTTCTACATTTTTTCATTTACATCTGAACACATCCTTGTTGCAGTATTGTTGCAAAAGAATAACATGGGCCAAGAACAACCAATAGCATTTTTCAGTAAAGCATTAAGAGATGCTCCACTCAAATATAATATCATGGAGAAACAAGCCTTAGCCTTGATAAAAGCATTGAAATATTTCTGAGTCAACATTTTACACTCTCATATCATTGCTTTTGTCCCACATAAAATCTTCATGGATATTCTAAATCAATACCCTAATGGCAAAGGGGGAAAATGGATTGCTATTATCTTAGAATATGATTTAGAAATAAAACCCACCCAACTGGTTAAAGAACAAGGACTTGCAAAACCTATGGCTGAATCAAGTTTCCAAGCATTAGATATGAATATGGTTGATGTTTTAGAAGAACACGAAGAATTCACTACTCCATTCATTGAAGAAATATTTCTGAATTCATCTTGGTATGCTGATATCATATATTTGCTTCTTTGTCTCAATACTCCTCCTTCTTTATCAAAGAAAAAAGCTATATTTTTGAAACAAAAATCTTTAAAATTCTGCATTTTAGATGGAATGTTATATTGGAAAACTTGTGTCAACATATTGCTTAAATTTTTTCTTGAGAATGATGCAGAAAAAATCATGCATGAGCTGCAGGAGGGAGAGTGTGGAGGTCACCTTTACTGGGAAACCACAACAAACAAGATTCTTAGAGCTAGCTATTATCTGCCCACCCTTTTCACTGACACTCAAAAACTAGTCATGACTTGACATAAGTGCCAAATTTTTGATGGCAAAAGGAAACTCCTACCTTTACCTTTACATCCCATTACTGTTGAAGATCCTTTTCAACAATGGGGTTTGGAATTTATTGGAGAAATTCCCCCAACCTCATCTACCCAACATAAGTGGATCCTTACTACCACTGATTATTTTACCAAGTGGACAGAGGCTATCCCTTCTAGAAATGTTACTGACTCAGTCATTATCAAGTTCCTTGAGACCAACATATTATCCCAATTTGGTTGTCCTAGAAAGATCATTATAGATAATGTTGTTGCCTTTAAATCCAAAATAATGGTTGATTTCTACTATAAATATCATATCACATTGGGGCATTCCACAGCTTACTACCCCTAGGGTAATGGGCTAGCTAAATCCTCCAACAAAATTCTGATCAACATTATCAAGAGACTATTGGAACAGAATAAAAAATCATGGCATAGTAAGCTAGTTCATGCTTTATGGACTGATAGACTAACCACCAAGAAATCAATTAGTATATCTCCCTATCAGTTGGTATATGGCATGGATGTAGTCTTCTCAACATCCTTGGAAGTTCCAGTCATGAAAATCCTCCAATAAGTGCAATCATAATAAAATGGCATGCAAAGAAGGTTGAATCAAACCATTCATTTACAATAGTCAAGAGAGGAGGTTTATAAAAGAACACAAGTAGTACAAGAAAGCATCAAAAATATTTTTTACAAGAGAACCAAAGAAAATAATTTCCAAGTCGAAGACACGGTTTTAAAATGGGATTCTAGGAGGGAAGACAAAGGTAAACATGGTAAATTTGAGAATTTTTGGAAAGGGCCTTATATCATTCATTCAATTAGGGGTCACAATGATTTTTTCTTAGAAGGGCTGAATGGAGAAGAGTTATTTGGAGGTCTTGTCAATGGCAGGATGCTCAAACACTATTTTTGTCAAGATTCCTAGCTTCAAAGTTTTCATTCATTATATATAACATTGCATGATAAGATATCATAAAAAAACAAAAATTCATAAAACAGAAAAAGGAAAAGAGGGCAGCTTTTAAAATAGGTACAACCCCATACCCAAAATATAGTACTGCTAGTGCAAGCCTAAATGCCATTACTAGTTCAAAACGAAGATATTGTCCAGTCATCTAGCCTAATCATGGCTGAACATGTTTAAATTTATGTTGATAAGTTAGTGTAAAAATTGATTAGCAAATATATTCAAGCTTTACTTATCAGAAAGATAGATTAGGAGTGAAAGATACTGGTTCCACATGCTCAAAACAGAACCAAAGATAAATATGAGGATGCATAACAAATGATAGATCACAACCCTTATCTTTCTAGTTACTTTTTATGCAAAATAATGTTTGTGTGCAGCTTGTTCCAATGCCACAAACCATGGTAAGTTAGATTTCCTAATCCTGATTTGAACCATGCTTTCAATCTTATGTCAATAGTTTAAAGAATCAAGACTACTAAACAGTTTAATCTTGGCAGTCAAATAGTCTAGGTAGAGAATAAAAGAGTTCACTAGCTTAATCTGAACTCTTGGAAGCAATAAGGATAGAAGTAGATAGTTTATTTTTGTTTTCAAAATAAAAATTTAAAGAGTTTTCCAGTTCAAGTGCGCTCAAGGAATACAAAATATTAGGCCGAGCGGGTTGGGTAGGTAGAAATGAAGTTGAAGAAAATCATGTGTTGCAGATTATTGAGATCACCATTTCAAATAAATATCAACAAATAAAATAAGGGAAAATCTACCCAATGGAAGAGGCACTGGTCTTCATAAACTCGGATATTTGATAAACTAAAAGTTCTAGACACCTCCAAAAAGGGAGTTTCCCTCCCCAAGTGGAGCCACTGTTAGTAATTAGTGATTTTGTTCATTCTGAAGATGACTAAGTAATGGTCCTAGATTTCTAAAAACAAGATTTGTGAAATATTGTGAGTTTTAGAAATCTCACTACCTTCATTATCCTAAGTTAAAATTGTTTCACTAAATTTCTCCCTCTTTGCCTTCTAAAGTTCACCTCACTGCTCCAAAAAGACCTCATTTCCTGGGCCTATTAACCTCATTTTCAATACCCTCCCCACACTATCATTCATTTCCTTTTTCCTCTGAAAAAACCCATTTATTCCTTTCCTAAAAAACTTCCTAAAGGGAGCCTCATTCATCATTTTTTCTTTGAAAAAATTAAACAATGTAAAAGCCCCTTTTACATTATTTAAATCCAAGTTTTTAACTATTAAGTCCCTATTGTAATAGTGTAGTCCCTTATTATGTTAGTGTAGCCCCCCTAATTGTTATTGTTGTAACCCTGTAACCACCATATTGTTATTATTGTGCCCTTACATTATTATTGTTAGGTCGGCTAGGGTTACATTGTGGCCCCACTAGGATTACATTGTGGCCCCATGGACTCCTATATATAGAAAGGAGGTTTTTTCATTTGTAACATCCAAGAATTGTTCATTCATTTAATGTATTGGAGGTTTCCCCCTCAAAGTGGATTTTTTCTAAGGCGCTGATATCTCTTTTCTTCTCTTTTTGGAGTTGGTTTCACAACATTTGGTATGAGAGCTTTGAGATTCTAGGGTTTCGCTGCTCCAAACAGGTCATCGTGGAATTTTCTCTATAACGTTTTTTCTATGAAGTTTCAGAATCTGAAATTTTTAGAGTGCGAAGCCAAAATCCTGAGGAACATCGTCACAAAATTTTAGACCTTGGTTCGCAATAGTTTCGGAGATATGATCTGTGCAATTTAGGTCATTTTGCAGGCTCCTGAATTTAAACTAAACAGGTTATCACGGTATTTTCGTAATAACGTTTTTTATACAAAGGTTTAGAAGTTGAAATTTTTAGAGTGCGAAACTGAAATCCTGAGGAACATCGTCACAAAATTTTAGATATTGGTTCGTAATATTTTCGGAGATATGATCTGTGGAAGTTAGGGCTTTTTGAGGCTTCTAAATTTCATCTCAAAGAGGTGATCGTGGGAAAATATTCATAGCTCTGTCTCTGAGCATCAGATTGGAATGCTATAAAAAGTGGCCACAAGTGCATGGACGGTAGTTTTTGATCTATCAATTTCAAAACCAAAGGAGGAAATAGTAACATGTGGCAAGTCGTACAAGTTCGCTCTACTAAACCTGTCCAAAATTGGGTCATTGTGGGAGATTGGACATAACTTTGCCTTGAATAATCCAAATTAGGTCAAATCTATGGCATTGTAAATAGAATTCAGAGGGCTACCACAGTGCCAAATTTTAGATATTGAGGATCCGCAATTATATAGATAATTCAATTTCAATATAGAGCTCCTCAAAAGCAAGTAAAAGGTGTGTATTTTTTTCTAAATTGCATAAGTCTTGTTTGAAGAATCAAGTTGAATTGATTCCAAGGGCATATTGTAGAATAGATATCAGTATTGGATTCTAAAATGGCCCCTAAAAATAATTCAACAACCATTAAGCCTTTAGAAGGCTCTACTATGACTAATGAAGACGAAGAATGGCAACATGACATATCAAAATTACAAGAGCAAGTGCAACAAATTTCGCTCTCGCAAAGAACAACAAAAAATGAAATGGAAGTTTTGAAGAAAGGCTTGGAAACTAAGATGGATGGTTTGAAGAAAGGTGTGGAAGCTAAGATGAATGGTTTGGAAGCTAAGATGGATGGTATGGAAGTGGGCATGGAAGCTAAGATGGATGACATGGAATATAAGATCGATGAAAAAATGAAAGAAAACATGGAAAAAATGAAGAAGGATAAAATAATAGCTAATATGGATGATAAATCAGTGGAAGATCACAGCGAGCATCAACAAAAAGTTCTCCAACTCTCAAAGGAGAACCTAAATTTGGTGCAGAATCTAATGAAACAACAGGAAGATCAACATCACATCAAAAGAAGTTTTGAAGCAGTCACAGGAAAAATAACTCGACAAGTACGATCAATTTCAGAGTATCTCAGTAAGTGGAAGAACTTTCATGTAGAATATTCCACATGGGAAGATGAGAATCTTATACAGAAGCATCAAGAAATAATCAAGCATTGAGGACAACACTTGTTAGAAGGAGAGGGGCATGTTAAGTCCGTATATTAATAGTGTAGTCCCTTATTATGTTAGTGTAGCCCCCCTAATTGTTATTGTTGTATCCTTGTAACCCCCATATTGTTATTATTGTGCCCTTACATTATTATTGTTAGGTCAGCTAGGATTACATTGTGGCCCCACTAGGATTACATTTTGGCCCCATGGACTCGTATATATAGAAAGGAGGTTTTGTCATTTGTATCATCCAATAATTGTTCATTCATGTAATGTATTGGAGGTTGCCCCTTCGAAGTGGCTTATTTCTAAGGCATTGATATCTCTTTTCTTCTCTTTTTGGAGCTGGTTTCACAACATTAACCTATCGGGTGTTTTATTTTAATATATAAAACTCTGTTTTATATCAAAAACCCGCCCTTATATGAAACAGGCCTTAAGCTGCCTTTTCTAAACCCCAGCCCTCTCACACCAATAAAACCCCTAGCTCTACCTATTTTTAAGCCCTCTCCTATATAAAATAAGCCTCCGCCATTTTCCATTTCATGAAACCCCTTATACCTTATAATAGGCCCCCCTTAAACCTTTCAATTATTAAAATGGGCCCCGCCTCCCACTATACCTGACGCCCCTCCCTAAACCTTATAACTTAACACATTTCCATTAATTTATTAAGGCCCCAGGCCCATACTCCACTTAGCCCCACCATCCAACTGGACCTTGCCACCTGTCCTCCACTTCCGTTGGCCCGATCATCTGTTCACTTCCTCTCAAACGCGTGATAGTCGTTGATCTCCCATCCCGAGATCTAACGGTCCCCGGTGCATATCACATATATAATTGCGCCCAGGTTACCCTTCTACAACCTGCGCAAAATAAGCAGTTTCACCCCGCCACGTGTCACATCCTAAGGTATATTGTGTGCCTCCCACCAAACACTGCTTATCGCCTATTCTCCGCGCGATAAACCACTTCTAGTTTTCAAAACTGTTTGTCATCCGCACCAAAATTCAAAGCTTTCCCACCTCCATTCGAATTTATATTGGTTCCGCATTCAGAACCTTGCCTCCTGCACCATCTCCTCCTCTGCAGACACCCTCTACCAGCCCAAAACCACAGAAATTGCAGTTATGTGCCCTCCCCACAGGTTTTTAACTAAAAAATGGTGTTTGTGCAGGTTTTAATTGCGGAAACGTCTGAAATATGTTCTAGAGGGCCAAATTTGGTTACAGAGAAAGCCTGGATGATGATCCAAGAGCTTGAACAAATCGATAATGATTAGAGGGCTTGTATCAATGTTTTCCATCGATTAAACATGATCATCAATGGATAAAAACCCTCCTTCCACAAAGAAGAAAGCTCCCCTGGACACAGAAGACCAACACAGTCAAAGGAAACAGTGAAGAGAAGAAGATGAAAGATTAAAGGGCTAATCATCGATTGAGAGAAAAACAAAAGATTATCCAGTCAAAATAGAGATTAAAGGATAAAGGTAAACAATGAAAAGGTTCACTGATAAAGATAGAAGATCAAGAAAGTTAATCATGAAGAATTAAAGAACAGACATAGATCAAACAGATTAAAGAAAGACACAAATACAAACAGCTAGTGAAAGAATAAAGGCAGAGTTTAAAGGCCTAATATAGAGTATAAAGATAAGGCAGAGGCATATTAATTCCATAAATGCATTCGAATGACTAAGCCTATGGCAGTTACTCTTTCAAAGATATTTCTGCCACCTAGTGCTTTGTTTCCTTCAATAAAGCATTAGGAAATTATTGAACCCAGTCAGAGATATTTTCTATCTGCCATGCAATTATTTTAAAAGTTATGAACAGGCCTTAAAGTCAAGCATTTCACCTATAAACCCTCAGAAATTAAGACAGGTGTTATTATTTAAAGAAATATCTGCAGACATTCCTATCTTGAGCCTTGCATGGTCTTCAAGATAGAGAATTCATTAACTCTGTAATAAATTACACCCAAACGCTAAGACTTAACTTCACCTCATCATTTGAAGATAAATATTGCATTTGAGCACACTATC
Organism: Pinus albicaulis; assembly: GCA_034641835.2. Taxonomy (NCBI): domain Eukaryota; kingdom Viridiplantae; phylum Streptophyta; class Pinopsida; order Pinales; family Pinaceae; genus Pinus; species Pinus albicaulis. The sequence goes on along the minus strand of CM076577.1, from coordinate 76,280,504 downwards.
TTGTTGGAATTTGATGACTCTTTGAAGTAGTACATAGTCTCTTGGAAGTTGAAAAGAAATTGATGTTTTGGAACTTGTGAATTCCCTGATTTGTTTGTTGATGGAGGAGGCTTGCTTGCAGGATCCCTAAGCTTGGTTTATGGTGAAGTGATTCTAATCTGTTATAGTTTTTTCCTGTTTCATTATGTTTCCATTTTTCAATATTGTAGATAGAACAAAGTATTTAGGCTACGAAATGTTTCTAAAGGCACCTTGGTTCTATTTGTTCCTCACTACCTTAATGCTTTCCTCTGCTAGGACATTTTAGAGAATTATTTATTGCTCGTTAGAACCCCTAAGCTTTCTTATTTCACAAATGCTTTAATATAGTAGGTATCAAGAATGATTTATGGCTAGCCCTGCTTATTTGATGTCACTAAAATACTTTTTTTGAAGTCTCTCTCTAAAGTCCCATTACTTAGGTCTACCAAAGTGGTTTTGTTTCGATCATACCCTTTGTACTTGCTTAAATAATTGTTTTAGAGATATTCATAGCTATAATCAAGGATGTTTAGGTGTTCCCTCTTCTCTGATTACAATTATATATGTATCTTGAATGTTTTTAGTCCTTGAAGGTGAAATCACTAGAAATTAAATGACTTTCTCACCTTCTATATTTCATTGGAATGTTTGTCTTGAATAATTATTAGCTTTAGTTGAATCCAAGAATTTATGGTTTTCCCTATCTATTGATTTCCTCTTTATGCTTATGATATTTAAGTCCCTTTTGTTAGAGGTACATGATAAATGATTCTTAATTGCCCTTTTTCCTAATTCTATTCTAACAATTGATGTCCATATCATTGTCCTTAAAACCTTGAATATCCATTGACCAAGTTAGATTTTCCCTATGATGCTCCCTGATATATTGATGAACCTATCATGACTTTTATAGACTCCATTACCCAATGAATGCAAATTTTTCCTCATTCTGTCTATTCTTCTAGATCATCATACCCAACCAAAACAATCAAACAAACCCCACACTTAATAAATAGCCTAAAATAAACCATCTAAAGCAAACAAGTTCATATCATTTGCCAAAAAATAGAGAGAGCCCTCTCTGAGTCCATGAATGCTAGGTCCTAGGACTCCAAAGACTGGTCTGATGTTGCCTTGTCTATTTGGTCTAGCAATCTGCTAAATCACGAGACCAAAACAATATCATCCATATTAGAAATTGGGAACTATTCACACTCCAATGCATGACCATCAACTTCTTTATAGTTTATTTCTTCTAATTCTGGAATTTCATCGTATTTTGGACTTGTATTATTTTAAAAAAAACATCCAAAGGAGCTAAATTCAAAATGATACCCATATATCCTACCAAAAACCATCCTAGTGTCAATAATCTTCAGTTTCATGATTACACTCCTGCTTTGCCTTGGAGATATATTCAAAATCATCATGACTATTATATATCTATCCCACAAAAGAAGAAAAATCATATGACTGAGTTTTAGAAGTCTTCATTCAGATTTACTTTTGATCCTTCAAGAAATTTTTTACTTCTTTGACTCATAACCCTTCCATAATTACCATATCCACTAGTTCATGTCCTATGATTGGTTCCTCAAAGCTTTGTACAATATGAAGGATAAATGGTTCCAAGATGCGACATATATTTCCTTACTAAATAATGGGATAAAATAGGAGCCATGATAGTCTCATCAAGTTTGGAACTAGAGATGGGAACAGAAGAAGCCCATTTACCAACCCATTTCGGCTTTCATCTATTTGCATTTCATCTATAACACTATCGTACTCCTCTGTCCTTCTAAATAGATAGAAATGTTTCTTTAAAGACAAAAAAATATTTTCACTTTATTATGAGTAGTGAAAACTCTGGATTTTCTTCGCAAACATTCATTTCTTCCTTTATTATCATAAAAATGGCTATAGATATTATCAAGATGCACCTCACATGATTTATCCATATCATAATCCAGGTCCTCATTGGAGCATTCAAAGAAAGGCTTTCCTCCTATGTGAGATGAGATTAAATCATGAAAATCGAATGAAACAAGATCCTTACCAGTAAATCGAGATGAGACGAGATAGTGTATTAATGTTATCTGACTCAACTCTGAATATTATAATTTGAGGACCTCCATATAAGAGATTCTAGATAAATATTCTAGGAAAATACCATCATACCTTGTAAGAAAGCATACATGCTTTAATGTTTGTTACGATATCCAGTTGCACCTACTGTGTATACAAGGATGAGCCATATTAAGAAAAAAATTCCTTGTACTACTTTCAAAGTTTTTCATCCTATTGAAGATTGCAATAAGAAACAATGAAAGTGGCATCTAGAAACATCATCCTTGATCCTCATGAAAAATAATCACCTATACTAGGTGGGTCCCACATAGGCATAGGTGTATGTTTATTTTTAGAATGGTGAGCATATTATAAATTTAGCAAGATGTTGATTCCAGATGGTTGAGCAAATTCTATCTTTAGATGAGTTTCTATTTTTAGAAGATCAACGAAGTCTATTTATAAATCGCTAATCTAAAAATAGAATGCATGTTGATTATTATTAGTCCTTAATAATAATCAGAAAATAAATAGTAACTTATTCTCTTGGAGAAATTTATTTCAGTGAAAAAATGTGGCACATCAGTGGGATGAAGGAAATACGTAATTCCTAGGGTGGTTGGTGACTCATGCATGGAGGAGTTCGTTATAACTAATAGTGGCAAGTTGTAACAGAGTTGGAAGAGTAGTTATGTGAGTTGTTATTTAGTTTAACTCAGTTGTGCTAGTTGTAACTAAACATACACTAGTGAAACATGAGTGACTTAATTACTCAATTAATTCACAAGTAGTGTCTTACTTTCAACTGAAGAAATATAGTAGTTAACTACTTGCATGTCAGATCCAGTGGAGACCGAGTGAAGGGATAGGTGAAAGGGTGAGATGGACTATCAGTTGCGACTATAGTGATGAATTAAATGCATCTACACACACATTGGATATGCTTATGAGGATTGTGCAATCAAGGCAAGGTAAGGTCGAATTCATTCAAGGTTCTTCTTCAGCAGGGATTGCACAATGGAGGCAGGCAAGAAATTGGTGCATAGATATGCAAATTTCTGCATGACAGTGTGTGATGATTGTAGATTGTACTGAGAGCTCTATGAGCTAACCTTTGTATGAGGTTGTTACATGTTCCATTGATATACATAATATATTATAGTTGGGGTTTTTAGCTTTAAGCTTTCCCGGTAAAACATCTTGTTATGTGTGATTGATTTGCTTCATATGTGTTTTTGCAATTGGCGATTTAATTTCTGCAAAGAATTAAGTGGAAGGATTCTGTATTTAACATAATATTAATGATTAGATTAGGAGAATATAGAAATGCATTATTGTGTTTATAAATTTATACATGGTATCATAGCAGTGTTGATCACTGTAGATTGCAATGTTGAAGCAGTGTCGTGTTTTGTGTTGGTGGACAATTCGAATTTGCTGCAAGAATTTCATGGTGCGACAACTGAGTATACATTGAAATGAATTTTAATGGGTTGTGGTTGGAGTATGCACTCGAGGGTAGCTCAAACTACATAGCCTAGAAGGACAAGATGGAGGTGGTGCTTGAAGATAATGGCTTGAAGGAGTTCATCGATAGCGATGTTCCTAAGCCCACTTCGGCGGATGCTGCAGTACTTGATGCATGGAAAAAGAAAGTAGCAAGGGTGAGGAGGATTTTGTTGGAAGGTGTGAAATACCATATTGTGTCAAGCCTTCATGGGAAAGCCACTCCATATGCTATGTGGAAGTCTTTGATATATCTTTTCTAAATCAGCAGCGACCATAGGAAATTGGCACTGAAGGTTAAACTCAGAAAAATCAAGATGGAGAAGAATGACACTATTCCAGTATACTTGACAAATTTTTTCCAATGCAGGGATGAGCTTGGGAGTGTAGGAGTCAGTTTTGCAGATGATGACTTGGTGAGCTTGGCTCTACTTGGTCTTCCAAATAGTTGGCATAGTTATATAGGCTCTGCCAATGGACAGGAGAAACTACCGGATTGGGAGTGACTGTGGTTGGATATAGTGAAGGAGGGGATAAGGTGGACCACCAGGGATGGCTCTTCATCAAGGCATGATGATGAAGAGGATTGTGCTTTTGATGAAAAGGTGAAGAAGAAGAAGGGGAAGAAATTCCATTCTAGATTTGAGGCTAGAGAAGATGGCAAGGAGCACAACATGTCCAAAGTGAAGTATTTTTACTGTCATGAGTTTGGATATATTACCACAAATTGTCCATATATGAAGAAGAACAAGATGGTTGTTGGAGCTTTAGCTGGTGAGGCTCTTGCCTCACAATTTGAGCTTGAATTCTCATTGATCGCATGCATGGTGTCTACTGCATTGGGATCGGGGTGGTACTTTGATAGTGGTACTTCCTTTCACATGACAGGAGATGAGAAATTGTTCAGTGACTTGGTGGAGAAAAATCTCCGGATGCATGTTGAGTTGGGCGACGATGGATGATACAGTGCAACCGAAATTGGTACCATTATCTCTCAGAGGCCATCAAGTAAAATATTTCATTTAAAAGATGTTGTGCATGTTCTAGGTTTAATGAATAATTTAATCTCAGTCACAATGTTAGAGGATAGAGGCTATGATGCTGTCTTTAGTGAAGGAAAATTTTTCCTCTTACACAAAGAAACAGGGCAAGATAAGAAGGTTGGGATTCGAGTTAAGAATCTCTACAGACTTGAAGTAGATGCGATTTATACAGAGCTTCCTACCATTGGGAAGTGTGAGAAAGCCATGCAGTTTATGCTTGAGAGGGAGTAGGACTTTCATTCAGGTAAGAGTGAACCTCGGGATGTGGAGCAGCCACAAGATGAGGATCATGCAGTGGGAGCAACCACTCATGCAGATAAATTTTAAGCCAGATGGGCAGAGGGAGTGCATGTAGCTATACCACCAGGTGAGATGTGGGGCGACATGCATGAATAATCCCAAGAAAAAATTTTGGGTAGTATTCATTGAGATGGTGTGGATATCTTGATTTGAACCTGGCTACGAGGAGCCCACAGTACAACAGTAGCATGATTAGTTGGATTGATGCAGTCAGATGTCGTGAGGACATGAAATAAAAGTGACAGTGTCAGATACTAGAGCACAAATCAGAGTTGACAAAAAGTGCGGAGTGCATGGATGCATAGTTCAACATCGTAGTGGTTCCTGAAGACATGTGCCGTTGGTACCAGAAAAATTCAGAAGACCTTGATGACAGTAGCATTATACTAATTCAGTTGTTTGGAGGCTATTCAGTTTCGGAAGTGTTACAAAAAAAATTGTCACCTTGACATTCTACTATGTGTATGAGTTCATTATTACTCATACTTCCCCCTCTGCAAGTCTAACATGTTAAGTTCCTCATGTCAAGCCTTGAAAATCAGAGAAAAGTTCCTAAAAGTCTCCTAAACTTTGGTATCGCACTTTCTCTCTATATTGTTTGCGGTCCCGCACCTAATGTTCAGCTCTCCTGCGTACCTGAATGCACTTTATCTGTGTTAAAGGTGTGGACCCCTGTAAGATAAAAAAGGCGCAAGTAAAATCCAAAAAGCTCAATAAAAGTGAATTCTAGAAGCTTCTAGAATGGATCTTGCGGTGGCAGAACCGCTCTTGTGAGGTGCATGAATCCCTTACCTTATGGAGCTAACCCCTTGATGTGAGGAGCTTATCCCTTTGAAGGAGGATTCTATCCCTTCATAGTTGGAACATAAAACCTCCTCTTTTCCACTATAAAAAGAGGCATTGGGTAGCCTCAAAGGGAGGTCAAGCTTAAGAAGATTTGAGGTTAAGTGCTGTTGAGATTTAGACTCAGTTAACTAAGACTTTTGTGAGGAGAGATTACGTACCTCTATTGTCTTGGTTGGAGGAGTGTAGAGCTTATCAAAGTAAAGGAGACTCCTGCTTCGGACCCCTAGAAGACATTTCGAACATCAAGGCTCAGGTTGTAAGGTTTTCCCTCTTTTGAAATTAATAAAAATATACTCATTTTTCTCAATAAGCTTTCAATCAATGGTTTATTTCATAGATTCCTTGATCACTATGATAAGCATGGTTTATGATTATTTCTATACAGGTGCCATGTAATACTTTTCTTGTTTGTGACTGTAGGTTTACAAGCGAAACTCCTTCAAGCGCGCGAGGGACAACAACGACTTCAAACAAGCACTGGACAAATGGTAAGTCCTTAACACTTTAATAGAGCTTTTCATGGATCATATATGCTTAGAGAAATATTAGTTTATTTGGCTATTTTTTGCTAGATACTTTTAGTACTAGGGAGATCGGTCTTGTCCGCAAGAACGATTTATCCGGCCAACAAATTGGTGACTCCACTGGGGAAAGAAACTTGTTGTTTTTGGTTCTCTTTTATTTTGATTTGAGGAAAAGTTTTTCCTGGTTTTTGATTGATGGATATCCACCTAGGTAGCTTAGGTTTTCTCTGTTTTTGAAAATTTTGAAATATTTTATGTTTTTCTTGAACTTTTCTAGGGACCCCACTTTGTTCTTTTGCACAGTGCGGGCAATTTCGCACTTTCCTTAAGTAAACAGTGCGGGACCGCACCTGTTACTTCTGGAAGCCTGCGGACCCTGTTAAATTTTTTGAAAAACTTTAGATTTATTTTTTCCAGTTTAGTTTAGATTTGATTTAGGATTCTTAGCATCTACCTAGATCTGTATTTTTCTATCAAAAATCTCTTGTTTCTGAATTACTTTCAGCAATTTTTCATCTCATCAATCTCCATTAAGTCAATTGGGTGTTTTGAGTCTCTTTTTTGAGAAATTATTAATTTGATTTCCTTTGTTCATTACTTGGAGGTTTGTCTCAGTCTTTTCACAATTTTACATCTTTTTGCTTTTGTTTTTGCAAAAAAAAATTCCTTTGAGGTTTGTCTCAGTCTTAATTGCCTTTGAGTGTTTTTTGATCTTTGGAACTCTCACCCGATTTTCTTGACTTACACTTGATTGGTTCTTAGATTACATTAGAATCATCTTGTGTTCGAGAATTCTCTTGCATAGATCACATTTGCATAATTAAAATTCTAATTTTCGGAATATGAATGAAAAATGTCCATAGATTACATTTGCATACTTTTCATGTGAATTGTGCATAGATTACAACTGCATAGTTTACATTCTGAAAAATCCATCATAAATTTAGATCAGTTTTCTTTGATTTGAATTTAGATGTTTTTATGTTTGTTTTAAGAAAACAAACATATAAAAATTGTTTTGGAATTGATTTGCATTAGATTTTCTTGATGAAATTAGTGCATTAGAGAATTTGTTATATTTTCTCTTAGTGATCAATTTTTTGCATTGTTGGAAGTGAGTGGAAAATATCTCCTTACTTTAGTTAGGATTCATCGAATTGAAAAGATTACATTATCATATTCAATTGCATTCAGTTTTGGGTCGGGTCATAACACCATTGGTTTCATATCCATTTACCCTTTTAAGTAATAACAACCTAAATAACACAGCGCTTAATTAAAATTCATCTAGTAATTTTTACATTTTTAGGGATCTTTCCACCAATCTAGCTCAGGATTAGTGCTTTGGAATAGGTTGTAGTTAACTTTCCAAAGCAAGTAAAAACAAACAGTAGATAAATCTTGCGGTAGGAAATAAACCCAATTGTAATTGGTACAATCTGGGAAGCTTCTCTTAAAGAAATCAATCACGAGATCATGTCCGAACCTTTGAAACAATCAATTCTATTTCATTGGGGAAGATAGAAGATTTTGCACGCATTACAAACGGTAAACCTCGGATTAACCATTGTCGAGAAGCCTGGGGTGACTTGTCGGTAAACCTCGGATTGACCATGTTGAGGAACCTTCAAGGGGATTGAGCTTTGTTTCTCTGCCCTTGCGCGTGGAATCGGATCGTAGATTGTTCCCCCAGTTGTATTTGTTACTGTTGGTAACCTTAGTGTCCATAAGCTTAAGATTATTTCCTAAGGTGACAGTGAAGGAAAGATCTCATTGTACCTGGAGCAGACGTCGACTAGACTCACTTGGACTCTCTGGGGGTTCTCTTCACTCAAGATGGTTTTGTGAAGAAACTTGTACCAGTCTGTTTCATTAAGCAGGTTTTCGGGGTAACTGTTCCAACCGCCCTTTCTTTATTAAATTTTACGATGTTTGATTTCATCACCAACTAGCGTTTTTAGTACGGGAAGTTACTGTTTGTGTGTGTTTTGACTCCTAGATTTGATAGCATGTGTTAATTTGTTTGTTTTACTTTTATAGACCATAGGTGTGAATTGTGAATTTTAATTGTTAGGTGTGAATTGTGAATTGTTAATTTTAGGTTTAAATTGTTAATAAAATTTACTGAAGTTGAATATAATGGCAACTGTTCCGGAATTTACCAACCAAGGAACCCCTCTTAATGAGAATCCTAGTACCTTTACTTGCTTTGGAAATGTTGGTCCTCCTTATATGGATACTTTGTCATTACCTAGATTTACAATAGGTTTACCAATATGGTTATTTTCAACTTCGTTGGCCCCGAACACTCCAATTGTTCCACCTCAACTGGATGATTCACAGAGTTCACCATCTCAACATCACCAACCTTCTGTTGACCCTTTACCTTCTTCGCCTAATATTTCTTCCTCCATTTATTCCTCTTCGCTTGGTAAAAGTCTTGATGCTAGTAACCAGGTGGCTAAGAAGAAGAAGAAAGGGAAGAAGAAGAAGAAGAAGCAAGATAAGAAAGAATTCAACCAACCAACCATGGCTGTAAGTGTTAGTTGTGTTGAGGAAACCTCCAACATGCATCGTAAACCCAAATACCCTTGCAGGCTTTGTAAGGGTGACCACTTCCTTATCAATTGTCCTGGTATTCCAAAGGTCTTGGAATTATGGTCTAAAAAATCTCATCAACTTTCCATTGATCCATCAACCAGTGATAGTCAGGTTCCTAGGAAAAGGGTAAAGTTAGGTTTCCTTGTAAGTTATGCAAAGGGAGTCATCAAACTCACATTTTCCCTCACATGGATGAAGCCTCAAAATTGTTGGAAAACCTTACTATTCCACAACAAGAATTTCCAACTGGTTACCGTAACATTTCTCCCAACCTACCGTCAACTGACAGAGTGATTGATCTAATTTCAATTAAAGTCGATCCCACTCTTCCATTGGAGAGTGAAACTCATATCACTCAGGTTGATGATCCATTAGTTGATCAAGTGGTCAATTCGATTTCACATTCGGTCGATCCCATTCTCCCTGTAGAGAGTGAACTTCATACTGCTCAGGTTCTTCTTGTTACATCAGATTCTTCTACACCAGGGGGCATTTCACCTATTTCTACAGAACCCCCTCCAATTACTGAGGTCTTTTCCTTTGATTGGAATAGACTGACGGAACCTCGTCTTACTTCCTCCATACCTTTCCAAATCATTGTGAAGTTGGGTGGTAGGGACATAGACCGCACACAGGTAGATGAAGGTGCTTATGTTAGTATTTTATCCTCAACTGCTTGGAAAGCTTTGGGTTCCCCTCAGCTTGTGACTATTACGCAGAATCTGAAAGCTTTTAACAGAACCATTAGTGAACCTTTGCGGATCCTTCCTAATTTTTCTATTACTTTGGAAGGTAAAACTATCTGTATTGATCTTATGGTAGTTCGAGGCCCCTATGATTTCAATTTACTCTTTGGGTGATACTATGTCTGTGCAATGAAAGCTATTGTATCGACACTCTTTCGTGTGATGTCTTTCCCTCACAATGGAAACATTGTGACTGTAGACCAGCTTTCATTCGCTAGTCTTGATTCGACTACCAATAATCTGACACCCCTAAATGTTCTTGATTCTAAAGTGGTATCTACCCCGCCACGAGTTAATTATGTGGCAACTAGTCCCATGTTCTCAGTTACCAATGTAAGTGAGCCTCTCACTTTTTTCTCATATTCCTTTGACTTAGATTCGGTAATTGACATGGAAAACTCTATGGGATTATTTGAACGCGATGTTTTTATCCCTTTTGAGTCCCTTGACATGTGTTCCTTCCAGAGAACTATTCTTCCTTCTGATGAAGATATCTTGGAAGCCATGGTCAAGGTGTGTCCATTGACATGTGTTTCTTCCATTTGGAAGCCATGATCAAGTTGGTTTGAGGATAGTTCCTTTTACTGTGTCAACCTTGTTAAAAAATGAATCAGTGAGTCTAAGGATAGTTCCTTTTACTATGTCAACCTCGTTAAAAAATGAATCAGTGATTCTGAGGATGGTTCCTTTTACTATGTCAACCTCGTTAAAAAATGAATCAATGGCTAGTGAGGAGAGTTCCTTTTACTGTGTCAACCTCGTTAAAAAATGAATCAGTCGGCAATGAGGACAGTTCTTTTCCTGTGTCAACCTCATTAAAAAATGAATCAGTAGGTAGATTGTAGAGAGTAGATTAATAGATTAGAAATAAGTAGTTTCTGAGGATGGTTCCTGTTACTAAGTCAACCTCGTTAAAAAACGAATCAGGTATGAGGATAGTTCTTTTCCTCTGTCAACCTCATTAAAAAATGAATCATTTGGTCAGAGGATAGTTCCTGTTACTGAGTCAACCTCCTTAAAAAATGAACTGTGCATGAGACAACTTCTTCCCGTGTCAACCCCATTAAAAACAAACGCAGGTTATATATAGGTATATCAGAGAGTGCAAGCCTCTTTCCCCGTGTCAACCTCGTTAAAAATGAACGGCTTGGTCCCAGAGACAGTCTCGTTATTGAGTCAACTCTTTGTTAAAAAATGAATCAGTATGAGGACAGCTTCTTTCCCCGTGTCAACCCCATTAAAAATGAATGCTGGCATAGTAGATTTAGAGAGGGCATATAGGGAGGATAGCTTTACCGTATCATCTTTTTTAAAACAAACATGTAGAAGAGAAAGTTCCTTTCATCAAGCTTCAACCTCGTTAAAAAATGAAACACGTTGCCATGAGCATAGTTTTTCTTTGTGTCAAGCTCATTAAAAAATGAAACAAATCCTCCCCTAATTGAGTCGAGTCTTTGACTAGATCTCGTAAATGTTAAGTGATATATTTAGGTTACTTAGTTTTTGCATAATTTTCTTATAGTTTTAGGTCAGGTCTTTCATATGATCTCATAAATGAACCTTCATTCCATCCAGCTATTAATTACCTGCAGTGTAATTAGTTGAATGAAATGAAGCTGGGGGGGCATGCGCCCAGCGCTATTAACTAGCACTGCTACGCTTTCTCTATTTCAAGTCAGGTAAAATGAACCACTCGAAGCATAGTTTTCCGTTTCAATCTCAAAATGGTTCCATCTTGAGTCAATTTCCTGCTATTTCACCTGCAAATCATGAAAATCCCGAGATGATTTTGCTATCTTTCATTCTCGTAAAACACATGAAAATGCCAAGTTCTTTCCTTCTTTTCCTGCTCGTAAATTAAATTGAAATTCGGCCACAGGAGTATATTTTTATCCCTTTTTCGAACTCGTTAAAACTTATGAAAAAATGAAAACCATGAGTACATTTTTATCCCTTTTTCGAACTCATTAAAATTTATAGAAAAAGTGAAACTACTGAGTATACTTTTATCACTTTTTCGAACTCTTGAAAATTACGAAAAAGCGAAACCTTGGAGTTCTATTTTAAGCCCTTTTCAGACTCTCTAAACATGAAAATATTGTCGAGCACTTGATTATTCGAACTCGTTAAAGTAAATGAATGATCGTCCCTTCAGTATAAGTTTACCCCTTTTACAGACTGAAATGGACTATTTACGAAAAAGGTATACATTGACTAATTACGGTCAATAGATTTCTCTCCCGCATTATTTTATTCTTTTTCGGGCTCGAGAGACTAAATTTACGAAAAAGTACACCCATGGAGTTTTCTTAAGTTTTTTCTTCTGACTCTCTAAAATTGAAAAACATGAGTTTCTCCTATACTAGACTCGTTAAAATTTAACAGTAAAGGACCTGTTCAATTTTTAATAGGAACGAACCACTCCTTCTTAGGGTTTGAATTTATAAACAAGCAAATGTTATCCTCCTCAAGCTTGTCAAAAATAAAGAGGTACTTGCCAGAAATGGTGGGGGAAAAGAGAGGAAAATGGACTTGTTTGTGGTATTTTGATTATTCGGAAAATCGCTAACCACTCTTGAACACGGCACTTTTTGTCCACTTGGGTTGGGAAATCCTTTACCTAACAGTTAATCAAACCACATTGAAAGTCTTCAGTCCGTTTCTGGGTATTAGCTTTGGGTTAACTATCACCAAGACATCTGCAATGTCGTTATGTGTTCAAGAGGACAATTCAAATCAACCATTCATTTGCGAAATATTTGTCTTCCATTTTGACCATCCCTGAGTCAGTCCTTGCCAATATATTTCTTCAAAACTTGATCTATGATTTCGTGTTGTGGGATTGCCTACAACGGATCACTTTCTATCGACGAAAGATCATTATCTAGGAAGTTTATCTAGAAATCATCAGTACCTTGAAATCTTCATGCCTCAATGGCAGGTTTCTCACTTTCGACGACAGGTTACATCATTGACCTTCGATCGAATGATTCCGTGACATGTTTGACTTCAACTCATTCATTCACACTTCATGGATTGTACTGGGTACTTTGAGAGCCATTGACATTACTAGTGGTTACTCTCACACTTGTTAACAGTTTACATCATTGACTGGTAGTCAAGTGGTTTCGACCATGTTCGACTTCGACACATTCATCCACATGGATAGAATCGTACTAGTTCGAGATGCGAAAATCAAGACCCTGGATCCAGTTTCTACCATCCAGGCTACGAGGAATTTTTTTATTCATTTATACAGTGGAATATTCATAAACAGATGGATGCATCCATGATATGTCTATACTGTTGATGTATTGAAAATCATTCCTGTATCAGAACAATTTAGATTAGTTTCTAGTTAGTTTTGATCTGAGTATGGGAATTCCTACCTCAGCGATGATATGTTTACATATATATATTCTGCATTGAATTTTTTTACAGGTTCCAACTGGGGTGTCCACAGAATGATCCTTGAAATGATAAAGTACTGCACTCTTCATATATGATAGACTTCAGTTTCATATATTCCAGACTTTGCACTTTAGGGGGCAATCTGTTACACAAAAAATTGTCAGCTTGACATTCTACTATGTGTATGAGCTCATTATTACTCATACTTCCCCCTCTGCAAGTCTAACATGTTAAGTTCCTCATTTCAAGCCTTGAAAATCAGAGAAAAGTTCCTAAAAGTCTCCTAAAATTTGGTATCACACTTTCTCTCTATCTTGTTTGCAGTCTCGTACCTAATGTTCAGTTCTCCTGCGTACCTGAACACACTTTATCTGTGTTAAAGGTGTGGACCCCTGTAAGATCAAAAAGGTGCAGGTAAAATCCAAAAAGCTCAATAAAAGTGAATTTTAGAAGCTTCTAGAATGGATCTTGCGGTGGCAGAACCGCTCTTGTGAGGTGCATGAATCCCTTACCTTATGGAGCTAACCCCTTGATGTGAGGAGCTTATCCCTTTGAAGGAGTATTCTATCCCTTCATAGTTGGAACAGAAAACGTCCTCTTTTCCACTATAAACAGACGCATTGGGTAGCCTCAAAGGGAGGTCAAGCTTAAGAAGATTTGAGGTTTAAGTGTTGTTGAGATTTAGACTCAGTTAACTAAGACTTTTGTGAGGAGAGATTACATGCCTCTATTTGTCTTGGTTGGAGGAGTGCAGAGCTTATCAAAGTAAATGAGACTCCTGCTTCGGACCCCGGGAAGGCCTTTCAAACATCAAGGCTCAGGTTGTAAGGTTTTCCTTCATTTGAAATTAATACAAATATACTCATTTTTCTCAATAAGCTTTCAATCAATGGTTTATTTCATAGATTCCTTGATCACTATGATGATTTCTATACAGGTGCTATGTAATACTTTGCTTGTTTGTGACTAGAGGTTTACAAGCGAAACTCCTTCAAGCGCGCGAGGGACAACAACGACTTCAAACAAGCACTGGACAAATGGTAAGTCCTTAACACTTCAATAGAGCTTTTCATGGATCATATATGCTTAGAGAAAGATTATTTTATTTGGATGTTTGTTGCTAGATACTTTTATTACTAAGAAGATCGGTCTTGTCTGCAAGAATGATTTATCCGGCCAACAGGAAGTGTTTCATGCAAGTATTGCAGGGCGGATGCATGAAGTTGTAGGGCACATGCAAAGACAATCCTTTATTTTTGAGAGGGAGTTCTAAAGATTGCAACAAGAAACAATGAAAGTGGCATCCAGAAACATCATCCTTGATCCTAGTGAAAAATAATCACCTAAACTAGGTGGGGCCCACACAGGCTATTTTTAGGTGTATGTCTATTTTTAGAATGGTGAGAAAATTCTAAAATTAGTAGGATGTTCATTCTAGATGGTTGAGAAAATTCTATTTTTATATAAGTTTCTATATTTAGAATATGGGCAAAGTCTATTTATAGATCACTAATCTAAAAATAGAATGCATGTTGATTATTATTAGCCCTTAATAATAATCAGAAAATAAATAGTAACTTATTCTCTTGGAGCATTTTATTTCAGTGAACAGATGTGGCACATCAGTGGGCTGAAGGAATTATACAATTCCTAGGGTGGTTGGTGACTCATGCATGAAGGAATTTGTTATAACTGATACTGGCAAGTTGTAACAGAGTTGGAAGGGTAGTTATGTGAGTTGTTATGTAGTTAACTCAGTTTAGTGAGTTAAACTCAGTTGTGCTAGTTGTAACTGAAGATACACTAGTGATAGATGAGTGAATTAATTATTTAATTAATTCACAAGTAGTGTCTTACTTGCAACTAAAGAAATACAACAGTTAACTACTTGCATGTCAGATCCAATGGAGACCCAATGGAGAGATAGGTGAAAGGGTGAGATGGACTATCAGTTGTGACTATAGTGATGCATTCAATGCATCTACACACACATTGGATATTCTTATGAGGATTGTGCAGTCAAGGCAAGGTAAGGTCAAATTCATTCAGGGTTCTTCTACATTAGGGATTGTGCAGTGGAGGCAGGCTATTAGGAGGCAAGAAATTGGTGCATAGATATGCAAATTTCTGCATAACAGTGTGTGACGATTGTAGATTGTACTGAGAGCTCTATGAGATGAGCTTTGTATGAGATTGTTACATGTTCCATTGATATACATAATATAAAATAGTTGGGGTTTTTAGCTTTAAGATTTCCTGGTAAAACGTCTTGTTATGTGTAATTGATTTGCTTCATATGTGTTTTTGTAATTGGAAATTTAATTTTCGCAAAGAGTTAACTGGAAGGATTGTGTATTTAACATAAGATTAATTGTTAGATCAGGAGAATCCAAAACTATATTATTGTGTTTATAAATTTCTACACCTTCCTCTATTTATGTAAGTGATCTATTGCATCTTTTGACTTTTTTGTATCCATGGCAGAGGCATTGATTTTCTCGTTCTTCTATGAGTTTTTAGATATTGCAATAGTACATGGCCTTATGGCCTTCCTATATAATTTTATTGCCATAAGTTCCATTGTATTACATTTTTATTGAGAGGAGCTTCGAGTTATTGATTCTATGAATTTCATCAGCTTGTAATTATATGGTGGTGAATCTAAATCAAGCTTGAAAAAATCAACCAACACATTATCATTCTTAAGTTGTCACATTGCATTTCAATTTTCAGCTCTCATTTGTGTGTCAAGTGTATAATTGTTTTTGAACAAATTCACATTTGTTAGTCCATATTTCTTTCATATATAAGTTTTTAGTAATAAGTGTATCACATTGTGATATCCTAGTATTCTACTGAGATTTATCTATTTGGTTTCAGTGAATTTTCATAGCACACTAAGATGTTTAGATCAACAAGTTTTTAAATTAAATTGAACTAGTTGACTACCCACACAGGCCAACGATCTTGAATTCCTTTACTGATCCTGTATTTCTTTAGTTGAAACAATATAGGCATTATAACAACCCCAACTATTGTTTTTGGCTACCTATTTCTTGGCATGGGAGGTGTTGAGCTTCCTAGGGATCTTTTCCATGATGGCATCTTGTTATGAACTAGAAAATAAATTAGGTATCCCAAATGATCAAGGAAAGTTTAAATTCAGGTATTCCCTGCCACTTATTCTAAAGCTAAATGTTTCCCATGCATATAGTGACTACCCAAATCTCAACAGTGAGGAATTTTTTGTGGTGGCTAGAGACCATAATTTCCCTTTCAAGAGTCAAGAAGGAAGAAGTTCTACTGGGTAGTTAGAGGCCAGGCTTGTCTATTGTAGTTAGATCTTATATTTATATCATGCTAATATTTGTAGGTATTAGGGAGATAATAGGTATTCATTCAAAGATCTATAATGCTTAACACCTAGGGAATGATTCACCTGAAAACTTCAATAGTTAGGAATTAAGGAGTGAATTTTCCCCAACTAGCTTCTCAAATTAATGACACGAATAAGTAAATTTCTTGAATACAAATCTTTTCACTGAGCATGGATGGAGATAAGGAATTAACCAATTATTAGAGTTTTTGTATTCAAGTGGGTAACTGCATGGATAAGGGACGAGGACAATATCTTTGGCAAATCTTGCACTAAAGGTAATTTTCCTCATAAATACTCTGGTTTACACAGTTGTGTGGATCTATGCTTCTATACAACAAATCTTTAAAAGGAATAGAAAGATTCATCTTTAAATATATGTTAATTCACACATGATCAAGTAGAGCTTGTCTTATCAATGTTCTAGCTTGGCATTTGAGTAGGAATTTTTTCCATTGGTTGATGAAATCGTCCTATGGAAAATATGTTTACAACAAGCATAACCTTCTTTAGTAAATGCTATTCCCTTAAATTTTGAAGATGGAAAACTGGTCTTTTCTCAACTTTTGTTTTGCCCTTCATGAGGTAACCTATGGATTGTTATGGTTTGCAACTTTTAGTAGGGAGTTATGTTTTGAGATAATCAAATTGAACTATGGGATCTCATATACTTATCTCCTTTTCGGTATTTGTATGTTCATGTGGTCTTTTAGTAGACCAACAAAATTATAATCCATTAAATATGAATTACATGTATCATGTATGCTTTGTTGTGAAACTAATTTTACTAATTTTACTATAGTATCATCTTTGCAATAATGCTTTCCAAGTTTCCAAAGGTGGAAAATACTATAGCAATAGGCCTCTCCCACCAATTAAGGAAAATATGTCACAAGCAGCCTTGTATCTCTAAAAAAAAAATCTAGAGATATTACATGTGTTTGATTAACTTCCCCTTACCTTTTCACTGTTAAAATGTGTTGGTATTTAACAAGAAGATAATTGGTGAATCATTCTTGTTTGATTCATTAAGAACCTAACTAGTGAATGTCAAAAAAGGTGTACAAGGATATGGTCAAAGAAATGGACAAAATTGCATCGCAGGAAGAGCCATCTCAATAACAACGTGCTTCAAATGTAATATGAAATCATTGAATTTTTTTCTCATTAGGTACAATAAATAAACAATTTAGCATTAAATATTAATTTTCAAGTATTTTCTTGTAGAAAAGAAAAGAAAATGGAACCCATTCAACACATAAAACAAGATGACAAGGAAGAAAAGGGTTGATATCTAAGTTTGTGAGTAATTGTTACTTCCTTATAACAACTTAACCAGATTTCATTTTTGTATATTTTAAGTTGTTTTACAAAAATCATCACTGGATGTCTTCAAATCGATGCTAACATACACAGAAGAACCATCAGACTAATTGATTGACATTGGGTTAAATATGGGTTGTGAGTATATGTTGGCATATGATAAATTAATTGTGGAATTTGTAAGCATCTATCGATCTTTTTCTACTTAGCTCCGTCTATAATTAATAGAAAAAATAAATATTTTATATGAAATATATTATTTTTTATGGGGTATAAAACTTGCAGGAAACAAAGTATGGAACTGCGCCAACAGATGAAATCTTGAAAGATGGCATAGTGCATGGTTTTGAAAGAATGTGTAAAGTTTATGAGTCAATTTTTTCTATCGTATGTCAATTCGTTTCGATTTACATTTGATGTATATTATTTAATATTGCAATTTTCATTATTCTCACCAATGTATATACACTCACTACAATTTATTTTTATGTTTGTAGATGGAAGGTGAAGAAGAAGAAAACAATCAACACCGTGAACAAAAAATTCCTGAAAATAACCCAATTCATGGAAGTAGCTCTAGTAGTGACAACAGTTCAAGCGAAGAATGATGATCACTATGTAATTTGGATATCAAAGCAAGGCGTTTTATTTTTTGAAATATTTATGTGAAATCAGAAATTTTGTTTAATGTAATGGACATAGTGTCCCAATTGAAAGACAAAGGGATACGAATAATTGTCCCATTTTGTATGATAAATACTGTCTTATATATATATATATATATATATATATATATATATATATATATATATATATATATATATATATATATATATTTTAATTTATTCTATTTTGTTCTCCATTTTCATTGTGAAATGTAACATAACGATTAAATTTATGGATGATTAAATATTATAATGAAAGAGATGTGAAATAGTGGCGTGATATAACAAATTAATCCAAACATCATTCAAATTCACTAATAAAAAATTTAATTGCTATGAATCATTATAAAGGTATGTGTCGTCTTTTGATGAATAATGAATTTTAAAATGCAATAATTATGATATGATATAAAAATTCATCCAAACATCATTCGAATGCATTAATAAAAATTTAATTATTAGGAATATTTGATAATATGTGTGTTTTTGATGAATAATGAATTTTTAAAAACTCATAATAATAATTGCTTGTGGGAGTCGATGTTACTAAAAATTACAAAATGAACACGTGTGTATGGGTTACGTACACCGGTGTTGTATGATAATGCGCTGGTGCTTCTCGACCATGGACCTTTGCACAAATACCAATACCAATTATAAATGTCGGTGCATTTGTACGATACTGCGCACCGATGCGTTTATGTGAGACTACGCACTAGTGCGTTTGTATGACCTATGGGCACTGCAAAAATTCCAGTGCGAATTAGAAAAATCGCTGGGTTTGTCTGATACTGCAAACCAGTGCATTCCTATAAGACTATGTACTAGTGCGTTGATATGACCTATAGCACTGCACAAATCCCAAGACCAATTAGAACGGCCTCGTGCATTGTATCACCAACAGTGCACCCGGTGCATTTTTATACCTTGACAACCCAATGCATGGACTTCGACTACCCTGGGCCACCGTCTAGATGGCATGCACTAGTGCATTGACACCTTGGTAGCGCACCGATGAAAAAAACATCCATAATAACCTTCGGCAACCCGGTTTTTTAGTTGTGTTGAGATTCCATTAAAAGCTCTGCCAAAACCTTCGTAACCGTAAACAAATGTTGTAGGAAATGTGTTTTTGACAATTTTGGCCAATTTTATAGCATTAAAAACCTCCTTTATAACCTCCGCTAGATGAGATTTTCCTTGTAGTGTGATGGCCACTAATAATGAAGGTTTTTTTTGGGTACATAGCATTGACAGATGTTATCTGTGATATCGTTGCAAATTTTCTATCACATTGGAGTGAAGATTACCCTTGTTTTTTTATTTATAATTTTAATAGCAATGGGATCCATGCTAATTTTTTGTTACCTACCCTTTAGGTTTCGATATCCTATTGGTGCATTGGTCACGAGCCTTGAACAAGTCTGTGTAAGGTTTGACACATGATCTCTCCAAGTTATTAAATAGATTGTAGGCTTACAGGCTACGCAATTTTAGGCACTGTAAGCATGCTCTATGAAGTTTGATTGATGTATCAAATTGGTAGTCTAAATTCCATCTTGTTTTGAGCAACAACGACATGTTTTGAAAGAGCAGATAGATGTTTATAACTTCTATAACAACACCATAACACACCTAAACTGTAATTCTAGGTGTTGCCATCAACCCTCATGTTCTTTCCACCATCCTTACTTGAAAGGTAAAATTCTAGGCCCTTTGTTTCCATTTTAATACTCTTATTAGTTGTTCTATGTTTTCATCTAGCATGAATGTGATTTGAAGGGAATCCATAGTGAGGATGAGAAACAAAACGTATGCTACATTTAAACCAACACTAGTGATTTTAGGTTTTACAATGATTTTTTGAGATCATTGGTGCTTAAAAATCCCCCAATACTGATATCCAAGCCCATACTGTCAAGAGACTGCCTAATTTTATGAAGGAAACAAGTTTACCCATTCAACCTCTAGGTTAAAAATTGTATTAGAAAGGATATCAGTAGTCTCTATAGGAATAGGGATATATTTATATTTTTCACTTTCATGCCCAGAAGGCCAAAGAAATGTTACCCTTATATCATCCATATCAGAAATTGGGAACTATTCACACTCCAATGCATGACCATCAACTTCTTTAGAGTTCATTTCTTCTAATTTTGGAGTTTCATCATATTTTGGACTTGTATTATTTATAATAATAAAAAACACTCAAAGGAACTAAATTCAAAATGATACCCATCTATCCCACCAACAACCATCCTACTGTCAATAATCTTCAGTTTCATGATTACACTCCTGCTTTGCCTTGGAGATATATTCAAAATCATCATGACTATTATATATCTATCCCACAAAAGAAGCAAAATCATATGACTAAGTTTCAAAGTCTTCATTCAGATTTCCTTTTGATCCTTCAAGACATTTTGTACTTCTTTGACTCTTAACCCTTCCAAAATTACCATATCCACTAGTTCATGTCCTGTGATTGGTTACTCAAAGCTCTGTACAAGATAAAGGATAAATGGTTCCAAGATGAGGCATATATTTCCTTACTAAATAATGGGATAAAAGAGGAGCCCTAACAGTCTCATCTAGGTTGGAACTAGATATGGGAGTAGAAGAATCCCATTTACCAGCCCATTTCGGCCTTCATCTATCTGCATTGCGTCTATAACACTATCGTACTCCTCTGTCCTTCCAAACAGATAGAAATATTTCTTTAAACACAAAAAAATATTTTCACTTTATTACGACTAGTGAAAACTCTGGATTTTCTTCACAACAATTCATTTCTCCTTTATTATCATAAACGTGGCTATAGATATTATAAAGATGCATCTCACATGATTTTTCCATATCATAATCAGGGTCCTCATTGGAGCATTCAAAGAAAGGTTTTCCTCCTGTGTGAGATGAGATGAAATCATGCAAATTGAATGAAACAAGATCCTTACCAGCAAATCGAGATGAGACGAGATAGTGTATTATTGTTATCTGACTCAACTCTGAATATTATAATTTGAGGACCTCCATATAACAGATTCTAGATAAATATTCTAGGAAAATACCATCATACCTTGTAAGAAAGTACACATGATTTAATATTTGTTACAATATCTAGTTGCACTTGTTGTGTATACAAGGATGATCCATATCAAGAAAAAATTTCCTTGTATTACTTGCAAAGTTTTGCATCATTCTATTTATATAGGTGATCTATATCATCTTTCGACATTTTGTATCCATGATAGAGGCATTGATTTTCTAGTTCTTCTATGAGTTTTTAGATATTGCGATAGTACATGGCCTTATGGCCTTCCTATATAATTTTATTGCCATAAGATCCATTGTACTACATTTTGATTAAGAGGAGCTTGGAATTATTGATTCTATTAATTTCATAAGTTTGTAATTATATGGTGGTGAATATAAATCAAGCTTGAAAAAATCAACCAACACATTATCATTCTTAAGTTATCACATTGCATTTCGATTTCCAACTCTCATTTGTGTGTCAAGTGGATAAATTTTTTTTGAACAAATTCACATTTGTTAATCCATATTTATTTCATATCTAAGTTGTTGGTAATAAGCGTAACACATTTTGATATCCTAGTATTCTGCTGAGATTTATCTATTTGGTTTCAGTGAATCTGCATAGCACACTGAGATGTTTAGATCAACAAGTTTCTAGATTAAATTGAATTAGTTGACCACCCACACAGGCCAACGATTTTGAATTCCTTCACTGAGCCTTTATTTCTTTAGTTGACACAATATAGGCATTTTAACCACCCCAACTATTGTTTTTCGCTACCCGTTTCCTGGCATGGTGGGTGTTGAGCTTCCTAGGGATATTTTCCATGATGGCATCTTGTTATGAACTAGAAAAGAAATTAGGTATCCCAAATGATCAAGGACGGTTTAAATTCAGGTATGCTCTACCACTTATTCTAAAGCTAACTATTGCCCATGCATATAGTGACTACCCAAATCTCAGGAGTGAGGAATATTTTGTGGTAGCTAGAGACCATATTTTCCCTTTTAAGAGTCAGGAAAGAAGAAGTTCTAGTGGGTAGTTAGAGACTAGACTTGTCTGTTGCAGTTAGATCTTATATTTATATCGTGCTAATATTTTTAGGTATTATGGAGACAATAGGTATTCATTAAAAGCTCTATAATGATTAACATCTGGGGAGTGATTCACCTGAAAACTTCAACAGTTAGGAACTAAGGAGTGAATTTTCCCCAACTAGCTTCTCAAATTAATGACACTAATAAGTCAAGTTATTGACTACAAATATTTTCACTGAGCATGGATGGAGATAAGGAGTTATTCAATTATTAGAGTTTTTGTATTCAAGTGGGTAACTGCATGGATAAGGGACGAGGACAATATTTTTGGAAAATCTTGCACCAAAGGTCATTTTCGTCATAAATACTCTGGTTTACATAGTTTTGTGGATCTCTTATTCCATACAAAAAATATTTAAAAGGCATAGCAAGATGCATATTTAAATATATGTTAATTCACACACGATCAAGTAGAGCTTGTCTTATCAATGTTCTAGCTTGGCATTTGAGTAGTAATTTTTCCCACTGGCTAATGAAACCGTCCTATGGAAAATATGTTTTTAGCAAGCATAACCTTCTTCAATAAATGTTATTCCCTTAAATTTTGAAGATGGAAATCTGGTGTTGTCTCAACTTTTGTTTTTCCCTTCATGAGGTAACCTGTGGATTGTTATGGTTTGCAACTTTTAGTAGGGAGTTATGTTTTCAGATAATAAAGTTGAACTATGGGATCTCATATACTTAGTTCCTTGTTAGTATGTTGTATGTTCATGTGGTCTTTTAGTAGACCGGCAAAATTATAATCCATTAAATATCAATTACATGTATCATGTATGCTTTGTTGTGAAACTAATTTTACTAATTTTACTATAGTATCATCTTTGCAATAATGCTTTCCAAGTTTCCAAAGGTGGCAAAGACTATAGTAATAGGCCTCTCCCACCAATGAAGCAAAATATGTCACAAGAAGCATTGTATCTCTAAGAAAAAATATCTAGAGATTTTACATGTGTTTGATTGATTTCCCCTTACCTTTTCAATGTTAAAATGTGTTGACATTTAACAAGAAGCTAATTGGTGAATCATTATTCTTTGATTCGATTGTAAGTATCGTAATCCTATGAGCAATATTTCATGAGCTAAAATTTGATCCGATCAAATTTCTCCTCAAAAAAATTATTTTCTCTAGTCCTAATGCATTATCTTACCATGGTATTTGTGGTTCGAGCTTGTGTGTGTGTGTGTGTATATATATATATTTCTATGAGAAGGAATGTTAGTAGTGATGTGCCACTTATTTATAGTGACTTTATACCAAATGATCCATACTTTATGATGTGCATTCATCAAGGTTTGCAATCAAGGCCAAGAATCCTATAAGAAAATCCATCTGGACCCATTGTTATGCATGGCATTCATGTAAAGAAACTTTAGTAGATTTCTATCTATTTTAAATAATACCTTCTATTTTTCCTTGCTTAAGGTTAGTTAACCTATATAATGAACCTTTCCAGAGATAATTGCAACACCATGGTGAGATTTCCACCATCTTCTATAGATAAATGAGGCATCTCGCATGTCAACAAGAATGTGTAAAAGAAAAAGATCTCACTACATGCAGCTTATTGTGAGACTTTTCTAACTACTAGACTATGACCTTGTCATGTTCAGGTTTCATACCAACCTGTGGAAGTTATAATGAATCAATATCTGTATTTTCATTGTTAAACTTTGGATTATAGTTGATATATTCTACACATTTGTAGTTATACTTTATGTGCTTGTGTTTTAGCGTATTTATTGGCTCATTATGTGATACAATGCAAGACTACTAGCATACAAATATACTTATAATGGTTGTGTCCTTTATCCTCATGTAATTTCAAGGTGGCTTGCATCAAGAGGATATGACACTATTAAGTGCATGAGACTTGCAAAAAATAGGATCACTTATGAGTTTAGGCTTCAAGTGATCTCGCAACACAATAACTTTAGTTGTTAGCTTTTCTAGTTGGATCTATTGAATATATAAGTGAGGTATGTAATCATCAAGGCCCAATTTATTGGCATCCTCTACATATTGAGTCTTGTTTCTTATTTGAAGAGAGCTAGGAGGAATGAAGGAAATAAGAGCCAAACCATCACACCATAAAACCCAAGCCAAGATCCAATCTCCAAAAATGAAATTGATTGCTTGGTTTTTCTGGTGAAGATGTAACAGATGCTTCATCAAATAGTTTCCTGCCATTAAAATCCCTGTATTTTTGTTATATACATTATAGGTTTTTGCTAATTAGTGTTGCTCAATTGATAACCTCATAATCATATTTCCATATATCTGATATTTTTCATCAAATTTTTTGACAGAATTAAAAAGTGACTTAACCAACATTCTTCTCATCACCTTGGTCATTAATAAATTCTCGAGTATACAATATTCCTCTGACACTTGAACATTCCAACAAAATATCTCTTACACTTGAGCTACAAATAATAAATCATCATATTAGATGTAGTATTAAATGTTGAATCTTTGATTGGTCCAGTTTGAGGAGATTATATGTAATATTAAAGGTTGAATCTTTGATTGGTCCAATCTCAACTTTACTTCTATATGGAGAATAACGTGCAAGCTCTTCGGCTTTTCTAGAGCTAAGTGATAAGAGTGTTACCAAAACGTAAGTGTGTACAGTTGCAATGTTCTCCCATAAAAGTTTGGTTTGTACACCTTCAAATTTCAATAACATCTATAGGCTGAATGCAATTTAGATTCTTAGACAGACCCCAAGCTTGTGGAGACCATCTGCTATCATAGGGCTGGGGAAATTTTGGTTTTATAAGCAACCTAGAAATAAAAAACATAAAACCCACATGTTAATCGACCTCTACTCTACATAAATGCAATAACAAGTTAGGATAAACGTTTTCTTCAAATTCCAACAGAATAGTTACACCATCCTTTTTGGACAATAACCCATGGAATTTATTTTGTTTGGACACTAAAATTTACCAGTCCCCAGAGTACAATTTTTCTTCAATATAGTTGATTGAGAATAGATGCCATATACAATTGGTGGGTGATATTTTTGCATAGTAAAAATATGTGGTGGTATCTTCCATTGGAATGGTCATTGTTCATCCCTTAGTTGACTATATTTAATTTGTTACTCAATGTTCAAATATTTGTTTCTAGAGTATTTATAATCATTATATGATTCAATTCAGAGCACATAAATGTTTTCATCTTCATCCTTGTTTCCCAATTCATAAGTTAGAGTGTTGGACTGGTAAGCTATAAAGAGCAGAGTCCATTTCCTTTGATTGCAAGAAAAACCAGTGTGGACAGCTCCAATGTTAAGTATTAGCCTTGGCATAATAATCCAGTAACACATCAAGACCCTAGCAAGAACAACAAACATTGGGGGTTCAAGCCAGAAATTGTGTATCAAAGTGGATCCAAAAATGAAACTATTAATCCTTACTATATGTGGCTTTTGAATAAATTTTATTACTACTCTTTAGTAGAACAATTCAAATAATTATATGAATAATTTATACATCTTTGATTTAGTATTAACAGTGATTTTCAATTCTATTTCTGCTGGTCTATTTATTGTGAACTCACAACTCTACCTATGATTACTTCTCATAAGTCAATATTTAATATTAGTGTGATGTATGTTCAATAGAATTATTAACTAATTATCATAATAATCAGCGGTTGAACCAACTCATCAAAAGCACTCGAAGGATTGTATCAGTGCCCTCAATATTTTAATATTAGCAAGCTGCAGTATGCATGTATTCTTATAATTTTTTTCAATTGTTTGTAGACAATTTATGGACATGTACAACTATTCATCTTCCCCAATACCACAGATGGGAAGATGAATAGTTGTACATGGGAAGATGAACAGTTGTACATAGATAGAAAAATTACAATAAAAAATGTTCATGAATTACCAATTCCCCAAGAATACAACTTTGGAAAATCAATACTAAAAGGTTCGCATAACCTGCTTCATTTATGTTACTATGCATCAGATTTTCTTATTTTGATATGCAAAAGTATTTCACACCAAATCTAGGCCTAATCATTTTTTAAAAATCAACCAAGTTATTTCTAACTAACTTGATGAAGAGGCACAATTTCAATTTCAATGGAAAGATTAAAAAACCCAATAGCATAATTGTTTTTGGTGTAAACCCAGAAACTTAAAGTAGATTTGATTCTTAAGAAAAAATAGCCATGTTTTCAAAATTCTTACTACAATAGTGGTCTCAATTTGCAGGAATGCATGTGCTATGTGGTCTTGGAATATTAACAACTCCATATGCTATTAGAAAAGGAGGATAGATGGGATTGGATGTGCTATTCAGATTTTATACTTTCCTGCTACACAAGTGTACTCTTAAAATGTTGTTTGAAAAGTCAACCAGGAATTGAGACCTATCCTAACATTGGCCAACATGCCTTTGGAACTAAGGGCCAAATACTAATTTTAGTATGCTTTCTTTACTTCTCTAATTATAATATTGAAGAAATCATTGTTGATAAGGGATACATCATGTTAATTTTATTATTTATAGAACAATACAATAGATATATTTGCATAGTACAATAGGGCCTTTGGGCATCTCCTCATAATTAATATATAATGTTTTTAAGTTCATACTCTAAACCTTATTATGGGGAAGTGGGGTTATAGTTGAAAAATTCATTGAGCCACTTGAACATCCAGCATAAGAGAAAAGCACCAAAGACAAGTTAAATATTGTTAGCATGAAAGTGAAACAAAGCACAAAACATATCCCTAAAATACTGAACAAGTTCTTCTTTTTATTCTTTCTTTTCTTTGTT
Organism: Pinus albicaulis; assembly: GCA_034641835.2. Taxonomy (NCBI): domain Eukaryota; kingdom Viridiplantae; phylum Streptophyta; class Pinopsida; order Pinales; family Pinaceae; genus Pinus; species Pinus albicaulis. The sequence continues at coordinate 76,253,140 of CM076577.1, read as the reverse complement.
TTTGATGGATTTTAGATTGTATTTGGTATTTAAATTTACAGATTGGTGTAGAATTATGTATTTTTTTATTTTGTTCTTTAGGGGGAATGGGGATGGTGAATCCTGGTTTTCTCACCTTAAGTGATTAGTTAGCTATAGGTGTGTGTTGAACCTCTATAACCTTTGATCTACAAGAACATTCAACAAGGATTGGTTGTTGAAATTTATAAATGAATATTTGAAAAGGTTGATAATATATTTGTTCCTCGAAAATATATTGTTTATTTTCCAAAGCACCAACTGAACTCATTGAGTGGACCTTCAAACTTAGATTATGGTGGAAAATTTACTTAAACATGGTCATACTATGTTAATCAATATTCCACAGTTATGTTTAACAAAACTTGACTTAAATATGTGGTGTCTGCACTTCCAGGGTTATAACATGGGTCTGTTAATCTAAACTATTTGATATAAATTAAATGGAAATGGCTATCATCCACTTAGGAGAGAGTTATTGAGATTCGAGAATATAGTACATTATTAGTTTAGAATTAAACCCATTAGGGATGTCCTATGCAAATGCAGTAATAACTCTAACTCGGATACATCATCATAAATAGTAATCATAAGGCATTCATGTTTATGTAGATGCATACAAACTCCAACTCCATGTTAGATACATATTGGTCTCAATTCCCCATACGTATTGGTCCCAACACCCCATACATTCATGGGGAAGATTTTGAACGTTAGTGCAAACATGAAAGGTACATATGACATATTTGTAATGCAGTCAATTAAGGTCAGGAACTGTAGCACCTTGAATCTTGTGTGAACAAATTTCTAACAGTTTTCCAATATGTGGCAAAATGTTTGATATATAACAAAATGTATGAGCCATGTTATATTTCTATGTTGGTCGTAAAATTTTAGAGGCAACATCCATGCAATTCCTCCACAAATCCCTACAGTGACATGGAGCTATAATAACCTAATCCATCACTATTATGGATCCAGAAGTGTTCAACTATGGACATTTAATTGGAAGAAAACTCTTTGAATCCAAAGAATGATGGTCTTTTTTTGGAGTATATATATCCTGCAAAAAATTTGCTTATGAGAGAAAAGAGTTCCAGGGTTGTGCGGAATCTTGTTCGAAGGGCTACTATGCCCTAAAAGAAAGGGAAATACATACTATTGGGGATGTAGATTCATTCAATAGGTAGAAAACACCTTGAATCCAAAGAACGATGGAATTTTATTTGAGTATATATATCCAACAAATATGCTTGTGAGAGCATAGAGTTCATGCTTTTGAGGAATCCTTGGTATAGGGCTACTATGCCCTTTTATTTCAAATAATTTCATCTTCACAAATATCATTTCAACCAAATAAAATAAAATTATATGTGCATTGTTCATATATACAAATAAGTAGTGACATCCAACTATGTGGCTCTTGTTAATAATTGCATCATATATACTCACTATTTTTCACTTTTTGGCATGCAAATCAGTTTTTTAGAGGCAAATTTTTAAGCTAGAACAACAAATTTACATGATTCACAAGGTGAGAAATCAATCTTCGTTGTAATTGCAGATTTTAAGTTTGATTATTATAGGTCATTTATAGGCTATAAATGTCTTCAAAGTTTCACTTCTAATAAAGTATTCAACTAAAGATATTGATCATCGTATATGTAATTATTTTTCCCTCCACCCACTTTTCATAACTTCCATAACCATTAGGTAGGGACCTACAATTTTGATGTTATTTTTCTTTCTTACTAAAATTTTTTCCAAGACTTTAAAAAGTTTTATAATTTATTGGAAGTTTTAGAATTTAGAATTTATAAAGTTCCAAGGTCTAATTTTTTAAAGTGTAATTCTTTAAAGGGTGCCAGCTCGATGGAAGAGCACCTATGTTACAAGTAGGAGGTTGGTGGTTTGATTCATCATGCCCTGATGTTCATATGGAATGATGACAATTAGTTTTTGGTGACAGAGGATCTTTTGGCCATCACCAATGAGCTTATGGTGACATTTGTCGACCCTCAGAAAAATATGAAATTGTGACAGTCAATGAACACCACCACACATATGCATCAATATTGACGGCCATAAAAGGTCCATCACAATAAATTACTGATGTTCATATGAAATGGTGATGGTCAACAAACGTCACCATATATATGCATAAATAGTGACGGACGTGAAAGGTCCATCACAAAAAATCATTTTTGTTCATATGAAATGGTGACAGTCACTATCCGTCATTATAATAATTATTTGTGATGGACCTTAAATGTTACCACAACGCCTATAATTTTGGTGACACCACCTTTGGTGACATTCACTTTTTTGGTGATGGAGGCTAAAGTTTGCCACCATCGCTCATATGAAATGGTGACTGTCACTATCTGTAATTATAAATCATTATTGGTGGTGAACCATGAATGTCACCCCAACACCTATACTTTTGGCAAAGCTACCTTTGGTGATGCTCAGTTTTTGGTGACAAAGGCTCTTTTGACCATCACCAATGAGCTTATGGTAACATTTTTTGACCCTCACAAATGTCCCTTTTTCTTGTAGTGAAAGTATTGGACCCTGGATAAGATGTATGAACATGTTAACCCCTACAATTGAACCTGCATATAAATTATGTAGATAGAATGCATTTTTTTCCACTTCAATTTAAATATAGCATATTAGTTGCTAGGGAAAAATACTAAGCACATAGTTCATTATATATGTATGTAATATCTCCATCTAAAGTGAAAAAAATTTACAATCAGAAATATAACACTAAAAATTTATAAAAATCAGTCAAACCTTGATAGTAAGGTTGATTGTCGGAGCAGGGTCCCCTGAGGCACAACTTCTAAAGACATTTTTGTATAATTTTGTATCTGTGTGCTGCGAAAATAGAGTCAAGGGGCTTTGGGGTGGGTCAAAGTCCCCAATTTTGATGTAAATGGGATGAAGGGTAAATTGTGGGCCTCAAACCATGGTTTGAGACCATAGTATTTGCGTGCAAAGAAAAATAAAATCTTATGGGTTTTACATGATGCTACATTGAACCAAGAAGTACAGTGGAAGCCTCGAATTTCACCCACTATATATGATCAATATAAGATGATCGCGGATTTAAAATCCACATTTCATAATATTCATATCCGCGCAAAGGGCATTTTAGGGGGTGTATGGTATGAGCTACCATATCTGGTAACCGAGGATGATCTATTAAGAGTGACAATAGAATGGTCGCCGACCTAGTTGACACCACCTACCCCAACGAAGCATCACACTTCGACAGGAAAATATACATAGAAATCCATTGAAAAACCTAAGGAGACAGTTCTAGCGATAGTGAGAGATAAGGTCACCGAAAAAGCCATAGATAAGGAACCAAAACCTACTACAACTGGAGAAATTGTTGACACAACTATTGTGCCTGAGAAGAATGGTACTTCGCCTAAGGAGACAGGCGAAGTTGAGACATCCAAAGGCACTAAGCGTGGTTCTCAGGCTACTGGTAGATCACGCAAGAAGAAAAAAGGATCCAAGAAGGCAGCGCAAGAGGTCATGACGTTGATAGAGGACAACCTAACTGAAATAGAAAATATTTTCATGTCTATGACTAAGGATCACTGGAAAAACATGGAAGTTTAGTACAAGTCCACACTGCAACTTGTACAAGTCAGATTGTAGGAGATAAAAGTTCAAGCGAGCCAGATTCAAGAGAACATGATTCAGGCGAGTCAGACCAGTATGAACGTTACATGCGTGCAACTGTTGGATGTTTCTCTACTACCATCAGGGGATGCACGATTTTTCCACATCCCCATACCAGCAATTCATATGGGCGATAACCAACGTGTCGATTTCGGTGGTTTAGGTGATGTGCATGTTAATCTATGTGTGTTACCCATATGAAAATTACACCTTCTCCATTTAGTGATCATTGATGAGCTTCAATATAGAGAGAGGTGATTGCACAAACGAATAAAATGGATGAAAAATAGTAGGTCGTGCAAGCACACCAACAACAACAACAAGTAGAAGCATCTTGCAAAGAAGCAGAAGCCCAACGCATTTCACTGGAGGCTAAAATCAACCAAGTCTGTCGAGACATTCCAGCTGTCCTAGCCACAAATGCCCCCGCTGAAAAGTAAGAAGGATTGGATACCACAACAAAAGAAGCATGCACGGAGGTGCAAACAATCTGAACAAAGTATGAGCAGCAGATCACGAACCTCCAGACAAAATTGCAACCGGAGACACCACTAGAGGTTTATGCACAGAGAGCAGCAAAAGTAAAATAGGCAAAGGAAAGTATTGTTTTTGTGATCACCCAGTGTGACACTTTATTGAACGAAGCCATGGATGTTTGGGCCTCTATCCAAAATGATCCGATAGTATAGTATCTGCATGATGCCCTCAACTAGAAGGAACAACAATTTGAAGAAATCAGGATAGTGGTGCCTACTTTGGTCCTTACACAATGCCTCACTCAACTTCAAGAATGTAGAAAAATTCAGACAGATATTGCAGACTTGTGTCGGAAGGAACATGTAACGAAGGAGCGCATGCAACCATGGGTAGAAGAAGCACTGCAATTATCTCAAACACTGGACAACACCTTGGAAATCATTCAGCAGACTTAACGCAACATAGAGATGGATGATGAAGGGTCTACTACTTAAAAGATGGTTCAGCAAGTGCAGAGTGTAGCGGCACAAAGTCTCAAGTTAGTGCTCCCTCTCCAAACTTATGTCAAAATTCTTTAGGCCAAGACTAAGGAGTCAGTGCCTCAGTGACTCGGGACGAGTCACATGTTTGTGTTGGGGGCCTGTTGGAGTGGGGTCTACTGAGGCACAAGTTTTGAAGACATTTTTGTATAATTTTGTATGTGTGCAATGCACAAATAGAGTCAAGGGGCTTTGGGGTGGGTCAAAGTCCTAAATTTTGATGTAAATGGGCTTAAGGGTACACTGTGGGCCTCAAACCATGTTTTGATACCAAAGTATCTATGCGCTAGTTGTATATAAATAGATAGATCGTGTCTAAGCTAGTAAGTGCTAAGTAAGTTCATGATATTTATGTTCTGATAAGTTTGTGCATTTGTAAGGGTGTTTGGGTTGGGTTAAGAGGCTCTTGTTGGCTGTATACGCGGAGACCTAGTCCTGGCTGTGTGCGGACTCCATTTTTTATGTGTGCGAAAGGGTTTTGTAAGGGTTTGGTAAAGACAATTGATGTGTTGATTGAAAAATATGAAGCTAATAGAAAGGACATTTTTCGCGAAGCTTATTATGTTATGCGTCTGAATTGTTTATTGTTTATGCTCTGTGAAGATCACATTATATTTCTTACTTATTGATGGTTGCATAAGTATCTGATCTTATTATATGTATTATTTTTTATGATTAATAGACATGTTTAAGTGTTTACATTGGTTAAGATCTGGATCGAGTTATGTTATTTTATTTGCGCTAAGGAAAACAACATTTCTGTGTTATCTTGTTAAGGATTGAGCATTCTATGTGATTCTATTATATATTTTTGCGCGCATATGCATAAGTTTGCATTAGGCTTTTTTTAGAACCACTTCATTATTTTCTCCCTCAGGGTGCGGAAACCTGGTTCTAGCACCCCCCCATACTTCTTCATGTGAGACTTTGGTCTGCACAAGCAGCTCACTGCCGAAAGGGCCAGTAGTTGGAGGGTTTGTTGGTTTATCCATAAACTCTAAACATGGGTCACTACCCCAAAATCCCAACAATGATATAGCCCTATAACAAATTAAATGTATGTATCCTACTATCTAGGGAAAAAAAGGGAGGTGCAACACCTAGGTCAAGTAGGGATAGATTTGATTATTTTAGGATTTGATAGTATTTAAGGGTTTTTCGATGGCTTAGGGTCATACCATAAATAAACCATTACCTAGGATGAGTCTTTGGGTTTTTGAGAAAAGGAGAAAAATTATGGTAAGACTAGTGCCTTAATATAATCTTTGGTTAGGTAAAATGGAATCAAAGAAGCCCTAGGGCTATGCCTTGAGGTTACTCAAGGAATAAGAGTTAAGTCTATCAAGCACAACTACAAGCACAATAAAAATGGTTATCATAGATTAGGGTTTTAAGGATGATGTCTAAAACTAGGGCATCAATCAAATAAGGCTTCCAAACTAGGGTTTAGCCTTCATAGATTATGAGGGCACCTAACCAATACAAGAAAGAGGAACCATAAAAGTAAACAAATATTCAAAAACTATAATGACATGGGAGTACTTACTTGAGAAATCAACCATGAAAGCACATAAAAACTCACTAACCATGAACATAAACCTCAAGCCAAAGCTCTACTCCTCTAAGCCACATTCATAGAGATTAGTCATTGTAGTATATGAATAATTCTTAACAGTGGGGGGTTAATTTATCCTATTCACACTTGAATTTTTCAGATGACGGGGTCTATTTCTTTAGCCAAACATCCCATAAATTCTCTTAAGGTAGTTGGAAGGATAGGTTAAAGTGGCCCTTCAAACACAACAAATGACCCATCGTTAATTTTAGTGGGGAAAAAGTACTTCAAAAAATTTATCTTACTCAGACTAGCTATGTTGAAAGCCTAATGGATTCATGTTCAACAAATGAATTAGAATTAATAGTGGATATTAATTAAATATGATGTGAAATGACTACTCACCATGGAGTCCTTGATAAGGATGGGGAAATTTTCCATATTCTTTATTAAACAAAGATTATAAGATGAAGGGTTTTACCACTTGTTTATTGAATTTGTGGAGGTTGTGACCAGCATGATCTTATGACTAACCAAGAACTGTGAAGGAATCATAAGTGGGATGACATATGTTTGATGATATGGATGGAGTCGATACAATAATTTTACATTAATCCTTCCTCTATATATTTCTTGTACCCTCACTTCTTGTCATATTTGGCTTTATGCTTCTAGTTAATGTCTTGGGCCCTGGATAAGAGGTTCGACCATGTTAAGCCCCTGTAATTGACCCTGCATAGCGCTTATGTAGCTTGAATATTTTTTTATCCATTTAAATTTAAATATAGCGGATTAGTTGCTGGGAAAATTATTGGGTGTTGAACCTAAGTCTCCTTGGTCCCATGAACTGCATTTGTGCACCTCAAAAACATTATATAATTATTAAAACTCCAATTCCTATATCTACAACACAATTAAATTGTTCTATTCTATGATTACAAACCCATAATATGGAAATAATAGAGATCATATATATTGAATTATTCATAAATATAAAGTAAACCAAATATTGCAGAACAAGTCAAGAAATGATTGGAGATGGATAAAATATGATGTTAGAGTTTGGGATTTAGGTTACAGGGGGCGTCGAGCAATAAATAGCATTTTTTTGAATGGATTTTCTGTTTGCTGCACAATGGATGGAAAGGATCCCTAGGATGTCCAGGCTAAGATAGACAAAGGAAACATTAAGATCCTTGAAGAATACACATTTGGTAATTGAAATGAAAACCTTTCGTTATTTTTGTTTGCTGTCCATTTGGTAATTGAAATGAAAACATTTTGTTATTTTTATTTAGTGGTTATTTGTTCCTTAGTTTATGGTTTTTTTAAAGGTTTAAGGAATTTGAAAACTGGAAGGTGACATGTGATATTTATTTTAGGACCTTGGAACATTTTGAGACATTTAGGGGTTGATCTTCCTACATATACTGATACTATTAAGGGTTTTATGGATTTTGAGGCATTTTCCAATTCTTTGGAGAGTTTTGGAAATGTCAGAGAAATTCCATGGGGTTTATCATCCTACATATGCTACCACTATTGTTGGTTTTTTGAAGGGGGGAGAAATGAAGCAAGTGGAGGAACTATACTTGGAGATGAGGAGACAAGGTTCAAACTTCAGGGACCTGACTTTTTTTTAATTTGATTTAGGGATTTTTCAAGGCATGAGAGGTTCAAAAGGAATTGGATGTGTTTGCCTTTATTTTGGATAAGTTCAAACTGAGTGTAATTCTTTATAATTTTGTGATAATTGGTTCCGCAAGGTTTCTCGGATGCAAGAGATCTTAGAGTATTTGGAGAATATGGTAGAGAGGAATGATAATCCATAATGGTGTTGATGAATGAGCTTATCTTTTTATAATTATTTTTATAAAACATTTCAACTCAAACATGAAATAATTAGAGAAGATATTCTTATGTATTGTTCCTTATGTCAATGCACAAAATATGCAACAATGATAATTTATTATTATTCTACATAACCATCGAAATAATACAACATAAAAAAAATTCAAACCTTCTCATGCCAAATCACCTAAGAATTCTCAATTTTCTATTTTCACCTAAGAGATAATACCTAATATTGATCCTTCTTATCACCTCTAGAACACGTCGTAGAATCCATTCTAATGTCATCTAATAGATAGGTTTTTCCTCTAAAACCAACTTTTCTAGGACAAGATTGATAACCAATGATGATACACAAATCTATTCTCCTTTTCAACCTTTTCGATCAACTATATCTAATCTATTTTTTTATAATTAATTAGCTTTAAGAAAAATCCTAGACACTTCATGCCTAAATCCAACTCAACCTAAAATTATTGGAAAATCCTATTTTACAATCCCCATAAAAAAATAGTAGATTTCCTAACATTTATCATTATACCGGTAACTAGATAATACATGTTTAAAATCTATTATAACTTAACCACATATCTTCTAGTCCCATTACAAAAAACTAGGATGACATCATTGAATAACGAATGGTACAAGTTACCAAACTATCAATTCTAATATATTTAAATGCACTAAATATCTTAGCATCCAATAGGGTCTTAATCAAACCTTCTACTACAATAAGAAAAGGTATGGGAGAAAGAGGACAAAATTGATTTAATCTTCTCTCTCGTTGAAAGAAAGCAATAATGCATCCACTAATCAACACTGAGAAAGAAACTTTTGTAACAAAATTCATGACCAATGCACAAATGAAACACATAATCCCAAATGAATAAGCATAAACTCCAATTCAATCCAATCCTTTGATAATTCATCCTATACTATCATAGGTTTTAGCTTTCAAGATTTATTAATGTCCTCCTTTTTCCACCCCAATAACCTTTTGAATCATCCTCCTTTCTAGAAAACTAAACCGTTCACTTGAAATGGACATTGAAAGAAAACATTTAACCCTTCTTGCAATGACTACTATAATAATCCTATAATTGCAACTATATATATATATATATATGGGTTTGTAATTTTCAAAGGAAACTAGGTTATCGAATTCCATAATAAGGGATATGAAAAGGAATTACTCTCAACATTTCCTTTTCCATAATGTTTAAAATTCCTATTAAAGAAGAAATCCATTGTCTAACCATCTAGATTCAGAACTTTGTCTTTTTGGGAACTTTGTAGCACAAAATGCAAATTTTCCTTTGACATCTCTTCCATTGGATAGGTCATTTTTATTGTAGTTATAGAGCTAGGGAAAATGAAGTATTATTGATTACCTTTGCTATAATAGGTCTTCTCTCAACATTATAGATGCTTGTAAAACAATATATCCCCATCTAAGCAATATTCTCAAAATTAGAAGACATTGACCCATCTCTTCTCACCACCCTCCAAATACTAATGATGTTTCTCTTCTAACTTGCATAGCAATGGAAAAATTTGTATTTTCATGCCAACTTAATATCCAAAAAAAACCCTACTCTCAAGTTTATGAGGTTCTTTCTTTTCCAACAAAACATTTCTCATATTTTCTTTAAAAATGATGCCTTTAGCTTACGGTTCTTCAAAAAAGTAAGCAACCACTTATTTATTGTACAAATCCTCTAATTCACTTCCACCTAACATATAAATTTATCATCTTTAATCTTCTTAGCATGTGCCAAAGTAATAGAAGATTGCTTTACTTTTTCTATTTTGTTCGCTAATGGATCCAAGGGAATCCTAAAATCTTTTTTCAATTTGTCATAGTCCTCTTCTATTATCCACTGAATTTAAATTTATATGGACTAGGAGTTTTCATCCTAATAGAAGGTACTTCAATGAAAATTTAAAAGTGTTTGAATTTCCTTTAAGCACTTACCCATTATATAATTTTGATAGGATCATCAAGCCAATCATTTGACACTATAAATCTATCTAATGATTTTTCTATTTTCTCTTCATACACTCTCTTGTTCTTCTAAATAAATTTTCAATTTAGTAAATTCAATATCATATAAATTTATATCATCAAACATAGTTCCATAAGCTCAAGCCAAATCCTAAGTCTATAAGTTCTTCAATTTAACATTGATATTTTCATGTAAGTATATGAATAATATTAATGCATAATAAAATTCATAGGAAAATTGATAATTTGAGATTAAATATTCATTTTGAAATTTTGTACCTTGTACTTTTTTATTAATAAAAGTATAATTTATCTATTTAAAATAAAGATTAAAATAAAATAACGTAATAACACAACATAACTTAAGATTCAACTTCCATTGAAATTTGGAACTCTCCATTTTCTATCCCTCCATCAATGCCAAAACGACATGCATAGAGGTAAGATTTGATTAAAAAAGGCTTGGAAAAGTGTAGATTGCCTTCTAATAAGCTACCAAAGACACAAATATATTCGACTGTTGTTTTTCAGTTCTATTATCCGATGCAAAAGCATCTATCCCACTCGGCCCCAAAGTAAGAGGTCGTTGATAAAATCTCAAGCTTCACAAACGCAAGGTGCTAGGTTTGAGTTGTGCTTCCGAGTCATCATAGATTTGTTTAAGTTCCAAATGGCACGGGAACTAAGAAATAAATCACAGGTGTTTTCTTTTGGGAGGTCCCTAGAACGTCTCAAGATTCATTATCTAGTCTGCGTTGGTGCCTTTTCCGCACTTTCGGACTTAGGGTTTGGGAAAATACCCTATATGTTTCTAATAACCCAGCAGTTATCTATAACGTTGGTGGGTTCGTGGATGTTTTGAATTCTATAGGGTTTCATCATCATGACAACCTTTTCCAAGTCGGAAAACGCTCTCAATTGAGTCGAAGATATGTATCATTTAGAGAGATTTCTCGCTACATGGATAATTATTTTTCAAACATTTGTTAAATTTGTATTATTTTATAATCTCCAACAGCTAGTCTGATGAAATCGTGTATATGAATTTTCTTGTAGTTTTTAAATTATAGGAAATTTGAATCTAGACGGGATCTTGAGATTATGAAGGGTTTGTGATTCTTTGTACTAGCTGGGTTCGTCAAGTCCTTTGAAATTTCCTATCTTTCTTTCTGAAATTCGGATTATTTTCTTCAAAAACTGCTCATCTCATTCATGTTTAAGACGTGGATGTAATAGATATGCTAATGGACATTGACAATTCAGAGTATCTTCTGCAAAGGTTAGCCATTCCATTGTTTTCATTTTTGTCTTTATACTTAATCTTGACTTTTTGTTATTTTAAAGTTTTCATTGTAGAAATTTATTTAAACCTTTCTAACAAGATATCTTAAAGTACTTTGAAGTTTTGTAAGGACCATTTTTAGGGGTAGTATATATAGGCATTCATTTTCTGTAGCCTTGTCTATGTCTTTGAGGCCATTTTTTTGGGTCATGTCAATTTTGACATACTAAAAAGCTTGTGTATTTAGGACATGAAAGACATATCTAGTTTATGTTTCTATTCAAAAATTGAGCTTTTGAATCAAATTTAGTGTTGCTGGTTTACTTATTTCTACATATACTCTAAACTTGTTGATTTGTGTGTTTAATGTTCTCATTGTTTATAATGGTTTTCCCCTTTTTATGCTGGATTGCGAAAAATAAACTTTAATTTATGTTATTTAATGGTTGATATGTCTATTTTGATCCATGATATTTTTTTATTATAGAAATATGACATGGATATGCCATTGTTGTTTGGTTATAGTTTTGATTGTTAAAGTAAAATTATAACAAGTCTAGTACGTTTTCTCTTTATTGCTTTACAATTGTTTTTTACTTTCACTTGAAAAACACTTAGGCAAGGACTATGTTATAAGGTTCTCTGAACTTCAACATTGAGATTTGAAATTTGGAGAACTTAAAAAAATTTTGAAGTTCGACAAATCTTATGATCATTCACCAAGTCCATAGCTCAAACTCATAAATAACATCATATCACAACTCAAGCTTGTAGTCTATCCTAGCAATTTCTAAGTCCATAGTAGCATATATATAGAAAATATATATACTATATAAATCTAATGAAAATTCTCATCTGAACCTCATCGAAAAAATTGATTCCGGTAAGGGATGTACTCTTATGATTCCTCTCACGTTCACTGATGAGATGGTCTTTGATCTTTTATTATTTTATATAGAAAATTAAGAATTATTAGACGATTTGTCATGATTATTTATGTCGTGAGAGTTCCTAAACTTTTTAACTCGTATTATTTCAACAATTATGGAGAATAATAATAAATTATCCATGTTTACACTTTTGTGCTTTGACATAAAGAACAATACATAAGAAGAGATTGTCTCATTATCTGATATCTAAGTTGAAATATTTTATAGAAATACTTGTAAGAAATAAATGACACGTGACACGTGTTCAATGCCTAGATGCGAACACTTGAAACCATGGTAATATATTTTCAGAAAGTAGAAATATGTGTCTAACTCTTTTAGCAATGACATAGAAGATTAATTATCTTTATTGCAAAATGTATGCAGAGTTTATGAATGTTGGCCAGAAGTAGGCAACATTATAGGAACTTCACAACTTGATAACATCAAAGCGGTACAGAACATGGCAAAAGGCACTGGAAAAGATAATGTTCAAATATGTGGAACTTTGTGCGGATACGAGGCGTGGAAGTTTTTCAGAGGATGTAATTATTCAATTAGTTTCTTGGAAGAGTATATCAAGTATTTCCTACATCTCTTTAGTGAGAAGGTTGAACAGGCTCAAGCTCAAGCACATGCATCTGATATTTCTCTTGATATTGAGGACTTAGAGGCATAGAAGACGCCAGAGGACTTGATGCTCAGTTATGTCAGTGGAGAAAAAAGGAAAGACACGTCTGATCAGGAACTGGTTACCCCATGGTTTAAGTTTCTTTGGGAAACCTATAGGACCGTACTTGAAATACTTCGTGAATCGTAACAATTCAAACCTGGAAGCATCGTATGCAGTGAGTGAATATTAACTAGTGTTGGAATAGTTGGTTAATTTGGATAATTTTATAGTAATGGTTTTTAACATGTATTGCACTTAATTCTTTCACTAACAACTCCAAATAGCCTTCCCCAATCCCAGCAGTGGATACACTGACATTGATTGATCTTGAACTATCTTGTTTTAGGAGCTTTAAATGCTTCTATATGGAAAGTATGGCAAAATTTGTTCTATATATTATGTTTCAACGACATATTATATATCTTGTTTCAATGATAGAGAAACATGTTGCACTCCTTCTAGCATGTGCAATGGATATAACATTTAATGATTACATAAAGGAAAAATATTGTCTTGTTTTTTTAGTTTTGTTAAAAAGTGTTTTGAATAAGGTCTTTATTCTAGTATGGCTAAATACAATCCTAATTGGATTAACAAATGACTGCACATTCAGCCTTTCATTTCTGTTTGTAATATATATGGACAACAGAGTTCCGTCAGCTTTAGTTAAATAATACAAAAACATCCTGTGAATTTCAATAAGTACAAGGATCAAAGAGACAATCCTGACCTGAATCTCCGTGAGAGTTTGTAGCTTTGCCTTGATACAAGGTTTGAGCAACTGAAGGCTGCAATTGAGCTTGAGCTCTGGCAGGCTGGTGAGCTAAGTTTTTTATTTGTGTAACAGATGGCATATGACATGTAGGAAGATTTTCACTCTATAGAAGATATTCATGTCCTTGTATGTATGGTCAAGAAGACGCCTAAACCTCAAATGATGGAAATATTCTATTCAAAGTTAACAGATACTTTTTAGATATTAGAAATTGATTTGTATCATGCTTATGCATGGTACAAGCTCTGTATCCTCCAAAAAAGATACAATAAATACTTAGCACACAAGGATTTGCAGCTAATGGCATCGTCTAGATTGTTGGCTTCCATTTCTATTATTCCTTATGATGACAAGAATGGGGCTCACTAATTTGAACTGGAGAATGAGAAGGAAAGAAGTTCAAAAATGGCCACTCCTTTGGGATTTAGTTTGGATTTTAAAATGGATAGCAGAAAAGTGGTAACTTATTTGAATGAAAGGGCCTAAGTTCATCTGTCATTGTTTAAGATGTTTTCATTTGTATAGGTTTTTTGAGTATAAGTATTATAGTTTATTCTTAGTTCAAGGAGTTTTCTTCCAATATGTCTAATAATAATATGTTTTTTTGGAAATTGTCCCACTCAACACTTCTATCTGAAATGGTAAGTAATAGGTGTAAAGATCATTAAATCATTTATTGATGAAATTAAGTCCTTCCTTTATGTTGCTAAAAGTCAGAGCATAGATATATTCTGCAAAGCACTTTTTATGCTTGTACAATTTTTTGTTTTAATAAGCTACATGGTTTCAATTATAACTAGATAGAATATGGTGCAATATTAGGACAAATTTTACTATATATACTTATATTTATAGCTTATAATAAGTTTGTGTACCATACATTAATAATGCACTTCATTTTTTAAGAATTCGAATGCATCTTTGTTGAAATTAGCAACAAGAAGAGGCTTCTAATTTAATTTTTGTTTAATTAAACTAGAAGGAAATTGTAATTCCACATCACATGATAGCTTGTACGATTTGATTGAGTTGAGAAGACTTAGTTAGCTCAGTCAATTCGAGTTGGGGGTCAAACTGGAGGAATGTAGATTTCACTCTCATTTTTAGGGGGTCCAGTTGCAGTTTATTTTGAGTTGTAATTGTGTAACCTAATTATTTGAGTTAAAATCATCTTAACTAATTATAAATGATAGATGAGTTAGTGATATTCCTAGTCAATCAAATATGATTTAATTAACATGCACTGATCAATCAGATAACTGCTAATTATCTATAAGCAGTTGTTTCATGTCAGTTCTGAGGACGACCTAGTTGAGATTAGAGTTAAAGGGAAGTATACTATTAGTTGTATAATTAGAAAATTGTACAAATCATGCACGAGGTCAGTAGGACACATTGGATGAATTTCCCAATCAATTCTTGGGAATTTCCTAATTAAAAGGGGTTCAATTCCCTCAAGAATGCATAAGAAAGGTTTAGCAACACAAAGGAAATTAACTGGTTAAGTATTGGACCAAACTTGTTGGGATTAGAGTGAGACAACCAAAGATACTACAAAGAGCTTTTAAGCCTCAGAGAAGCATTCTATTGTTTCATGTTATTTACTTACTAAAATATAAATATAGCGGGGTTTTTAGTTGAGGATTTACCATATACATATTTGTGTTGTTGAATTGAAATTTTTTCTCTTCCTTGTTCATGTGATTGTGCGATCGTAATTGGTTCTCGCAATTTGTATAATAGATTCAAGTATGTTGTTTTAGAATATTAAAAGATCAGTTGAATCTATGTGGATTTTATACATGGTATTAGAGCATGAATCACTATATAAAATAAGAATATGAGTTTGTTTTGAATAGGTGAATCAAATTTGCAAATTTATTCTTCAGGAGAAGCTGCAGATCAGGATGTATTTTTGTGGATTTAGACTTGAATATGCCCTTGATGGTAGTTCAAATTACATAGCTTAGAAGGATAGGATGGAGGTATTGTTGGAGAAAAATGGACTAAATTAATCCATAAATGGTGATATTCCCAGGCCCGCAGCAACAAATTCTTAAAATCTTGATACATGGAAGAAGAATGTAGCAAAGGAGAGAAGAATTCCAATATAAGGAGTTCCAGATCATATTTTCTTGAACCTCCATGGAAAGGTAGCTCCATATGCTATGTAGAAGTTCTTAACAGATTTGTTTCAGAATAGCAGTGACCACAAGAGGTTGGTGTTGAACGATACGCTCAGAAATATCAAGATGGAGAAGGGCGACACGATACCAAAACACTTGATGAAGTTCACTCAATGTCTAGATGACCTTGGAAATGTTGGTGTGACTGTTTTCGGTGTTGATTTGGTGAGCCTAACACTTTTGGGACTTCCCAAGAGCTGGAAAAGCTACTAGGATTCAATGAATAGGAGGGAAAATTTACCAGAGTGGGAGCGATTATGGTCACACTTGGTACAAGAAGAGATTCGATGGAACACCATAGATGGACCCTCATCAAAAACTGATGATGAGGAGAACTGTGCCTTGGCTAGAAAGGTGAAAAAAGGGAAAGGGAAGGTGTCCCATTCTAAATCAGATTCTATTCAAGCAGGCAAGAGGAGAGACTTGTCAAAGATAAAAAAAAAACATTCACTGTCATGAGCTTGGATATTATGATACAAATCTTCCGCACAAGAAGGCCTACAAGAATCCCTCAAGAGGAGCGGCAGGTGAAGCGCTTTCTTCATAGTTCAAGTTGGATTTCACCCTCATCACATGCATGGTGTCATCGGTGATGGATTCGATGTGGTACCTATATAGTGTAGCTTCGTTCCATATGACTGGCAACAAATAATTATTTAGCAACTAGGAGGAGAAGGATCTCCAGATGCACATTGAGATGGGAGATGACGGGAGGTATAGCGCGACCAACATAGGTACAATTAGCTTTTAGAGGGAGTCTCGTACTCCTCTCACATTAAAATCTATCCTGTATGTTTCTCGTTTAAAGAAGAATTAGTTTCAGTTGCTACATTCAAAGACTGTGGCTATGATGTGATATTTAGCAAAGGAAATGTGTTCCTTCGTCACAAATCCACGAGACAGGTGAAGAAGATTGGGGTTCAAGTAAAGAACCTCTAAAAATTGGATGTAGAATACTAAGCTTCCTGGATCACGAAAGCATAAAAGGTAGAGAGCCAAGACATTAGTGAGTTATGGCACAGAATTTTGGGCCATCTACACAATGGTGCTTTGAAGATCATGCAACAAATTTCTACAGGACTTCTAGAGGGTGCACTTGAGAAGCGAGATACATGCAAAAGGTGTACATTGAGGAAGTACACCAAATCCACCTTTCATGAGAAGGAAATCCTAGCAAAGGCAATCCTTGACAGATTTCACTCAAATGTGTGTGGACCGTTCTCAACAACCTCTAGAATAAAACACAAGTATTATGTCATTTTTGTAGATCATTTTTCACGTAAGTGTTGGATATTTTTCATGCAAAAGAAATATCATATGTTCTTAAAGTTTTGCAAGTTCAAAGCACTTATCGAGAAATATACAGGGAAGAAGGTGAAGGATATCAAAAGCGACAATGATGGAGAATATGTCTCAAACTAATTCAATAACTTCTGAGATTCTGAAGGAATTCGACAGGAAGTGATAGCACCTCATAACCCACTGTAGAATGGGGTTGCAGAAACGAAGAAAAAAACTATTGTGGGAGCAGCACGAGCGATGTTGCCTAATCAGGGCCTATTGTGTCATCTACGGGTTGAAGCATGGAACACAATACTATTTGTGAAAAACATAAGTCCTCGTTAGATACTTTGGATGAGTACACCAAAGGAATATTTTTCAGGTAAGAAACCAGATGTGGCACATTTTAAAATTTTTTGTTCATCAATTTATTTCCATGTAACCAAATATTGCATGTAGAATATAGAGCCAACAACTAAGTTGGGAATATTTGTGGCGTAGACTTATATACCTCACAACGATCGGGTGTACTTTCCAGCACATAGGATGAAAGTGGTCAGAAGAGATGTGAAATTCAATGAATAGAAGGCCATGAAAATATCCCTTAAGAGGGATCTTTAGTTGCATGGAGAGAGGAGGATCCAGGTGGATCTACAAGGTGAATCAAGTAGCAGATGGGAGTGTGGAGAAAAACAAGGGAAATTTTGTGGCTAGATAATTCTCTCACGTGGAGTTTATTGATTATGTTGAGACCTTTGCACCAATCGTAAGGTACTCATTAATCAGGATCCATCCTTGCACTTTTAGCGCAGGTGGGATGGTAGATACATCAGATGGATGTAACATTAGAGAACCTTTAAGGTTTAAAAAGGGCCTCCTAAGAAAAATGCACAAACAAAATAAAATTTATAAGAACCAATAGGATTCAAGATGATGATTTTAACCATCGGGGATGATTCACCATTTTTGGGGTAAAAAAGTAAAAATATTAAAAAATATTAAAATATTAAAACTACTTTTTCAACTCATATTTTCAACTTATCTCCCTAAGGTTTTACTCAAATTTTGAGTTGGACTACTTGTTGGATGAAAAATTTGATTCCTCATCCAAGGAGTACCCACTTTGCATACTTTTGATGGACCCAGCTACGTGAAAAATGAGAAATACATGAAAAACATGATTTCAATCATCACGTTTTTCATGTATTTCTCATTTTTTGTGTAGCAAGGTCCATCAAAAGTATGCAACATGGGTACTCCTTGGATGATGAATTAAATTTTTCATCTAACGAGTGTTGCTGCTTGAAATTTGAGTAAACCCATAGGGAGATAAATTGAAAATACGAGTTGAAAAAATAGTTTTTTCTTTTTTCCCTATAGAATTTGATGATATAATCTAATATTATTTTATTACTTCCACTATTATTTTATAATTTCCTTAGGAGGCCCATTTTAGACCTCAAAATTCCCATAATGAGACAACATTTCTCAATGGAGTGATTGAGGAAGAGGTGTACATTGTGTAGTTGAAATGTTTTGAGACCTTCGATAGAGAGTCACATGTTTACAGACTCAAGAGAGCATTGTATGGACTGAAATAAGCACCTCGTACTTGTTACACTAGGATCAACAATTAATTCACTAGGTTGGGCTTCACCAAGAGTGAAGCAAACGCGAAATTTACCATATTGTGGTAGAAGGTAAAATGTTGATCATTGTACTTTATGTCAATGATTTGATATTGACAAGTGATGAGAAACTCATCAAGTCTTGCAAAGAGGATCTTGCAAGAGAATTTGAGATGAATGACATGGGGCTCTTGCACTATTTCTTGGGATTGGAAATTTGGAAAATATATGGGGAGATATTTATATCTCATGGAAAGTATGCCAACGATATCCTGAAGATGTTCCACATCATAGGGAATCAAACCCATGGAGACCCCTCTAGCAGGAAACTGGAGGAATGAGGATGCTACTTTAGGAGAAGTAGTAGACGCTACCATCTATAGCCAACTTGTGGGTTCACTCATGTATTTAGTGAAAACATGACCAAACATATTCTATGTGGTTAACCAACTTATTTAAGTTATGGTTAAGCCTACCAAGCTCTTTTAGAAGGTAGGAAATCATGTGTTGAGATACCTCAGAGGCACTACAAATTTTGGGCTATGGTACAGGAATACAAAGTGAGTGAAGCTTCAATTATTCACAAATGAATATTGGACAGGGAGTCCATATGATAGGAAGAGCACGTCAGGGGGGCATCTTCAGCATTGGGTCAGCAATAGTTTCCTGGTACAGCAGGAAGTAGAGATCAGTTGCACTCAGCTCAGCAGAGGCAGATTACATGTCTGCTAGTCAAGCAGCATGTGAGGCCATTTGGATCAGGAAGATACATTTTGGTTTGTTTGGTCAAAGAATGGATCTGATGGTGACTTATTGCGATAACTAGAGTTGCATCAAACTCTCAGTTAATCCAGTTTTTCATGATATGTACAAGAATATTGATATCTGGTATCACCATCTCAGAGATCATGTACAAAGGAGGATTAGGTCATTAGATTACATTCCCACGGCGGAGCATAATGCAGACATATTGACAAAGGAATTCTTAAGAGGAAAATTTTATTTTCACGGAGCTAGGATCGGGGTAGCAGACAATCCCTTTCTTGTTGAAAGGGAGTTTTGAAATTGGAAAAAAGAAGAGGCTTCTAATTTAATTTCCCCTTTATTAAATTAGAATGAAAATGTAACTCCACATCACTTAATAGCTTGTGCGAGTTAACTGAGTTGGGAAGACTTAGTTAGCTCAGTTAATTCGAGTTGGGGGTAAAAGTGGAGACATGTATAGTTCACTCTAAGTTTTAGAGGTCCAGTTGCAGTTTATTTTGAGTTGTAATTGTTTAACTTAATTATTTGAGTTAAAATTGATTTAACTAGTTCTAACTAATGGATGAGCGAGTGAGAGGTCCAATGAATTAAATATGATTTATTTCACATGACAGTGATCAATCAGAGAACTAATAATTTGCTAAAACTATTTGTCGCATGTTAGTTCTGATAAAGACTCAGTTGAGATTGGAGTTAAAGGGAAGTATATTATCAGTTGTATAATTAGAAAATTGTACAGGTCATGCATGAGGTCAGCAGGAGGCCTTGGATTTATTACGCAATAAATTCTTGGGAATTTCCTAATTAATAGGGGCTCAATTTCCTCAAGAATGTGTAAGCAAGGCTAAGAAACCCACAGGTAAGAAATTAGTTAAGTATTCAACCAAACTTTATGGGATCAGAGTGAGACAGTCAGAGATATTGCAAAGAGCTCTCAAGCCCGAGAGAAGAATTGGATTGTTTCATATTATTGACTTAATGCAATATACAGATAGCGAGGTTTTTAGCTGAGACATTCCTCGGATACATATTTGTGTTGTGAGATTGAAATTATTTCTCTTTCTTGTTCATGCGATTGTGAAATCGTAAT
The DNA here is from genome assembly GCA_034641835.2 of Pinus albicaulis. Lineage (NCBI taxonomy): Eukaryota > Viridiplantae > Streptophyta > Pinopsida > Pinales > Pinaceae > Pinus > Pinus albicaulis. Next base: position 76,232,384 of record CM076577.1, on the reverse strand, counting down.
TGGTTTCTGCAATTTGTAGAATATATTCAAGTATTTTGTTTTAGCATATTACAATATTAGTTGAATCTATGTGTATTTTCTATAGTCATCACCTCAAAATATTCGGTTCTACGTATCTCCATTATTTATTATAAAAATATGGTTTATGTTAACTATTTCCTTCAAATATAAGTTAACATTTGAGGATGTGTGAATATAAGTTACTCATACTAACTTTAAAGGTTGTTTGGGTTCATAAAAAAAACTGGCAACATCTACTTATGTGGGTAACTTGTGTCTTTATTATATTTGAGGTTTCCAAAGGTGTCATGACATATGTTTCGCAAGAAGTGAAATATTTGTATCATTTATTGGAAAATCATTTCCACCCTTTAGGGATTGCTAATAAATTTCAATCACTACTAGGAAAACTCTCTAAGCTTAGGGACAATTTTTCTTCATCTTCTCCGGTCCCAAAAGTGAAAGAAACACATTCCTTCTTTAGAAAGGCTAACTAATTTGAGAGTGTTACAACGGGTGATGGGATTTAATTCCTACTTCCATTTTATGCTTTCTATTATTGGTGTGACTACTTGTGATTTGTAAATGTGGCCTACTTTTAGAGTTACACAACTTACAAAATATGATGGCGAATTTAATTATTACTTTTTTTAGTTCATTTGCCTCTATTATTTTATGCCATATGGTTTGACAATCTTGGAATTCATATATTTAATCACTTTGGTGTTAAATTGTACACACTCTCTTGTGTCTTCTAAACTTAGAATTCTTAAGGTTTTCTAAAGTTAACCCTTGCATGTTCTAGGTATCACAAGTGTATCAAACAATGAAAATCATGTTTATGTTAGGGATGATACCATTTTCTTATTTTTATGTTATAAAGAGGCTTAGTGTGGATGATATTAAGTAAAAAAATTTATGGTTGAAGATTTACAATTTAAAAGGAATTGTACAATTTGGTAGTCAGTTGAAGTAATACAATTTTATGATTTTCAATATTTTGTATAAAAATATAGCTTTTGCTAATTTTGAGGATTTAGATGTTGTGCATGGAATATTGTTTAGAGTGACCATAATGTAAGGTCTTCAATGAATTTATTTATGAAAGTCCTTGAATCAGAAAAATGCATATATCAAAATATTATTGAATTGTATGAACACTCCAAATATCAGGGCTATGAATTGTAGTAGGAGGGGCTCAATACCTTAAGTATTTTTATTAGCTTATAGGCCGAAGGTACCTCCTTAAATCATAATCCAATTATTTTTATTTTCCACCCTTGGGGAAAGAGTTACATGACTTAAAATTCAGATCTCATAAAGCCTGGATCATGAGACACTATGATCTGGTACTTGAAGGATCTTGTGAAGATAGGATGTGAATATACCCTTGTATTAAGCATTCCTAGTGATCTAAAACCATCAGAAATAAATTATATATTTTAATTACAAAATAGACTTAGAACAAATAGTGTGGCCTATAACACTTCTACTAACATATGTAATAACCAATATTTTCTACAAATCTGCACCTGAGATGCTTGTTATTAGCCCCAATGCTCATAATAGATATTATATGCCTCATCAAGGTCTACAAAACTATTAAGGGAATATATTGTCACTAGTAAATATTAAGGTCTACATGTGAAATAGATCATTGTGCTGACCCCAGTATGTAGTTGTGGACCTCTATGAGTACAGTGCTATTGTTGGTATACATTAATTTACTTTGTTGTTACTAATACCTTTTAAGGCCTGTGCATGAAGCATGTTACCTGGATGGATCTACTATATAACTATCTTATTTCATCCATGACAATAATTCTAGACACTATATCTTTGTAGCCTTAGATTTCTATAATATTTAACATAAAAAAAGGTATAATGGTATAGATTTGAGTGTATTTATTTGAGAAATTGATAGTCTTTGTCTCAAACTGAGGCTTCATAAATTTAGTATGCTTGATCTTGAGAATCTAGTGTTGTAATTGCTTCATTCATACAAAATGACTTGAGTAACCATTGTGTGTTGATTTTAACCAAAAGTATGTAAGTGCAATATGTAAGAGTAATAAAGCCTCTAAGCCCTTAGCAGACATGTGTTTACTCCTGCTTGGACATTGTTGCTTAAGGTGATCAACACACCACAAGTCAGATTTAATATGACCCATTTATTTTTATTTCCTCCTTGAGTAGGATATGTTGATATCGTCTTCAATGCATCAATATACTACATATCTTAATGGTGTAAGTAGATCCACTAGTGTTCACTAGACATTGCCAGTGATGTTATCACAGAGTAAGGTAATATGATTTTATTTTTTGTGGGCCCGAGATAAGCACTTTGGATATAGAATCAATCAAGTAGAAAAAATCAAAAAAAATTGTGGACACCCATTACAACAGTGGTGTACGGATCAAAAGGATGGTTGAAGCCTAAGAATATATATCTACTAATTGCTGTTTGTACATCCTCGCATTACATCATATTCATAAACATTTAATGCGTTACTTACACCTCTCTAATATGGTATTGTAATTAACCTTATGCCAAAGTATAACATTACAAAGGTTCGAATTATAGCCTATTGCTGGAAATAAGTCTGAAAATGCAATATCTTTGTGATGGATCCAGACTCTCAAAAGGGGGTCATGTCAACTACACTTTAGTGGAATATAATTATATGTGGCTAATATGCTTATCTTTATCCTATAATAAATTAAGGAGAAAGCATCAGTAGGCGTTAACTCTTGAAGTGTTATGGTAGGAATGATTTTGTAATGACATTGTCAAGTATTTCCCCATGGAATTTGAATAGGAATCGCAATGGGTAAACCTTGATTCCTGTAGGCACATGTGGCAGGAATTTGGCCCTTATCATATTCATATCTTCTGTTTCTATAGTGCCATATATTACATAGTTATTTCCACTATTGGGGACTCTAGTTTTTGTGACTTTTTGGTAGTGTTATCACTAGGATGGTACCAATTGGGTTATTCAATGGTCAACCTAATGCAACTATTTCAAACCACTTTGGACTGGAAATTAGCCCTTCCAGTCAGAGAGGGATATCTCAAATAAAAGATAAAATGTTCAAGATAAAACTCATATTTGAAAATTAATAATTGTGTACTACTTGTGTTTTAATTGATTTTGCAGGTGGATGATGTATGAAAGGCTACCATTGGGTATGGATTCAGCTAATGGAATTCAATCACAAGAAAATGTAGTTCATGGAAGTTGAGTAAATTAAACTTAAAGATAACTTTTTACAGCATAAACATAACACATGAAGGGAATTGGAGCATAATACTTATGAATTCCATGTAATCATGAGAATATGAAGCTAAGGATAATATCAAAAATGGAAAAACCATATATACATAAGCTTAAAAGAATTCTCATGTCTGAAAAACACTTGTGTGACTGTAGATTAGCTTGGAAAAACCATATTACATAATAGTCCTCTCATATACATTCATCAACCCCCTCAAATTTAATAAACCTCTCATTTATAGAGTGAGATCTCTGTTACAAATGTTTGCTACCTGGGCTAGACTTTGATATTGACATAGAGACCTAATTCAACTAGGATTACATCACTTTGAGGAATAATAGGGATATTTATGTTTTAATAGAGTTGGTAATCAAAAAGGACTCTATGATTATTAATTACTTAAACATAATGTATAACAACCCATGTTTTTCATCCTTATCGAATCAAACTGCCATGTTGAGGTGGCCAACTGATACACTAGATTTAAGGTCTTTATATAACTAAATTGAAGATGAGTTTTCCATTTCTCTGAGGTGGCATTATGATGAGTTGTTTTAACCATGTCAGCCATTTGGAATGGATTGCTGAGCTATCCCTAAAAAAAATGGCCCAATGACGTCCCTGATCTCATTAACTGACTCAACCACTTTTATTTCTACGTTGAATGCCCAAAAAAGGTTCAAAATTTGCATAATGTTGGAAAAAAACAGGTCATTAGGAACTTTCATAGTGTACTTTCATAGCAACTTCAAAAACCCATATTGTGCACATTTTTTTTAACTTTACTAACGGCTGAAGGATCTTCCTCGAGCAGTCTCATGCCCATAGGCTCGTATCGAACAACGATTCCACTTTTATTTGATGTCTCTTGTGATGAGAGAAACCTTTGATATGGCACACCAATTATTTGACACAAGTGAAACTAAGCTTATGGAAACTTCTTGATTGAAAAAATAGACCTCTAGACTGCTTAGAAAAACACTCGAAACAACTTACAAGGATGAGGGTGAAGTTTTTTTTTTTTTAAATTAAAAATCAGAATTGAAAAATAGGAGGGATGAATGAGTGGAAAAAAAATTAATGACAGACAAATAATGACCAAGCATGCATGCGTATGAAAAAAATATGGTCGGGAGTGGGTCAAAAAGTCAAAGGGCAATTTTGAAGCCTACCCAGAGGGGGGGTGGGGTGGTGAGGTCTGAATGGGATGGCGACACATAGACAACGATGTTTTGGGTGAAACGGATTTACCTGGACACTTGAATATCGTTCAGAAACACTGGGGGGTGAGGATTTAGATGTGGTATGTTGATCTGATCACACCCTATCTTAGCCCTTTAAACTTGCGGGGAATTTATTTCACATGCCAACTTTATTACATAATGGCACTTTATGAGCGATATGATAATTGATCATCTAACCTATGATTAATAATCATAAACACGATTTATTATAAAATGACATGACCATTATCACATGGAAAATGACCTTCAAGACCCCCTCATATGTGCATTTTTTTGAAAATTTGAATTCCAAAGACCTTATTCAAACATAATTTACTCAGCCTAATTAACTTAAGACAAACCTAGAAAAACCTATTTTTTAATCATGGACAATAGTGGCTCCAATGGGGATGTTGCGCCCCTGTGGTTTAAAAAAGAACCAACAACTCTAGTGCCTTATTCATTGGGCAGTTCCCAACCATTTTTCATATTCCTCAGCCTGCATCCAAATCTTGACATGGTCTTAAATCAAAAACATTGTACAAACCAAAACTTGCAACTACAACCTTCAAAATAAATGTTGAAAGAGATGCTTGCCCATCAAGCTTATTATGTACATACCAATCCTACTCTAACAGTTGAAAATCCACCTGCTTAACTCAAGCAATATGAAACCTCCAATAAAATCAGTCAAAGAGTTGATCAAACACCTAGGCTTCTTGATTGTTCTTCAACAGAATTATAAATGGATCATCTATTGGAAACTTAGAATGAAAATTGAATCCATAACCTAAATTTATAAATGAAAGAAACTTCACCTTCACTGATGACTAAAATAATCTTACCAAAGGAGCTTGATAATCATGAAAAATCTCCTCTTTTGATGAAAGCAACAAATCAGCAAAAGGATCCTTGAAAACATTGAAAAGTATCATGTCCTAATGATCCAAAGGATAATCTTCATTCATAACTTTAGGTTGTCTCTATATTATGCCTTCATTTTCAACATCATTATTAAAATAGGCCTCTGATTGTTCATGAAAATCTTAAATGGGATCAACCACATCATGTGCTACATGGATGTTTAAAAATGAATTTTCATGCATTACAATGAGAACTTCATGTATATCATCACGCAAAAATATAATTTATCATTTAAATCTATAAAAAGACATTTTGGGATAGCAACTTGTGTACCAAAAAGTTGTTGATTATTTTCTATATGTACTTCCTTATGACAGTCTTCAAGCATACTCAAGGAATAAACCTCCTCCTCCTCCTTGCTCCTGCCCATTTTCATGTTGCTCAACATTCAACTCTTTGTTCTCAATATGCTTGGAAAGTTTTTCATATGCTCGGGGATTATCTAAAAGTGAACTTTCATCACATGTTACCTCACTATTCAAAATTTCCATGCATGTATTTTCAACAACCCGATCTTGAGGAGTTTCTTCTTGACATAAAATATCAGAAAAGGAATGGGCTGAAAAACAATTTGAATGATTTGGATCGTAACTTTGAATGCATATATATTGACAAGGCTAAAAATACTCATAAATTTCATGTAATATGACTTGACTGTTAAATTGTTGATCCATTTCATCTTCAACTAAAGAAGAGACATTAGGGGAATTTTGGGGTCTAGAATGGGCCTCCTAAGGAAATAATAAAATAATAGCGAAACCAATAAAATAATATTTATGAATTTGCAATTCACATTTTGCACCAAAATCCATGTAACCATGGGTAAATTCAATTCAAAAGTTGTAAGAAAATAAAATTAATAAAAAAAATGCATTTGTCCTTTGTACTTAAGTAACTTAAAATATAAATATAATTATTAATATTTAATTATAGAATATACTATTAATTAAAATTTATATTATTTAAATTATATAATAACATGTAATTAATATACTATATAAAAATAATAAAATATAATCTAATATTTATTGAAAAGTGTGTAAATGCATGAAAATTGTGTAGGGATTTCATTGTTTCTTTCAAAAAATATGAATTGACAATAATAATATTTTATTCAAAAATTGTGAAATGACATTTATTATGAGTACTTTACTTTGTGACTTTAAAAGTACTTAGAGCACTACCATGGTTAACCATGAGTTTTTATACACCATTAGGAATGTGACAAGTAAGTACCTTTAACTCAAACAATGCCACCTCCAGCATTAGAGATGATGTCATCCCCTGAAATGTGATTGGCTCTCATAAAGTGAATTTTGATTGTACATTTTCCTTAGGAGGCACATTTGATAGTGTCTCTTAGATATAAAAACTATTTGATAGTGTCATCCCCTTCATACCATACTCTAGCTTTGTCTTCTAGGGTAACCATAAACATCTTCATGAGACAATCCTCAGGAAACTCAACCCTCGGTCTACATACATGTATATGGAATTTAACCGAATGCAGACCAGCATCATCTTTATTTTCATCTTTGAACATGGGAAGATGGGTTGACCAATCAACACAAGGCATGGGATTTTGAAAACCATAGATGTGAGATCGATCCATAGGATCATACCTAGGATTTATTCTTGCAGTAGAACTCATCTTGGAACTTCTTCAAGCTACTGATCTTCAAGTAGTGGAGTCGCCATGAAGCTTTGATCTTCTGTATCTTTTGATATTGGAGTCGACGGGGTCATATCACAGCCTTCAAAATAAAAATCTGATTTCCTATTACCCTCAAGAATCAACATGAAGAGACACAAATAAAATCCAGGAAATGGATCTTTTCGGCTCCTGGGAGACGCACCAAAATGTTAACACTAGGTTGGTACCAATTGTGTTATTCAATGGTCAACCTAATGCAACTATTTCAAACCACTTTGGAATGGAAATTATCCCTTCTAGTCAGAGAGGGATCTCTCAAATAAAAGATAAAATATTCAAGATAAAACTCATATTTGCATATGGCTAACTCTGTACTATTTGTGTTTTAATTGATTTTGCATGTGAAAGATATATGAAAGGCTACCATTGGGTATGGAGTGAGCTAATGGACTTCAATCACAAGCAAATGTAATTCATGGAAGTTGATTAAATTAAGCTTAAAGATAAATTTTTATAGCATACACATAACACATGAAGGAAATTAGGGCATAATACTTATGAATTCCATGTAATCATGATAATATGAAGCTAAGGATAATATCAAAAACAGTAAGAACACAGATACATAAGCTTAAAATAATTCTCAAGTCTGAAAAACATTTCTGCAACTGTATATTAGCTTGGTGAAACCGAATTACATAATAGTATTCTCATCTACATTCATTAACCCCGTCAAATTTAATAAACCTCTCATTTATAGAGTGAGATCTATGTTACAAATGTTTGCCACTTGGGCTAGACTTTGATATTGACCTAGAGAACTAATTCAACTAGGATTACATCACTTTGAGGAATAATAGGGATATTTATGTTTTAATAGATTTGGTAATAAAAAAGGGCTCTATGATTATTAATTACTTAAACTAAATGTCTAGCAACCCATGTTTTTCATCCTTATCAAATGAAACTTCCATGTTGAGGTGGCCAACTGATACACTGGATTTAAGGTCTTTATATAACTGAATTGAAGATGAGATGTCCATTTCTGTGAGGTGGCATCATGATGAGTTGTTTTAACCATGTCATCCATTTGGAATGGATTTCCGAGCTTCCGCCAAAAAAATGGCCAAATGATATCCCTGATCTCATTAACTGAATCAACCACTTTTCTTTCTGTGTTGACTGGCCAAAAAGTTCAAAAATTGCATAATGCTGGAGAAAAACAGGAAATTAGGAACTTTTGTAGTGTAATTTCATAACACATTCAGAAACCCATATTCTGCACATTTTTTTAACTTTGCTAACTATTGAAGGATATTCCTCGAACATTATCATATCGAACAACAATTCCACTTTTATTTGATTTCTCTTATGATGCCATATCTTCAAAAACTTATTTTTTGGATTCTTCCTTGACACCAGCACAAACCTTTGAGATGGCACATCAATTCTTTGACACTGGTGAAACTAAGCTTATGACAAATACTTGATCGAATAATAGACCTCTAGACTTCTTGGAAAAACACTTGAAACAACTTACAAGGATGAGGGTGGAGTTTTTTTTTTTAAATTGAAAATCGGAATTGAATAACAGGCAGGATGAATGAGTGGAAAAAAAATGTGATGACAGAAAAATGATGACCAAGCATGCATGCGTATGAAAAAAATATGGCAAGGAGCGAGTCAAAAAGTCAAAGGCCAGTTTTGAAGCCTACCCGAAGGGGGGGTAGGGGTGGGGGGCAGGGGTGTAAGTGGATTTGACATGGGGGTGTGGTTTGAATGATATGGTGACATGTAGGTAGCAGTGGTTTGGGTGGCTTATTTACAGGACCTGCCTTATGAATATCATTCGGAAACATTGGGGGGTGTGGGTTTAGATGTGGGTTGTTGATCTGATCGCACCTGATCTTAGCCCTTTAAACCTACAAGAAATTTATTTCACATGCCAACTTTATTACATAATGGTACTTTACGAGTGATATGATAATTAGTCATATAACCTATGACTAATAATCATAAACACATTTTATTCTAAAATGACATGTCTTCTATCACATGCAAAATGACCTTCATCCCCTCATATGTGTGTTTTTTTGAAAATTGTAATTCCAAATACCTTATTAAAATATAATTGACTCATCCTAATCAACTTAAGACAAACCTAATTTTATATCATGGATAACAGGTAGCATAAAAGCCCATGGATAATAATTGTATTAATTTATAACAATCTTAGCTCTTTATAGGCCAAATTTTGTAGCAAAAAAACCATGCATTTGTTATGTGTATTAGACCTATAACATGACTAGGAGACATACAACAACAATAATTTACTAAGAGTAAATTAAATCCAACATGCATGAGACTAAAGGGATATGATGACGTGGCTACAATTTGTAGATCAAATTGTGGGGAGATCCTATAAATTTTCTCATCATCAAAATAGTAGCTGAAAGGTATGATTTTAGATCCATAAAAGAATTTTTTTAGGTTCATAGCTATAACTAGGAAGTAAAGGGTTATCGTGGTTGACATTAAAAAAAAACTTATATAATTAATAAATAATGATAAAAGGGTGTGTTACACCCTAAATTTTGTCTACTACTATTTCAATTAATTATTTGATGACCATGGCGCATCATTATTTCTAACCTAATTGTTATGACTCTTCATATGATATTATTAGAGATAATTTAAGAGAGACCTCTTTGGCTTAATGGTTAAGGATTTTGACTTCAATATCGAACCATCAACCATATCCTCAAGCTTTGTGCCATCATGTAGGAGGGGATATATTCCTCTTCAAAAGTATTCTTCTACTTTGTAGGTTTTTCAAAGTTGTTTGATGTTATCTTGAGGGAGGCATTGATCCATTGATGAAATTGGAATTTCAAAGATTTTGTTTACTGCTATTGTATGTCATTATTTTATTCTTGTGTTCCTCCAAATAATGAATGAATTGTCTAGTTTTATCAAGAATCCCATTAGGGCGAAGCACGAAAATCCTCTCTCACCCATGTTGTTCAGGATATATATCAATGAGCATGATTCCTTTTTGTAGGAGCATACTAAACCCTTGCTTATTTAAAAATTTCTTAGTCTTTTTTCTCCTATTATTGATGATGTGGTCCTTTTGGCATGTACCTTGGAGGTTATTCAAAGGATCAATCATGGGAAAATTAGGGTTTATGATATTTAATGGCTTGAATAATGTCCTATTAGATTATGATTTTCCATTTCTCGTAGGTGGAGATTTAGATCACCATAGACTATACCTAGCTAGGTGTTTTATTTTTCAAGCTCTCTATTTGCATTAAGATTGGTTCTCTAGCCTCAAATCAATAAGGGTTATGCTTCCCCTACCCTTTTTCAGAATTAGTGCATTCAACACAATTTTTAGGACATTTTACTCATGATGGAACTTTTGGATAAAGTCATCAAATCCCTAGTTTTTTAGAGTTTTGACATTTGGGGACCTAGTTTGTTAGATAATTATTAATACTAGATAAAGAGGGTTTAGGCTCATTATAAAATGCAAGAGGATGGTTCCTAGAATATTGTTCAAGAAAATTTTGCAACACGCCCCTTTCTATTTTTTAATATTATTATTATTGAATCTTATATACATTTGCCTATGGTGTCATTTAAGTTATATATTTTGTGTTGTTTTTCTTTTAATTCTTTCCCTTGCATATTATTTTTATTTCTTGTGGGTATATATATATGGATAATTTCATTGTGCATCAAGCACTCTTTTTATAGTGTCACAAATCCCATACTATTCCAAAGAAAAATCTATTACAAGAGTTATTGGTATCCAAAATGGAATTTTAAGTTAGGTTATCTACAATAGTGAAATGTAATTGATTGAAGTTTTTTTTTTCCGTTATGGTGGAATGTATGTTGGTAGAGAAGAGAAAAAAAAATTAAAGTCTCTACCAAAATCCCCATATAATTAGAATGGGAAAAGACAATGTAACATTGGTGTGTGTACCTAACCTTTTGGAACATTTTTTAGATAGGGACTCCATGATGAGGACTAGGGTATTTGCTAGGTGTGGTCCATATGCACCTTGATACCTCCCAAACTTGCAAGTAAAGTGTTACCTTCCATATGAAGAATGATCAACCACTCAAACAGAAATCAATGCTTCACCTACCAAAGTTCCCAATGTTCAATCAAAATAAGTACCCATAGTAACAACTCCACCTCTAGCTCTTGCCCTAGATATTCTTGATTATTAAATAGGTTTAGGAAATGCACTTGTCCCTACAGATTAGCGAGCAATAGGCTCTAGGTGATTATTAGATTAGTTAATTCCATTTCATTTTGAAAATAACAAATGGAAAAAAAAAATATTTATCGTTTTTAGATGTGAATTGTATTTACTATGATAAGTGTCAACTTGATTAAAGAAACTTGTGATCTTTGGTTAACGCTTTGTGTGTTATCATTCTATAATTTATGAGATTGTGAGAATAAACACAAAGGACAACATCAAAACCACTTTGGAAGCTGGGATCTAACCCAACCAGCTTCAAAGAGGGATCTCTCTATAAAATTTAGCAATTTTTTATGTGAATTTTAGGCTAGTTATTACTATACTAATTGTTTGTTTGATTTGGATTGTTTCATTGATTAAATTGTTATAATTCCATTGGGCTATGGAGTCTAAAGATTTTCTGGATCTGCATCAAACTTTGAAGGAATTTCACAGGGCAAGCTAGGTTGCACTAACTAGATCTTTCAGGATTTTAAATGAATTATGAAAATGGAAGAAACGTAAAGTTCAGTAGAAATTAAGGAGCAATGAAGTATTCCTCAATTTGACTTGAGAAAAAAACTTGTAAATTATAAACAGACAAAATATGGTGCTCTTTATAACATATCCTATTTGTCACGGTTTATTTTATGTAATTAAGATTTTCATAAATTATAGAGAAAGAAAAACAATGAATAACACATTAACAGAAGAAAAACATCACCAATTGGTACACCACATGAATCCCATGAAGAATGTCCTTGTATTATTGATGTTTCCAACAACCAAAAAAATTACAATGCTTAGCAAAAATTATACTCAACAATCAACCCCTAATACTTCAAACTGTGAAGTATTTATACACTAAATTACAAAATGGTTTACAAAATCGATGTCTCAACTGACAGTGTATTATTGGCATTATCTCAAAAAATAAAATCAATCCTTTAAAAAATAATAGGAAAGCTGTAAAAGAGCATGGAAATATGGCTCTGTTTTGGAGGATTCAGTTGTTGAATAGGCCTATTCCTGTGATGCGTTGGTTGATGTGTTGGCCGATGTGATGGCTTGTCTCAGAATTACTGCGCCAATCCTGTAACTCACATATTTTATCCCACCTATCTTCATTTGGAATGGTTAATTTAATTACCTTCCGGTAAATCTCATCAACCTCTGTATATAACCTCTGTATATCTGGAAAAAGTGGGTTTTACAACAAAAATATGATTTACTTCATGCTGGATGAAGAAATCATTACCCATAGATTCCAAAACTTCTCTGTCTGTCATGCTACCTTTGATGCTTAAAAATTTGGAGTTGTCTCTGGCTATCTCTTTCAACTTTCTTACATAGTCTTTATAAGTAATTAAATCGTCACTAATTACAAATAAAGAAGGTAGAGTCTTCTGAGTTAAGGGCTCAATTCTACAAAAAATATATTAATTTCTATCTCCAAATTGTGACACTTATCGTATAGTTGAACAACCAGATTATTTTTGGTAAGAATCCTCTTCACATCCATAATGGATTATGTCTTGTCATCAACTCCTAAATAATATAATTCATATATGTTTTTATAGTTCCGGAATTTGATGATATTTGTTGTTGTTGCAAGCGTTTCTCCTAATTCTTGTTTGATCTCAGTTATAGCCTTTATTTCTCTCATGATTAACTATTTCTGCTCAAAGATGATCTGAATGTAGGGCTAGATTTTATCAATTGAGTTGATAATGTTTGTCCAAGTGATTTCCTTGGCTTAGGCCAAGGCCTGCCCTATTGTTAATTCCCTTTTATATTTCTGCAATATTTCAATCAACTTCTGAGCTCTCTGTGATTCAGCTGAGTGAGGAGCCTCACTCCTTATCTTCTAGTCTTGTAAAGTTTTGACTTGGTCCTGCAGTGTCTTGATTTCCTGTATCTAAATTGAAAAAATTTCAACTTATTTAGTTAATTGTTCAACATCATCTGTTATATGTGTAGTCTGTGGAGTAGAGGTGTAGTTGTTGTTGTAGGAATAGTTAGTTGTAAGAGGTACACCATCTAATGGAATCATAGAAAACTTTGCATTCTTCTCTCTTTCTTTGATCATCTTCTCCATCTCAATTTCCATCTGCCTTATCTATGCATTCTGTTCTATGATGAGTTTCATCATGTTAGTCTTTTGGGTCTCTTTCTCCTCAATATCCTTGGTAAGGGGATCTTTAGTGGCTGATAGTTTCAACTGCTTTATCAATGTTGTTATGTCAACATTCTTCTTCTTGATTATTTCCTCTGTATCCTTCATGTTCACAGGGTCATATCCCATATTAACCACTAAATATTCTAAGGATTTAATTCTTGTATCCTTTTCAAGAAAATAAATCTTCTCTATTTTCAATTGTGATTGGATATTTGATAAGGAAACCTGCAATGTAGAAAGATTCATCGTAATATTAGTTAGAGTTGAGGAAATAATTTCACCTTTCTGCTTATGCATCTCCATTTGGTCAATGGGATGAATATCCTTTATGTCAAGATTAAATGTTGTCTTCTTGTAATCAAAAGCTGATTTTGGGTGTGGAAATTGGGCCTCAAGGAAGGCCATCTGCATCCTTCCCTTATCTGAATCAAATATTGATAGCAAGTTTCTTTGAGAGCTAGAAGTCCACTTCTAGAATTGGGCATAGGTGTTGTTCTTAAGAATATCATTCTTAAGTTTTATTTCCCTGAACATGTCAAAGACTATCTTCTCCTTCTCTCCTTGGACAACCTTATTTATTTAGAGAGTTTCTTGCTAGTCATGAGATAATGAAGAATTTGTGGGAGATGGATAAAATTGAACACCTATTTGAGAGGAGGAAGGGGTTTCTTTTATCACCATAGAGGGCTTCTAAGGAGAAAGGAGTGTTGTTTGCCACAGAGGGGGCATGCATCATCTAGTTAATGGACTGGGCAGTGACGGTGAAAAGGATTTCACCAGTAGGGGCAATGATGGCTCTTTGATTAGGAATGTAGCATGCTTGGAATTTTCTGATGAATTTAGGGGCATTGAAGGTGTGAGGGAAGATGTAGTGTGGGATATTTGACTCCCAGAGTCCAATCTCATCTAATTTATCAACATATTTGTCTTCCAGCCAGCAATATAGTTCAAATAGTTCAAATTTTGACAATGTCTCAGTGATCTTATAATCTCTATATGCTAAAGGAATATGGTTTAAGTCTATGGGAGGATCAACTAAGGGATTTAGAGGATCCTCCTGGTTTTTATTTTTACGAGTAATTATTAATTGTGAATAATTTGATTGAAATTGGGAGGAACAAGGTTACCAGGAATGCATAGTAGCTTTGTGATTGGTTGAAGGAGAAATGCAAGGTACTATCACTCATTTTCAAACCAATCAACTGATAAAAGCTTGGCGCAGTGGAAAAAACTGTGAAATAATTCAACTTGGAGACGAAAAATGACAATAAAGGTTGAAACAGATCTATTACAGGGTTTATATAATGAATACAGGTTTTTCGTTGCATATCGCACGGGTCGTTTGGATTAACGGTCATCCAATGGAAATTAAATGTTTAAAGGATAAACCCAGTAAACAATTTGATTGGTAATGACTCGGCGATGTGGAAACATGGTAGTGGCTGAGGTGTCGGGTAGGGACAATGGTAATATAACGAGAGAGGAGAGGTTTTCATGGGGGGGGTAGTGGGAAGTTAGTGGTTTAGGTCGTGGGGGTGCGAAGCACGAAGGGGAGGCCACATGGTAGTGGGACTAGGTGGAAAAACATCTTTTTTTGGACCCACCCACTAGGCAGTAAAGAGAGGATGGAGAGGGGGGGGGGGTGGGGTGAAAATAAATAAGGGTCGTAGATTTGGGGAGCCGGAAGATCGTGAGGTGGAAAGTTGTGATTTTTTTAGCCACATGCGACAAATAAAATTTTTCGGGTTATGACTTTTGACTTTGGATTGAAAACTTAGGATAAAACATAATTAAATGATATATATAATTTTATGCACTCAATGCTTAATGAACCTAAAAAAACTTAGGAGATAGAATTTCTAATCCTTTTCAAAGCCAAAACACTTCTACCTGCCCTTTTGAATTCAAATTCTTTTTTCTAAACTAACATTTGTTATTTCTTCTAGGGGTGCATATAGACTAGAAAACCCATATTTCTTTTTTTTTTTAAATAAAAAATCTATTCTATCCTATCATTTATTTATCCTATTGATTAAGATTAAACAATTGAATCATTGTCATTTTCTACCTAACAATTGATTTACCATGATTAGACTATTTGGAAAATATTTATTCTCTAACCTAATTTACAAAAAATCAAAATTGTTTAACCATGATTAAGTTGTATGGTTTAAACAAATAGCTAGTCATTGTGGCATTTTAAACAAGATGCACACAATCTTATTTCATTTGACAGAAATAAAACTATCTACTAGTAGTGGCATTTGAATTTGCAACACTTTTAGTGTTATTTTGTTTTGTTTTTCTTTTGTGGGGTTCTGATTTCATTTTTATTCTTTTCAACGTTTCTTTCTTTTCCTATTTTTCTCTTTATTCATTTTTTTTATAGATATACCCTCTTTTCATTTTCTTTTATATATATATATATATATATATATATATATATATATATATATATATATATATATATATATATATATAGATTTGGAAATCGTTTACAGATTGAAAACTATTTACAATATAAGATTATTCAGATAAAATACTCAATCACCTTGAGATCCTATAAATTATAGGACCCTAACAGTGGCTCCAGCTGGGGCTAACACTTCTCCATGTGAAGTGCAAAGAACATTTGATCAGTCGCCTCGAGTGTTCCATTTCATCAATGTTTGCTCCTGATTTATTTTGTTGTTGGAGTAATTATGGTAGCATATCAATCAAAATGTTAGGGCCTTCTCTGTGGGCTTCAACTTCTGTCAATAGTTTACCCAATCAAAATAATAAATAAAATGATATTTACAATGTTTTCATGTAATAAAAATCTTTATCGCTAAGAGAAGTAATGATTCATCATTCTTCCATTCACAAGCCCCCCATGCATTTCTGTTCCATCTAGGTCTTTATGAAAGTATGCATTGTGTCCTCTGAAAGCATAAATGATGTAAGGTCCTTTCCAAAGATTGTCAAATTTCCCATGTTTGCCTTTGTCCTCTCTTCTAGAATCCCACTTTAAAATTCTGTCACCCAAATTGAAATCATCTTCTTTAGTTCTTCTGTCAAATCTTTTTTTGACATTCTCCTCGATAACTTATGTTTTATTGTAGACTTCTTCCATGGATTTTTGCAATTGAATAGTCTGATTAATCCTCCTTTGAGTGTCATTTGGCTCAACCTACAATTCCTGAATTATCTTCATAACTAGAAATCCTAAAGAGGATGGAAAAAAAAAATCCTGTTGGACATTGGGTTCAACGCTCCCCGTGTGTTTCGCGACATGGACTAACCGCTTCTCATGGATCCTAACTCTGGAAATTGTAGCAGAGACTAATTCCTATGGGTTTTGGTCTGATGGAAATCGTGATTCCAACAAGTGGTATCAAAGCGACAGGTCTCGAGTTCGAAACTCACCCGACTCGCGTTGGGGGGAGATTGTTGGACATTGGGTTCAACGCTCCCCGTGTGTTTCACGACATGGACTAACCGCCTCTCATGGATCCTAACTCTAGCGATTGTAGTGAAGACTAATGCTTGCGGGTTTTGGTCTAATGGAAATCGTGATTCCAACAAATCCATCACATAAACCAATTGGTATGGTAACATGAAAATTGATTTCTTTGTAGTAAGTCTATCAGCCCAAAGTGCTTTAATTAACTTGTTATGCCATGAATTTTTGTTATCTTCTAACAATTTTTTTATGATGTTGACCAAACTCTTATTTGAGGATTCAACTAACCCATTACCCTAAGGGTAATAACCAGTTGAATGTCCCAAAGTAATATGATATTTACTGCATAAATCTATCATTTTCTTGGATTTAAAGGCTGCATAGTTATCTGTAATGAGCTTGCTTGGAAAACCAAATCTAGAGAGGATATTGGTTTCCAAAAATTCAATAATAACAACATCAGTAGCTAATCTGGAGGGTGTGGCTTCAATCCATTTAGTAAAGTAATCTGTAGCTGTGAGAATCCATTTGTGTTGGGTAGAGGATGTTGGATGGATTTCTCCAATGAAATCCAATTCCCATTGTTGGAAAGGACTTTCAACAGATATGGGCTTTAAAGGTAGAGGAAATAGTTTTCTTTTCCCCTCAAATATTTCACATTTGTGGCAAGAGGTTACTTTCTTATGGACATCATGAAAAAGGGTAGGCCAATAGAAACCACCTCTAAGTATCTTGTTAGCAGTGGTTTTCTAGTACAAATGTCCACCGCAATCACCTTCATGGAATTCCTACATGGTTCTTTCAGCATCATCCTTCAATAGACACTTTAGTAAAATACCACCAGCATCTTTCCAATATAAAACATTATCTATGATTGTTATAGGTCAATTTCGGCATCATTCCCAATGACCTGGTTAACTGGGCATCATCTCCAAGACCAATGTATAGGGTCTATCATCCCCTAACATTTCAATTGCCATATGCCCTAAGACAAAGAACAAGACAGATCAATCAAGGACTTTCATCTGTAAAGGTTTCCAAGGTTTGAAGTTTATAATATATCGTATGATAGCTCTTCAAAGTTGCCTCTTGTTGGAACAGGGTCTCCTATGAGCTGCGAAACTGGTCCAATTTTGTATATTTTTTTATTATATTTAGTCTAGTGCAGGGGTTTTGGGGTGGGTCAAAGCCCTGAAAGCATTGTAATGGGTCAAAGGTTAAACCTAGGGTCCGAAAACCACAGTTTGCGGACCATAGGAAAGTTTATCCTAGATTATTATAAATAGAGGATCATTTTGAATTGTAAGGGGAGAGAAATTAAGAGCTATCTATGCGAATTGGGGTTTATTAATTCTGTTTTGGTTTTTGGGAAAGGACTCCTGCTGGCTGTGTGTGCAGAGATCCAGAGTCCTATTGTGTGTGGACCCTGCTGCTGTGTGCACAGGCTGGGATGGCTATTGTAAGAGGGAGTTCATGAATTGATGAATACAAAAGGTTGTTTGAGAACTGAATCTATGTGTACTGTTTATGCGAATCATTGGTAATTGTTTTCTTATGAATATACTGTATTCAGCTACGAAAGTTCTGTGTAAGTGTTTTACTGCATCTAGATTTGTTTTTTTCTGTTTTATGCAATATTGAGCTACTGTCTTGAAAGAATATGATTATTGAGCACCATAGTATAATCGACCTTGCGCACGTGGATGTGAAAGAGACATATAAGTCCTTCTCAAGGAGATCTGAACATCTCAAGGTAGGACGCAACTCTTCTTGCCTTACCTATCCTTTCTCAGGGTGCAGAACCTGGTTCCTGCACCCACCCATACTACTTTGGGTGAGACTTTGACTTGCGCAAGTAGGTCACTGCAAAAAGGGCCAATAGTATAGGGGTTTTTTGGTAAACCTTGAACTATGAACTTGGGTCAAGACCCCTCAAGCCAACAAATGGTTCCGTTGTTGGGACCTGGAGAATTTTGAGAAAGGGATTGGGTAATTACAAGAGAGTATTGAAAACCTGAAAGGAAAGAAATTTCAAAAAGGTTCGAAAAGCAGATCTAGGAATTTGCAGTAAAAGAAAATCACAGCGCGAAGTTAACAACTGAAAAGTGGAAAAATAGGTACATTCTTACAGAAAGCTATGAAATATTCTTTGTGACATTTTCAATTGAGCTTCAGGAGTGGCTGGCTAGGCTCGTAGAATTCCAGAAGTGTTGGAAGGACGAACGTGTCACTTAGTGGACCCCGGAGTTGATCCAGCAGCTCAAAAGGACTGATAATACTATCACATGCATGGTATATCACTGGGTGGACAATGTGCTAGAAGGATTTGTGATAGAATTTTCCATTGATCAGTTTGTCTCCTACTCTGAGGATGAGCGAAGATTCTTTAAAGGGTTCCAGAGAAAATAGTATTATGTGTAGTGATACCAACTAAATGACCTCGGATCTAGACAGGAATGCGACACGTAGTGTTAAATACTACCGGACCAACCTTGAGGGGGGGGAATCTGCCTATAACCCTCTGCGTGAGACGGATGCACAAACCCCCCTGGCTACACCACCGTCTAGGCTGCATAAAGGTAATAACTCGCCCATACCTCCACCTCCGTCGGACAGTGATATGGCTGCGCACCTGAAACTACTCACCTTCAAGGGGGTAGGAGACAAGGATATGGACCGATTTTGTTTTGTTGCAGATTCCATATGGACTGCGCAAAATGTGAAAAACGATACGGTGAAGAGAGCGCAGCGGTCCCTGGCATTCAAAGATAGAGCATT
The DNA here is from genome assembly GCA_034641835.2 of Pinus albicaulis. NCBI lineage: Eukaryota > Viridiplantae > Streptophyta > Pinopsida > Pinales > Pinaceae > Pinus > Pinus albicaulis. Next base: position 76,212,640 of record CM076577.1, on the reverse strand, counting down.
AGACTGGTATATGCGATACGTCTCTCAGAACGGGAGTGAATCTATTCAAGACATTAAGGATGCTCTGAAGCAACAATTCCAAAAGCCAAAATCTTACTCTCAGTTGGTAGCAGAAGTGAAGGAATTCAAGCAAGGTGCATCTGAGTTTGTATGGGAGGCTGATCAGCGATTGAAGAAAGCATTCAGGGAAGGAGGATTTGAGTATGACGATAGAAAACATACGGAATGGTTCATCTCTATGTTGCTGCCCCACCTACATACGCCAATGAGTCATAAAACCTTTGAATCGTAGGAAAAAGCTATGGAAGTCGCTATGAAACTAGAATTTGTGCCTAGAGACGATAATTCGATAGGAGTAGAACAAATTTAGGAGCAACTCGGAGCTATGCACATGGAAATTCAGAGCCTGCGAAAGGAATGAGGAAAAGGAGCTAGCATAGATCTGTGGTGCATACGATTTTAGGTATCTGGCCATATGAAGGATCATTTCTTGCTATTGGTAGATTACATGCATGTAGGAGGACCTAGTTCGCTCCACCCCAGAGCGAGTGGGGGACCCATCCTATCACGACCAGGCTCGAGCGGACCTGCGTTATGGTGCGATGACTTCCGTGTAGCAGGGCTGCATGATACAAACCATTTCCCTTGGCCACGTTCGTATGTACCAGAACTGAAGCAGCAGTGGTGTAGGTTTTGCTAATCGGTAGGACACAATGAGAAAAACTGTCGCACCTACGACTTGATGATAGATCGGGGAAACTTGTATAGGGTACAATCAGACCCTGCATCACCAAGATCTCCCGTGAGCTTTGGTGGCTCTCCAGAAAGGGGCAAGGGAGGTCGGGGAGGGAGCACAGGTCAAGGGCATGGACAACTAATCTATTATAACTGCGAGGAAATAGGCCACTTTGCAAGGGACTACCCAAATCCCACTAGGAAATCCTGAAAATATTGCAGATAGCTGGACCATGCGGTCGAAGATTTCCTAATCTTAATAGCAAAAATGCAAGAAAGGCAGCCCACCCCTACGCAGAATGTGCAGAGAGTTAAAGCCAAGCTAAGGGGAGCATATACCCAAGTGTGAAAGTCATAACACACTGTGGGATGGTCACCCAAGGATCGAAGGAAGAGGTTTCCAAGGATCCTCTAATCTGTCAAGGAGGGTTGAACATAAAGAGGAGACAAGAGACCATGGCCCTAGTTGACCAGGACCTCACTCAGAGAATAGCAGCTACTGTGCAGGTACCAACACACCCCAAGATAGATGAGGGGGTTGAGCCCTTTCTGCAGGCATGTGTAAAGCTGCTACGTAACCCAAAGGTCATAGAGAACCTTCAGGCATTAATGAATAGCTGCACAGGTATAAAAATGCACTGGTAGAGAAATGTGACTGACTGCGCAGATTGGTGACTACGAGATGGATCAAGTTATTTTGGACCTCGGATCAGATGTGAACGTGTTACCTAAGAAAACATGGCAGCGAATGGGAGAACCTAAATTGGAATGGTCCACCATCCAGCTGCGCATGGAAAATCACCAAAAGATCATCCCTCTGGGAAGGCTTCCAAAATTCATGGTAGATATCGCAGGAGTAAAGGTCCAAGCTGACTTTGAGGTAATAGAAATCTTGGAAAATGTAGATCCTTACCCTGCACTCCTAGGGCTGGACTGGGCTATAGGTATGGGGGATGTCATCAATCTCAAAAAGCGTAGCATGGTGTTTGAAAATAATAGTACGTGAGTAAAAGTACCACTGGATCCTATGGAAGGTGCACGATATACTGAGCCAGCGCATGATGAGGAGGAAGTAGATCACATTTACAATATGACTACGCAGGACGAGGACTGGATTAACCCTATGGCAGAAGGAGTGCTTTGCTGGGAAAAATATAGTGAATTATTTTCTGACTCTGATGGGGAAATGGAGAATTGGCAAGGACAGTTGCATGAGGTTTCGATGCTATGATGTCTTCGAGTCACAAGGAACTTCTATTGCATCTCTGCCGAGGTAAGCGACCTGGCCTACTTTGGGGACTGAAGTGACATTAAGGAATTTTTACACGCATTTGAAGCAGAAGTTCCCAAGGGACACAGGCTAGGGGCCCTTCAGCTAGCCCTGTGCAGAGCACCTGCGCATTGGTGGGATACCCATGGGAAGGTATTCCACAATTGGGAGGAATTTCGGGATTAGATGATTTTGCAATTTGGAGCCCCAATTGGAAGATGGATCCCGAAGTTCCTTGGGTCAGAAGACCCACGCAGATATTTTCTTGCATGGGAAATGCAATGGGGTGACACAACCCTGAACGAATGGGTTCACCTGTTTATCCATGACCTAGGATTGCGTCCAGCTGCATGGCATCTAGATGCAAAGTAGCATCAGCGCACACACCATTGGGAGAATTTTTGGGATGAGTTTCTGTAGATATTTAGGGTGGAAGATGGCACAGGGGTGCTCGACATAGCTCTGCAACACACGAAAGCCTTAACTAAGGGAAGATTACATCTGCTCATCACACCCAGATCAAGGGGAACGTCAGTACCACACATGGTTGAATACTAGAGCCTTAGCCCGATAGAAAGAAAGACTGATCCCCACTCTATCCCAACTGTGGCACTGGACGGGATGTGTACGGTGGCCAAGGTACTGGAGTGGTACCTGAATCACATTACAACACACCTAGAATCGGCTTTAATTCGAGGTACACGAGGAGCACGAAGGCATCATCCAAAGTCAGTAAATCCATGGGAAAGCCCTCAGGTGCAGATAATGACCATCAGAACACTGCACTCTGGTAAAAAGGGAACCTTACCATTACAAAAAATAGGTGGCTGGCAATCAATGCGGAAATCTTTGGTGAGTTGTTACCGGTTGCTTGATGGTAAGTTTCAAGTTAGATTTACTCTACCATTAGATAGCCCCGAATAGTATAAGGACAACAAAGTAACTCCGCTAAGGGCTCCATATTGTCTCTGTAATGTGCCTCCCTTATTCTACTTCTCGATTGTCTGGATATTTAGTGTTTGGGTCATACCCCATCAAACCACTTCCGCTGTCTGTGAGTTTCCAAATTGGGAAGCCTATCCTTTTGTTGCTATTGCAACCCCTAACCTACCGAATGCTTCAACACCTACCAATTCAGCACCTACAGACATTGTGTTGAGAGGGTCTAGGGATGCCAAGATTGATAAGATGATTTCCCTTTGGCTCACTGTAGGGAAAATTGACTTTGAACCCTGTGCAAAATGTGTCAAAGCTACATGATGGGAGTTCCTGACCTTTACAACCTTGGGATGATCGCAGGCCCCAGTTAGATAACATCAAAAGATGCCACGAAGGATGGTATGCAATTGCCGCAGTTTGCTATTAGAACTGACGCAGTCGAGTCGTAGCTAGTCCTGTGCATGAAAGGGAGGAATAACAAGGTTACTCCATCCCCCCGGGGGATGAAGCGGTATAGGGATACCCTATGACTTCTCCGCAGTTCCAAACTACCTAGTAGCGAAAGCCATATTTGTTCGCTACCTCACACTATCTTGGTCAGTGACCACCTCCTGAAAGCTACAGAACTACAAGTAGACTTGGCGCAGCTGCCCCATAAGGCATTACAGGATTTACACACCGCCGTGCTGCAAGAGATCCATCATCGAGACTGGACCACAGAGCAGCAGCTCGAAACAGTGGGTCACCAACTCAACACAGAGCTCCCTGATGAAATCCTGACATCAGCTCTGTCCTAGGCTACCATAGAATGCTTGGTTGCAGCATTCAAGGCATCCCAAACCAAATTCCAAACCCTCAAGACCCAAATGGCCTGCCAATTCACCACGTGTCAGGCCCAAGCACAGCCTACCATACCCCCAGAGGTACGGGCACAATAGGTTGCATTGATAAAAGAAGCAATAGATAGTATTAAAGGACAACTTACTCTAGGTACTCAGTTTCTCAAGGCAGCCATGAAGCTCTGGATAGAGGTCCAATTCAATTTGATGCTTCATTGTGTTAAGGAGGACTTACGACAGAAGGAAGCTGCTTTCGATCAGATTGAAGCTACCTTGCCCTCCATCATCCCTGTGCAGCATCTGGCACTCTTGAAAACTAGCAATGCCTTCATAGACACGATTACGGATCTTTGACATGCCAAGCATGTCATCAGAAAGTGCTTGAAGCCATGGGGTGATGCCACCTTCCAGATATCTCAGGGTTCTCATGACGCCATCGCGCGACTCAACCAGATATTGGAGCAGGTTACCACAGCTCCTAAAGGCCCTGCCTCCCTAAATCTTGTTGATATCGCAAAAAGTGTTGCTGCCCAAAGTTAGGAAGTGTTACCTCCACTAATCGTTGCCTTCAATATCTTGCGTGCGCAGATAGAGACTTCACCACCATAGTGACTCGGGACGAATCACAAGATTGTGTTGGGGGAATTTTGGAATAGGGTCTCCTACGAGCTGCGAAACTGGTCCAATTTTTTATATTTTTTATTATATTTAGTCTAGCGTAGGGGTTTTGGGGTGGTTCAAAGCCTCGAAAGCATTGTAATGGGTCAAAGGATAAACCTGGGGTCCGAAAACCATGGTTTGCGGACCGTAGAAAAGTTTAGGCTAGATTATTATAAATAAAGGAACATTTTGAATTGTAAGGGGAGAGCAATGAAGATCTATTGATGCGAATTGGGGTTTATTAAGTCTATTTGGGTTTTTGGGGAAGGACTCCTGCTGGCTGTGTGTGTGGAGATCCAGAGTCCTGCTGTGTGTGGACCTTGCTGCTATGTGCGCAGGCTGGGATGGGTATTGTAAGAGGGAGTTGATGAATTGATGAATACAAAAGGTTGTTTGAGAACTGAATCTATGTGTATTGTTTATGCGAATCATTGGTAATTGCTATCTTAGGCATATTCTATATTCAGCTGCGAAAGTTCTGTGTAAGTGTTTTACTGTATCTAGATCTGTTTTGTTTTGTTTTATGCAATATTGAGCTATTGTCTTGAAAGTATATGATTATTTAGCACCATAGTATAATCAATCTTGCGCATGTGAATGCGAAAGAGACCTATAAGTCCTGCTCGGGGAGATCTAAACATCTCGAGGCAGGACGCAACTCTGCTTGCCTTACCTATCCTTTCTTAGGGTGCGGAAACCTAGTTCCAACACCCACCCATACTACTTCGGGTGAGACTTTGACATGCGCAAGTAGGTCACTGCCGAAAGGGAAAGTAGTATAGGGGTTTGTTGGAAAACCTTGAACTCCGAACCTGGGTCAGGACCCCTCGAGCCAACACCTCTAAAGGGACTAAGTGCATTTCATATGCAGGTAACCCCATACAAGGTTGCTCTGCAAAGCACTTCTCGACATCTATGGGTGCATTGGTCACATTGGGAGCGAAATTCTCATTGTTCTGGAATCTCCACTTGGCCAGTGCCTTCTAGAAGAGTTCACATGTGTCAAACTTCGAGTCCATGTGTCCATTTTACATCTACAAAATTGGGAACATATCTTGCCTATTATTGGAAATTCATTGATTGTAAAACTACCTCAACCTATCTATAAATTGAGCACAGATATTGGTGTTTGATAGGGAATAATTTTGTAGAGAAATGCTAGTGGATTTTTCATTGAGGAGATTGATTTAAGTGACAATTTTCTGGAGATATCTGCATTGTGATTAGGTTGGGATGTTTTTGGATATGGTGACACAAAATTAGTCATTTGGTTGTAACCTCCCCTTCCATCATTAATAAAGAATACAATTTAGCTTTCCCTATATGCATCTATATTGGCTTTGATTTTCCATATTGCAAGATCTTAGTTGATTTATATGGTTTATGCTTTACTGGTTTAGTAAACTAACTTGAATAGACATATGTATTATTTCTATCTTCTATTGTTTAGTGTTCATTCCTGCAGGAAATATTTTGCACAGCCGGCTGGAATTTGAAGCTACAACGGAAGCGATAGAAGGAATCATTTGGAAGCGCTTGGATTCCAAGTAACTATCTAATCCATTCTGTGTGTCTGTTCTTAGTTAGGAAAAGTAGTCATATAGTCTTTAACCTATTGTTCTATATTAGCACTTTTCTATGGAAGCATGTTTTATCCGTAATTCACAATTATGTCCAAAAAATTGGCTACTCAACTAGGAAAATTAATCTTTATCCTAGGTTTTTTAACCTCTGATTTTCTCTATTTATTCACCCAGTAGTTGTTACTCACAAAGATTAGACTTTTTAAGATCCAAATTTGAAAAATAAGTGTGTTAAACAACTTTTTTTTTCCTTTGACACTGCGCCCAACGCACTCTTGGATAGGACACAGTGCTTTGCATAGCATTGTCTCCCTTTATGGCCTGCGTTGCAAAGCAATGTCTCCCTTTAGAGACTGTGTTTCCTCCTGAATCCATCCAAATTCCCTTGAATTTTTCTTTGCAGTTTGTTTCAGTTTGTTTGCTGATGTATTTTGAAACGCCTGAGCCTCATATTGACTAGTGAATTCATCTACCTCTTCCTCCTTTGAAAGAAAATTTGTTCAATGTTTTTTTAAAGAATTTTTCTTTATCATTGGAAAGCTAATTTCAAAGTATTTTTATTGTCTCCTTAGATCCATTTTATTTTGAAAAAGGAAATTGTCGTAAATTCTTTGTTTCCTGATAGGAGAAATTGTCGTAAATTCTTCATTTCATGGTAGGCGAAATTGTTGTTTCATTCCTCATTTTTCCTTCAAAAGAGAAATTGTTGTTTATATTCTTCATTTCTCAAAAGTAAAAGGAATTTGTTTTTATTGATTTAGTTCACTTAGTTTATTTTCTGCATTCATAACATTAAAGGAACTAAAATAAAAATCTGCATTTGCATGTAGTGGTTTGTGTGTTTTGCAAAAATGAACAATTATGAAATCTGCATTTAGTTTGTGTTCTTTGATTTGTTTGCTCGTAAATTGTTTTCACTTTCCCTCTAGTACCTAGGATTTTCATTGAAAAACTAAAAGTGAAAGATTGCTTATCATTCTTAGTTCCATTTTAGGAATTTTCCAATACATCATCATGGTGAACCTTTGAAAGCAAAATTTTTAAGCAAGATCAGCATAAAATTAATCTCAATTTACCTAACAAAGAATTGGAACCATAACGATAACATTTAGAAGGTCTAGGCTAGAGACGTGTTCCGACGTTGTAAAACATAACAGTTGTCGTTAACTTGTCTGCAATACATTCTGAGTGTGATACCTTACTCCACGTATGTAAGTATATCGTAGCTCGTCCACGTACGTTCGGGTATATCGGGTGGTGTTATAGTACAATAAGTATAAAGGGGTGCTCTCACTGTGAGGTTTCGCATCAGACAACTCTAATACGGACTTGGGCCTCCACGTACCTTTGGGTATATTTGGGAGGAAAAATTTTAGGTGTTATCCATCCATAGTGAACCGAGTCGGCTGCCTTGTAAATTGTGATACACCGAATACAGCGTTCGGGGAGATTTCCTTCCCGTACTTCTTGGTTCGCCAGGAGGTATTTTGCAGTTCATAGTTTCTTGGTAAACCCTTTTTCCTAGCATTACCGTTTTATTTTGTTTATTTATTTTTGGTTAAAACAAATCAGTAATCATGGAAGAACAAAATCCTTTCCCCCGTCGTTTGTGTAGACTAGCGTTAAAACCACCTTTACCACCAGAAGTTACTTCTAGTAGGTGAAGGAAATCATGATCTGTCGAATCAAGTACAATTTGTACCTCTAGTGAAACATCATTTTCCCATAAACTAGAGTTAGCTCAAGTTGTTACTATACATCGTGGTTCATCTACTGTTGTCAAAATAGAGTCTTCATAGCTACTCGTGGTCACGATCCATCCAACCAGTGAGACCATACCTCTTGGACCCGACGTTGTTCAACCAGAAATTTATCCAGATCCTATCTCTTCCTTTCCAGAACATTTGAATCCTGAAGTTGTACAAACGGAAGTTGTTCCTACCTTGGTCATCCCACAAAGTTCTGTAGTGGTGACGGACCTTGAATGTCACCACAACACCTATACTTTCGGCGACGCCACCTTTGGTGACGTTCAGTTTTTGGTGACGAAGGCTCTTTTGACCGTCACCAATGAGCTTATGGTGACCATTTTTGCCCCTCACCAATGTGCTTTTTTCTTGTAGTGGCTATTGAATCTCCCATATCACACAATCAACCACCTGAAATATATTTTGGTCCTGATGGTGAAATACTTCCCCCTGGTTTAATTACGATTGAATAAATCTCACAAGACGATACACCTTTAACTCCAACCCATTTTTGGGAGGACCTTTACCTGTATGAGTCTTTTTCTCAATTGACACCATCTGCTTTTGTTGATCTTGTTCCTTTTCAAACTCCTGTCGATTCAAAAGGGTATACATTTGTTCAAGTAACCATGTCTGAACCAACATCTTCGGTTGGGCCATCTATTCCAATTACATCAGCTCCCGCCCTAGCTACCCAGTCCATGTTTACCACTTCACGAAAGTCATATTTTCATGGTGGCCCTTTGGTCCCATCAGGTTACAAATCATTATCTAGAATTTTATCTGGTGCATCTTCAAATCCATGGACTTTACCAATGTCATCATCTGGTATTTTAACTAGTAATCCTATCGTAAGTACTGAACGACTTGATTCATTATACACATCTTTGGGGCAATATCAAGCTGGTCCTTCTGGGTCTATTCCTTCAAGTACCATATCAATTGGACTCCCAGCATTTGGGGAGAAATATTTTCCATCTTATTATCCTCCTCATGTTGGGGGGAAACCTTTGGTCACCAAATATGACAGTACTCTGTCACATTTTGGTCAATCAAATGTCAAAATGAATGTTTGTCAATGGAAATCCACTCTGCCTATCTAACCACAAATGGCTATGCAATCGTATCAATTAGTTCAACCTGTTACACCCACATCATTTCCACTTGTTAATACATCTTTACCTCTGTTACAGAATAAAAATGTTGTAAAACCATATCAAGCAGGTCCTTCAACTCAATATCCTCAAATGTTGGGTCCAAAGACTCCAAATCCTTTGATTAATTTACAAGAAATTGTATTTAGAATCATATATTTACAAGTTGGTTTACCATTTTATGGGATGTCACAACCACAATCTGGTTATACCTATCAACCGAATCCAAGCCATCTTAATTTGGGATATAACATTGGTGGACAGATCCCTTGGAATCCACAAGCGCAAATTCCTCAAACTTCATTTCAACAAGTATCATATCCAGGTTTTGGTCAATAGAATCCTCAAGTGTTTGCCTTTCAAAACAACCCCTATCTGGGTTACCAACAGTAGATTCCTTATGTTGGTGCTCAAAGGCTTGTTGCTCAAGCAATTCCATCTTACCCTGGCTATGCTCAACCTGACCTTAATTGATAGTTGCCTTTTATTGCAACTTTAGAGTTACCAGATTTCAATCGGCTAGCTAATGATCTAATTAATTATGCTCCTTGGTGGCCGGTGATACCTCACAAATTACCCTCGGATATTCCTAAGTTCAATGGAAACCCTAGAGAAGATCCGTCGACTCATGTCATGACTTATCATTTATGGTTTTCATCAAACTCCCTGAATGATGATTTTGTTCGACTACGTCTTTTCCAACATATGCTCATAGGTCCAGATGCAAAATGGTATATTGAAGTACCTAGAGCTTCTTTTGATAATTTCACAGGCCTAGCTACTATCATTTTGACTCATTTCCAGTTACCCATCCAATATGAAACTGGAATGGAACTCTTGACCAATTAAAAATAGAGTAATGCTACTGATATTTCTGATCATATTCATAAGTGGTGTCATCGTCGTCGAATGGTTAATACCTTTGTTATGGATCAGCTACTTGTTGAATGGTTCATTAAGTCCCTGTTACCATCTATAACTGAGGATGTGGCTAAGGGTGGCGTCATCAGAGAAGAGAAAGTTACCGCTCGTGCCCAATATTTAGATTTTATTTATACTCAGTATGGCATGCTCTATGAAAAAATTCCTAACGCACTGAGATATAATTTTACTATTCCTCCTCAATTAAAGGACTCTCATGCTGGAGACGGCTTGATAGGCACTACAAGTACACATCACACTATTGTATCTGATCCTGCTCATGCTTCCGAAATTTATGTCATGTCATTTGACAAAGGAAAAAGTGACAAGCAACCAGGAAGTAAGAAAAATGGGAAATCTAAGAAAAATCAAACTTCTAACCTGCAGGAAAGATCATCTGATCAATCATCTGGACCTCGGAAACCTTGTTATCCATGCATGATCTGTAACGAGGAACACTTTTTTAGGGATTGTCCTCACCGCGCTGAAGTCTTAAAAATCATCAAGACTTCCTATGCATCAACTGTGTTGACAGACCCATTTCCAAATCCAGACACAAACATAGTTTCCATGGATCCAACTCCTAGTTCCCAAGTGTTAATGTTATCTTTCACAAAACCTGCAAAAAATATTTTGGTGTCAATGTGTAATAAATATTATGGTAGTCAGGCCATTGATCAACCTACTACCTCGACAATGAATCCATATACAAAATCAGTACCGCCTAATGCTATTCCTGAATTGAAAATCAAGCCACCAAAGGGAGTAATTCATAAATCGACATATAACCATCAAGCAAGAGCTTCACAAAATTATAATATAGTTGAATATTTGGCTCAATCACCTTCAGCTATGTCTGCTCTTGAGGTATTACAAAATTTTCCCTTCCAAAAACAGGCTTTATTGTCGACTATTGGTGGAATTGATCCAACTGATTCTAATATTGTCGTCTTTAATCATACAGGCTATGTGCTGCAATTACCAGTAGAATTGGCATTCTCCATACAAGTAAATGTTCTCAATCACCTTGTTCATCGCACTATTATTGATGAGGGAGAATCTACATGCATTATGTCTCTAATTTGTTGGAAGTCACTTGGCTCATCGCGCTTATCATAATCATCAATGACACTGAAGGCATTTGATGGATGTACATATAAACCTTGTGGTATTATTAATAACCTGCACATTGAACTAGGGGGGAAAACAATGAATATTGATGTTGAGGTCGTTGATGGACCCATTGACTAGAATATTTTACTTGGAAGGCCATGGGTAAATGCAATGACTACAATTGTTTCTACATATTTTAGAATGATTGCCTTTCCACATAAAGGTACTATCATAGTCATTAATCAACTATCCTTCTTTGCCTATGCTTTGCAGGTAACTGGATGTGTACCTTTCATTCACATACCCCAACTAGAACTTCAGAACATTGGTGTAGGACTCTTAAAGGATTCCACTTTAATGGGAACCTTTGCATTACTGCCACCTGCGACGTCGACCAAAATTGCAAGTATAGAGACCTGCTACATGATCTCTTCCACTCTATCTAGGTTAAGGGAGAGTACGGGTGATTCTGATATTTCTACGTTGGATGAGTTTCTGCCGCCCAGCCCTATTGAGCTTGCATAGAAATTAATCTATGTGGCTTGGGCGGCAAATCCAAAATCAGCATCGCTGAGTGTTTGGGTTGATCGTTCCTTAGATTTTGGTAATCCATATGATCCATTTTCCTCAATGTTCTTGATAGATGAGAATATTTTGGAAGCCATGATGTTACAAGGAGAGCCATGGGAATATTATCATCATCATTCCCATCTTCCTGATTATGAATAAAATAATCTTAGTGAAATATGCCACCCATCCATAAAAAAATTCTTTTCGAATTCTTTACCCATTAATGTAATGGATTCCGAGTGAAATCTTTCAAATATTAAAGAAACCATTTCTTTCGATATTTTGACAAAACCTGGCGTTGTAGAAAATATTCATGTCGGTGTATCTTGTTCTCCATCAGAACTTGAATCATATCACTCTCTATTTCGTGAATTTCGTGATGTATACGCTTGGTATTATGAGGAAATTCCAGGCATATATACTAGTATAGTTGAACACACTATTAATATGTATCCTGATGTCAAACCGGTGCGGCAACGGCTTCGTCCTGTTCATCCAAAGAAATCTGCTGCCGTCAAAGTAGAAGTTGAAAAAATTTTGCGTGCTGGTTTCATATACCCTGTTCCACTAACTGAGTGGGTTTCCAATATCGTTTCTATCATGAAAAATCAAGGAACCATTATAGTGTGCATCGATTATCGAAATGTCAATCTTGCTTGTCCAAAAGACAAGTATCCTACTCCCTTTATCGACCAGATTATTGACGATTGTGCTGGATGCAAAATATTTTTGTTCATGGATGGATTTTCCAGATACAATCAAATCAATATCTGCCCAGATGATCAACATAAGACAACATTCATCTGTCCCTGGGGCACATTCGCTTATAGAAAACTATCGTTTGGTTTAAATAATGCTAAGGAAACTTTTCAGGGAGCAATGGATTATGATTTCAATGGCATCAAGCACATTGTTCAACCATATCTAGATGATTTACCAGTGCATTCATGAAATCAGACTAATCACCTAATGCATTTGGGAGCCATTTTTTTACGCAATCAACACTACAAAATACGCCTCAATCCACATAAATGTGTGTTTTGTGTTGGTTCTGGTCATTTTCTTAGATTCTTAGTCTCAAAAGAAAGAATTCAAATCGACCCATTGAAGGTTCATGCCATTCTTGATTTACATGCGCCGTCAAACTTACTTCAGATACAGAAACTTCAAGGAAAGGCTAACTTCATAAGAAGGTTCATTCTGAACTACGCCGAAATGGCTAAAGGATTTACTTATTGAAAAAGGGGGTTCCCTTCCATTGTGACCAAGTTGTGAAAGCTTTTTTTGATGCTGTCAAGGACACTCTTGTCCGAGCGTCATTAATGTATCCCCCTAATTATCAAAATGATTATTTCCTATATATCTCCGCAACTGATACGAACATTGCTATGGTATTGGTCCAAGTAGAAAATGGAATTGAACATCTGATCTATTATTTGAGTCATAATCTCAATGATACAGAAGTTAAGTATTCATACGTAGAAAAGCTTGCCTTGGCAGCATTTCAAGCTGTCCAAATATTTCACCATTATATCCTGCTCTGAAAAACCACTATAGTTTCGAATTGCAACCCCGTGACTTATATCTTGTCACGTCAATTTTTGGGGGGGAAATATTCAAAATGGATTGTCATTTTGCAGGAATTTGATTTGGAATTCATCAAATCCATGTCAAATAAGTGTTTAGTTTTGGCCGAGCTTCTCTGTGACCTTCCCTCTAATAGTACTGCAACTACGTCGGAACCATCAATTCTAGAAGAGTCTCTGTTTCTGATCGGATCATCTAATCCTTGATATGAGGATTTCATCATTTATCTCCAAACCCAAAATTTTTGACCTGATACCTCTCGCTCTGAGCAGCGATGTATTTGATACCAAGCCAAATATTATCTGATCATCGGAAATACACTTTATCATCATGGTGTCGATACCATTTTAAGGAGGTGCCTCACTCATGAGGAGGCTAAAAAAGTATTAAATGATTGTCATGTTGGGGCATGTGGTAGACATTTATCTGGATATGCTACCACATAGAAGATACTCCGTGCCAGTTACTTTTAGCCTACTATTTTTCAATATTGCATCCTCGCGGTCAGAAGTTGTCATGCATGCCAAATTTTTTATCGTAAAATCCACAAACCGCCAGTACCAATGCATCCTATTGTCTCCGTGGGACCATTTTCGAAATGGGGTATTGATTTCATGACATGTAACCCTCATTCGTCTAGGGGGCATGGTTATATTATTGTTGCAGTCAACTATTTTACCAAATGGGCCGAAGCGATGCCTACATTCAACAACACACGATAGACAGATGCATTGTTTTTCTTTAATAATGTTATTACATGGTTTGGGGTCCCATAGGATATAGTTATAGATCATGGGAAGCATTTTTGCAATCACATGATGGCTAAACTAACTGCCAAGTTAGGATTTTCACATAATAATTCTACTCCTTATCATCCACAATCAAATGGACCAGTTGAGGCTATCAACAAAATTCTTAAACGTATGCTTCAATGAATGCTAGGAGTTCGTAAAAGAAACTGGAATTTGATCCTGTACTCCGCCTTGCGGGCGTATCGAACCTCATTTAGAAACACAACTGGCTTTACTCCTTTTCAGTTGGTGTATGGTATTGAAGCTATCTTACCAATCCAATGTGAAATACCATCGTTAAAACTCGTGATTGACTTGTTACATGACACCTTAGAAGAAGAAGCACGCATCCTTAACCTCATCCATCTTGATGAAATGCCTCATGAAGCCCAATTGGCCAACGAAGTGCATAAGAGATGTATAAAGGCACAATACAACAAAAATTTCTAGCCTCGCACTTTCTCAGAGGGTGAATTGGTCCTTCTTTATGATCAAGAAGCTGATGTAATAGGAACAGGAAAGTTTGAGCCATCATGGCATGGCCCCTTGTTGACGGGAAAAAATTTCCGGCCAACAGTAGGGGATCTCCCCGGTAGAAAGTCCCAATTAGACCTTGAACCGTTTGGAATAGGGATCCCGTCCGGGGTGTGGGTCTGGCTACCACTTAAGTCACCTTCCCTTTGGTCTCAAAAGAACTCGATCGAACCTTTGGACAAACACTTATTCACATGATACAAGATACATGGTTGATGCATTAAACACGTATATAACACTATCCGTAGCAAGAAAAATAATAAAGCATACATGCCGAAGTTAACAACACATCTTTGGGGTTATGCTTGTAGGCTATTCTGACCACAAAAGAAATAGTTCTTTATGGCGAGATGCCCCTTTACTTCCTGACAGATAAAACGAAATGCTAATAAACAAAGTCATTAACATCCATTAAGCAAGCAATAAATCTTAACATCCTTAACACAAGTACAGGAAACCATGATGCATAAATGGTGCCATTAAAGAGTGTAGTTTCATTAATCAAAATATGTTTGAAACTGTATGGAAATACTCATATTGTTCGCACAGCAAAACACATCATATCCAAAAGGAGTTTCAACAAGTATCTGTATTCATATGAAAAAAGAGTGTTATCTTTCAATACAATTTTGTATAGCTCTTGAATCCCAAAAAAAAGATCCTTTACATTATCCCCAGAGGGAGTTTTATAGAAAAAAACTTGCCCTTTGGGCTTCCTGACTGTTTGCCTACCTGCCTGTTGAGTTGCCTTGCGACCTGGAAGGAAACTGCGACCTACGACTTGGCAGGTGAGTGCGACCTGCGACTTGGCTGGGTGGTGCGACCTGCGACCTGCCTCTAAATGCTACCAGCGACTTACTGCCACTGGGTTATGAAGATGAGCATGCAATTGTGAGGTCAGGGGCATCACTCTTCTATCCTTTGAGGAAGTCTTTCCAGGTCTTATACTCTGCTACTAGGGGAGAAATCGAAGGGACCTCTTCTTTCAACCGATGAGTGCACTCCAAAGCATTTGGGACTAGAGTTTCCTTCTTCTATGAAATCTGGTTGGAAAGAGAGGTGAGCTTGGTGTAAATCCATACTGGCGTGACAAGGAAATGACCCAGGTTTTCTTGTGACGCTGCAAGATCAGGATCGGAAGCAGCTTGCTTAATGGGATGCAAAAATGACTGGATCTCTTGATCTAACTGTTCCCAGGTTTTCCCCTCGTCCAATTCCCCCAGCAAAGGAATGTGGTCAAGGATGTGCATCGAGTCGATTCCGCTGATTAGTCGTTCGTATGCAGACATTACTTTGTCTAAATCCTTGGATAGCTTATCCTTGGACTGCATTTTCATGCAGATTTTGACTTTGGCATCTTGCGTATGAATCCAATATTTCTTTGGCAAATGCTCAAGAGCCTAAGGGTACCACACTGTCCAATCCATCATTCTATCCAAGGCAGCTGAGGCCTCCTTCAGCTGCTCGTGCTTCTACTTAGTCTTCGCTCGTTCTCTTACCAATGGGGCGACTGTTTGTTTTATGGTGAACATTTCCCCATACACTTGCTTCATGTTTTCCTCTAATACGTCGCACTCCCTTAGAATGGCAATCGGAACTTCATTGACAGGGGGAGTTTTGTTTCGGAATTTTTGAACCTCCTCTTTCAATGTCGTCCTCTCCTGTTCTACCCCTTTCTCCCGCTGCTCTGCTTCTTGTATTCTATTTTGTAGAGAAACAATCTCTCTACTCATTCTGGTCACATTTTCTTCTGTGGCCACAGCGAAGGTTGTGCCAGCCGATGCTATCATCACAAGATTAGTCCTAGTATCAAGGACTATGTCTTTTCTGGTTGCGACTATGGATGCGGTGGAAGGATTTTGCGCCAGGCTTCTTCTTTTCTCCTATCAGATTTTGAAGGAGAATTGATTAAACGTGAGCCTGGTGAGGTCGAACACCTCCTCCTCTTGCCCCTGGGTGGAGCTGACATCAGAGAGAGTGGCTCGTGTACTGACTAGAGGTACCTCAAGGGGAGATACTTCGATGTCTTCTAACATTTCATCCTCTTCTTCTTTCTTCTTCTTTTCCTCCTCTTCCCTTTGTAGGCATTCGACTTCCACCTTCTCGTGTTCTTTCTTCTGCCGGAGCTCTGCTTCTGCCATTGCTTCTAATTCGGCTTTCCTTTTCCGCTCGGCTGCTGCAACTTTCTCTTCTTTCTTCTGATGGTCAGCTTCTACTTTATCTAACTCTTTCTTGAGTTCCTTTTCTGCAGCAGCAAGTGCCTCTTTTTCCTCCTTTTCCTTCTTCGCCTCCTCGGCCTGCTTCTTCTTCTATTCTTCCCTTAGGTTCTTCTTGCGCTTATCCTCATCCTCTTTCATTTTCTTTTCTCTCTCTTGCTAGGCTTTGGCCTCCATTTCTTCTTATTGGATAGAGGGACTAAGCCCTGTACTGGTCTGAGGCTTCTTAGCTAGAGAGGAAGAGGCACCTCCTAATTCACAGCTCCTTTTTTCTAAGGTTTGGTCATCCGGGTCTTCTTGGCCAGAGTCCACCCCCGGAGCAAGTTGTTTGTCTTCATTGTACCAGTTCCTTTTTTCATCTTCTCCCAGGCGTTTAGTATGCTGATAGTTCCATTTGAATTTATCCTTCTTGCAATGTTCAGGAACTATCCTCTCCGGGTCGCATGTTTGGTATTATAAAGCCTCGAAGCGATAACTTTTCATCTCTTCTCCCTCTGTCTCTACCTCTCTAAAGTATTTAACTATGTATGCCCTGATGGTGAGGGGTAGTGTGGGCCACGACTTCTTCTTACCTTTGGATAGGACCTTGAAGAAACCTGAGGACATTTGGAAACAAACCTCATGCATGAGCATTCTGTCTGTAACGAAACGGTGCATAGCATGTGGTGCCCTAAACGAGCCAAAGACTTGGATGAATGTATATTTGGCGAAAGGGAACCAATGTGCCACTTGTCTTAGCATCTCCATGGCTCGCCAAGACATGCAAGGAGCATATTAGCCAAATAATTTTCTGTATAGAGTGGGGATGAACACTTGGGAGATCGGCTCTATGTCCAGTTTATACCTGGATTCCCAAAACACCTTGGTTTGTAGATGAATTCCACGGGTCTATTTGGGATCCCAATTATGTACCCATCCCTCGAAGTGCAACCTCAAACAGATGGCATCCAATAAATAAGAGGCCATATAGAATTCGGAAGGCATTCCTGCATCTGGTACCAATTCTAAGGATAAATTTGTATGCATGGAGGTCATCAATATGCTAGCCTAGTTGAAACTGGTGCCATGCACTGTGACATATTCCATGAGAGTTGCCCATGTGTCATTGAAGGTGGTGGCATCGGGGCACCCGTACAATCTGCAAAGCATGGCTGCCACTAATTTATATACTTTTCTCAGGATCGCCACTGGATATTCCTGGTACTTCTTGACCTTAAATTTCTCAGGCTCTTCCCACCACTGCTTTATAGTGTCAACTATGGGAACCGCATGGGCGAGAGCCCATTCTTCTATGAAGTCTTCTTCTCGCTCCGGCAAAGAGTAATAAACATGGGCATCTGAGCCTTTGAGTGTTGCAAAAGCCTTTCCTTCGTTGTCTCTGATTATAAAATTCTTGGGATCCGTTTTCTGTATAATCCAATCTATCATCTCTGGGCACAGGAATATGGCTAGGTGAGCACCTATGAGATGTATCTTGGATCTTTTAACCTGTAAGTATATCTCCCAATCCAGGAGGTCTTCTGGGAATTCTGTTTTAGCAAATTCTTGGTACACTTGGTACCAACACATGTTGTCCCCTTTGGAAAATGTGCAAAGGGTATCTCTGTATATCGGGGGTGGGGACATTGGCATCTCCATCTCCACATCTCCCACTGCTAAGTGCTTGTCTTTCTTCTGGGACACTGGAGGTCCCATGTCGCTGGAATCCGAGAGGACATGTATACACTCCAAGTCTGCTTCAAATTCACCTGTCATATTCATGAAATATTCCCAAGATAATAAATATGCCATGACGATATAAGACCAATTATAGTTTATCAGTTATTTCAACTAGGACACAGGCAAAAGTGAATAAATGGCCTACTGGGTCATGGGGTCGCAAGTTGTAAGAAAATGGCCAAGGTGCGACCTTGCGACCTTGCGACTAGGTCGCAGGGTCGCGGATTTCAGGAAAATGATGAAGATGCGACCTTGTGACCTTGTGACTGGGTCGCGGGGTCGCAAATTTCGGGAAAATAGTGGAAATGCGACCTTGTGACCTTGCGCTAGGTCGCTAAGTCGCAAATTGCAGAAAAATGGAAGAGATGCGACCTTGCGACTAGGTCGCGTGATCTTAGGGTCGCAAGTTTCGAGAAACAAAGAGAGTGCGACCTTGCGACCTGGCAACTAGGTCGCGGGGTCGCAAGTCACGCTAGGGCTTGCTGGGGTTTTGGACGCACACGGTGTGGATTTTTTTTTCCCTTTAACTGGAAAAATACAAGGCTAAATGGTTCTAGACAAAGTCAAGGGATATTTTTTGGAGTAGGGTATAGGCCATGAGAAGCTAGATAAGGAACTGTGATGAGTTGGGAAAGTGTGGTGAAAACTGGAATCGGAAGGAAACCCTAAGCAAGAAATGAAAATAATGGCTGAGGTAAATGACAATTTAAAGGCTGAGGAATGTAGGGATTTGGCAAGAATAATCAAAAGGGAAAAAACAGGAGGAAAAAGGGCAACTTACCCGAGAAAATCGCGCTCCAGTCAACCTATCAGAGCTGTTTTTTTCTATCTGCTGGATATGAAAAATGTGACCTAGCGACCTCCAATATATAAAAAGGTCACACGTGCGGGCCATTAATGAGGTCGCATGTTGAGGTGGTTCGAGGGGAATGTGACCTCGTGACCTTGCAACCTGGCAACCTCAGGGTCGCGGGGTCGCAAGTTCGTGGGGTCGCAGTTTTCCACAAATTTAGGATTTGCGACTCACCGACTTAGTCTTCCTGAATTTTTACTTAACTTTTCTTTGTGCTCAAGGGGCTCCAAAAAAATTTTAAAGTGGGTGTTTTTTGGAGGGTGTTGTAGAGGCTACAACACCCCTATATTGTCAAAATAGTTCTTGCTAAGGGCGCCTATGAGTTGGTTGATTACGATGGAACTTTGTTGGCACATCCTAGAAATGGGTTGTCTTTGAAACGTTACTATGCTTAATCATGAGCGTAGTAATTTTTTGTATTATATTGTATATATATGATATTGATTTGCATTCAATATCTTAATTTTTTAAAGATTTTTCTTGACGTTAATAATCTACTTTACATTTCATCGCAGATGTCTGAATCTTCGAAACCCTTTGTTGGATATGCTGATGGTGCTATTCATAGTACGCATAATCTATCATCTGTAGCGTGGGCCATTTTCACTCTGAATGGAGAGTTAGTGATTTTTCAATGGATTTGTATTGGTAGATCGACAAACAATATCACTGAGTATAGCGCGTTGATTGAACTTATCCCTGATGTCATTTCATTTTGTATTAATTGTATCATCATAAGGTTAGACTCACAACTTGTGGTATTAAAACTTACTAGTGTTTATACTGTTAGAAATCCAACATTGCATAGATTTTTCCTTAGAGTTCGACTTTTGTAAAGACACTTTGATTTTATTCAATATCAACACATTTCCAGAAATTTGAACACATTGACTCATTCATTAGCTAATCAGGTTTTAGATAGACATTTGCAACATATGAAAAGAAAAAATTCACATCATTGAATAGGATTCCACAATAAACATAGGAAAACATTGAAATCATATAGATAGATAGTTATAGGTTTTTACAAAATTTTTGCCCATGACACATTGGTCATCTAACCTCAAAATGTATGCAAAAATGTCACAAGTAAACTAGTGGTGCTCGTGGTAACATGCTATAGATCTAGCTTTCCTATGAAGTAATCACATCCAGTGGTTAGGAACCCCAATAGTGTGTTCCTGCAGTCACCTAGGAAGCTATTCGATCCGGCAATCTAGAATCCCAAAGGTCAAACCCTCTATGTGCTGCTAAAGTTCAGTCAGAGTATCATCCATATTAAGATCCCGAAGGACTACTCTCCCAACAACCCTCTCTGCTAGCACATCTACTTTGCGCTCTGGTTCCACTATTGGTTGAACACGACCAACATCTGCATTACATCAAACATCTAGTTTAGTCTTGGGAAAACATAAAAATACAAAAACATGGTCAAAACCATTCTTAGCTATTGCACCCCACTGAGCGCCTTCTGGTAATGTAAATCTGGATCCCCTCGGAAAACAATGCCTGCATATGCATACTCATCGATGGCGACAATCTGTTGCTGGAACTAGGCAAAGAACACAGTCTATAACACAATGGTAGATTGGCATGCATGTCAACTCATGAGTTCTACCCATCTCTGCATCTGAGGATCTCTAGGACTAGCTATATCCAGTGTCACATGTTGTGGCTACATCAGTGGAATCAATTCCAAGGCGAAGGATATAAGGATGGAACCATAACTAAAAAATTTCTTCCTTCCTCCCTTTGCTTTATTCAGTTATTCCTTTATCTGAGATAGAATAGCTTCAGACCAGTTGAAGACTGTTGGTTCCATACACTCTAGCGCATACTACATATATGATCTATTCGCTACATGTAGTGTAACGGTGCCGTAAAGTTTTGTGATCGTGAAAAGGATAGTTCTCAAGGGAAAATCTCTAACCTCTTGGATGTTTATCTTTCCATATTTTCTTGGCTCTGACCCTGGATAACAATGTTGCAAAACATAATATCTCACTATCTCTCCTCCAACAACAGACCCTGAGAGAAAAATGGGCAAGCCTCTCCTTGAAAAACCTGTAAGAAAGTACACATCCTCGACTATTATAGGAACCACTTGGTTCTTAATATGAAATGCCTCTATAGTTGGATCCCATGCTCAAACTAAGAACTCCAATAGTTCTATTTGTTGCCTCATCCCAAATAATTTGAATTACTTAAGCAATCCACAATCTCTTAGGTCTCTTACTGTACCCAGATCATTTAAGGCAATCATATCCTGTTCTTCATGTTCTCTTTCCCTCTATATAATCATCATTTTAATCCAATGGAAACTTGAAATACAACCATAAGATACATTAGATTCCATTCATTGCAAAAAACTAGGTAAATTTTGGGCATAATGAGAAAATAAAAAACTTAAAATGCGCCCAACGCACTCCCTAACAAGAGATAGTGCTTTTCATATGCAAGTACCCTTCATTTTACCTGCTATGAAATGCAGGTTTTGACATTCAGGGGTGGGTTGCCCTCTTCTTGGGAAAAATTTACCCTAGGGGAATTAAAACCCTAAAAATTTGTAGAAATTGGAAATGAAAAGAATACTAAAGGAAAGAGTAGGTTCATATCACTAACCTGGATCAAACGGAAATGAAAACCATCCACGAAAACGATCACAATCAGCAGCTGGAGTTTGGGGGAAAAATCAGGTTCAAAGCTCCAAAATGCAAATGGTAACTATGGAATGGTAAAAATGAATAGTGAAACTACTTTTAATAGTCATTTAATTATTTTAAAATTGAATATATTGCTATGACTATAGTTTTATTATGTTTTTTCTCATGAAACAGGTATTCTTAATCCATTTGATGTTGTTCTGAACATGATATACAACTGATGAACATATTATTCGTGAAGATTTATTTCAAAGAATGACTTAACCACAAAGCATACTTTTTCTCCTTAGTTTTTGATCTTTATTAAAAATGAAAAAGGATTTGAAGCGCACTTTTATCTCTTTTTCAAGCTTCGATAATAGTGAAAAAGGAACCACTTGAGTCTTCTTTCAGCTCTTTTTAGTCTCTGATAATGTGAAAATATTGCATAGCACTTGTCTTTTCAAGCTCGTAAAATTAAATGAATCAATATCTACTCAGTATAAGTTTAACCCTTTTCCAAACTGAGATAGATTATTTACGAAAAAGGAATACCTTGGTTAAACATGACCAAAGAGGTTCTCTTAGATATTATTTTACACTTTTTCAGATCTGAGTGACAAATTTACGAAAAAAGTACTTATGGAGTTTTCTTTTTTCCTCTTTTTCAAACTCTATAAATATGAAAAAGGATCGAGTTGTCACTGTCGTTAAGCTCGTTAAAACATAAAATGGTGGCGGGCTTGTCCATCATGGCAAGAATCAAGTTTCATTCATCGCTAGAATCGTTAAATATTAAATAGAGATACTATATTCACCTGAAGGGTTGAATTATAAATCAAGCAAATGTTATCCTCAAGATTGTTAAAAAATAAAGAGGTACTGGTCGACAAATGACAGGGGAAAATTTGGGAAAAGTGAGCAAAATTCTTTATGGTAGCAAGTCACTCTTGAACATGACACTTCCTTCACTCCATGTCCGTGACTGTTTGGGTTGGGTAATCATCTTGACAGTTCATTCATACCTATGGTTCATCATACCTACACTTAGTTTTTGGGTCAATGCTGCAAACTCATCATAGTGTTGCTGATATGTTCAAGAGAAGTCATCTAATGAATAAACTCATCCTTCTGCAATACTCATAAACCTTTATTCTCATGACCGTCATCCCTAAAAATTGCTATATCAAGTCATACCCTTGTCTCCGAAATCAGTAACTCCTATTTTGCAATAAGGTGACTTCCTGTTGACAACAAATCATTATCCAGGAAGTTCACATAGAAACATCAGATTCCAGTACCATGAGGCTTGTTATAGCATCGACAAGATCCTCACTTCCGGACCTTTGACCGAAATAATTTGTTTTGCGTTCGACATCAAATCATCTATTCATGCCTTAGGAAATGTACTGCAGTACCTTGAGGGCCATTTTCATTAATGGTGGTTCTCTCACATTTGTTAACAGCTCACATCATTGGCTAGTAATCAAACGATGTCTTTCCATGTTCGACAACAAATCATATATTCACATGGCTAGACTTGTACCCGAATGACCAAGTGAATGAGATAAGAAGACCCCGGATCTAGTTTCAGCCATCCGGGCTGCAATTTCAGGATTTTTGTACACATAATCTATATGGTGACTTTACATATAGATCGTCATCCAAACATGGGCCTATATCTATAGGCATGTCTGCATTGGGAAAAATTCCAATGTCAACGACTTTCTAAATTATGTACATGTTATTAGATTGTTTATATGCTGAACATAGGAATGCCTACCCTTAGAAATTATGATCAAGATGATATATTGTGATATAATGTATTGTAAGATTGATGTAGATCACCACTCCGCTTCATCTCCAACTCATCACAGTGTAAAGCATATCAATCAAAATATTGTTTTTATTATTCTAACTTCATTCTTTAAGGGGAAATTGTTATAGGTCAATTTGGGCATAATCTCCAGGACTAATGTATAGGGTCTATCATCCCCTAACATTTCAATTTCTGTATGCCCTAAGACAAAGAACAAGACAAATCAATCAAGGAATTTCATCTGCAAAGGTTTCCAAGGTTTGAAGTTTATAATATATCATATGAGAGCTCATCAATGCTACCTCTAAAGGGACTAAGTGTGTTGCATATGTAGGTAGACCCATGCAAGGTTGCTCTGCAAAGCACTTCCTGACATCTATGGGTGCATTGGTCACATTGGGAGCGAAATTCTCATTGTTCCAAAATCTCCACTTGGCCAGTGCCTTCTAGAAGAGTTCACATGTGTCAAAGTTCGAATCCATGTGTCCATTTGACATCTACAAGATTGGAAACATTTCTTGCCTATTATTGGAAATTCATTGATTGTAAAAGTACCTCAACCTCTCTATAAATTGAGCACGGATCTATGTATTTGATAGGGAAGAATTTGTGTAGAGAAATGCTGGTGGATTTTTCATTGAGGAGATTGATTTGAGTGACAA
Source organism: Pinus albicaulis (assembly GCA_034641835.2). Classification (NCBI taxonomy): domain Eukaryota; kingdom Viridiplantae; phylum Streptophyta; class Pinopsida; order Pinales; family Pinaceae; genus Pinus; species Pinus albicaulis. The sequence goes on along the minus strand of CM076577.1, from coordinate 76,188,285 downwards.
TTTTCTGGAGATATCTTCATTCTGAGGAGGTTGGGATGCTGCTGGAGATGGTGACACAAAATCAGTCATTTCGTTGTAACCTCCCCTTCTATCATTAATAAATAATATAGCTTACTTTTCCCTATATGCATCTGTATTGGCTTTGATTTTCCATATTGCAAGATCTTAGCTAATGTATATGGTTTATTCTTTAGTGATTTAGCAAAATAACTTGAATAGACATTTGTATTATTTCTATATTCTCTTCTTTAGTGTTCATTCTTGCAGGAAATATTTTGCACAGCCAGCTGGAATTTGAAGCTACAACGGAAGAGACAGAATAAATCATTTGGAAGTTCTTGGATTCAAGTAAGCATCTAATCCATTCTGTGTGTCTGTTCTTAGTTAGTAAAAGTAGTCATATAGTCATTAACCTGTTGTTCTATATTAGCACCTATCTAGGGAAGCGTGTTTTATTCGTAATTCACAATTCTATCCAAAAATGATGCAAAATTTTATTTCTTTTAATTTTATGAATCTAGCCTTTGTCTTTGTTAAAACTTTTGTACATGTTTCCCGTAGGCAGTCCTTGGCTGCAAAAAATACACCAGGAAACCAACTCAACTGGATTTAGGTTCAGGTTGGCCCTTGAACCAGAGGGGGCTCCCTCAGTTATTATGAGGCCTTGTTTAACACCATTCACTGTCACCGAACAACAGAATTTGAAGCACAATGGCCAGCTTTATGGTTTTAATTGGGGGTGGTTGGCTATCAATGACAATCCCTATTCATGAATAAATCCCTCCTTCGCAAAGAACTTTCTCAAAGTGTCAGCTTCCAGCCTAACAGAATGACTTGATTTGTATAAGAATTTGACAGAAGAATGTAAGGAGATCCTTAATAATATAGCAACCAGACTGACTACTTAACCACTAGGGAGATTTGGATGCGTGTAGAAGATTTCTAAAACCCAACAAAACATATTCAGGAGAAGATAGAAGGACAAACAATAACCAGTTTCAAAGAGGAGCTTGATCAGACAGACAGTCTGATATACTAATCTCTTTAAACAATTATATTTTTCAAAAATTATAAAAACTATGTTTTCATAATAAACAAAATATAATCAATTCATTACAGAAACCTTTTGTAATTTAGATTTTAAGAGGAATTTACAATAACAGATAGCCCTGTAAATTAATCTCTTAATCAAATTACAACTTCACAACGACTTGAAAATGAAATTGAAATTCAATTAAATTTTCAATTGGATAACTGTACGTGAATTAAATCATATGAAGAAAACAGATATGGAAATACTGGAAAAACATACGAGAAACACAAATTATGTCAAAGCCAGAGCTGAAATACTTTAATTAGAATTTCTTGAGAAAATTTTTACAAAGCTGAAAAGGTCTTGGCCTCAAAAGCCCAGACTTATTATTACAATTAATCATATATATATATATATATATAGTAAAAATTTCTAAACTGATACAAACTTTTCAAGAAAAGAATCTTGAACAAGAAACTAAAAATAAAGAGTATCTCTAGAAGACTGCAGAATATTTTGAGTTGTTGGAAAATATTCTACCTCCAATTCTGGAAATGGATCTTTGACTGTTGGATTTACTGTTTGGAAATCTAAATATGATCCTCGGAATATGCCAATTAAACCGTTGATTTGTTGCTGCCATAAATTGTTGAGCAGTGGTGCGGTGGTTAAGCATATTAAATTCTTAATGGGATTATGGAGGGAATGATAGGATTTGATTAATTGATGGATGAAGTGGTAGCGTCAAAGTAGTGGATGGGTACTCATGCAACGATCAATTAAATGGTAAGCGGTTGCAGAAATTTTATTTTGGAGGGGGAGGTAGGAGAGTTTGTGGTTTTTCCTGCAGGGGGTCCGAAATCGTGTGGAGTTGCCACGTAATAAGGGAAGTAGTTTGGAATACAACTCTTTTCAGACCCCCCATGGTGATAAATTTTGGATGGTGGAGGGGAGCCGAAAGGCTATGAAATCTGTCGAATGCTGAAATATGAGTGGAGGACTGTCAGACAGTTAGGGTGGGCCAACTGCATCGCAAATCACAATCAAGATCAGATATAAGTTTGCAATATGATTTAAAGAAATAAATTTTTGATACGATGTCAAGCGGGGAAAGGGTGACGTGGAATGGTGGGGTCGAGATTTATAAAGTATCAGGAAATATGAAATGTGAGGGAAGTGACTTTGATGCAGCATTACTGCATATTTACTAAAATTCGCACAGATCTGTGGGTTATGGGCCCACAAAATTTCCTACCATGTGAAACTCATCACAAAACATGCCTCATCACACATCACAAAATATAACATTTCATATATTGGAAAAGATAACATTTCGAAGATCACAAAACATAACATTTCGCATATCACCAAACATAACATTTCGTAGATCACAAAACATAATATTTCACAGATCACAATACATATCATTTCGTAGATCGCAAAACTTAACATTTCGTAGATCAAAAAATTTAACATACAACTCGGAATACTTAATAAACAAAAAAGGCCGATGCGAAATTGCAATGGGATTTGATTAGATCCGTCCACCTTCCACTGCACACTTTTGTTCTGAAACCTTTGGAACTTTGGGGAAAACAAAATTACGGACTTTGGAAAACCATAATAATCCATGTTATAAACCTTTCAAAAGCATAATAATTATATCTCTCATAATTTTTAATCTTGGTAAGAAATTGACAAATTTTCACCGAAAATTAAAAATTTTAGGTGTGCCAAAATATGTTACAACATCGGCTGCAATGGGGACTAATTCCCCCTATGGGATGCATAGAACAAGTAGATCAGTTGCCTTTAACATTGGGCATGGAGTCATATTGTAAACCTGATCATCAACCATCATCTACCATAACCAATTCTCACAGATCAATCATGTCATTTGAATAGGCTGTTAATGCAGACTGCAACCCGAAACTGTGAAATGCAATCATATGCTAGTACTAATATGGATACTATTTCATACTAAAATCTGAAAACTTAAAAATTATAGACTAAAAATATAAGTTGATCTATCACACCATTCATTAAACAATGAACACGCTAATCTACTGCATACTGAAACTTTGAATATCTATTCAATCCCCACACTTATATCTAACTGAACTGGAAAATATTGCACTGTTAGGTGTAATCTGTTTTCCAATGTAACCAAGTGCGGAATGGATTTATTGACAAACCATGTTTCCAACGGCTGAAAATATAAATAATATATACAATATGAACATAAAATCCCATGGAAAAATTATACTCACAGGTGTACTTTAAAAGCAGCATCCTCTGCTAACATTTTAGATTTCTGACCATGGCTGAGAGGGAGATACATATACTGCTAAATATAAGTATCAACGAACCTTGCATACCAGTAAAGGCACCTGAGATCTGAAAAGAGTAGGATCGGTTTCCTAGTGGAATCACCATCCAGAAATTTGTAGTCGCCAGGTGAAAATAATACAACCAATACAAATGCCTATTCCTTGTTCACCAACAAGAAATATATCTAAACTTTATCGTACTCCAGGGAAAAATATCTTTGTTACTTCACTCCCCGACAAAAGCGCCAAATGTTGTACTTGTTTCCCATAGGCAGCCCCAGGCTACAAAAAATATGCTAAGAAACCAACTCAATCAGCTTTAGGTTCAAGCTGGCCCTTGAACTAGAGGGGGCTCCCTCAGTTGTTACGAGACCTTGTTTAACGCTAGTCACTGTCACCGAACAACAACCTTTGAAGCATAATGGCTAGATTTATGGTTTTAATTGGGGTTGGTTGGCTATCAATGACAATCCCTATTCATGAATAAATCCATCGTTCATAGAGTCCATTCTCAAAGTGTCAGCTTCCAACTTGATAGAATGACTTGATTTGTATAATAATTTGATAGAAGAATGTAAGGAGATCCCTAATAATGTAGCAGCCAGACTGACTACTTAACCACTAGGGAGATCTGGATGCATGTAGAAGATTTCTACAACCCAACAAAACATATTCAGGAGAAGATAGAAGGACAAACAATAACCAGTTTCAAATATGAGCTTGATCAGATAGACAATATAATATACTAATCTCTTTAAAAACTTATAGTTTTCAGAAGTTATGAAAACTATTTTATCATAATAAAAAAAATATAATCAAGTCATTACAGAAACCTTGTGTAATTTAGATTTTAAGAGGAATTTACAATAACAGTTAGCCCTGTAAATTAATCTCTTAATAAAATTACAACTTCACAACGAATTGAAAATGAAACTGAGATTCAATTAAATTTTCAATTGGATAACTGTGCATGAATTAAATCATATGAAGAAAACAGATATGGAAATACTGGAAAAGCATACGAGAAACACAAATTCTGTCAAATCCAAAGCTGAAATAATTTAATTAGAATTTCTTGAGAAAAGTTTTACAAATATGAAAAGGTATTGGCCTAAAAAGCCCACACTTTCTTATTACAATTAATCATATATATATAGTACAAATTTCTAAACTGATACAAACTTTTCAGGAACAAAATCCTAAACAAGAAACTAAAAATAAAGAGTATCTCTAGAAAATTGCAGAATATTTTGAGTTGTTCAAAAATCTTCTGCGTCCAATTCTGGAAATGGATCTCTGACTGTTGGATTTATTTTTTGGAAATCTGAAGATGATCCTCAGAATCTTCCAATTAAATGATTGATTTGTTTTTGCTAAGAATTTTTGAACAGTGGCGTGGTGGTTAAGAAAATTAAATGCTTAATGGGATTATGGATGAAATGATAGGATTTTATTAATCAGCAGATGAAGTGGCAATGACGGAGTAGTGGACAAGTACTCACGCAACATTCAATTAAAGGGAAAGTGGTTGCAAAAATTCGCTTTTGGAGGGGGAGGCAAGATCGTTTTTAGTTTTTCCTAAAGGGGGCCTGAAATCGTGTGCAGCTACCACGTAACAAGGGAAGTAGTTTGGAATACAACTCTTTTCAGACACCCCCCTCAGTGATAAAATTTGGATGGTGGAGGGGGGCCGAAAGGCTGTGAAATTCGTCGGATACCGAAAGATGAGGGGAGCACTGTCGGACAGTTGTGATGGGCCAACCACATCGCAAATCACAATCGAGATCGGATATAAATTTGCAATATAGTTTAAACGAATAAAGTTGCGATGTGATGCGAAGCGGGGAAATGGTGACATGGAATGGTGGGGTCAAGATTTATAAAGTATCAGGAAATATGAAATGTGAGGGAAGTGACTTTGATGCAGCATTATTGCATATTTACTGAAATTCGCGCAGATCTATGGGTTATGGGCCCACAAAATTTCCTACCGTGCACAACTCATCGCAAAACATACCTCATCGCACATCGCAAAATATAACATTTCATAGATCAGAAAATATAACATTTCGCAAGTCGCAAAACATAATATTTTGCGAATCTCAAAACATAACATTTTGCAGATCGTAAAACATAACATTTCGCAAATCGCAAAACATAACGTTTCACATATCGCAAACTTATAACATTTCACAGATCACAAAACATAACATTTCGCAAATGACAAAATTTAACATACAACTCGGAATACTTACTAAAAAAAAATGTTGATGCGAAATTGCAATGGGATTTGATTAGATCTGTCCACCTTCCACTACACACATTTGCTCTAAAACCTTTGGAACTTTGGGGAAAACATAGTTTTGGCCTTCAACAAACCATAATAATCCATGCTATAAACCTTTAAAATTCATAATAAGTATATCTCTCGGAATTTTTAATCTTAGTAAGAAATTGACAAATTTTCACCGAAAATTAAAAATTTTAGGTGTGCCAAAATATGTTACAACAAAACCAAGAGGAGCATTTAAATTGAATAACACAAACATGAGTTCTGCATACCAGGGCAAGGTTAAAAAAACTTCATCGATTTGTGAAGTTTCATGATCCTCTTGATCATCTAATGTAGCAGCAAAGTTGATATCTAATGCATGAAAGTTAGATTCAACCATCAACTTGGCTCGTCCTAGTCCTTTGATACGCTTAGTGGGTTTTATTTCTATGTCATACTCAAGAATCATAGCCATCCATTTACCTCTTTTACCATCTGGTCCATTTTGAGTTAAAATATCCTTGACCACTGAATTTGGTACATAAGAAATTATATGGGAATGTAGCATATACACTCGGGAATCTTTGATTTCTTTTATTAATGCAAAGGCTTGTTTTTCCATTATGTTATATTTCAATGAGGCATCCCTTAAAGCCTTACTAAAGAATGCAATTGGTTGTTCAAATCCTTCGTTGTTTTTTGGTAAAAGAACAATTGCAACAGTGTCTTTAGATGCAAATGAAAATATTATAAAATATTTAGTGAAATCTGGACTGATCATGACTGGTGCTTTTGTCAATTCTTGTTTAACTTGATCAAATGATTTCCTAGCTTCAATGTTCCATCTTATTTCTGAATCTCTTTTCAACATATTTGTTATATTTCAGAGAAGTTATGCAAGGTTAGGAATGAATATTCTTAGGAAATTTATCTTTCCAATAAATGATTGAAGCTCCTTAATGTTTCTAGGATGAATAATTTTCAAAATAGCTTCAATTATACTGAGATCAATCCTAATACCATCTTAAGAAATTAAATATGACCTATAATTTTTCCTTCTTCAAGGCCAAAAAGTGTTTTCTTAGGATTTGGTGAAATTCCAAACTTTATACATTTTTCAAACACTTTTCTCAGATGTAACAAATGTTCCTCATCAATTTTTGAATAGACAGTAATATCATCTAGATAGATCACAATAAACCTTCCAATTTCATCAGCAAACACAATATCCATTTCTCTTTGAAATGTGGCTCCAACATTCATTAACCTAAAGGGCATCTTCATATACATGAAGGTACCCCATGGAGTATTGAATTTTTTTTTATCCTAATCATCAGGATGAACTAAGACTTGGTTGTAGCCTAAGAAACCATCTATTAAAGAAATCCTACTAGATCTACCTACCTTCTATAATATGTGATCCATTTTTGGCAAAGGGTAGTTGGCTTTTAGGGAGACCTTATTAATATTTCTAAAATCTATGCATAACATGATTTCTCTTGTTTTCTTCCTAGTTGGCACTATGTTGGACACCCATTTAGAGTGCCTAAGTGGAACAATGATTTTAGTATCATACACATTTTTAATTTATTTCTCAATTAGAGGCATCATAACTAGATTTAATTTGGATTTTATTTTGTATAATACTAGTATCATAAGCTTTGAGGTCATCATAGCTCCAAGAAAAGACATCAATGAATTCTTTGAATAAAGCAATGTATTTTTGTTTTTCAATAGTTGGCAGTGATTTGGACAATTTTATCATTTTGGGATCCTTTTCATTACCTATGTTACACTCTTCTAAATCTTCCCCTGTGGGCTCAATATTAGGCTTCATAGCTACATCATTGAAATCAAATAACTCTTCTAATGGAACTATACCTCTAGGTAAAACATTATCCTAAACTGAAGTATTTCAAACTATTATTTCTCTAGATCTATTTCAAGAAATTCTAATTTATTTACAACTTTATCTACATGAATATTTACATCTGATTTTTCTAACTTTTTTTATACATTAGAATGTCCAACTATTTGATCTTCCAATTCACACTCAAAATCTATACTATATTCTTCATATTCATCCTTAGACTGTAGAAATGTTTCAATTTGTTTTTCATTTCCTAACACTTGCCAATACCTCATATTGTCTGGTACAGCTGGTCAATGTTTTACTTCGACTGTATATTGTCGATTGGGGTGAGGCATTTTACAAGTGTTGGCTATAAAAGCCAGACCATTTGCAAGAATATTTTTACTTCTAGGAATTTCTGAAGGTCATATTCCACAAAAAGTTCTATAAAATCAAGCACAACATTTCTGTATGCTCTCAATCTACGGTGCTTTGCAAATTATTCTCCTTTAATTTGTTTTATGATTAACTCAGAATCTCCATGAATGGAAATTCTTTTGGCACCCAATGTTTTCATCAATTTCAATCCTAATAGAATTTCTTCATACTCTTCCATATTATTGGTACAGTGAAAATTGAGCTTGTATGAATGACCTTCAGCATGATTGTTTCCTGTGTTTGAAACCCACACTCTTTTTCCAGAACCCTCTCTACTACAAGATCCATCAAAACTCATGTTCCAAAGAGTTTCGAGCTCAGTGCTTTGTTCCACTATTTGTGTTTGGTTTTCATCTGTTTAACAAATATCATTTTTTTCATTGGTAACCTGAGTATTGATATCTCCATCATTATAAAGAATTAAAGAGTCTAAATTTGAGTGGAAACAGTAAAGAGGATATTTCTGCGGTTTATCCTGACTACTCACCATGAATTTCATCAAATTTTCCCTATATAATCTTATTTTCTTACCAAACACTAGTATGGTAGAAATTTTCATGTCCATTTGTAGGGTCCCTTGTAATTTTAGTCCCCATGAGCATGATAATAGCATGCCATACTTAGGGTGTATATCTGCAACCACTATATCCATTACTATACTTTTGGCTGGGATTTGGGCTAAAGTAACACACAAATCTTTAATGAGACCTAGGCATCTTACTTTGAGGGAATCAAATGAATATAAATCTTTATAAGGTCTAGTAATGTCAAGTTCAAGTTTTTCCATAACAACTTTGGGAATTAAATTGTGTGACACACCTGAATCTAACATAGCATTATGAAGAATCTTATCATGAACATTTAGGCTAACATAGAATGGAGGAACACCTCCTTCCTGTGATTTTCCATCAAATTCTGGCCCAAATAATATTCAGGATGATGGTCATTCAAATTAATAATGTATGTGTTTTCCCCTATGTTTAGAGCTTTCATCACTTGAGATACGTATATATTTTTGTTCATTAACTCTGTTAGAGGAATGGGGATTTTTAGTTTTTCTAATTCGTTCTCAATGTTGAATGATGTTTGAATCTTACTCAAGTTCACAAAATCAGATTTATCAACAACTTCTTTTGATACAGGTTCTTTTTTCCGATTGGTGGTTGGGATATTAGTTTGAGTAGTTTTGGAAGTATTATCAACTATCTTTTTGGTAGGAGTTTCTACTGTCTTTTTGCCAGAACTATAAGTATTTTTCTTGGGAGAATTGTCTGTGATTTTCTTAACAATAGTATCAAAGGTTTTCTTAGCAGGACTCTCAGAACTCTTTTTGTTGGGGGTATCTGAAGCTTTATTACTCCTAAGGTTATATTGCCTATGGAATTCCATAATAGAATTTTCAAATTCCTATTTGTAATCATCTGATTCTTCTGAATCAAGCTCAAATTGGGAAAGTTTAAAAAAATCTTGTTCTTCTTGAGTGAGAAATTTTTTTTCACCATCATTAATATCCATCAAATTTATTTGGTTATATTCTACCTCTTCTACAATTTCCCTGTCATCATCATCATAATTCTCCTGAAATGGAGGTCTAATTTGTTGATCTGGTCACCTATGTTCCCTCTTTTTGATTTGGGGAAGATTTATTCTAAATTTTTTATTATGGTTTTGAGGTGCAGGATGGTTTTCTATAGGAGCATCCCTTTCTGTTAGGTTAATCCTTTCCATCATTCTTTCTCTTTTTCGAACTAGTGAATCTATTTTGGCATCAGTAGAAGAAGTTGAGGGTTCTTCTTTCATGGTCACTCTTCTTTTAGTTCTTATGCTTGCCCTTTTTTCTAAAAAATTGGCTTCTACACTCACTACATCCCTTTGAATTTCTTCTAATGTTGAAGAACTTCTCTCTCTCAGTTGATAAGACATGTCTACCTCAAAGCCATCTGGGAATTTGATTAAGGCTAGACCTTGTGGTGGTTTAATGTTTGCACGAATTGCATTGTATACACTATTGAATCTAGTGCAATAATCCTAAACACTTTTCCCAGGTGCCCTCCTAATGCTTTCATATTCTGATATAATATAAAGAGTGTTATTTTTTACTTCCCATCTATTAAGGAATGACTGATGGGATGCAGCGATATCATTGATGCTAGCAGGTGGCAAGGCTTTAAACCAATTCCTAACTTCTCCAGTGATACATTGTACAAAAAATATCATTTTGATAGTTTCCTCATCTACTTCCTAGAGTTCAAAACTATCATTCATCCTATCTACATGTTGTTGAGTAGTGATAGGTCTAGTTCCCTCAAACTGTGGAATCCTAGTTTGATAGTCATGTGGCATGTTTTACAAAGGACCTTGAAGGACAAGTGGAGCATATCTGGCTTCCATTATAGGTATATGAGGATGAAAAATATGTGGATTTATCAAGGGTGGTTGTTGGATGAAAGGTCGAGGTTGAATCAGAGGTGGAGGTTGAACTAAATTTTGAGGTTGTGGTGAAGGTGAAGGTTGGATTGTGGGTGAGGATTGGGGAGAATATGTGGTTTGAGTTGCTTGATGAGAAATTACAGGGGTAATAGTGGAAACTACAGAAGGGGTAGGACTTTTTTTCCTCTGAGATAAATGGGGTCAATAAATTATTTCAAAGCATCTATAATGTTTTGTTTTGTTTTAAGGTTGGAATTTTTGGATGACCAATGCATAGTTTTTTTTGCAACAACTGTGTTTAAACCTTTAGATAATATTAATTAATAAGGCAAAGAGTTGTTGTTTTATTTGACATGGTGATTTAGAATTGCAAGTGTTTAAGTAGAATATGTAAGAATATATGAATATTTAATTATTCAAATTGAATGTTTTAAATTATCATAAGTGTGAGAAATTTTAAACAATTTCTAAAAGTCTAGCAAAATATATTTAAAATTATGAAGATGTTGACAATTTATTGATGATAGAGACTTACATAAACATTTAGTTCAGTAAATCATTCTCTGATATAGATAATAACTTCAGGAAGAATCCAAGACAATTGAAACTCAATTATTCTCACCTAGTTATCTTCATAAAAATTAAATACATGTAGAAAATAGAATGTAATAATAAACAAGAAAACTCATAGGAGAACAATGTTGTATGAAACAAATCTATAATCCTTCATTTATTATTAATATTCATCAAAATCTTGTACATTGTTGCTTACAAAATTCTTATCCAAGGGTGCAACACTTAATAACTCGTAATGAGAGTTATTTATACTAGTTCTAAGACTAAGAAAATATCTAGAACTGATTACAAAAGTAGTATCAAATAATATGAAGAAGGAAACCAATGGATGATGTTTCACTTCTTTGAAGGAGGTTGTTGATGACTTGGCCCTTAAAATGTTGTTTTGATTTCAAGTTGTTAGGATAGAAGATTACTCAATTGTATCACACAATTTATCCCATATTTCTTCAGTTGGCATTTGAAAATTCACCATTTTTATAAATACTTCATCCACTTCTGTGTATCTTTTGAAAGTGGGCTTGTTAAAAAACATATGTCTAATCTCATGCTTGATGGTCAAATCAAACTCTAAGGCTTCCATAAAGGCCTTCCATGTTATTTTTCCACTGATTCCTACAAACTTAGCTCCATCCACTGCAATAGTATATAATTTCTTACAATAATATTCTAATTTTATTAACTTATCATTTAGAGCTACCAATCCTGGTAGTCCTTTCTTATTTAAAACATTAAACTTTGAATGAAACCTTTGGACAAAAATGTCCAGGGTTTGACATTTTTTCTCTAGTTGGTTAATCAAATTCTTCTTTTGTAAGACCTTCTTAATCTCTAAGATAGTAGTTGTTCTATCAGTAATGTTTATCTCTTCCAGCTCTTCTCTACTTTTTGAATTTAACACTTTTATCATATTTGTGGCTTCTATTGGCTTGGTCATCAAGGATGCTTTATGTTCTTCTATTTATTCTCTACATTGTATAAATTATAAAAACATATGTATATCAATGGATTCAATCCGATCTAACAATGTACTAAACCTAGATACTAAATCTCTTCTACAAATCAATCGCAAAAATTAAACATAATCGCCAATCACATGAAGCAAAGAAAAAATCAAATCAAACCACAACACAGATAATTTCATGGGGAAAGATTGTTGCTCAAAACCCCTCTATATTGTATTGTATATTAACCATGGAATCATGAAACAATTATAATGCACTCTTCTCACAAGAGTCTCCTGCACTCTGCTAATTGTCTCACACTGTCCTAGATAAAACTGGCGAACACTTAGCCAATTCTCAACCTCTAAATAGCCTACCTTTCTTGCGCAATTCCTAATGAATGCAATCCCTATACTTTAGGAATTTTGGCCTTTCTAAATTGTGCAAGGATCATGGGCACTCCAATGGATGTCTGGTTGCATGAAAGCAACCTACTAATCACACAACTGATAGTTAACCTCCCTTTAACCTTTGTGTCAACTGGGTCACCACTGGAATTGACATGCGTGTAGCTATTAATATTAAATCATCAATTGCATGGAAGATCACTGATGAATTAAATAATATTTAATTCACTTGATCTCTCGCTAGTGCAACAAACAGCTACAACTAGTTCAACTAACTCTAACTCACCTAAGTTAATTGATTACTCATGCATTAAACTAATGCACCAACTGCAACTCAAACTCCATAGATAATAGAATTAATTTGCATGCCTCACCAACTACCCTCAACTTGAAATACATGAGCTAAATGAGTTTATAACACTCAATTAACTGTTACAAGTGATCATGAGATAAGATTACATTTTATTGTCCAATTTAATTAAGGGAAAATTAAATTAGACACTACACCAAATTTAGCCCACACTAGTGTAGGTGCTGCTAGGACCTATTGATCCCACACAAGTGTGTGTGTTGAAATTTCTTGTTGGACTTCAACACTCCCTCTAAACAAGAAATGGATTATCTTCCACCCTGATCCTGCCTCTATGGTATTCGAATTTTCTCCTGGTGAGCACCTTCTTCAGAATATCTACATCCTGATATTCCCTGGGAATATACTAAAGTAATATTATGTGCCTCTGAACACAATCTCTAAAATGGTGGTACTAGATGTCTGTGTGCTTGGACTTATCATGAAACAACGGATTAATCGAGAGTTTAATGAAACTCTAGTTATCACAATGTATCACTGTCGGATCCATTTGAGAACCAAACAAACCAACCAGGATCTTTCTTGTCTAGATGGCCTCACATGCATCTTGACTTGTTGCCATCTACTCTGCCTTGGCTGAACTGAGTGCTACAGATTTTTGCTTCCTGCAGTACCAAGAAACTGTTGTCGATCATATGCTGAATACCCCTTCCGATGTGCTCTTTCTATTTTATGGACTACTTGCCCAATCTACATCTGTGAAGCCTTGAAGCTTCTCTCCCTCTGTCCATCTGTACCATAATCCATACTTTGTAGTGCCCTTGAGATATCTCAAGACATGATTCCCTACCTTCCAAAAGATCCTGGTCAGCTTAACAATATTTTGACTCAGTTGGTTAACTGCGTAGAAAATTTCTGGTCTAGTGTTAACCAAGTATATCAGTGGACCCACTAACTTCCTATAGACATTAGCATCCACTACTTATCCAGAAGCAGCATCCTCTTTCCTCCAATTTCCTGGAAGAGGAGTGTCCATGGGTTTACAGATATCCATGTGAAACTTACCCAGTATCTCTTTGGCATATTTTCCTTGAGAAACAAAAATTTCACCATCCCACTGCCATATTTCCAAACCAAGGAAATAGTGACGGAGTCCCACGTCCTTCATTTCGAACTCCCTTGAAAGATCCTCCTTGCAATAGTTTATTAGCTGCTCATCACCTGTCAAAATTAGATCATCAACATAAATTAAGATAATCAAGAGCTTAACATCAACCACAATCTGGTACAGGTTTTCATCCGCTTCATTTTTGGTGAAGCCCAACTCGGTGAAATAGCTGTAAATATGAGTGTACCAAGCACAAGTTGCTTGTTTCATCCCATAAAATGCTCTCTTGATTAGGCACAGATGTGACTCACTGTAAAAGATCTCGAAACCTTTTGGCTGCTATATGTACACTTCCTCCTCAATAACTCCATTGACAAATGTAGTTTTCACATCCATTTGACGATTGCGCCACCCCATCTGCACTAAGAGTGCAAGGATAAATATAATGGAAGAGTACCTCTTGACTGGTGCGAAAGTCTCATCATAGTCGATCCCCTCAACTTGTGAGAATCCCTAGGCCACAAATCTGGCCTTGTACTTCTCCACACTCCCATCAACATATTTCTTCACCTTATAGATCCATCTAGATCTAACCACTTATTTTCCAACCGGTTTTGGAACACTCTGCCATGCACTGTTCTTAACGATGGAGTCATACACATCTACCATAGCATCAACCCAAATTGGTTGTTGCACTGCTTCCTAAAAGGAATATGGTTATGTCGCAATACACTTGATCATAAGAGCCATGTATCCAGTAAACCTATCTGGAGACTATCTCTATCTACGCAGTGAAATAGGGGCTCCTACACTCTCTACTGCATCAAGTCTCAATCTATCAACTTCTGTGGTGCACCTTATACCATTTCTAGTGGATGGCTCTGCATGAGTGTTTTCTGGCACTCCATGATCCTCTGCATGTGGCTGCTACACATCTTGAGGTTAATTCCTTGGAACCTCACAAATATCCCAATCTCATTTGTTGGTTCTAGCTTCTTCCTAGCGTCTTTGGTCGCATGCACATAAAAATATGAGCCAAAAATATTAAAATGTGAAACATAAGGTTTCTTACCAGTAGAAGCCTCTTCTAGTGTACTCATTCTGAGTATCCGATGAGGACAACAGTTTTGCAAAAATTTCATTGTGTTGCATGCCTCCGCCCATAGATGCAACTGTAGGCCTTGATCATGCAACATCGCTCGTGATACACCCACAAATTTTCTATTCTTTCTTTCTGCGACCCCATTCTGCTGTGGGTTATGAGGCGCAATCAACTCTCTCTAAATTCCTTCTTTGCTGCAGAATCTTTTGATTTTATTGGAGATTTACTCACCACCATTGTTAACATGCTTCCTCGTGTATTTCTCCACTAGTGCTCTGAACTCAAGAAATTTTGAGAACGTATTATTTTTCTTCTGCGTGAAGTAGATCCAGCACTTTTGAGAAAATTCATCAACAAATATCACATAGTACTTATGCTTTGATATCGAAGTAGTAGATAATGGTCCACACACGTCTGAGTGAACTGTCTCAAGGATCTCTAAGGCTTGGTTCTCCTTCTCATGAAAAGTGGCCTTTGCATACTTCCCCATAGTACATCCCTAGCATGTGTCTGACTGCACAAGTGTACCCTTGGGAAGGCCAGTAGAAATCTGTTGCATGACCTTCAAGGCTCCTCGGTGAAGATGTCCCAATCTCCTATGCCAAAACTCACCCTCATCTCGACTCACCACTTTTTCTTCCTTACCCATCAATGCTACACTACCATCTACATCAAGTTTATAGAGATTCTTAACTCGAATCCCAATATTCTTGTCTTTTCCTATTGTTTTTTGTCACAGGAAATATTTTCCCTCACTGAAAACAACATCATAGCCTCTATCCTCCAACATTTCAACTGAGACTAGATTTTTCTTCAATCCTTGTACATGCATTACATCTTTTAATTGAAAGGATTTACCTGAATATCTATGGAAGGTAATTGTACCAATCCCAGTAGCACTATATTTCCTGTCATCACCCATTTCGATATGCATCTGGAGGTCCTTCTCCTCCAAGCTACTGAAAAGTTCTTTGTCTCTCGTCATGTGAAAGGATACACCACTATCCAAGTACCACATCAATCCCATTGCACTTGACACCATGCATTCAATGAGTGATAATTCAAGCTCAAATTTTGAGGCCAAAGCCTCATAAGTTGTTGATCCTGAAGTCTTCTTGTTCTTCTTCTTTTGTGGAAAATTAGTGGCATAATGTCCATGCTTGTGAATGTTATCACAAAATTGCACCTAATGGGCTTTTAATCAGACAATCTCATGTAACTATTTCAAGCCAATATTTTGACTGAAGCTTAGCCTCTTCACTCTGAGACGGCTCTCTCAAAGGTTTAATGATATTGAATAAAGATGTATTTAGATGGCTAACCATACTTGTAAAATAACTTGCTTATGATGAGTGTAGGTTGAATATAGTATCAGTATGAAAACATTGGGCTTATGGAGTCAACAATTTCAGTGATGTAGTAGTGATTTCACTTGACATGGAAGTTAAGGTAGGTAAGAGCTTTTAGTAGTAGTACACACACACATGAAACAGGACAATACACAGTCAATTTATCTATAAAGGAATTCAGAGCATTACATGAATGAATTCTGAGTATTATAGATAAAAACCACTGCAAATGATACACATAAAAGATATAGATAATATAGGAAGGCAATAAAAACTCAATCAGAATCTTAGGTTGGTCAAGAAACAAGTCTTTGTATTACTGAAACAACCAAATTACATAAAGTTGTAGTTTTGCCAAAAAGTCTCCAACCCTTGAAAAATTTGACTCTATGCCCTTTAATAGACTTTTTAAATCATGATATGGTCTGCCTCTTGGCTATATTCATCGAATTTTTTCCTAATGACACCTTGCATAACCATAAAACATCTATTTAATGAAAAAATGACAGTTATCCTACTTGACCGTCCTTTTCCTAATAGGAATCAAACTACTCATTATTACATTTAACAACCTTGTCTTCTAAAGAAATTACATATTTGAAAAATATGCCTTCACATGTTCGAATTGGGGTGTTGGGACTCATCACTACATGATCACTTAATTGACCTCCTCTAAAACTGGAAACAAAACCCTGTTTTTTAGACAAACTAGTCTTCATCTTCAACGAATGCTTTGGCTGGTATTTTGTCTTCATTTCGTGGTCTTTAAGTGTTGAATAGCTATTTTCATGATTCTCTAAAACTTGGGTAGTACCCAGATGTCCATAGATGCCAAAAAATCTACTTAAAAATCTCCCACATAGTACGCTACGAAAGTAAGACAATTTCATAGCGTACTTTCATAGCGCTACAAAAATTTCATTTATCATAAATTTTTTTGATTATTTCCTTTGGTATGGTCTTCATAATCCTTAGACACATCTCCCATACAAATTTCACCTCTTGAAAGTTCCCAAAATAGGTTCAAAAAGCAATAAGAAAATCTACAGTAATTTCATAGCGTTTTGTTGTCCTTTAAGCCTAGACACACTACGAAACTCCTAAAAAGTGCTAAAATTCCATATTTTTGTGTATCTTAAAAAATAAACCTCATGAGTGCCAAAAAATTGTTTATAACATGCCATTAGCCTTAACAACTAGAAACCAGCTCATCTTATGATCCTTGAGGCATTTCTTCCTCATTTATGATGGGTTGAGCTATTGGCTCTTCAAGCACTGTCATTTAAGGCCATTTTTTTCTAACTCCTCATGATTTAGTTCAAGCTGCTCCTGGAGGTCCTTAACGTGATCTTTCAACCTTCTATTGGTGGATTTCAAATTTGTCTTCATCCTCCTGACATGTTTGGCCTCATTCCTCACTGGAATGGTCCATTTGATAAGCTGTTGTGTATTATCCAAAGTCTTGGAAATAGTGTCAACCTGCTCTTCCCAAATTTCCTTCATCTTTTCAAACTGAATCTTCTCTACATTGTGTTTCCTTGTTTCTCTTTCATAACAAAAATTTTATGATTGGTCAATTTCAATTGTTCTCCAAGGAGTTGTAATTATTTTTTTTCCATCACCTTCTCATTTCCTTTCTTTGATTTGCTAATTGTATCTTTCTCTGCAAGTGATGAAAGGTCAATGATCTCTTGTGGTGGCTGAACTGTGTCAGTAGGTAGTTGAAACTCTTTAATTCTCTCTAATAATTTCCTATCATGCCTTGTCATAGGATTTCTTGCTTGGAACATAAAACCTACATCTTCTCCCTCAAATTATAATTTCTTTGCAGATTTAGCCTTTTTAACTTTCGTCCACCTTCCTTTATGTCCTCATCCTAGACTATAGAAGTTTCTTCTATGTCAACGACATCTAAAATATCTTCTAGATTTTCTTTAGCTACTTCTCTATCTTCTACAACCACTTTTTTCTCTTCTAAGGCTACTGTTTGGCTCCTTGTCATCATTTTTATTCCTGGCTTACTCACAACCTATTTTTGTTTTACAATTTTGACCACTTTTGACTTCTATTTTGCACGTGGGACTTTTGGTGTATCAAAACTTTGCAATTCAAACTCCATAACTAATAGAATTACTCTGCATGCCTCACCAACTACCCTCAAATTGAAATACATGAGCTAAATGAGTTTATAACACTCAGTTAACTGTTACAAGTGATCATGAGATAAGATTACATTTTATTGTTCAATTTAAATAAGGGAAAATGAAATTAGACAATGCACCAAATTTAGCTCACACTAGTGTATGTGCTGCTAGGACCTATTAGTCCCACACTAGTGTGTGTGCTGAAATTTCTTGTTGGACTTCAACATTCCATCTAAACAAGAAATGGATTATCTTCCACCCTGATCCTGCCTCTATGGTATTCAAATTTTCTCCTGGTGAGCACCTTCTTCAGAATATCTACATCCTAATATTCCGTGGGAATGTACTGAAGTAAGATTATGTGCCTCTGAACACAATCTCTGAAATGGTGGTACCAGATGTCTGTGTGCTTGGACTTATCATGAAACAATGGATTAAATAAGATTTTAATGAAGCTCTAGTTATCACAATGTATCACTGTCGGATCCATTTGAGAACCAAACAAACCAACCAGGATCTTTCTTGTCCAAATGGCCTCACATGCATCTTGAATTGCTGCCATGTACTCTGCCTCGGCTAAACTAAGTGCCACAGATTACTGCTTCCTGCTATACCAAGAAAATGTTGTCGATCCTATGCTGAAGACCCCTCCTAATGTGCTCTTTCAGTTTGATGGACTGCTTTCCCAATCTGCATCCGTGAAGCCTTGAAGCTTCTCTCCCTCTGTCCATCTGTACCATAATCCATACTTTGTAGTGCCACTAAGATATCTCAAGACATGATTCCCTACCTTCCAAAAGAACTTGGTCAACTTAACCATATATTGACTCAGTTGGTTAACTGCGTAGAAAATTTCTGGTCTAGTGTTCACCAAGTACATCAATGGACCCACTAACTTCCTATAGATAGTAGCCTCCACTACTTATCCAGAATTAGCATCCTCTTTCCTCCAATTTCCTGGAAGAGGAGTGTCCATGGGTTTACAGGTATCCCTGCGAAACTTACCTAGTATCTCTATGGCTGCTATATGTACACTTCCTCCTCAATAACTCCATTGACAAACGCAGTTTTCACGTCCATTTGACGAATGTGCCACCCCATCTACTCTGAGATTGCAAGGATAAATCTAATGGAAGAGTACCTCGCGACTGGTGCGAAACTCTCATTATAGTCGATCCCCTCAACTTGTGAGAATCCCTAGGCCACAAATCCAGCCTTGTACTTCTCCACACTCCCATTAGCATCTTGCTTCACCTTATAGATCCATCTAGATCCAACCATTGATTTTACGACCGGTTTTGGGACACTATGCCATGCACTATTCTTAACGATGGATTCATACTCCTCTACAAGAGCATCAACCCAAATTGGTTGTTGCAATACTTCCTGAAAGGAAGATGGTTATGTCACAATACACTTTCTCATAAGAGCCATGTATCCAGTAAACCTATCTGGAGACTATCTCTATCTGCGCAGTGAATTAGGGGCTCCGACACTCTCTACTGCATCAAGCCTCAATCTATCAACTTATGTGGTGCACCTTATACCATTTCTGGTGGATGGCTCTGCATGAGTGTTTTTTGGCACTCCATGATCCTCCGCATGTGGTTGCTACACATCTTGAGGTTAATTCCTTGGAACCTCACAAATATCCCAATCTCATTTGTTGGTTCCAGCTTCTTCCTAGTGTCTTTGGTCGCATGAACATAAAAAGATGAGCCAAAAATATTAAAATGTGAAACATCAAGTTTCTTACCAGTAGAAGCCTCTTCTAGTGTACTCATTCTAAGTATCTGATGAGGACAACGGTTTTGCACAAATCTCATTGTGTTGCATGCCTCCACCCATAGATGCAACTGTAGGCCTTGATCATGCAACATCGCTCATGCTGCACCCATAACTATTCTGTTCTTTCTTTCTGTGACCCCATTCTGATGTGGGTTATGAAGCACAATCAACTCTCTCTAAATTCCTTCTTTGCTGCATAATTTTTTGAATTTATTGGAGATATACTCACCACCATTGTTACTCTAAAGAGCCTTCACATGCTTCCCCTTATCTTTCTCCACTAGTGCTCTGAATTCAAGAAATTTTGAGAACGTATGATTTGTCTTCTACGTGAAGTAGATCCAGCACTTTTGAGAAAATTCATCAAAAAATATCACATAGTACTTATGCTTTGCTATTGAAGCAGTAGATAATAGTCCACACACGTCTGTGTGAAATCTCTCAAGGATCTCCGAGGCTCGATTCTCCTTCTCATGAAAAGTGGCCTTTGCATACTTCCCCATAGTATGTCCCTTGCATGTGTCTGACTGTGCAAGTGTACCCTTGGGAAGGCCCATAGAAATCTATTGCATGACCTTCAAGGCTCCTTGGTGAAGATGTCCCAATCTCCTATTCCAAAACTCACCCTAATCTCGACTCACCACTTTGTCTTCCTTACCCATCAATGCTACGCTGCCATCTACATCAAGTTTATAGAGATTCTTAACTCAAATCCAAATCTTATTGTCTTGTCCTATTTTTTTTTGTCACAGGAAATCTTTTTCCTCACCAAAAGCAACATCATAGCCTCTATCCTCCAACATTGCAACTGAGACTAAATTTTTCTTCAAGCCTGGTACATGCACTACATCTTTTAATTGAAAGGGTTTACCTAACTATCTCTGGAAAGTAATTGTACCAATCTGGGTAGCACTGTACCGCCCATCATCACCCATTTCGATATGCATCTGGAGGTCCTCCTCCTCCAAGCTACTGAAAAGTTCTTTGTCTCCCGTCATGTGAAAGGATGCACCACTATCCAAATACCACATCGTTCCCATTGCACTTGAAACCATACATGCAATGATTGAGAATTCAAGCTCAAATTGTGAGGCCAAAGCCTCACAAGCTGTTGATCCTGAAGTCTTCTTGTTCTTCTTCTTTTGTGGACAATTAGTGGCATAATGTCCATGCTCGTGAATGTTATCACAAAACTGCACTTGATGGGCTTGTAATCAGACAATATCATGTAACTTTTTCAAACCAATATTTTGACTGAATCTTAGCCTCTTGAGTCAAAGACGACTCTCTCAAAGGGTTAATGATATTGAATAAATATGTATTTAGATGGTTAACTATACTTGTAAAATAACTTGCTTATGATGAGTGTAGGTTGAATATAGTATCAGTATGAAAAAATTAGGCTTATGGAGTCAACACTTTCAGTGATGCAGCAGTGAGTTCACTTGACATGGAAGCTAAGGCAGGTAAGAGTTTTTAGCAGTAGTACACACACACATGAAACATGAAAATACACAGTCGATTTATCTATAAAGGAATTCGAAGAATTACATGAATGAATTCTGAGTATTATAGATAAAAACCACTGCAAATGATACACATAAAAGATACAGATAAAATATTAAGGCACTAAAAACTCAATCAGGATCTTAGGTTGGTCAAGAAACGGGCCTCTGTATTACCAAAAACGTCAAATTACATAAAGTTGTAGTTTTGCCAAAAGGTCTCCAACCCTTGACAAATTCGACTCTATGCCCTTTAATAGACTTGTTAAATCATGAGATGATCTGCCTCTTGGCTAGATTCATTGAATTTTTTCCTAATGACACCTTGCATAACCATAAACCATCTATTTAATGAAAAAATGACAACTATCCTACTTGACAGTCCTTTTCCTTATAGGACTCAAACTATTAATTATTACATTTAACAACCTTATCTTCTAAATAAATTACATATTTGATAAATATTCCTTCACATGTTTGAATTGGGGTGATGGGACTCATCACTACATGGCCACTTAATTGACCTCCTCTAAAACTCAAAACAAAACCCTGTTTTTTAGACAAACTGGTCTTCATCCTCAACGAATGCTTTGGCTGGTATTTTTTCTTCATTTTGTGGTCTTTAAGTGTTGAATAACTATTTTCATGATTCTATAACACTTGGGTAGTACCCATATGTCCATAGATGCCCAAAAATCTGCTTAAAAATCTCCCACATAGTACGCTACAAAAGTAGGACAATTTCATAGCGTACTTTCATAGCGCTGCAAAAAATCCATTTACCATAATTTTTTTTTATTCTTTCCTTTGGTATGGTCTTCATAATCCTTAGACACATCTCCCATACAAATTTCACCTCTTGAAAGCTCCCAAAATAGGTTCAAAAAGAAAGAAGAAAATCTACAGTAATTTCATAGCGTTTTGTTGTCCTTCAAGCCCGGACACACTACGAAACTACTGAAAAGTGCTAAATTCAATATTTTTGTGTAACTTAAAAAATAAACCTCATGAGTGCCAAAAAATTGTTTATAACTTTCTATTAGCCTTAAAAACTAGAAACCATCTCCCCTTATGATCCTTGAGGCATTTATTCCTCATTTATGATGGGTTGAGCTATTGGCTCTTCAAGCATTGTCATTTAAGGCCATTTTTCTCTAACTCCTCATGAATTAGTTCAAGCTGCTCCTGGAGGTCCTTAACTTGATCTTTAAACCTTATATTGGTGGCTTTCAAATGTGTGTTCATCCTCCTGAGATTTTTGGCCTCTTTCCTCACTGGAATGGTCCATTTGATAGGCTGTTGTGTATTATCCAAAGCCTTGGAATAGTGTCAACTTGCTCTTCCAAAATTTCCTTCATCTTTTCAAACTAAATCTTCTCTACATTGTGTTTCCTTGCTTCTCTTTTCATAACAACAATTTTATGATTGGTCAATTTCAATTGCTCTCCAAGGAGTTGTAATTCTATTTTTTCCATCACCTTCTCATTTCCTTTCTTTGATTTGCTAATTGTATCTTTCTCTGCATGTGATGAAAGGTCAATGATCTCTTGTGGTGGCTGAACTGTGTCAGTAGGTGGTTGAACCTCTTTACTGCTCTCTAATAGTTTCCTATCATGCCTTGTCATAGGATTTCTTGCTTGGAACATAAAACCTACATATTCTCCCTCAAATTATAATTTATTTGCAGATTTAGCCTTTTTTAACTTCTATCCACCTTCCTCTACGTCCTCAGCCTCGACTATAGGAGTTTCTTCTATGTCAATGGCATGTAAAATATCTTCTAGATTTACTTTAGCTACTTCTCTGTCTTCTACAGCCATATTTTTCTCTTCTAAAGCTATTGTTTGGCTCCTTGTCATCCTTTTTATTCCTGGCTTACTCACAGCTTGTTTTGTTTTACAAGTTTGACCACTTTTGACTTCTATTTTTCACGTGGTACATTTGGTGTATCAAAAATTTGCAATTCAAGCTCCATATCTAATAGAATTACTCTGCATGCCTCGTCAACTACCCTCAACTTCAAATACATGAGCTAAATGAGTTTATAACACTCAGTTAGCTGTTACAAGTGATCATGAGATAAGATTACATTTTATTATCCAATTTAATTAAGGGAAAATTAAATTAGACATTGCACCAAATTTAGCCCACACTAGTGTAGGTGATGCTAGGACCTATTCGTCCCACACTAGTGTGTGTGCTGAAATTTCTTGTTGGACTTCGACACTCCATCTAAACAAGAAATGTATTATCTTCCACCCTGATCCAACCTCTATGGTATTCGAATTTTCTCCTGATGAGCACCTTCTTCAAAATATCTACATCCTAATATTCTGTGGGAATGTACTTAAGTAATATTATGCGCCTCTGAACGGAATATTTGAAATGGTGGTACCAGATGTCTATGTGCTTGGATTTATCTTGAAACAACAGATTAACCGAGAGTTTAAGGAAACTCTAGTTATCACAATGTATCACTGTTGGATCCATTTGAGAACCAAAAAAACCAACCAGTATCTTTCTTGTTGAGATGGCCTCACATGCATCTTGAATTGCTGCCATGTACTCTGCCTTAGCTGAACTAAGTGCCACAGATTGTTGTTTCCTACTTTACCAAGAAAATTTTTGTTAGGTCCCTATATTAATAGTATAGTCCCTTATTGTTGTTAGTGTAACCCCCTTATTTTTATTATTGTACCCTTGTAACCCCCATTTTGTTATTATTGTGCCCTTAAATTATTATTTTTAGGTTGGCTAGGATTACATTGTGGCCCACTAGGATTACATTATGGCCCCATGGACTCCTATATATAGAAGGGAGGTTTTGTAAATTGTATCATACAAGAAATGTTCATTTATGTAATGTATTGGAGGTTTCCCCCTCAAAGTGGCTCATTTGAAAGGCGTTGATATCTCTTTTCTTCTCTTTTTGGAGCTGGTTACACAACATTTGGTATCAGAGCTTTGGATTCTAGGGTTTCGCTGCTCCAAACAGGTCATCGTGGAATTTTCACTATAACTTTTTTTATACGACGTTTCCAAAGCTGAAATTTTTAGTGTTCGAAGCCGAAATCCTGAGGAAGAGCGTCTAAAAATTTCAGAGCTTGGTTCACAACATTTTCAGAGATATGATCTGTGAAAGTTAGGTCTTTTTTCACGCTCCTAAACAGGTCATCGTGGCATTTGCGCTATAACTATTTTTCTATGAAGGTTCGAAATCTGAAATTCCTATGGTGCGAAGTTAAAATCCTGAAGAAATTCTTCAAAAAAATTTAGAGCTTGGTTTGCAATATTTTTGGAGATATGATCTATGGAAGGTAGTGCTTTTTCAAGCTCATGAATTTCATGTCAAAGAGCTGATCGTGGAAAAAGTTCAATAACTCTCTCTCTGGGCATCGGATTGGAGTACCGTAAAAAGTGGTCGCAAGTACATGGCCTTTGGTTTCTTGGCTATCAATTTTAGAGACGAAGGATGAAACAATGACACGTGGCAAGTCGTACAAGTTCGCTCTACTGAACCAGTCCATAATTAGGTCATTGTGGGAGATTGGACACAAATTTGTCTTGGAGAATCCAAATTAGGTCAGACCTATGGCATTCGAAAGATAATTCAGAGGGCTACGTTGGTTCCAAAAATCAAATATTTAAGTATTGCAATCAAAAATATAATCCAATTTCAATATCGAGCTCCTCAAAAGCAAGAAAAAGGTGTGTATTTTATTTTCCGAATTGCATAAGTCTTGTTTTAAGAATCAATTTGAATTGATTCCAAGGGCATATTGTAGAATAGATATCAGTATTGGGTTATAAAAGATGCCCCGTAAAAATAATTCAACACCCATTAAGCCTTCAGAAGGCTCTACTATGACTCCTGAAGATGAAGAATTGCAACATGATCTATCAAAATTACAAGAGCAAGTGCAACAAATTTCACTCTTGCAAAGAGAAACAAAAAATGAAATGGAAGTTTTGAAGAAAGGCGTGGAAGCTAAGACGGATGGCGTGCAAGCTAAGATTGATGGCATGGAAGCTAAAATGGAAAATATGAAGAATGATCTAAAAACAGACATCGAAGGTTTGACAACGTTGATACAAGAAATGTTTCCTAATGGTGAAAAGATAGTAGAAGAACCTCATGATGAGAACAAAATCAATGTTAATCGTGATTTCATAAAATATAATGTTTGCGGGAAGAACCACCATATTCCAAAAATGGATATGAGGAATTTTTATGGAAAGGATCCTGTAACATGGATACTATAGATGGAGCAATATTTTGATCTCCATAACGTGCAAAACACAAAAAAGGTACGCATTGCAACTTTACATTTAGAAAAAATACATTTGTATGGTATCGATGGCTTTGCTCCCGTAAAAAAATTGTCACTTGGTCTATTTTTATGGAAGAAATGATAGCACATTATGAGGATACAAAGAGCAACACCTTCTTTAGCCAATTGATAAATCTAAAAAAAAAGGGTTTAGTGAGGCAGCACATTGAGGAATTCCAAAAATTGAATATAACGGTAACTGATGTTCCAGAGGAACACTGGATCGATCTCTTCATAGGCACTTTAAAGGATAATATCCAGCATGAAGTTCGCGTTTTGGAACCAAATTCATTGGAGAAGGCATTTAGGTTGGCAAGAAAATTTGAATGTAAAATAATGGCGACAAGGAAGCCTACCACTCAATTCTATAAAGAAGGAAGTGTTGCTACGCCTAGATTTCCACAACATACAAGGTTGACACCACAAAAATTGGAAGAAAAAAGAGCAAAAGGGCTTTGCTACAGTTGTGATAGAAAATACACTAAAGATCATAAGTGTGCTGAGAAGAAATTATTTTACATAAATTGTGAAGAGGAAGAAGAAAATAAAGAAGAAGAGGATATACACCAGGAACCAACCCTAGAAGAGGAAGAAATGAATCCGACCATATCATGTAATGCACTGGCAGGAATTACCACTCCTCAAACTCTCAAGATAGAAGGACAAATCAAGAAGACAAAGGTAATAGTGTTGATTGATTCAGGTAGCACCCATAATTTTATTCATTGTAAGGTAGCCAAGGAATTAAATTGTTTCCTATACCCAGCACCCGAATGTCAAGTGATGGTTGCAAATGTAGGAGCTATAAATTGCTCTAGAAAATGCCATAATATCAAGCTAACCATGGGGGAATATGTATTGACTAGTCCAATGCTTTCCATTCCTATGGGAGGTGTTGATGTTGTACTAGGAATACAATGGTTACAATCTTTGGGGAAGGTAGCTTTTAATTTTCAAGAACTTTTCTTGAATTTTTTTTCAAAAGGAAAGGAAGTCGAATTATGAGGTATTGAAAGGAAGCTGGGAAGGATAATAAGCTCTAATATCATGAAAAATCTTCTAAATAAAGAAAAACGAGGCATAATTGCACAATTATGCTCACTAGATGTTTCGACATCAAAACCATCTATTTCTGCAGATCTCCAACAAGTCTTGGACAATCATTCCAAGGTGTTTGAAACTCCCAAAGGACTCCCACCTATTCGTGATCATGATCATGCTATTCATTTGATTCCAGGAAGTGTTCCTTAAAATATCATGCCTTATAGATATCCTTACTTCCAAAAGAGCGAAATTGAACGTATTATTGCAGAAATGTTAGAGGCGGGTATAATTCAACCTAGTCAAAGTTCTTTCTCTGCTCCCGTAGTATTGGTACACAAGAAGGATGGATCATGGCGAATGTGTCCGGATTATAGGGAGCTCAATAAGCTCACCATTAAAGATAAATTTCCCATTCCTTTGATTGATGAATTATTGGATGAATTACATGGAGCAATTTATTTTACCAAGTTGGATCTTCGTTCGGGATATCATCAAATTAGAATGAAGACTGAAGATATTCCAAAAACAGCATTTCGAACTCATGAGGGTCATTATGAATTTTTGGTCACGCCTTTTGGCCTTACCAATGCACCTTCTACATTTCAAGGGTTGATGAATTCCATTTTCAAACCCTTCCTTAGAAAATTTGTGCTAGTATTTTTTGATGATATACTAATCTACAGCAAGTCTTGGAAGGATCATGTTGAACATGTTGATAGGGTACTCAAACTATTGCAGGAGAAACAATTATATGCAAAAACATCCAAATGTTTCTTTGGAGTACAAGAGGTGGAATATCTGGGTCATATTGTATCTCACGAGGGTGTTAAGGTAGACCCTAACAAAATTAAAGCCATTAAGGAATGGAAAGTCCCAACAACCATAAAGCAGTTGCGAGGATTTCTCGGGTTAACAGGGTATTATCGCAAGTTTGTTAAGAATTATGGGAGAATAGCAGCACCTCTAGCAACATTATTGAAGAAAGATGCATTTTCATGGACTCCTGAAGCAACTAAGGCCTTTGAACGTCTTAAAGAGGCAATGTGCCTAGCACCGGTCTTAGCTACACCAGACTTTACAAAAACCTTTATTGTGGAATGTGATGCCTCAGGAAATGGAATTGGTACAGTTTTAATGCAGGAAGGAAGACCCATTGCTTTTGAAAGTCGTCCAATCAAAGGAAAGTATTTACAGAAACCTATTTATGAGAAGGAAATGTTAGCAATACTTCATGCACTAAATAAATGGCGAACTTACCTAATGGGAAGACACTTCAAGGTAAAAACTGATCATGATAGTCTTAAACACTTTTTGGAACAAAGACTATCTTCAGAAGAGCAGCAAAAATGGGTCACAAAGATGTTGGGTTATGACTTTGAAATAATCTACAAAAAGGAAAAGCTTAATGTTGTTGCAGATGCACTCTCAAGAAAGAATGAAGAGGTGGAAGCATTGCTTTGTGCCATTTCTATTATCCAACCAGATTGGATAACCGAAGCAAGAGATGAATGGAAGAAGGACAAAGAGGTATGGACACTCATTCAAAAGTTGCAGCAAGATCCTAGTACATCTGATACATTTAGTTGGAAAAATGATTCCTTATGGTACAAAGATCGCTTATATCTTTGTAAGAATTCCCAACTAAAACAAAGATTCTTCTGGAATTGCACACTTCTCCTTTAGGAGGACACTCAGGATTTTTAAAAACTTACCACAGGGTGAAGAAAGAATTTTTTTGGGATGGCCTTAAATCTGATATTCAAAATTTTGTGGCGGAATGTTTGGTTTGCCAGCAGAATAAAGTGGAGACAATTAAGACCCTGAGACTTCTACAACCTTTATCCATTCCAAGTCAATGTTGGGAGGAGATTTCAATGGATTTTATCACAGGTTTACCTAAGTCTGAAGGAAAGAGTGTCATCATGGTGGTAGTTGATAGACTTACCAAGTGTGCACACTTTTGTGCATTATCTCATCCATTTAAAGCAAGTACAGTTGCTACTACATTTATGGATAGAATTCAAAAGCTACATGGAAGCCCAAGGGTTTTTGTGAGCGACAGAGATCCCATTTTTACTGGAAATTTTTGGATAGAGTTATTTTCTTGTTTGGGTACTCAATTAGCTCATAGCTCATCTTATCATCCTCAATCTGATGGTCAAACTGAGATCGTAAATAAATGTTTGGAAGGATATCTTCGTTGTTTTGTATCTGATAAACAAACACAATGGGTCAAGTGGTTACCTCTTGCTGGATGGTGGTATAACACTTCCTTCCATACTGCAGCAAAAATGACCCCATTTATGGCACTTTATGGATATCATCCACCATCCATCACATCATCTTTAAGAGAAAATTCGAAGGTTCAAGCGGTGGAAGATCACATCGAGCATCAACAAGAAGTTCTCCAACTCTTAAAGGATAACCTGAATTTGGCACAAAATCGAATGAAACAACAGGCAGATCAACATCGCAGCGAGAGAAGTTTTTATGTAGGAGACTAGGTATTTTTATGGCTACAACCATGCAAAAAAATGTCCCTCAAGCAAGCTAAGAAGGATAATAAATTATCGCCAAAGTACTATGGTCCTTACAAGGTGTTGCAAAATATTGGTACTATGGCATACAAATTGGAGCTTCCTGCTTCTTCATGAGTGCATCCAATTTTCCATGTTTCATGCTTAAAGAAGGTTATATGTGAAAATCTTCCAGTTCAAACAATATTTCCAGAACTTGATGAGGAAGGAAAAATCATATTGGAACCTGAAGCGGTCACGGAAACAAGAACTCGACAGCTATGGAATCGATCAATTTCAGAGTATCTCATCAAGTGGAAGAACTTACCCCCTGAAGATTCTACATGGGAGGATGAGAATTTTATACAGAAGCACCCAGAGCTACTCAAGCATTGAGGACAACACTTTTTTGAAGGAGAGAGGCATGTTAGGTCCCTATATTACTAGTATAGTCCCTTATTGTTGTTAGTGTAACCCCCTTATTGTTATTATTGTACCCTTGTAACCCCCATTTTGTTATTATTGTGCCCTTAAATTATTATTGTTAGGTCGGGTAGGATTACATTGTGGCCCACTAGGATTACATTATGGCCCCATGGACTCCTATATATAGAAGGAAGGTTTTGTAAATTGTATCATCCAAGAATTGTTCATTTATGTAATGTATTGGAGGTTGCCCCCTCGAAGTGGCTCATTTATAAGGCGTTGATATCTCTTTTATTCTCTTTTTGGAGCTGGTTACACAAAAAAAATTTCGATCCTATGCTGAAGAACCCTCCTGATGTGCTGTTTCTGTTTGATGGAATACTTGCCTAATCTGCATCTGTGAAGCCTTGAAGCTTCTCTCCCTCTATCCATCCGTACCATAATCCATATTTTGTAGTTCTCTTGAGATATCTCAAGACATGATTTCCTACCTTCCAAAAGAGCTTGGTTAGCTTAACCTTATCTTGACTAAGTTGGTTAACTGCGTAGAAAATTTTTGGTCTAGTCACTACTACATTTGGTGGAAATTCCGACACTTGGTTCCGATTCTTTTGACCAAATGTCAGAAATTTCCCCAAATTTTTTCCATCCCACCCGAAACCGTCGCTATACTGACTTTTATAGAAAAGTGTCGCAATTGCGACGTTTGGAGGAATACGTCGCAATTGCGACACTATGGCCCAAAGCGTCACTATTGTGATGACTGCCTCCAAACGTCGCAAGTGCGACACAATGTCTAAGTGTTGCAATTGCGACGTTTGGAGGCACCCGTTGCAATAGCGATGCTTTTTCCGCCATCAGTATAATGACACCTATATGCGTGTTACATAAAAATACGAAACTTATAAGCGCGCTACATAAAAATGATTGTATTGTTTCGTATCCATCACAATAGCTACATTAACATCTGATATCATGCGCGCATTCGCCCTCCGCTCTTGCAGAACAGCATTTTCCCTTAGCATTCACTCTCAGCTCTTGCAGAACAACATTTTCCCTCAGCATTCACCCTCAGTGTTCACCCTCAGCTCTTGTAGAACAGCATTCGCCCTCAGCTCTTCAAAATGGTAAGTTCTTACTACAGGCCCTTCCTCCTATAGTAGTGTTGACTCTATTTGGGTTTTTTTGGTCAATTCCATTGGATTGTGTTAGGCTGTAGGTTTCTCTCTAGATTTCAAGAATCAAGATTCAATACCCTCTATTATCTTCATCACCCAATACAAGATTTAAATTTTTCCCAAAGAAACGCTTATTAATTTGCCAGCCATTATTTCTCCCTGCTTTAAAAACCCTACATTTAAATGAAAACAAACATTGCATTCCAACTAAAAAAATATATTAGTGTTCAAATGTATATGTGTGCTACATTAACGTCTGATATCACATGCGCATTCACCCTCCGCTCTTGCAGAACATCATTCGCCCTCAGCATTTTCCCTGAGCTCTTGCAGAACAGCATTCGCCCTCAGCATTCGCCCTGAGCTCTTGCAGAACAACATTCACCCTGCATTCAACCTCAGCTCTTGCGGAACAACATTTACCCTGCATTCGCCCTCAGCTCTTGCAAAACAGCATTGGCCCTCAGCTCTTGCAGAACAACATTCGCCCTCAGCTCTTGCAAAATGGTAAGTTCTTACTGCAGGCCCTTCCTCCTATAGTAGGGTTGACTCTATTTGGGTTTTTTTGGTCAATTCCATTGGATTGTGTTAGACTGTAGGGTTCTCTGTAGATGTCAAGAGTCAAGATTCAATACCCTCTATTATCTTCATCACCCAATACAAGATTTAAATTTTTCCCAAAGAAACGCTTATTAATTTAGCAGCCATTATTTCTCCCTGCTTTAAAAACCCTACATTTAAATGAAAACAAGCATTGCATTTCAACTACAAAAATCTATTAGTGTTCAAATGTACATGTGTGCATCACTTGTGTAGGGTATTCCTTTTCCACTTTCACTTTATCCAAGAATGTGTGCAGTATAGTTCATATTTTTTGTGATTTAGATTATCTTGAAAAAGGAAAGGTAAATTATTTCCCATGGAAAAATAAGGTTTTCCCTTTTTACTACTGGAAATGATACAAAAAAGTTCCATTTATACCCGAAAC
Source organism: Pinus albicaulis (assembly GCA_034641835.2). Taxonomy (NCBI): domain Eukaryota; kingdom Viridiplantae; phylum Streptophyta; class Pinopsida; order Pinales; family Pinaceae; genus Pinus; species Pinus albicaulis. The sequence goes on along the minus strand of CM076577.1, from coordinate 76,156,214 downwards.
TCCTATGAAACAGGAACCAAATAAAGGCCATGTCCTCAATGGACATCATTTGGCTTTGAAAATGGCCATTGCATAGTGTTGTTTCTTATATTACATCACGATAGTTTCTTAGGTCATTTCTTGTTTCTTGAGATGAAAAACAACCAAAGAAATTGTGAAGATCCTTTCAAGAAATAAATGACCATTTCTCAATCATATCTCAACTATTTTTTATTTTATTCGGTGGTTGCTTACTTTGAGAGAAATTTGACACTTTTATAAGGAATATAACATAAAAACACAAAATGGGAAGGAATTGATGAGGTAGATGACCTTTAGTTGTTGTCGATTAAGAATTGATAATACACGATGCATGTTCTGTACTACAAACTAGATTCCTTCCTGGAGTTAGGACACAGAGTATTGAATCAAATTTGTAGTTTCTAACTTCTTGTATTGGTTCATAAATCTTGAAATTCAGACATTGCATGTCTTCATTGCTTCATGTTTGAATAATTTGCATCATATCGTACAATAGGAAATTAGGAATTATGATTATTATCACTTTATGGATCTGTTAAGTTACTTTTAAGTTTGCATGGTTTAGTGTGAAATTATTCTAGTGTGCTCCTAGGCCCAGGTGAAGGAATGCCAAGGACTGAGAACCCTAGTTTTTAAATGGTATTGTTTCTTATACCCAAAAACCCCTCAACATCACTTCTTATTAGTTCTTAACATTAGTGTTGTAAACAATTTGAGAATTGATATAGCAAAATCTCGCACTTCTCAAGATAAAGTCCTAAATCTAAAGTGTGATACCATGTGTAATTCAATAGCCCCATTGTCACCTCAGCAACCTCTTTTCACTTTGGGCTAGCTCTCCTCCAACTCAAGGGGGGTTCTCCCTAGTAGATGTTAGGGATCTAATGGCCCAACCAAACCAAGTAAAGAGCCCCCTAACTCTCTATGTTTACTACTATCAATCAAAATATTGAACAATAGGGTCATACATGCATCCTGAAGATAAAATTGCCAGGGTATTTTTGGGTAATTTCAAAGGGAAAGTCCCCAAACACATATAATCAAGGAATCATAACGAGATTTCAAACATTAATTATCAACAAAATCGTTTAAAGGATATTGAAAGGAAAAAGGTGATGGAAGATAGAAAGTGCCTTACTTAAATGCTCTAAGGATTTTTTAATAGTTGCTCCAAAAGCTTCACTTCAAGGCCCTTCAAGATCGCCTCCAACAATGCTATACCATCAGCTTCAACAATGTTGCTCCAAAAATATCCTCAAGGTCTTCACAACAAGTTTACTAGAAGTTTCTCCAACAATATATTCAATAAGGTCTTTATTGTCAACTCGTCTCTTGTTTGGGTGCCTTAATGTGCAATGACATGTTTCCAGGACTGAATTCAATGCAAGGCATATTTGAAACTCTAACTCTGTCTTCCGGTGTCTTATTAGAAATTATTTCAGTTTTCATTTTTTGTTTCCAAGTTAGATATTGTTTTCAAGTTTTTACATTTATAATTTTATTGAAATGTGGCAGACTGATCAAAGTAGTACAGGAACAACCCCGAGACGGGATGATCGCGGAAAGAGGCCAGCGGAAGAACATGTAAAGTGCCAACATTGCTCTATCTTCAGGTATTTTAGTTATTTACATAATTGAAATAATATTAATATTGTTCAAATATGCAGACACCTAGCCATGGTACGCCTAATGATTCCCTCTTTGAGGAAGAGCTTTCTTCATCCCTATCTCCAGTGTTCTTGTTGCGAAAAAAGGCATGAGATGCAAGGTCAGAATTCAACACTTTGATAGACGCACCTCAAACACCTGAAACAGAAGAGAGGATAAAACATCTTATGAGCCATCTAGAAAGATATCAGGTAATAATAAAAATTCAAAAGGATATTTTTTTGTTCTGCATGAGATGAATTGTGATAGTTTGATTTTTAATTTTTACATTGACTAAACTAACAAAAAGTTCTTTTGTATGTAGCGTTTTCTGGCACTTGCTGAACCTGGTGTTGGTGGTAGTGGGACACAAGGGCAAGAGATTTCCCAACAACCCTCTCGTACACCTTCTACTCCTTTAGGTGCCAGCCAAGAAGCACACCCTGCCCCAGCAGACACCCAGCAAACTACTGAACGTGTTGGCAATGATGAGGCTGATATGGCCAACTACATTATTGCGTTTCCTGGAGCTACACGTGTCAGCTCCATAGGGACCATTAATGGCACGCTGTTGGTGAAAGATGAAGGTTTCCCTATAAATCATGTACAACTCCCAGGTAAATTTTAATATTTTAACTATTTCATGTACTTTATCTAAAACATATTTATCATGATTTTTATTTTTAAATTAATGATAATATCTTCTTCTTCTTTTTCTGTGTAGGAAAGAATAAGTTCTACAGGTTTCTGGAGAGCCATGCGTTGGTAATTTTTGGCCCAACCATATGCACAAGGTGGAATTCCCAGAATTCCAACTTGAAAAAATAACTTCTAGATTACCTAGAAGCCGTTTTTGGGGTCAGCACATTTGACAGAACAGCAGTGGCTCGGGTAGCCGGAAAATATTTGAAGTATAGCAGGGACACCTATAGGACGCAATTGCAATTTAACCCTAGATATGAGCATCCTCTCGCAGTTCCAGAGAGTGAGTGGAGAGCACTCATCCATGACGGAAAAGAGAGAAGGAAAAATGCCAACTTGACCCGCAAGGTAAATTACAACTTTAATTCAATAGATTTAATTTTCTCTATGTCTAAAATAAAAGTGTGCTACGTCATATCTAACTTCAATCTTTTGATGCTAGGTTTCCTGACACCTCAAAGGCAACCAAAGCTAGGATTGAAAAAAAGGGCCATCACAAGCTAGGCCAGGGCGGCTACTTGAAATTAGTTGCAAGAATTGTAATTAAGTAGCTAAACATCTTATAATTAATTGTATCGCCTTCCAAATTTTTTGTAATCCTATCAAATATGATTAAAAATACACAATCATATGTAATGTAGAGTGATGAATTTGGAACAGAAACTACAGAGGAAGATAAAAATATCGCTTTCCATTTCGGCTATCAAGCTGTAGTTGAACGTCGCAGAAGCTTGGGGCAGGTCCCAAGATCCAGAATGGCTGATAAGGTAAAACATTAACCTTTTAATATGTTTGTTTTCGTCCATAAATTTAATGTCTAATAACTTTGTTTAAATCAGGGGAGCAGCACTACCGACGAGGCAAATAACCCAGTTTTAGAGCCAGATATAGATGATCCTCACGTGCAACCTGATCATTGTAGTGGGGACCAGGCCGACAATGCTACTATCAGTGAGGGTCGTGACGGTAATTAATTTCCACTTATAGTTTTTTCTAATTATACCTTGATGGTTGTCCTTATAACATTTTTTGTTTAAATGACAGAGAATGTTTCCCTTGAAGATATTACCACCAGAGAGGAAGACAGGGCAACAATCCCAACAGCGACAACTGGTGCACCAGGTAAATAATCTCATTGCAATTTTTTTTGTTAATATTACCGAACTAGTTCAATGATATTTAAAAACTAACAATTAAAATTTAATATTATCTGTTTTTGTAAGCGATGCCCCGTCACTGGATGAGACCAAACATCGTGACTACGCAACTAGGTCAGCGGTGACAACTGGTGCACCAGGTAAATAATCTCATTGCAATTTTTTTTATTAATATTACCAAACTAGTTCAATGATATTTAAAAACTGACAATTAAAATTTAATATTATTTTTTTTTGTAGGCGATGCCCCATCACTGGATGAGACCGGACATCGTGACTACACAACTAGGTCAGCGGCGATAACTGGTGCACCGGGTAAATAATCTCATTGCAATTTTTTTTATTAATATTACCGAACTAGTTCAATGATATTTAAAAACTGACAATTAAAATTTAATATTATCTGTTTTTGTAGGCGATGCCCCGTCACTGGATGAGACCAGACATCGTGACTACGCAACTAGGTCAGCAGTGCGGGTCGAAAGACACGAAACAGGAGCAGAGCACGATGATATTGATGATGTAATTAGGAGCTTTAGAAATAGGAAGAAGAAAAAGAAAATTTGATAATGTAAAATATTGTATTATTATAAGACAAACGTTACCATACTTGGAACTTTTTTGCGTTATATAAAAAACTCATTTATCATACTATTTTTATGTCAAGCACTAATTTCAATGTTTCCTTGCGTACTTTTTGTTGCATTGTTTTTTTATTAGTTATTGAATATTTTTTTATGCTCATGAAAGTAAAAAATGAAATATAGATTAGGTATTGGGGAATTGAGAGTGATGTGAGGGGGGGGAGGGGCCATAAGAGCTTCCACCTTCACGTGGTTGGCCCTGTTTAGTAGAGAATAATTTATTGGAGCGATTTAATCTTGGAGCAAACCTCCCTCGATCCAGCGTAGCAACAAAAAAGTCACTGTTGACTTAGTTGCTACTCTTTCAGGTCGTGGGAGGCTTGTTCCAAGTTCATGCGACTCCAATAAATTGTTCTTGAAACAAAGAGGAGCTTATTCAGGTATGTTTTGACATTTTCAACATATGTTCTAACATTATCATAAGAATGCATCTTAGAGTAAAAAATACTACATCAATTACTTGTATTTATTGTATAGATAATAATGGATTTTGATTGACTTGGCAGTGCAGGTACAAATCCTCTTGTAGTAGGGAATTTGTTTTTGGGGATATAAAGGAGCATTTGATGTAGATATCCTATTGGATGCATTCATATATGGGCACGAGAGGTCAAGAATTTAAATTAAAAATATGCAACCTCTAGCATGGCAACCTGAAGGCCGCGAGAGACACTGGTTAAAGATTGTTTTGTGCTGGCCTTAATATAGTCGTGATTTCTTTCTATTATCTTAATGCAAATATATAGTACGGTCTCATTAAAATGAGGATTGTGGTTGTATTTCTCTTTGGTTTTTTCTCTCTTAATGCTCCAGAAGTTGCCAAAAGTTGCGATAGTTGTTTAGTTTGCATGTTACAACTTAAAAGTGGTTTTTAGCAATGGGAGTCATGTTTTTTAAGGTTCATACTAATATGAAGATCTTGTAATTCTATATTTAGGATAAGAGAAGATGGCCTCTGCTTTGGGCAGTATGACAAAAATTGCCACATCTACCTCATTGGGTAACAATGGAAAGGGGAAGAAGTTGGGTGCAATGTTTGATAATTATGGCAGACAATTGTCTTCTCTTTCAGTTTTTCACCCATTTCCTTTAATCGCTCAAGCAGAAGAGGGACTCTGAGATTACGCGACGGAGAGAAGGTAGTTAATACAAGAGCTATGGAAAAGGAGTTGTACTTCAACAAGGATGGCTCAGTGACAAAAAAATTGCAGGTCAGAGAAAAAATTATGTTTAAAGGAAGGTCACCTGCACGTGAAAATTCACTACGGTGGATCTTTCCTTGTCCACTTATATTCGATTTTAATGTGTTATTTTAATTTTTCATGGAGGGTTTTTTTGGCATATGGTCTGGCATTCAATTGCACACTTACCGAAAGCATTGTCAATTTTTCTTGCAGGCGGTGTGAACAAACTTGATGATCTTGTTGGAGTCACCCTTGGGGCAAAGGGAAAAATTTTGTCTTGGAGAGCAAGTGTGGTTCTCCGAAAATATTTAATGATGGTGTGACAGTAGCTAAGGAGGTAATTTGTAGATGTGTGCTCTGGTTTTATTTTTAACGTTGTATTAGTTCCCCCTCTTAAATGTCTTAGATTTGGTAGGAATAATTTGAAAACTCAAAGGTGAAAGGAAACATATTTGTTACCCAGTGGTCTACTTGGCCTATGGACTAGCCACATTAGAGTAATGCATAAATCTTTTCACAACAATAAAAGGAAAGGGTTATGGCTCAGTCAAATTTTATTGTTATTGATAGTGTAATGAAATGTATCTCAATGCTATGATTTTGGCCTTTTTATTGGTTGAATTAGAGGACCCAGTTGAAAATATTGGGGCCAAGTTGGTAAGGCAAGCTGCAGCAAAGACAAATGATTTAGTTGGGGATGGAACCACAACATCTGTTGTTCTTGCACATGTTGGAATATTGAAAAATTCTAGAACAATGAATGGAGAATAAATCTCCCTTCTTTTAACACAGAGAAAATAAAAATTTCTTTGACAGGAGACAGAGTTTCAATACTTTAAAAACAAACTTCTATTCCCTTCAATAACTCAAAAAAAAACTATTACACTTCTTCCTCACTAAGAGGGATTACAAAATTATGACTGCTACAAAACGCAGTGCATAAAACCAACTCATTGTCTGTTGAAAACAAACATACTCTGTCTCTAAAACACTCTGCTATGTTTTTCACTTTCGCATTGTTGTGCATACACACTTAAAAAGTTACACTCAGCCTTTCACTTTTTACACACTGCTGTGTAATAAAAAATTTACGTATTGTCTATAAAAAAAACTGCCAAGATTTTTTGTCCTTTTTATTTTTATATGTCATAACATATAAAACATATTATAATAAACCCTCTTAAAAAAAATAAAATTAAAACTAAATTCTATGGCCCACCTTTCATTTCGCATATGATATATATATAAAATATGTTTAAAACATATGTATATATTAAAGCATACATAAAATTAAATTATCAAAACATTAAAGAACCCTTTCCGTCGGACTTCAAAAGTCTGAATAGATTGAATTTCAAACCAAATTCACGTTCCAAAATGGGATGCTGACGTCTGCCTAATTTGTAACGCGAATTCTCAATCCAATGTGCCTTATAAAAAATTCGGGTCCGGTTTTTAGGTTTTCAGATTCCCTTCAATTTCATGTGATCCAATATTAATGCTCCACGTGTCCTCCTTTTGAATTTACAAAACTGGGGGGTAAATTTCTGTTTGTTTAATTTCTGGTTGGTGAATTGCGTTAATGCTGGTTGTTGTGTTTAAATAAAATCTTGTACAGAAATATGGCTGCGGCCGTCTACAAAAAAAACTTGCAGGAATTTTAAATGCTGAATTAAATTTCTGGATTATGTGGAAGTTCAAAGAGTGACATAATCCCTTCCCCGCAACTAATTTATAACATAGTGGAAAGTATGGTGAGAGGAAAATGGTGGGATTTACAATCAACCATATTCACTTTGAAAACAATGGGGAATTAAGAAACCATTATACCTAACAAGTCCTTATAAATATTGAAGCCGAGGCACAAATACATGACAACAACCTTTATACGAGAATTATTTTATTTCAGTAAGGGAATAGTAGTTGTAACTTAAGGTTGCAACAATGGTTCCATAAAACAAATATATATATATATATATATATATATATATATATATATATATATATATATCACGGGGGGGGGGGGGGGGGGGGGGGGGGGGGGGGGGGGGGGGGGGGGGGGGGGGGGGGGGGGGGGGGGGGGGGGGGGGGGGGGGGGGGGGGGGGGGGGGGGGGGGGGGGGGGGCAGGCAGGCATGTGCAGCACATCGCCCGCATCATAAAAAAAAAAGCCTGGGCCTCATGTGTGTGTGTGTGTGTGTGTGTGTGTGTGGGGGGGGGGGGGGGGGGGGGGGGGGGGGGGGGGCATAACGCCCCCATCTGTTCTGATGAGTTTTCTCTTTGGTGTGAACAACATCTTTCCTGGAGGTTGTAGGAGTTGTGGCTTGGGGATATGATATCCGTGACTTAGAATAAAAAATATTATATATGAAAGAAAGTATATATATTAAGAGATCATTATACGTAACAAGTCCTTGTAAATGAGAATTATTTTATTTGAGTAATGGAACAACAACAGTAACTTAAGGTTGCAACAATGGTTACATAAAACTATTGCTTGTAACTAGTTGTAGTAATTGGCTGTTAAAGTTACAGTAGCTATGCCTATGACTTAGAATAAAACAAATTATATATAAAATAATATATATATATATATATATATATATATATATATATATAGAGAGAGAGAGAGAGAGAGAGATTAGAAAATATATTACAACAATATTTATTTAACTAGTATGTTAAAAAAATAAAATTTACCCGGTCGCAGGTGTGGGGGCATCTGGAAAGGTATGGATACCAATCCATTTAGAATATACATGGCATCAACACCAAAATCCGTGATTAGTTTTTGAATATGGAAGATTAAAAACAAGAGATACATGCCTAAACAAATTAATAAATGCTACTATTTTGATCACTCACACATTTACATATGCTATTGTCTACGCACCTTCTATTGGTGGACGATGTTATCCTATTTCTTGTAGGATATAGTAGATAGGACTAGTATGTGAAGACTCATTAGAGCTCTAAAATCGTTTTGGGTTTCATTTGGAATATAAGTAAACCTACTCAAGTCTACCATCACTTTCAATGATTTGGAAGATATGTTAGAAAAAAAATCAACCAAGTGCACCCATTTCAAATACTTGGGATTTATGTTAAGATTTAATGACTATAGGTATGGAGATTGGTTCTTTCCATATCAAAAAGTGGGAAAAATAATCACAATATGGTTATCCTTGGGTGGCACATTAACCTTAGTAGTGTCCATACCAGGATATTGGCATTCCCTACCTTATATTATTGTTGGTATCTTGGGAAATATTAGAAAAAAATGCTTTCATTTTATCTAGAAGGAAAGGAAAACCAAAGGAGGCATCCCTATAGTAAAATGGAAATGGATTTCCAAGCCAAAAATCACATGATTCATTGGATACTAAAGAATATTCATCATTTTTGGAAAGCATTATTTTCCAAGAGTCTTTGGAGAATCATAAAACATTTAGGCTTGTGGCAGGATGTAATAAAATCAAAGTAAATAGGAAAAATTTCATATAAGGATAAATTTTACAAAAGTGCCAACAATTCTTCCCACCATTTATCTTCTGGTATTGTGGTCCGTTGAAGTTTTCTCAACGTTTAATCAGCCTCAGTATATCTAAAAAAGGTAGGCTGAATTGGAAACAAATGCTTTACTTCATGCTCAAGATAAAATAAATTTTCCAATCTGTCATGAAGATTTTTTCCTATTGGCAATGTTGCTTCTGATGTACTAGTTGAAGAATTGGACTGATTGTTAGCATACTTTTCCAATTTTTCAACATAGCTTTCAAGGTCCATTAGTTTATCCTCTGAAACTATAGGACTGAGCAATCCTTTTTTCAACAAAATATCAAATCTTTCTCTGAAGGCAATGATTTCTTCTTGCATATCTGAGCACCTTCGTTCTAGATTCTGCATAAGGGTTCTCTTAGTAAAAACTCTTTTTATTTCCAAAATTGTTCCGGTCCTATCCTGAATACCAAGTTCTGCAAGTTGGTGTCTGGTTTGAGTGTTTAGAAACTGTATGAGTTGATTGGCTTCCTCGGGCCTATTTCCCAATTCTTCTCTTGTACTTTGAACTTCTTCTATAGCCAATTTGACTAAATCATTCTGTTCATACATAATCTGAATTGAAGACCAGACATCCTTTATTGATTGGATAATGTTGTCCCAAAGAATTTCATTTATTTCCTTTAAAGGTTTCTCCAATGTGAGATCCTTTCCCAATGCTTTACCAATTTTTCTAATCTTTTGACCTCTCTTGTTTTATCAGCAACACTCATTTTTGAGAGATCATATCTTTGTTCTAAATTAATAAGCTGTAAATTTGTGTGCTGGAGTTCTGTTACTTGAAGTTTCAATTCACTCATTGACTTTATTAATTCTTCAGAACTCAAATTGGAAGTATTTACCTGTGATAGCTCTATTGGCTGACCTGTTGTGGATGTACCTGTACCTGTAATTGCCTTTGTTGTTGATGCTGGAATAGTAGACTGCTTGTTCTTTAATGCCTATTCAAGCTCTTTTACTGTTTCATTTAGTTGCTCATTCAATTTCAAAAGCAAGTCCATCATTTCTTCTTCAGAATTTTTCTTTATCATCTCTTCAGTTTGTGGATGTCTTGAAGCTGGGAATTTCAACTGGTTTCTCAAAGCTGCAATATCATCATCTTTTTTCTTGATTAGGGCCTCTATACCTTTGACATATTTAGGATTGTGACCCAATCCAATGATTATTTCCTCCAATGTATTTATCCTGTTGTCTTTGGCCTAAGAAGAGGCTTTTTCAAGCTGCAATTGTGCATTAGTGTTCTCCAAAGAATCCTGCAACTTCTGAGTTGCCATTGCTTTATCGGTCAGAGTAGAATAGATCATTTCACCAGTCTACTTATGTAACTCAATCTGATCTAAAGGATGAATATCCTTTGCTAAGACTTCAAAATTTGTTCTAATATAATCTGCAGCTGTTTGAGGCTACTGCACTTTTGGTTTGAAGTGACTCATTATCATTTTGCCTTGCTGAATGTCATAAGCTGACATCAATATTTCTTGATTCTTAGGAGCCATCTTCAAATATTGATTGTAAACCTGGAGTCTTAGTGGATCATTCCTGGCTTTTATATTGATAAAGGTTTTCTTTATATCTCCTGCATCTTTAACTGGTGGTTTGAAAGAAGATATTTCAACACTCTGTTGCTTTTGCAGCTCTTTTCTCTGTAAAGTAGTGGATGCCCCACTGACTGTACCTATTTTTTGACTATCCAAATCTTCTCTCTGGCTATCAGGAATTTCCTGAACAAAATCTACTTCTGGAAGAGGATTTAATTTGTGTCTTTTAGCATGAGGCTGTTCTAAAGATCCACCAACAAGGGTAGCAACTTCAGCATCTCTCTTCTTTCATTTTTCTATATTGATAGGAGTTTGTAAAATTGAAATTTCTGGCTCATTGATCTGAATAGGAGGAATTGTACTTGACCCTGTTCTTTAGAAGTCTCAGGTTGCTCTGTCATTGTGAAATTTTCAAATACTTGTATGTCAGGCTCCTTTTCTTTTCCTTTAGATTGTACTGTGGCCAATGCACTGATCTCATGTAAATTTTTCTGAGAAGTCCCTGCAGAAGAAGGACCAATACCTGGTATTTGCACCTATCTGAAAGAGTCTAGGTCAAGTATTTTCTCAAGGTCTTTCATTACATTTTCAACATTGACCTGCTCACTATCCTGTTCTACCAATGTTCCTTCCATCCATTCATCCATATTGGCATATTTTTCAATTTCTGGAATTTTGTGATGAATGTATGGTGATAGTTTATTTTTCATTCTTCTATCACAGATAAAGCTATTTGGGTCATAAGGCACCCAGTAAAAACTTTTTTGTAATCTGAGATATCCTTCTAATATTCTTTATGCTTCCTTTCCAGCATCTCTAGAGTTACAAACAAAGGGACCTAATTGACTTTTGATCCTGAGTTGAGCCTTTTTCTTTGCATTGCAGAAATGAACTATATCTGAGTTAATCACCTGCCTAAAATACTTTAGTGCAAATAGTCTATTGGGGACATATTTGGGCAACTTGAATGGACACAATTCACATCCATATATTCTGATCTCAGTGTGATTTTGATACAAGTACCAGTCACCTACCCTATATTGTTTTGAGAGCTGTAGAATTTTCTTGATTTCATTATTGAATCTAGGAGGGGAAACTCTTGTTAACAAAGTGGTTGCAGGGTGTACAAATAGGTCAATAAACTCATTATAGGAGTAAGGAGAATCAGAGAAATTATGGGTGATGGCAGACCAAAATATCACAGACCTAGGATTTCCTTTGGCATCAAGTTTCTGAACATGGAAAGGGAAACTTTCTGATTGGTAATAAAGCGTGAGATGATATATAATAGAAGAATATTTGAACACTTTTTCATTCTCAAATCTCATGAACTGATCATGGATTTTATCAGCAATGTAGGATGAAAAATCATACTTGACAGCAGGGGACTGTCCAGGGTTAAATATAGACAACAATAATAGGTTTAATTGATCAACATATTCACTAGTATTGAAACCCATGATAAAGGATATCATATTCAGAATAAGCCTGCCCACATCAGTGAAAAAAGTATAACCATAGGGGGGAGGGCCTTTGGGCTGATGCTCTGGTAACATAAAGGTTTGACAAATGTGATTTAACTCTTCATGGGACAAATTGGAAGACTTTTCAAGTAATTCTCCCATGGACAGGGGAGTGAGGGCTTGACCAGGTTGAAATTGCAACATTTCATTTATCAACTGAGTAGTGATTGGGAAAAGGATGTTCTGACTCAGGGACAAAACTGCTCTTTGATTGGGGTCATAGTTTGCATGGCAGTAGTGAATTAACTCAGGAAAAATATGGACTGAGGGGAGAGGATACATGGGGAGATTGGATTCCCATAATCCAATAATATCAAAACCGTTTATAAAGTTGTCTCTGCAACGGCAAAAGGTTCGAAGAGGATTATCACTAAGAACAAGGTCTTTAATTTGAAAATCTCTATCTGCTAGGGGCAGATAGTCTAAATCTCTGTGAGGGGCATTCAAAGGTGTGATGTTCAGAGCCACTGGAACCTCCATTTCTGGTTCTTGTGGATTCAGAAATGAATTTCGGGTTTTTGTGAAGAACAAACACAATTACAAGTTTTGGGAATGCAATTTACAATTCTGGGGATTGAACAAGACCAAATTGAACTCTGTTTCTGTCTTTCGTGCGGAATTTAAAACAAAAGCTAGGATTTCATAGAGTTTTAATGGGAATTGGGGTAAATACCTATTTTTTGGGAGATCAACAGTGATTAAACAGGTACAGGCTATGGCGTACGAACTCTGGATTACTGGTATGCAATTGTCTTCAGCAAAATACAGTTGATGGCGCTTGACAGTTTGTTTTTGAAATTCTCTGAATGAGACTTTGGTCATTCACAGAATAATGAAAATGACGCGGGAAAAATTGTTTTATTCAAAAAGTCTAAAGGGTGACAGGGTTTTATTTATTTATTTAATGGATGACATCAGCAGGTACGGAGGATGAGTCACGGGAGGCAAGCGGTAAGTGGTTTCCATCGCACCGCTTTTGGGGAAAAGTGGTTTTGGGTAGAGGGCGAGCGATTCCATAGAATGATTTACGCGTGGCATGGCACTGTTTGAAAACTGTTGGGCCATCGCGCGTTATTGTTCAGATACGGATGGCTAGCGATATCATTAATAACTGTTGATCTCAGATGGGTTGATCGAACGACGATGGGGACGTGGAAGTGACGGGGATTTAATATGGAGGGCCCAACGCAATTAAACGTTAATTAATCTCATCGGGGGGAATTTGATTGGAGGAGTTAATTAATCGTGAGGATTAATCAATTTGTTTATAAAAATGCAGGAAATTGATCGAGAAATGATTTAACCAGGGTTAGCGGTTAAGGGAGGTATTGGGGATTTTACAAAGGGTTTATAGTTTTAACCTTGGGAAAGGGAGTCGGGGGATTAAAATACATAGGAGAAGAATTATTTTTGTATCAAAACACGTAATAAAACATGTTTTAATTATTTTTTCAATATACTTATATTATATGATAATTAAATCAGATTAATCTAATTACCATAGGGGGCGGAATTTAATATTACGATATATTTAGCCAACGGGGGCATAAAGTGGGTTTTTTATTTAAACATGTGGGAATAAATAACTTTGGCTAAAATTTCTTAATGGGTTTTTGGGGATATTATATAAAAAGGAGTTATATATAATAGGAGAAGGTTATTTTTGTAAGGATTTAATACATAAAATCAATGTTAATATGACAAGGGGACAATGTAAACTCAAAATACATTAATATAACTAAGAAAGTGAAGATTTAAAAGAAAATTGCATTATAATCACTTCATCACTTAGACTTGGAATAAAATGTGATTTTGAGGGTTTTTTATGAAATAATGCATAATTTTCCTAAGTAAAATGGGATTTTACTTAGGAAAAGATGTTTAGAAATGAGTGAATGTTATGAAGAATGAATTCAAGTACTTAGGCTTTTCCAATTATTGGGCCGAGGGTCCGGTCCCTCCAAAAGTCAAGGAAATGCCTTGAGCCCCTCTAATTTTCAAATACCTTACTACTTAGGGGAAATTAGTGAAATCTTTAGGGGAAGATGAGAAGGTAAGTTAATAACTTTGAATTTTCTTTGCTTTGAATTTCTTCCAGTATAGTGTCTGCCTTTGCACTTTGTGATGAAAGTAAATATTAACACATTTAGAGTCATTGTCCATCACATGCAATTCTGCAACATCATCTACCTACCCTACCTACTTTACTCTACCATTTTTTCTTCTTTATTAGGGTGCACTTAGACTGGAAAACCCTTATTACACTTTCTTTTCTTTTACATGTAGAAATCTATCTAAGTCTAACCTTATTACATCCAAGGGCTCAGATTAAGCTATTGAGCTCCTTTTATTTACTCTACCTATCTACTTATCTGCCAAGATTAAACAGTTTGGTCAAATTTTATTCTCTATCTATAAAACATGAAATTGAAAGATGAAATAGCCAAGCTTAAACTGTTTGACTATTCATAAATTGTGGCATAGGATACAAGTTGCACACAATTTTATTTATTACATAAGAGCAAAAAGTAGTGGCATTTAGACTTGCACACTTTCCTTAGCCTTTCTTTTGGTGGGTTTCATTTTCTTTTACTTTTTTGGCCATTTTTATTCTTTTAACCTTTTGATTTTTCTTTTAGGGTATACCCTCCTTACATTTTTTAAATTTTTTTGATTTTTTGATAATATGGAAAACCTTTGCAACAAGAAAAGGTATGAACATATTACATAGCCCATCAAGTCAATCATGAAATATGACACCTATTGGTATAGGAGTCTAACACTGGCTCCACTTGGGGATGGATTTTCTTGGTGAAAATTCAAGAACAACAGGTCAGTTGTCCTCATCCATTGACCTTGGTGAACCTGTAAATGTCTTCTGTCTTCTGAAAACTGAAATATGATCTGAAACTAAAACAACACACAAAATTTTTCAAACCAACTTAATGAAAAACTAGCTGAAAATTGAAAACTAAAAAAAAAAATGATCAAAATTCTGAGCTTATTAGCACTCATTTACCTACTCAATCTACTAAAAATCTTATTGAATTAGGTAATACAAAAATGCCAATGAAGCCAATCAAGTAGTTGTAACAATAAATGGATAACTTGATTGCTTGTGATCAAAATTGGAAGTATATTATGATCATGTGCCTTTATAATAAATGATATGGTGTGTAAAGGCCACTTTTGATGTATTTGATCCTTATAGAGAAAACATTTTTGCAGATTTGGGCTAAAAATATTCTCCATATAATCTGATATAGGATCAATAAAAGTATGATGTATGTTATTTACTTCTAGGCCTTCAATGACTGGTTGCTCAGTTGTATTCTGAATATTAAGCCTTGAAACTATTTCTTCTATCTTGTGTTTGAAAGAATAATCATCCTCAATATGCAAGTCAAAAGATAGTACAATTTCCTCTTGCTTAGGAGAAGGAAGATTTTCAAAGAATTCTTTAGGATTTCGGAAATTGTATCACTGAATTTGAGAATGCAAAAGTTTAATTTCATTTTCATAATTTTCAGAAATTATCTCAAGAACACATATTTTCAGTTTGGGAGAATATTTTCTTGATTTCAAAAGAAGAAATAAAGCTCTTAAAAAATCCTCATCAGGCTGAAGTTCTAATATCTCATCCCTCAAAATAGCTAGTGATTGTTTTGTAAAATTATCATAATTATCATCATACTGATCATGTAAGTCTAAAAAATCTTCTAAGAACCTTGATTTTCTTAGGAATAGGTCATTTTGTAATAGCTTGCATCTTTTGAGGCTCCAACTTCACTCCTTCCTTTAAAACAATATGAACCAAATACTCGAATTCTTATTTCCAAAAAGCACATTTGGATATTTTTACATAAAAATGATTTTTCTCAATAATTTATATAACTTTTCCACATGTTTAGTGTGGTATTCCCATGATTTATTATAAATATGTGTATTATCAAAGAAAACCAACACAAATTTTATAAGATGGGATCAAACAAAATTGTTCTTAAGTCGAGCCCGCCGGACTTCAAACGGCGATAAACCATAATTCAAACCAAATTCACGTTCCAAAATAGCTTGCTGACGTCGGCCAATTTTGTTACGCGAAAACCAAATGAATTCCGCCCTAATCTTTTTCGGGTCCGAAGTTGGGCTGGCATACCGAGTAAGAGTTGTGACGTGAATTTCTTATCAAATTTGCCCTAATCATTTTCGGGTCCGGATTTCCACTGCGCGAGCGGCCCAAACAAAGATCCGCTCCAATCAATTTCTGCCACGTGTCCTCAATCAAAACTTGCCCTGATCCTAGTTGCGGGTGCATTTGATGGCATTTAAGGCGATGGGACATGGATGTGGTGATTTCATATCAATCACATTAAGTTTTAACACTGTTCAATTAAGTTCCAAGGTTTTCACATCTAATCGCATTAAGTTTTAGCACTGTTCAAGATCGGACCTCCACTCCTGTTAGCGATTCCGCATGCTCCAATATGATCCGGCCTTCGGCTCTCATTAATGATCAGAAATTAATTATGACGGGCGTCCTTCGATTGCATTGTAGTCGGGTCGATAAAATGGCATTTCGCTATGGTTTTTCAGACGAGCTGGTTGTTGGGTTACACTGCCTGCTCACTGTGACGAGAAGGAGAAGTGGCCAGCTGAACTGCTACGTAGACCTTGCTGCATATCTTCATTTCTCTCGGTCTGGTCCTCGTCTGTCTTCCTCTGTTTCTTGGAATTCTACTTCTTCGTCTCCTCTTGTGCCCACTACTAGTGATACTACACCCATGCCTCACGTGCGTCAAAGGATGTGTTGCCGCAGGGGGAGCACTAGAGGTCAACTCCTGCGTGCTCCCTCCAGCCCCTCAACCGAGTTGTCTTCCAACCAGTCCAGTGATTATTACGCAGGTCGCAATCCAAATAATAGGAGTGGGCGGGGTCGGGTTGTAGGATCTGGCCACCGTATGGATTCCCTGGCTCCTCATTTCCTC
Organism: Pinus albicaulis; assembly: GCA_034641835.2. Lineage (NCBI taxonomy): Eukaryota > Viridiplantae > Streptophyta > Pinopsida > Pinales > Pinaceae > Pinus > Pinus albicaulis. The sequence continues at coordinate 76,139,256 of CM076577.1, read as the reverse complement.
ACCACTAGTTCACCTTCTCCCACGACGCGCACTGCGCAATTTTCCTTTAATTCCTCTCTCAACCGCCCACGAATTACAGCTTTAGTCACTGTGGTTTTTCGCGAGGAGGCCCAAACAGAGGAAGAATGCACCCGTCTGGCGGGTCTGAGCTCGGTAAAAGCCGGCCAGCATTCGGGCCTTCAGGAGGGGAGCCGTGGCATGAATGTGGAGGTAGCACCTAGCGATCCTGGACCTTCTGAAGGATGGTGCCGAATCGTCGAGGAGCCGGAGGAGTAGTTTGGTTAATTTATTTTTCTTGCTTCGTGGCCCACTTAATTGGGCTGCTTTTAGATTATTTTACTGTGCTGGACCTTTGTAATATTTTTGAATTCTGTAAATTAAACGTTCAAGACTAGTTTCCCCATATGAGGGCAATCTTCTTAATTTTTTGATTTTTTGATGACAAGTTTGCCATGAGTCTGGGCAATGATTTTGACTTCGGTGTAATGTTATTCTCACTGTTAATATATTAACTTTACTTAGAAAAAAAAATGTTGCACTGTTTCTATTTTAAACCTATTTTTTGAAATACAGAGCCATGTTTATATGGTCTATGTATTATACTCTTTCTCTGTATATCTAGTACAGGAACCTTTTTGCTATGAACAGGGTGGATGCTATAGCAGGCTACTAATGGAAACAAGTGAGCCTAAACCTTACATCTTGGATGCAACATATGGTTACCAATTTTGGAATCAAGCGAGTCTGATCTTACAAGCGAGCCTCGGTTTCTGCAGATGGTTATCACACTCCTCACATGATTAGCGTTTTTCTCTGTTCAAGGATTTTGGGTACTTTAATTTGTATTTGGAACAATGGACGTTGGTACTCTATTTGTTGCTTTACTATTCTACACACTTCTATTTCACTTTCTTATAGATGCCTTGGGCATATTTGGATGCTTTCTCAGATTTGTCGATAATCTCCATGTGGACCGTTACTGGGTTTTATATCATGTCCCTGTATGTGACATGGGGTATTTTTCTATCATTGTCTGCGGTGGGACTTCCACTTTTCTGGATGGATATTTGGGTTCCAATCTTCAGATGTGAAAATGTAATGACTTCATGGACTGTTTTACTTCATATAATATATTCAAAACAACGTTTTTTCTCTTGTGAAAAAAAAATGATTAATGTTTATCACTCTGCCTTCAAAACTAGCGATGTCGGTCTATGTTGCTGGTTTATTGATATGGTCTGATGGTCTTTTTATATTTTGGACATATCACACTCCTCACATGATTAGCGTTTTTCTCTGTTGCAGGGTTTTGGGTACTTTAATTTGTATTTGGAAAAATGGACGTCGGTACTCTATCTGTTGCTTTACTATTCTACATACTGCTATTTCACTTTCTTATAGATGCCTCGGGCATATTTGGATGCTTTTTCAGATTGTCGATAATCTCCATGTGGACCGTTACTGGGTTTTATATCAAGTCCCTGTATGTGACATGGGGTATTTTTCTATCATTGTCTGGGGTGGGACTTCCACTTTTCTAGATGGATATTTGGGTTCCAATCTTCGGATGTGAAAATGTAATGACTTCATGGACTATTTTACTTCATATAATATATTCAAAACAACGTTTTTTCTCTTGTGAAAAAAAAATGATTAATGTTTATCACTCTGCCTTCAAAACTAGCGATGCTGGTCTATGTTGCTGGTTTATTGATATGGTCTGATGGTATTTTTATATTTTGGACATATCACACTCCTCACATGATTAACGTTTTTCTCTGTTCAAGGATTTTGGCTACTTTAATTTGTATTTGGAACAATGGACGTCGATACTCTATCTATTTTTTTAATATTCTACATACTGCTATTTCACTTTCTTATAGATGCCTCGGGCATATTTGGATGCTTTCTCAGATTTGTCAATAATCTCCATGTGGACCGTTACTGGGTTTTATATCAAGTCCCTGTATGTGATGTGGGGTATTTTTCTATCACTGTCTAGGGTGGGACTTCCACTTTTCTGGATGGATATTTGGGTTCCAATCTTTAGATGTGAAAATGTAATGACTTCATGGATTGTTTTAATTCATATAATATATTCAAAACAACGTTTTTTCTCTTGTGAAAAAAAAATGATTAATGTTTATCACTCTGCCTTCAAAACTAGCGATGCTGGTCTATGTTGCTGGTTTATTGATATGGTCTGATGGTCTTTTTATATTTTGGACATATCACACTCCTCACATGATTAGCGTTTTTCTTTGTTCAAGTATTTTGGGTACTTTAATTTGTATTTGGAACAATGGACGTCGGTACTCTATCTGTTGCTTTACTATTCTACATACTGCTATTTCACTTTCTTATAGATGCCTCGGTCATATTTGGATGCTTTCTCAGATTGTCGATAATCTCCATGTGGACCCTTACTGGGTTTTATATCATGTCCCTGTATGTGACATGGGGTATTTTTCTATCATTGTCTGGGGTGGGACTTCCACTTTTTTGGATGGATATTTGGGTTCCAATGTTTAGATGTGAAAATGTAATGACTTCATGGGCTGTTTTACTTCATATAATATATTCAAAACAGTGTTTTTCCTCTTTAAAGTTTCATTTTTTTTTTAAAATTGAACCCCCCGTCGCTATACCGATGCCTTCTAAGCGTCGGAATTGTGACAGATTAAAAACGTTGGAAGAGCGACAGTATAAAAACGTCGGACGAGCGACGTTCAAAACGTCGGACCAAATTTCGTCGGAATTGCGACAGTTTACAAACGTCGAAAGAGCGACGTCCAAAACGTCGGACCACATTTCGTCGGAATTGTGATTGTTTACAATCGTCAGAAGAGAGACGTCCAAAACGTCGGACCACATTGCATCGGACTTGCAACAATTTACAAACATCGGAAGAGCGATGTTAAAAACGCCGAACCACATTTCGTCGTAATTGTGACAGTTTACAAACGTCAAAAGAGCGACATTCAATATTTCGGACCACATTTCGTTAGAAGTGCGATAGTTTACAAAGGTCGGAAGTGTGACGGATTGGGAAACGTCGGAAGAGTGACGCTTGTTTAGAAGCAACGGAAAAAGTGTCAATAGTGCGACACTTTTTAATTGCGTCAGAACTGCAACGGTATGGCAAACCACGTTTTTCCCACCCTCGAACTATCACTCTTGCGACGACTATGTGTCAGAATAGCGACGAATTGGCCGTCGGAATTTCCGCCAAATTTTCTAGTGAGTGTTCACCAATTACATCAGTGGACCCACTAACTTCCTATAGAAAGTAGCATCCACTACTTATCCAGAAGTAGCATCCTCTTTCCTCCAATTTCTTGGAAGAGGAGTGTCCATGGGTTTACAAATATCCATGCGAAACTTACCCAGTATCTCCTTGGAATATTTTACTTGGGAAACAAAAATTTCACCATCCCACTGCCATATTTCCAAACCAAGGAAATAGTGATGGAGTCCCACATCCTTCATTTAAAACTCCCTTGAAAGATCCTCCTTGCAACAGTTTATCAACTGCTCATCACCTGTCAAAATTAGATTATCAACATAAAGTACAATAATCAAGAGCATACCATCAACCACAATCTGGTACATGTTTGCATCTGCTTCACTTTTGGTGAAGCCCAACCTGGTGAAATAGCTGTAAATCTGAGTGTACCATGCACAAGGTGCTTGCTTCATCCCATACAGTGCTCTCTTGATTAGGCACACATGTGGCTAATGTCAAAGATCTCGAAACCTTTTGGCTGCTATATGTACACTTCCTCCTCAATAGCTCCATTGATAAACACAGTTTTCACATCCATTTGATTAATGCGCCACCCCATCTACGTTAAGAGTGCAAGGATAAATCTAATTGAAGATTACCTAGCGACTGGTGTGAAAGTCTCATCATAGTTGATCCCTTCAACTTGTGAGAATCCTTAGGCCACAGATCTAGCCTTGTACTTCTCCACACTCCCATCAGCATCTTGCTTCACCTTATAGATCCATCTAGATCCAACCACTGATTTTTTGATCGGTTTTGGGACACTCTGCCATGCACTGTTCTTAAAAATGGAGTCATACTCCTCTACCCTAGCATCAACCCAAATTGGTTGTTGCACTACTTCCTGAAAGAAATATGGTTATGTCACAATACACTTGCTCATAAGAGCCATGTATCTAGTAAACCTATCTGGAGACTATCTCTATCTGCGTAGTGAAATAGGGGCTCCTACACTCTCTACTACATCAAGTCTCAATCTATCAACTTCTGTGGTGCGCCTTATACCATTTCTAGTGGATGGCTCTGCATGAGTGTTTTCTGGAACTCCATGATCCTTCGCATGTGGCTGCTACACATCTTGAGTTTAATTCCTTGGAACCTCACAAATATCCCAATCTCATTTGTTGGTTCCAGCTTCTTCCTAGCATCTTTGGTCACATGAACATAAAATTATGAGCCAAAAATATTAAAATGTGAAGCATTAGGTCTCTTACTAGTAAAAGCCTCTTCTAGTGTACTCATTCTGAGTATCCGATGAGGACAACAGTTTTGCAAAAATTTCATTGTGTTGCATGCCTCCACCCATAGATGCAACTGTAGGCCTTGATCATGCAACATCGCTCGTGCTGCACCCACAATTGTTCTATTATTTATTTCTGCGACCCCATTCTACTGTGGGTTATGAGGCGCAATAAACTCTCTCTAAATTCCTTATTTGCTGCAGAATTTTTTGAATTTATTGGAGATGTACTCACCACCATTGTTACTCTAAAGAGCCTTCACATGCTTCCTCGTGTCTTTCTCCACTAGTGCTCTGAACTCAAGAAATTTTGAGAATGTATGATTTTTCTTCTGCGTGAAGTAGATCCAGCACTTTCAAGAAAATTCATCAACAAATATCACATAGTAATTATGATTTGATATCGAAGCAATAGATAATGGTCCACACGCATCTGAGTGAACTCTCTCAAGGATATCCAAGGCTCGTTTCTCCTTCTCATGAAAAGTGGCCTTTGCATACTTCCCCATAGTACATCCCTTGCATGTGTCTGACTGCGCAAGTGTACCCTTGGGAAGGCCCATAGAAATCTGTTGCATGACCTTCAAGACTCCTTGGTGAAGATGTCCCAATCTCCTGTGCCAAAACTCACCCTCATCTCGACTCACCACTTTGTCTTCCTTACCCATCAATGTTACGCTGCCATATACATCAAGTTTATAGAGATTCTTAACTCAAATCCCAATCTTCTTGTCTTGTCCTATTGTTTTTTGTCACAAGAAATATTTTCCCTCACTGAAAAAAACATCATAGCCTCTATCCTCCAACATTGCAACTGTGACTAAATTTTTCTTCAAGCCTGGTACATGCATTACATATTTTAATTGAAAGGGTTTACCTAACTATCTCTAGAAGGTGATTGTACCAACCCCGGTAGCACTGTACCACCCATCATCACCCATTTCGATATGCATCTGGAGGTCCTTCTCCTCCAAGCTACTGAAAAGTTCTTTGTCTCCCGTCATGTCAAAGGATGCACCAATATCCAAGTACCACATCGATCCCATTACACTTGACACCATGCATGTAATGAGCGAGAATTCAAGCTCAAATTGCGAGGCCGAAGCCTCACAAACTGTTGATCCTGAAGTCTTCTTGTTCTACTTCTTTTATGGACAATTAGTGGCATAATGTCCATGCTTGTGAATGTTATCACAAAATTGCACCTGATGGGCTTCTAATCAGAAAATCTCATGTAACTGTTTGAAACCAATATTTTGACTGAATCTTAGCCTCTTCAGTCTGAGACGACTCTCTCAAATGGTTAATGATATTGAATAAAGATGTATTTAGATGGCTAACTATACTTGTAAAATAACATGCTTTTGATGAGTGTAGGTTGAATATAGTATCAGTATGAAAACGTTGGGCTTATGGAGTCAACACTTTCAGTGATGAAGTATTAAGTTCACTTGACATGGAAGCTAAGGCAAGTAAGATTTTTTAGTAGTAGTACACACACACATGAAACAGGAAAATACACAGTCAATTTATCTATAAAGGAATTCAGAGCATTACATGAATGAATTCTGAGTATTATAGATAAAAAACACTGCAAATGATACACATAAAGGATATATATAAGATAGGAAGGCACTAAAAACTCAATCATAATCTTAGGTTGGTCAAGAAACAAGCCTTTGTATTACTGAAACAGTCAAATTACATAAAGTTGTAGTTTTGCCAAAAAGTCTCCAACCCTTGACAAATTCGACTCTATGCCCTTTAATACACTTGTTAAATCATGAGATGATCTGCTTCTTGGTTAGATTGATCAAATTTTTTCCTAATGACACCTTTCATAACCATAAAACATCTATTTAATGAAAAAATGACAGCTATCCTACTTGATAGTCCTTTTCCTAATAGGACTCAAACTATTCATTATTACATTTAACAACCTTATCTTCTAAATCAATTACATATTTGACAAATATGCCTTCACATGTTCGAATTGGGGTGATGGGAATCATCACTACATGACCATTTAATTGACCTCCTCTAAAACTGGAAACAAAACCTTGTTTTTTAGACAAACTGGTCTTCATCTTCAACAAATGCTTTGGCTAGTATTTTGTCTTCATTTCGTGGTATTTAAGTGTTGAATAACTATTTTCATGACTCTATAACACTTTTGTAGTACCTATATGTCCATAGATGCCCAAAAATCTACTTAAAAAGCTCCCACATAGTACGCTACGAAAGTAAGACAATTTCATAGCGTACTTTCATAGCGCTGTAAAAATTCCATTTACCATAAAAGAAAATTATTCTTTCCTTTGGTATGGTCCTCATAATCCTTAGACACATCTCCCATAAAAATTTCACCTCTTGAAAGCTCCCAAAATAGGTTCAAAAAGCAAGAAGAAAATCTACAGTAATTTCATAGCGTTTTGTTGTCCTTCAAGCCCAGACACACTATGAAACTGCTGAAAAGTGCTAAAATTCCGTATTTTTGTGTAACTTAAAAAATAAACCTCATGAGTGCCAAAAAATTGTTTATAACATGAAATTAGCCTTAAAAACCATAAACTATCTCACCTTATGATCCTTGAGGCATTTCCTCCTCATTTATGATGGGTTGAGCTATTGGCTCTTCAAGCATTGTCATTTAAGGCCATTTTTCTCTAGCTCCTCATGAATTAGTTCAAGATGCTACTGGAGGTCCTTAACTTGATCTTTCAACCTTCTATTGGTGGCTTTCAAATGTGTGTTCATCCTCCTGATATGTTTGGCCTCTTTCCTCACTGGAATGGTCCAATTGATAAGCTGTTGTGTATTATCCAAAGTCTTGGAAATAGTGTCAACCTGATCTTCCCAAATTTCCTTCATCTTTTCAAACTGAATCTTCTCTACATTGTGGTTCCTTGCTTCTCTTTTCATAACAACAATTTTATGATTGGTCAATTTCAATTGTTCTCCAAGGAGTTGTAATTATGTTTTTTCCATCACCTTCTCATTTCCTTTCTTTGATTTTCTAATTGTATCTTTCTCTGCAAGTGATGAAAGGTCAATGATCTCTTATGGTGGTTGAACTGTGTCAGTAGGTGGTTGAACCTATTTACTACTCTCTAATAGTTTCCTATCATGCCTTGCCATAGGATTTCTTGCTTGGAACATAAAACCTACATCTTCTCCCTCAAATTCTAATTTCTTTGCAGATTTATCCTTTTTTAACTTATGTCCACCTTCCTCTATGTCCTCAGCCTGGACTATAGGAGTCTCTTCTATGTCAATGGCATGTAAAATATATTCTAGAATTCCTTTAGATAATTCTCTGTCTTCTACAGCCACTTTTTTCTCTTCTAAGGTAATTGTTTGGCTCCTTGTCATTCTTTTTATTCTTGGCTTACTCATAACTTGTTTTTGTTTTACAGGTTTGACCACTTTTGACTTCTATTTTACACGTGGGACATTTGGTGTATCAAAACCTTGCAATTGCTCTGTCTCCATCATAATTGGCTCACTTGGTTCTACTCTTGTAGGTTCACTTGGTTCTGCCACAAAAATTTCCTTCTGTTCTGCTGCTAATGGTGATGGAATTCTCTTAGGTTTAGGAGTTCTTGAAGGAGTAAGATCATCTAACTCAAAACCACTAACAAACAAAAATTATGACTAGTCTCTACCTAACCTTTGGAGTTCATATAGAACTAGCAGTTTCATTAAACCATGATGAAACAATGAAGTCTCACTCCCTTCATATTTTGCTTGGACCTTATCTACCATTTTTGACAAACTTCTATGTAAATAGAAGGACAGATCAATGGAAATATTACCAGTAAAGTGTAAAAGCATCTTGAAATGATATGAGTATACTTTATGGTACCCCCCTTCACAGGTAAATTACTTTTTGATGATGAGCCTCAATTTTGAGTATTTGTCCTTTATGCATCTCCTTTTAATGGCATTGGTGAGATCCATTTCACTTTTTTTAGGCTTCATAAATTCTTTGCACTGTTCCATGTTAAACTTGAAACCTTTGAACCATTTCTCCTGTCCCCCTAGAATCCCTGTAGCAGCTACAATAACCTCTAGTGTGATGGAAAGATTGAGAATTCCCACTTTTGTGGTCGTTCCGCTGAAATTCAAAGCAAACTCTTTGGAAACTTGTGCATGGTGACCTTATAATTTCTCACAAAACTGTAAGGAACCTGTCCTTCTGAAGACTTCCACTACTATTGGGTATTAATCGATCAAATTCATATCTATTGGTTTATATCTCAGGCATTGGCCACCCTTGTTTTTCCTTCTTTTTTCTGCCATGGTTACTTTAATGTCTTCACAGCCTCGCTTGATAGTTTGAAGTGTCGCTTGATAGTTTGTAGCCTCGCTTGATAGTTCTCAATGTAAACCTTTGAAAACACCAAACAGCTTTGGCTTAATGCAATAGCTCTCCAAAGCTCAATATCACGCAAGAAGGAATGAGAAATGATAAATGACTGAATTAGGAAACATTTTGACGTTTTTATGTCTTCTCATGACTCAATGATGACTCTACATACCGAAACTGATGATGATGACTTCAGACCTGACCATGTACTTTTATTTTATCCCTCCATGACTCGAATGGCATCTAGCTTACCCTTTCCCAATGATATTCTGACACCTAACACTATAAATTTATGTAGATGTTCTATGCTTGATGCAAATTTACTTTTCACTACAGCAATCACATAAACAATCAAGTAAAATGATGATAGAACATACCAGTGGATCTACAGAAGACAAACCAGAAACAAAAAAATGTGGTGGTGCATTACGACGGTCAATAAGATGCTTCAACCAGCAAAGTCTTCTTGGTCAACCAACCCAGCATGTGTCACAGCAACCCTCAAAATAGCTAAATGGTCAACTCAAATTCAACCCCAAAAAAGTCAACGCTGCCCAAAAAAGTCACGGCAACAATAGTAGCAGCACCAGCAGCAACGACACCAACAGCACCAATACCAGCAACAACGGTAGCAATAGTAGTAGCACCAGCAAGAATAGCAACAACAACATCACCGGCAGCAACGGTAGCAACATCAACAACAACAAGTAAAATTCAACGTAGCACGGTCTACGGTCAACCTTTGACCTCGATTCTTGTGCCAAAATGTACGGCCTTCCAAAATCGAAGTCTCCACTAAAAATCAGCTCCTTTGGACCATACATTCACCAAATTCAATGTTGTTCGAACTTGCGTGGAAACCCTAGAAGCAACAGCTTCCTCTTCGTCCTTCTTTCCCATGTGCGAACTAAAACTGCCTCCAAGGAGCTCGAACCAATCAGAAGATGAGAGATGATGTGTGAGGATGAGATGATGAAATGTCCTCCAACATTGACTCTATTTATATCAATCACTGAGGTGTGTGATACATTTGTTGGGGGTGTAAAACCTTAAGGCCGACTTGCACATATTTTGAAAGTATTAAAAATAAATTCAAAATAAATGTTCTGCTCATCAGATCAAGATGATATTTAGATCGATCTTGCACCTCTTCAAAAGAGGAACCCAATAAAAATATTGGTGTCTTCATTTGAGCACCAAAACATGGAGTTTGGACCTAGTTTTCCAATTTTAACACTCCCTCTCAACTATGGAGAACTCCATCCACTTGTGCAATCAAACATCGTGCATCATCCCACTGTAACTTGCTTTGCTCGCCTCTTTATTTTAGCATAGAAGTGATTCAATCACAAAGACATCATTCTCGGCTGACAGATTCAGCCCAAAGGTCCGAAACCTCTATAGGACTCACAAAGGGTCTCATACCAACCCGAAGTTGGTTTATCTGACCTGAAGTCAGTAGGAGGTCTGAAACCTCTCTAGGACTCATGAGAGTCATATACTAACCCAAAGTTAGTTTCATTGACCCGAAGTCGGTTGGAGGTCCGAAACCTCACTAGGACTCAACAGAGTCATATACTAACCCGAAGTTAGTTTCACCGACTCGAAGTCAGTTGGAGGTCTGAAACCTCTCTAGACTTGATCCAGATTAAGTGGTTTGACCGTGCCATCCTAGATAGAAAGTATGGAAATCTATGATGCATCCATCAGTCGTTGCTACTAGTCTCTAGCTTTTCCCACCTCATTGGCCAAATGAGAGGTACTTCCCATGATTTAGGAACTCAAATGGGTAGGATTCATACGGGGCATAGATCATGAGAGGTGAACCAACTCAATCATCATAACGGTGGGGCATAAGCACCACAAGGTTTCACAAGCCTATCCCCATGTGTGCTTATAGCTCCAAGGAACTATCCCCAAGGCCCCCTCAGAGCTCCCAGAGCTCATCGTCCAACAAGACCCTCAGAATAGGGTTGTTCCACGATTCCAATATTCTCACGAAAGGTTAGGAACATGACCTTCCCCAAGGGCATTGTGATAATATCCGCGACCTGCTCATCAGTTCCTATATGATTGAGCCTTACGGTGCCTCGTTGTACCATATCCCAGATAAAGTGGTACCAGCCATCAACATGCTTGGATCGTTCGTGGAACATGGTATTCTATTACAAACGAATCCTTCTTGGGTTATCACAAAGGATAACAGTGGCATCTAGCACATGCTCGAACAACTCACTAAAGAGCTTTTGCAACCAAGTGACTTGACAATAGGCCACACATGTTATAATGTATTCGGCCTCAGTGGTGCTCAAGGCTACCAACTTCAGTTTCCTGCCCAAAGCAGATCAACGTGTGAAGCAGCATCCAGATGTGCTCTTGATATCCACCACACTGCCATCCCAATCGGCATCAGTATATCCATGGAGTGTCATATTCCCGGAAGTGTATCTCAACCCATGGTCTAACGTGCCATAGAGATATTTCAATATTTTCTTGGCACCAACCCAATGAATGTAATGATTGACCATGTGTTGACTCAAAGTGTTCACTGCACAACATACGTCTGGACGGGTGTTCACTAAGAACATCAGGGCCCTTACGAGTTGACAATACTCAGTAGGACACGGGCCCAACAGCGCTACCACTCAACTTCTTAAAGTTTAAATCCATCGGTGTCGAAATGGACTTACATTCCATGATACCAAGTCTTTCCAGAAGCTTCACAATGTATTTTCCTTGAGAAAGGAAAATCTCGCCAGGTCTCTGGCAGACCTCCAGGCCTAGGAAGTAGTGCATTAGTCCTAGGTATTTCATCTCAAACTCAGCATCGAACTCCCTCTTGCACTGATGAATGAGAGGGTCAACACCCGTCAGGAAGAGTTTGTCCACATACAACACCAGAATGAGAGGCTTCTCTCTATCAACCTTGAAGTAAAGGTTTGGATCAACATTACTATGAGTGAAACCCATCTTCATCAGGTAGCTATCTATCCTCTCGTACCAAGCTCTGGGTGCTTGCTTCAACCCATAAAGGACTTTCTTCAACCTGTAGACATGGGTGTCCTGATCCTAGACTTTGAACCCCAGAGGTTGCTCTACATACACCTCTTCCTTTATCCCACCATGAAGAAATGCGGTCTTTACATCCATCTGATGAAGACTCCATCCTTGCGTAGCAATAAGGGCTATGATAGATTGAATGGTGGTCACAAGTGAAAATATTTCATCATAGTCTATGCCTTCTTTTTGAGAGAAGCCACGGGCAACGAATCTTGCCTTGAACTTTTCAGCACTTTCATCGGATCCATATTTGATCTTGTAGAGTCATTTCGAGGTGACAATTTCTTTATCCTCTAGTCTTGGAACCACATCCTAGACATCATTCTTCATTATGGACTCATACTCTTTATGCATAGCATCCTTCTAGTCTTGATGCTTTACTTCTTCCTCAAAAGATCCAGGCTTGGATTGTTCAATAGTACTCATGGCTGCTAGATACCCTTGGTATCTACTTGGCTTCTTGCTTTCACGAAATTTCCCCCTTGGGGCCATATGTCCCTCAACATCCTCAAGAGTGTCCCTGAGCCATGATGGTCTCTTTCCCAATGAAGGAGGTGGATCAATCGGGTCCATCGGTCCTTCAACGTCAGGCATCATCTCATCCTTTGGTTCCTCTTGATTTCCAGGCCTTGCTTCATGATCTTCCTCAGATCTCAGAAGATTGAATACTTTCCTCAAGGAATAATCTTCAGCAAAGGTGACATCGTGGCATGTCTCCACTTCCCTTTGACAGGGCACATAAAATCTATAGGCCTTCTAAGTTTCGTTGTAGCCCACAAACATTGTGGTCTCCCTCTTGATGCTAGCTCCTCTACAAAAGTTCTTGAACTCGTTCGACTCATATTCAGTGCCATTATCATTCTGTCAGATAGCATCTCATGTCATTGCTCCTAGTGGACTTCCTCCAACCTGGTAGAGTGTATCAATTCTAGACCCAAACGTGATAGCTTCCTTGAAGCTCTTGTTCCACATGCGCACGTTTCCATCAGTGAATGCCACATTGAAACCTTTGTCTTCCATGGCTGATATAGACACAAGGTTCTTCTTCAAATTAGGTACATAGAGTACATCCTGCAAGAAGAGGACTTGACCTTGAGACAAGTGGAGAGTCACAATCCCTATCCCTTTCACGGGATATGTGGAATTATCTCCAAGGATAATTTCCAGATTAGTATCCTTCTCAACCATATTAGAGAGTGCTTCCTTGAACCCAATCATGTGCCTTGAGGCACCACTATCTATCAACCAGACATCCATAGTGTTGGGTGGAGATGCAGTAGAGAGGGCAGATATAAGAATGAATTAATTTCTTTTATCAACAACATTTGATTCCTCATACCTGGAATTTATTGACCTTTTGAAAGGTTGATCATTTCTGTCAGAGGGAGCCTTCCTCTTTCCCTGGAACCTATTGGTTCTTTTATTTCCATCCCTCCAGTTGTTGTTATTTTCATCATCATCAGTAGAATCCTTCTTGAAAGGGCAGTCTCTAGCATAGTGACCTGGCCTATTACAAGTGTAACACTTGCCCTTCTTTCCTTGTGCCCCTGCTCTTCCTTTGTTATTTGGAACACCAAAGTTCTTCTTTCTATAATGAGCAGCGTAGGTATCATTTTGTTCATTTTCATGCTCCTTCATTCTTGTCTCTTCTTGAACGCATCTCAACAGTACCTTTTCAAAGTTAGGTATCACATTATTAATGAAAATGGTAGTGATGAACACATGCCATTTGGATGGGAACCCTCCAAGTGCCGTGAGTACCATCTCTCAATCAGCTATTGTCTCCCCAATAGCTAGCAGATTGTTCCTGATTTCGGTTAGCTCCAGAAAGTATGATTGGAAAGACTCATCCTTTCCTTTATTCAGATTCTTCAATTGATTCTTGAAGAATAGAAATTGATTTTCATTGTTGACCTTGAACATGAGGATCAATTTATCATACATATCTTTGGATGTGCCTAGCTCAGATATGTAGGCCACTAGACTCTTATGAATGGATTCCTTGATCATCATCTTTGCTTTGATTTCTCCCTTCTTGTACTTTGTTTTGGCAACAACAGTAGTAATGGATGGAGGTTCTTGGATTTTACCCTGCACATAGTCCACGACATCTTGGTCTTCCAATTTGAGATCCAATATCATCTTCTAAGCATGGAAGTCATCCTTCCTAGTCAATTTGTCATCCTCCTTGAAGCCATAGTTTGTGGAACCAATTTCCTTCTTCGGTGATTGCAACAAATAGGGATTTTCTTCACCTCAGCTCTGATACCATGTAAATTTATGTAGATTTTCTATGCTTGATGTAACTTTAATTTTCACTACAGAAATCACATGAACAATCAAGTAAAATGATGATAGAACATACCAGTGGATCTACAGAAGGCAAACCAGAAACAGAAAAATGTGGTGGTGCATTACGATGGTCAATAGGACGCTTCAACCAACAAAGTCTTCTTAGTCAGCCAACCATGAATGTGTCACAACAACCCTCAAAACAGCCACACGGTCAACTCAAAGTCAACCCCATAAAATTCAATGCTGCCTAGAAAATTCATGGCAGCAACAGTAACAACACCAGCAGGAATGGCAGCAACAACAACAGTACCAACAACAACGACGGCAATAGCAGTAGCACCAGTAGCAATGACAGCAACAGCAGCAACAACGGCAGCAACAGCAGCAGCAGCAGCAACGGAAGCAACAGTAGCAACAACAAGTAAAAGTCAATGCAGCATGGTCTACGGTCAACCTTTGACCTCATTTCTTGTGCCAAAATGTACGGCCTTCCAAAATCGAAGTCTCCAGCAAAAATCAGCTCCTTTGGACCATGCGTTCACCAAAGTCAAAAATGGTCAAACTTGCATGGAAACCCTAGCAGTAGCAGCTTCCTCTTCGTCCTTCTTTCCCACGTGTGAACTAAAATTGCCTCCAAGGAGCTCAAACCAATCAGAAGATGAGAGATGATGTGTGAGGATGAGATGATGAAATTTCCTCCAACATTGACTCTATTTATATCAATCACTGAGGTGTGTGACACATTTTATGGGGCTGTAAAACCTTAAGGCTGACCTGCACATATTTTGAAAGTATTAAAAATAAATTCAAAATAAATGTTCTGCTCATGGGATCAAGATGATCTATAGATCGATCTTGCACCTCTTCGAAAGAGGAACCCAATAAAAATATTGATGTCTTCATCTGAGCACCACAACATGGAGTTTGGACCTATTTTTCCAATTTTAACAAACATCTAATGTGATAAGACAGACAGGAAACCGCGCTTTCGTAGCATATTCAGTGTAAATTTGGTTGTTTTCACTACAAAAATATCAGTAGTTTCATAGCGAAAAGTGACTTTTCTCAGTGTATTTCGCTATGAAACTGTGGTTTCTTGGCTAAAGTGAAATTTTCAGTAAAGAAACCTTGGAAATTGAAATCTGTCAGAATATAATGATTGATGTGACATGAGGGGATTTAAAAATTAGTTGGTTTAGACCTTAGGGTAAACTTAAACAAGAAAAATTTAATATTTCCCTTGACCAAGAATATAAAAAATGAATCCTACAACCCTATTTTTGACACATGAACATATTTAACCTTGTCAAATGATGCTTAATTTTTTTTGGTGATAATAGTGGTACCATTTGGGATGGTGTGCCTCAGTGGTACACCAAAGAACCAGTAGTTCCATTGTTGTTATCAATCTTCTTGAAAACACAAAAAACTTTGAAACTTGCCAAGCTTTTTCTTCAAAATTTAATGGCCTTCACCTCGGGCTCAAGCTTGATGATTCAGCTTGTCATTATTAGCAGAAAAACACATAAAATGGAATATATACAATGGAATGAATGATCAACATATTTTAAGAAGAGTAGTGCTTCAAAAACCTATCATTGACAGGCCCTCCAGCACATGGTTGTCCATCCATCTCCTGCAAAATGCAGGTGTTGTTCCCATGGAATGCAACTACTTTGAATGGACCCTTCCAAATGTTCTCAAACTTACCATGTTTCCCCTTCTCTTCAATCTTGGCCTCCCATTTCAAAATCACATCTTGGATTTGAAAATTTTATTCCTTGACCTTCTTGTCGAATGTCTTCTTGATTATGTTTTTAGATTGCTAATTACTGTTATAGACTTCTTCCCTCTTTTCTTGTAAATCTATCAGCAGATTTATGCTTCTCTTAATTTCATTTGGCTCCTCCTCCAATCCTTGTAGTAGTTTCATTACAGGTACTCCTAAGGATGTAGGAAAGATGACTTCAGCTCCATATACTAGATCATAAGGTGAAGTTCCAATTGACCTCTTTGTGTACACTCTATTAGCCCACAGAGCATACTTCAGCTTCAAATACCATGAATTCTTATTTTCATGCAACATCTTTTTTATAATCCTCACAATGCTCTTGTTAGAATATTTAGCAAGACTATTCCCCTGTGGATAATATGTAGTAGAATTCCCAAGAGCAATATGATGTTGATCACAGAAACTAATTAGCTTCTTGGAATTAAATTCCTATGCATTATCAGTGATGATCTTCATAGGGCAACCAAATCTAGACAATATATTATTTTCCAAAAATGAAATGATAATAGAATCATTTGCTTGCCTAGTTGGGATTTCTTCAATCCATTTGGTGAAATAGTCAGTTGTTGTCAGAATCCAACGATGCTGACCTGATGATGATAGATAAATATCACCAACAAAATCTATCCCCCACTTCTAAAATGGTACCTCAACATAGATAGGCATCAAAGGTAAAGGTACAAGGTTCTTCTTACCATAAAAAACCTGGCATTCATGGCAGGCATCAATCTTTTTGTAAACATCTTTAAACATTGTAGGCCATTAATACCTTGCACTGAGAATCTTGTTTGTTGTAGCCTTCCAATAATGATGACCTGCATAATCTCCTTTGTGGAACTCCTCAATCACTTTATTAGCCTCCTCTTCCAGCAAACAATTCAACAAAATACCACTGGTATCCTTCCAATACAAACTTTTGTAAATGATGAAATACCTCAAATATTTTAACTTCAAAAATCTTGCCTTGGACTTTGTCAACTCAGCAGGTGCTACATGATGATGTAAGAAAAAAAATATGTCTTTGTACCAATCTAAAATGATCTATTTTTCTTCAATGGGGATCAGCTCTTCCTCTTCATCTGAAATTTCTAAAATTTCTACAATTAAATTCATGTCAAGACAGTCAAGTTTGATTTTGCCATCAAATTTTCTAGACCTTGTCCTTTAACCAATTTTGTGGGCTTGATCTCTATATCATATTCCAAAAAGTTAGCAATCCATTTCCCCCTCTTACCATCATGATCAGATTGAGTTAGGATGTCTTTCACAACAGCATTAGGAACAAAAGCTATAATATGAGAATGTAGAATGTAAATTATGAAATCTTTGATGGCCTTAACCAAGGCATAAGCTTGCTTCTCTAAGATGTTGTACTTCAGCTCTTAGTTAGCTAATGTCCTACTAAAAAATGAAATGAGCTGCTCAGTACCTTTCTGTGATTTCTGCAACAAAACTCTAGCAATTGTATTTTCTAATGCAAAAGTAAAAACTAGAAATTATTTTGAGGAATCCGGGCTGATCAACACCGGTGCTTGGGTGAGTGCCTTTTTGATCTCCTAAAATGAGTGCTTTGCTTCTGTTTTCCACTTGATTTCAGCTCCTTTCTTCAACATATTTGTTATTTCCTTTACAATCTCAACAAATTTAGGAATAAACCTCCTCAGGAAATTTACCTTTCCAAGGAAAGACTAAATCTCCTTTCTGCTTCTAGGAAAATCCACTTTTTGAATTGCATTGACCTTGTTTGGATCAATCTTAATCCCATCTTTAGAAATAATGTGTCCAAGTAATTTACTTAAACTTAAAGAAAAAATACTTTTGGTGGGATTGAGAGAAATGCCAAACCTTATACACTTCAACATAATTCTTTCTAGGTGCTTCAAGTGATCTTATTCCCTCCTTGAGAAGACGGTTATGTCATCTAAATAGACAACCACCATCTTGTCCTTCTCTTCAGCAAAATCAATGTCCATTGCTCTTTGAAAGGTAGCTCATGCATTCATTAGACCAAAAGGCATCTTTACATACATGAATGTGCCCCATGGTGTGGTAAATGCTGTTTTTTTCCTGATCTTCTAGATGCACAAGTATCTGATTGTAACCTGAAAAACCATCAAGCATAGACATCCTTTGGGAACCAACAATGTTCTGCAAAATTTGGTCCATATTTGGGAGAGGGTAGTTGTCCTTCGGAGAGGCTTTATTCAAGTTTCTGAAGTCAATTCCTATTTTTATTTCTCCACTCTTTTTTCTAACTGGAACCAATTTTGCAAGCCACTTTGAAAATCTCAATGGAACAATAATTTTGGCATCAAAGAGTTTCTTAATTTCCTTCTCAATCAGAGACATGAGAAGTGGATTAATCCTCCTCAACTTCTTCTTGAAAGGCTTTTAATTTTCTTTAATGGGAATGGTATGTTGAATGATAGTAGGATCATACTTCTTCAAATCATCATAACTCTAACCAAAAACATCTATGAACCTTTTCATCGTCTCTATATATTTGTGCTTCATATCAACTGAAAGAAACTTTGAAAGTTTAATGATTTTTGGCATAGCTACTGTACCAAGGTTAAAACTCTCTACCTCTTCATCATCAGCTTGTATCCTAGGAGATTTGAACACATCATTCTAATAAAAAAGCTTCTCAAGGGGTATGAGGTCTTTGGGTATAGAGTTATTCTTCAGTTGTAACACTTTAGAATTTCCCTTAGATTCAGCAAGCATGTTTTGCTGATCTACTTGTATATTTTCAAACTCTTATTTTAGCTCAATAAATTTCTTTATTTGTTGGTCATCCTCAAATACTTGCCAATGGATAATGTTTACAGGGATAGTTGGTCTATGGGGATCAGTGGAATGTATGGGAATGATGAAAAAACTTGCAGAGACGACTAGGGAGTTAGCAATGGAGTTTTTATCCCTGGTCTTAACAATGAATGAATGTTCTTGGAAATTTTCCAACATGTCCATAACTAAATTTTTGTATGCCCTCATTCTCACATCCTTTGTTTGATACACACCTTCAACTTGTTTAATGAATAATTCAGAATCTCCACAAACATAAATATTTTGAGCTCCCATTCTTTTCAAAACTTCTAAGCCCAAAATCAAAGATTCATATTCAGCCATGTTATTTGTGCAATCAAAATTCAGTTTGTAAGAAAATAACTTACTTTCATCATTTGGGCTTGTTATCCAAATTCCTGCTCATGACCCCTCTCTTCCTGCTGATCCATAAAAGTGCAACAACCACCAACCTTCCGCCTTCTCCTCACTGATTTGTTGATCTTCTGCTTGCTGATTTTATATCTGCTGAATTATAGATTATTGATTTTCTGCCTTCTTTTCATCCTCTTCTTCATCAGTCAACTCATTGAAAAGAATAGCAGATCCAAGTTCAGTATCAAGAGCATAAATTCGAAAGTTCTGAGGTTTATCTTTACTACTCACCATGTAAGCCATTCTTGTTTCTCTATAAAATATCCTTTGCTCACCAAAAACAGGAATGGTGGCATAATTTAGGTCCATCTGCATTGTAATTTTGATTTTTGTTGCCCATGACCTTCATAATAGCATGCAAAAATTTGGTGGAATGTCTGCTACCACAATGTCCATGACCATTGTCTTGGCAGGGACTTGTGTAAGACCACCAAAAACATCCTTAATTAAACCAATGCACAGAATTCCTTTTGAATCAAAAGAAAACAAATCCTTATATGGTCTTGTAATTTCTAACCCCATCCTCTCCATTATTACTTTGGGAATAATATTGTGAGAGGATCCTGAATCCAAAATGGCATTATGCAATTTCATGGCATGAATACTAAGGCTTACATAAAAAGGAGGCACCTCCTCATTCTGTTCATCTTCTAATATTGGACCCAAGTATATGGTTGGATGATCTTCTTGAATATTTAAGATATCAGCAGCTCCTGGTTGCAAATTCACCATTTTCACAATCTTACTTTTGTATTCATTTACCTTAAGAATTTCTCCAAAAGGTACTATTATTTTGATCTTAGAAATTTCACTCTCCAAACTGAAAACAGAAGTAAATTTTTCAATTTCTTTGATGGGAGGAGGAGGTGGTGTATCTTTATTAACCTCGGTAGCTTTAGGGACATCTTTCTTAGGCTTTGTTTTATTTGCAGTAATTGGCACATTTATGTTTATGAGGTTGTATTATTTTTTCATCTCAAATATTGCGTGTTGATATCCCTTAAAATAATCATATGGTTCCTCGCCCTTGTTTACTTCATGGTCTGATTCATCATGTTCCTTCTTAGTCATGAATATTCCAGACATGTATTCATCTAGACAATGAATGGACTCTTATGGAATTTCATTTTCATCATCTTCATCAACTAAGTTCTACTGAAAAGGAGGTCTCACTGGAGGGTCGGGCTGCTAATTTCCATTTTCCCTTGGCCTTTGCTAGTTTTGAGGTCTCCTAAATTGAGGATTTCTAAACTGATGCTCATGTTGTGCATGAGGACTAGAGGTATTCCCAAGGGAAATCATATCCATCAATTTTTCCATTGTCTTCATCATGGAATCAAATTTTTCATCAGAGGTGGAAGGTTTTTCTTCTTCTTTCAACTTAGTCTTACCCATCTTGGACATTTTTACTACTATCATATTTACCTCCACCTTCACTGCATCATTCTGCATTTCAACAAGTGAAGGGGATTCTCTCTATTTCAGTAGAATAGAAAATTCATAATCAAAATATTCAGCATATCTCATTTGAGATAAGGCTTGTGGAGGTTTTAAATGGGAAGGGATAGAATCATAAACTTTGTTAAATATTTTGGAAAAATTTTGGACAGTTTTATCAGCAGCTCTTCTCAAACTATTGTACTCAATGAGGGCTTGTACTGGGTTTGTTCTATTTCCCCATTTCCTCAAAAATTTATCTTCAAGTTTATTCCAATTATAAATGTTTCCTGCAGTAAGGGCTTTGAACTGTTAGTCCCCCTGTGAAATTCTTGACAAGAAAGCTAGGGGGCTATGTCATTTTGGAGACCTTCAAGGAATGCATCTCCCTTGAAGACACATCATCCTTGAGGTCTCTATGTGCTTTTCCTTATACAAATCCCCTCTACTGTTTCCCTAGCTCAAAGCCTTCATTTACCTCTTGTACCCCTGCAAAATGTCCCTTTTCTTTTTTTTCTCCTTCTGTCAAAGTGTCTCTGCTCCCCTCTATTTCACCCTATTAACCCCCCTAAATCCCCTCTAAAAATCCCTACACCCTTTGTTTCCCCATTTCCCCCCTCCATCTCCCTATCGTTACCCTTTGGGCCTCAAAATACATTAGAAAGGGGTTAAAAACCCACTCCCGACCTTCTAATAGGCCTAAGCCCCCTTCTCTGCTAGCCCTGCGCCTTTCCGCTCCATATACCCTAGCGCTGTGACCAAGGATTTTTCCCTGCGGAGGTTTTTCTCTATCCGTAGAGTCAAACCATGGAACCCCTGCAGTTGACTACTTGGGATGTGGGAAAACCCGATCGAATGATTTTTATTCACTGCGGGGGGTCGCTCCAAGTTCTCACGTCCATATGCCTGGGTCCCCCGCGGTTCATCTCCGCCGTCCATTTAAATCCGGAGATCAACGGTTCATAGATGGAGCGCTTCGGACACGTTTTCCACCGTCGATCTGTTCCAGATCTAACGGTGCGGAACCCGCCCGCCTCGGTGGTCCCATTCCCCACTTTCACTGTTCACAAACCGCCGGTTTATTCCGTACCACCCTCGCGCGCTTGGTGGTTTTTCCCCGAAGGCCATCAATTCCACTCACCTTTCGCCACCTGTCCTCCTGTACGATTTTGAAACCACCTTTTCCCGCCCGTTAACTCCATCCCCCATGCATTATCCTTCGGACATGGATGCCTAGCAAAATCGCTATAGACCGTCTGATCTAGGACGGGCCATCCAATGGCCATCGCCCGCTCAAGATGCACGAAGTCTAATGAAGTTGCATGCGCGATAGCTCACGCCATGGCCCACCGTCCGTCGTCCTTCGCTGTTGATCTCTGCCATGATCAACGGTCCAGATCCGTCTGCCTGCTGTTGACCATTCCACCGTCGCCCTGGCCTCCACACCATCCATCCACGTGTCTTCACCGTATGCCACGTCACCCCACGTGCACCCTCCGTACATGTGCCCTTTCCATTACGTATAATCGGTTCGTTTCGTGTTTTTTAATGTGTTTTTGTTTGTTTTCCACGTATATTCGCTCTGCAGACCGTCAACCCCCACCAGAGAAATTCTCATCGTTTCCTCTGCAAGTTTCACCTCCATCACTCCTGCATGGCCATCTCCTCCATCCGTCCACATCATCCATTGCCCATCCATTGTTTTCTTCATAGATATTGTGTTGTTGCAGGGTTTTCAATAGTAAATGACTGCCATGATGCGTGATCTCTGTCACAATGACAGAGGGATCAATGAAGACCATGTGCAGAGGTTATATTCAGAGCTTAATGTTACAGGAAGCATCTGGAGGGTTGCTTGCACCATTAATTCATCAAAGGACAGATTTTAAAAATCTACCAACCCTCCGGCGCCATTGAAGCTCGAAATTCACAGACAAGGTCAGTAGAGAGCTCGAGGCAGGAAATGGAAGACTCATAAGCTTTTGCAGAGATTTTTAGAAGGCAAAGGTACAGATTTGAAGACCCTGTGGATCCCTTGGAAGGTCCAATGCACAGAGAGATAATATTATCAGGGTTTTCACATCATCAGAAATGTTTTTCTTTATCAGAGGACAAAGCGCCCATGCAGTTTTTATTATACATCGTGTTCCTGAAGTTTCCTACCCGACAGTAGTCCTATACCATCAAGAAGCATTAGTTACACGGTATGGAGACCCTAGCATCATTATTTTGCCTGTTTGTCCAGTCAACAGAGAATGGCATTAATACTGCAGCCATACTGCCAGAGGTAGATGCATAGATTTAAGGCAGTATGGGTTGCGGCCTTCCTCCTTTTCTGAGCGATTAATTCTTACCTCTTCTGCTCTGTTTTTCCTATAAGAATCCAGAAGAACACATTGTAAAGGTGGTTGTTGTTAAGTTGTTCGGCTGTTGCTGTTAGAAGGATTCAACTTGACTGTTAGAACAGTCTTGGGAGGGAGTTACATAGTAGTTTGTGTGTAATAGGCTAGGAGGAGAAAGTTTGGATTGTATTAGCCATTGATCTTATTGTACATGACTGGTTTTGCATCAATTAATCAAATCATATTTCACAGGATCCTGGTCTATTACTATTGGTGATGTCTTTCTTAACTCTGTTATTTACATTGTCATATTGTTTCATGTTCTTCTCGTAGGCAACAAAAGTATAACATATGATTCACCCTTGTTAGATGCCCTATGTTTCCTGCTCTCCCTACCTTTAATGTTTTCTGCTTTATGTGTATCTAAGAGTGAATTCATGTGGTTTAACCAGCGCAGTGGATGTTATTGCCTGCTGGCTGATGTATGAACTTGGGGGTTTGCTACTTAGATGTTTCTTTGTCAAATTTATCTCTATTTTTCCCTTGGAGTTTCTAAAGCAGACCTGGAGTTAAACGACCTCTGGTCTTATCTATAAGCAGCCCCTTTGTCCCTCTTTGAGAGCTGTCTCTCAGTATGTCCAAGCAGGTCTGTAGTTAAATGACCTCTGACCTGATCTATAGACAGAAATTTGGTTGTCTTCCTTCTTCCACCTTCTCCCCTTAATGTTCCATCCCATCATCTATCTGAAAGATCCTTTAGTGTACATGACTTGCCCTGTGGAAGCCTTGGCTAGTTGTTGCATGTAATTACCTTTCATGACTCCATAGCCCAACAGATGGCACTTTCTTGGCCTATCCCCTTTGTTGAAATATCTTGCTGCCTTGTTCCTTTTCTCCCATTACCTTCTCAGTTTATGGTCTCCTAACCAACCCAGAAACCAACCAACCAAATCATTTGAAACCCCCTTTTTTTCTTCATACCTAGCCTAACATCTCATTTTGAGCTCTCAAAGATACATAATTCTTTGCTTTATTGGAGAGATCCCTCTCCGGGTCCAGGAGGGCTAGATCCTAGGGCCCAAAAGTGGTTTTGATGTTGTCTCATCTTTTGGTCTTGCCAATCTGGCCAAAACATGGGAACTCCAACATAATGGCGACTCCATTGGGGACAGACCACTTTGCCTTTAGATTGGCTGTTCGTTGCTGATGGTGGACAGCAGCTTGCTTCAAACAGTCAAATTCATCCACCTGGTGACTCCACACTCCCTATGATCCAAAGACAAAATGACTCCACTGGTGAAGGACACTGAACTGGTTGAGGAGAATCAGTAGCCTTCTTTGCAAAAGCATGAATCCAAACATGGACAGAGATGCAAAGTATGATGCTTTGTGCGATCAATTAATTGAATTAATAGAAATGTTTGGTGAAATGCTAAAGATGCACATGGCTAATATGAATACAGATGATGACTATTTCGAGCAGCCTGTGCATCTTTCAGAGCAAGAAAAAACTCAAGACCGAGAAGATGAGCAAGACATTTATGATGTTCAAGAATCTATAGAAGATGAGGAGGTTAGTGATCAGGAACTACCTGATTTCTTACCTATGCCTTATGTTATGCTGACCAAAGAACATCAGGACCTATTAGCAAAGGCTGATAAGGAAAGATGCCTTGAGGAAGTAGAAGACTACATAGAAGAGGCAGAATCTGGTGTGGAAGATGAGGCTCAAGAAAGCATCCAGCCTCCAAATCAGCTAATACAAGAGAAAGAGGACTGTTGTGCTTCTGTCCATGATGAAATGGAAACCCCTCTTTTGACAGAAGAAGAGGTTGAGCGGATATTAAATCAGTAGTCCACCTCCGAGGCCTTCTATAGAACACACGCTCCTGCTCAGTCATTATTTGAGTTTGATGATTCAGATTCAGAGGACTCCTCTGTGGATCAGAGTAAAGGAAGATCTGCTGAGAATCCATTTCATCTGATTAGTAACACTACTTACATTCCCGATTCTCCCATCTTTGATCTATATAATGATGATGTTTCCCAAATAGAAGTAGATTTTGCTGAGCCATCATTAACAGATTTGTGGGAGGAAAATCAGCTCCATCAACTCCAAAGAAGCAGTGAAACTAGTCAGCCCATCTACGATACTGATGGGGAGAGCTATGACAATATAATAGCAGAAGAAGATTCTCTGAGTCTTCATTCTACTTCACCACAGATCATCAGTGAGACTGGAAACCAACAATTTTTCTTTTCAGAAGACGAGGAGGAAAGCAAAGAAGAGATTCTGGAGCAGAATTTGAGCAAAGAGCTTTCTCTTGAAAAAGAGGAAGCAATGGACCAAAACCCTGCTCAAGAATACATAGATCTTCTCACAGAGCTCAGCACCTCAGAGCAAAATATATCAGAGCTCTAGGAGGACAACACTGCCATATATGATGAGTCCTCTAGTTCAGAAGATGAAGAAGATTCTCTTCTTCAAGAGAGTCTTATCCTTGATCCAGTGGAAGAAGAGGAAGTCCTGGTTGAAGCCTGCTTGCCAGATATTCATAACCAGGTATCATTTCATGATCCTTATGCACATTTCCTGCATATACTTGAAGAAGGATCAAGGGTATTTTTGAGCAGCATGTTGCAAATAGAGAGAACATTTTTCAAGGCTGTTGTTATGGAACAAGAAGAGTGGGAGCTGCCCTGCCTATCCAGCATGCTCAAGGAATTGAGCAAGAAGGACCAGCCATGGGATCATTTGATGGACTAGTTAAATTGGAAGACAATGTTTGTAAGCTAGACTTGTAAATATTTCAGTAGAGTAGGGTAGGTAGGAAAAGCTCAATAAAGCTCAGTCTATGAGCAGGTAGTTAGTTGTTTCAATTTCTGTCTTAGAATGTAGAGAAGAAACCTGCTAGACAGTCTAATCCTAGCAGGTAGTAGTGTAGGTAGAGAAACATGTGAGACCAACAGTCTAATCTGGTCTCATGGAGCAATAAGGGTAGAAGTAGAATAGGTTTGTTTTCTTGTTTGCAAATAAAATGATGTAAAGGGTTTGCTAGCTCAAATGCACCCTAAAGGAAGAAAAAATGCTAGGATTGTAGTGTAGCTAGGTAGACGGATTGGGAAGAATGTTTCTGCTGATGTAACATGTTCATATTGTGGCAGCTGATCAAAGAAAGGGGATGTGCCAAGAAACAGGCAACTAGCTTACTCCAAAGATCACTTATAGTTTTTTGACTCCTTCAAGAAGAAGCCATCCCCATGTGGAACCACTGTTAGCCCCCCTGTGAAATTCTTGACAAGCAAGCTGGGGGGCTATGTCATTTTGGAGACCTTCAAGGAATGCATCTCCCTTGAAGACACATCATCCTTGAGGTCTCTATGTGCTTTGCCTTATACAAATCCCCTCAGCTGTTTCACTAGCTCAAAGCCTTCATTTACCTCTTGTACCCCTGCAAAATGTCCCTTTCTTTTTTTTCTCCTTCTGTCAAAGTGTCTCTGCTCCCCTCTATTTCCCCCTATTAACCCCCCTAAATCCCCTCTAAAAATCCCTACACCCTTTGTTTCTCCATTTTCCCCCTCCATCTCCCTATCGTTACCCTTTGGGCCTCAAAATACATTAGAAAGGGGTTAGAAACCCACTCCCGACCTTATAATAGGCCTAAGCCCCCTTCTCCGCTAGCCCCGCGCCTTTCCGCTCCATATAGCCTAGCGCCGTGACCAAGGCTTTTTCCCTGCGGAGGTTTTTCTCTATCCATAGAGTCAAACCATGGAACCCCCGCAGTTGACTCCTCGGGATGTGGGAAAACCCAATCGAACGGTTGTTATTCACTGCGGGGGATTGCTCCAAGTTCTCACATCCGTACGCCTGGGTCCCCCGCGGTTCATCTCCGCCGTCCATTTAAATCCCCAGATCAACGGTTCATAGCCAGAGCGCTTCGGGCGCATTTTCCATCGTCGATCTATTGCAGATCTAACGGTGCGGAACCCACCCGCCTCGGTGGTCCCATTCCCCACTTTCACTGTTCACAAACTGTCGGTTTATTCCACACCACCCTCGCGCGCTTGGTGGTTTTTCCCGGGAGGCTAGCAATTCCACTCACCTTTCGCCACCTGTCCTCCTGTACGATTTTGAAACCACCTTTTCCCACCCGTTAACTCCATCCCCCGTGCATTATCCTTCAGACACGGACGACCAACAAAATCGCTGTAGACCGTCCGATCTGGGACGGGCCATCCAACGGCCATCGCCCGCTCAAGATGCACAAAGTCTAATGAAGTTGCATGTGCGATAGCTCACGCCATGGCCCGCCGTCCGTCGTCCTTCACCGTTGATCTCCGCCACGATCAATGGTCCAGATCCGTCTACCTACTATTGACCATTCCACCGTCGCCCCGGCCTCCACACCATCTGTCCACATGTCTTCATTGTACGCCACGTCACCCCACGTGCACCCTCCGTACATGCGCCCTTTCCATTACGTATAATCGGTTCGTTTCGTGTTTTTTAATGTGTTTTCGTTTGTTTTCCACGTATATTCGCTCTGCAGACCGTCAACCCCCGCCAGAGTGATTCTCACCGTTTCCTCTGCAAGTTTCACCTCCATCACTCCTGCATGGCCATCTCCTCCATTCGTCCACATCATCCATTTCCCATCCATTGTTTTCTTCACAGATATTGTGTTGTTGCAGGGTTTTCAACAGTAAATGACCGCCATGATGCACGATCTATGTCACAGTGATAGAGGGATCAATGAAGACCAGGTGTAGAGGTTATATTCAGAGCTTAATGTTACAGGAAGCATCTGGAGGGTTGCTTGCACCATTAATTCATCAAAGGACAGATTTTAAAACTCTACCAACCCTCTAGCGCCATTGAAGCTCGAAATTCACAAACAAGGTCAGCAGAGAGCTCGAGGCAGGAAATGGAAGACTCATAAGCTTCTGCAGAGATTTTTAGAAGGCAAAGGTACAGATTTGAAGACCCCATGGATCCCTTGGACGGTCCAATGCATAGAGAGATAATATTATTAGGGTTTTCACATCATCAAAAAAAAATTTCTTTATCAGAGGACAAAGCGCCCATGCAGTTTTTATTATACATCGTGTTCCTGAAGTTTCCTACCCGACAGTAGTCCTATACCATCAAGAAGCATTAGTTACACGGTATGGAGACCCTAGCATCATTATTTCGCCTGTTTGTCCAGTCAACAGAGAATGGAATTAATACTGCAGCCAGACTGCCAGAGGTAGATGCACAGATTTAAGGCAGTATGGGTTGCGGCCTTCCTCCTTTTCTAAGCGATTAATTCTTCATTTAATTCTTCACCTACCTCTTCTGCTCTGTTTTTCCTATAAGAATCAAGAAGAACACATTGCAAAGGTGGTTTTTGTTAAGTTGTTCGGCTATTGCTGTTAGAGGGATTCAGCTTGACTGTTAAAACAGTCTTGGGAGGGAGTTACAGAGTAGTTTGTGTGTAATAGGCTAGGAGGAGAAAGTTTGGATTTTATTAGCCATTGAGCTTATTGTTATTTACATTGTCATACTATTTCATGTTCTTCTGGTAGGCAACAGAAGTATAACATATGATTCACGCTTGTTAGGTGCCCTATGTTTCCTGCTCTCCCTACCTTTAATGTTTTCTGCTTTATGTCTATCTAAGAGTGAATTCATGTGGTTTAACCAGCGCAGTGGATGTTATTTCCTACTGACTGATGTATGAACTTAGGGGTTTGCTACTTAGATGTTTCTTTGTCAAATTTATCTCTGTTTTTCCCTTGGAGTTTCTAAAGCAGACCTGAAGTTAAACGACCTCTGGTCCGATCTATAAGCAGCCCCTTTGTCCCTCTTTGAGAGCTACCTCTGAGTATGTCCAAGCATGTCTGGAGTTAAATGACCTCTGACCTGATCTATAGACAGAAATTTGGTTGTCTTCCTTCTTCCACCTTCTTTCCTTAATGTTCCATCCCATCATCTATCTGAAAGATCCTTTAGTGTAGATGACCTGCCCTGTGGAAGCCTTGGCTAGTTTTTGCATCTAATTACCTTTCATGACTCCATAGCCCAACAGATGGCACTTTCTTGGCCTATCCCCTTTGCTGAAATATCCTACTGCCTTGTTCCTTCTCTCCCATTACCTTCTCAGTTTATGGTCTCCTAACCAACCCAGCAACCAACCAACCAAATCATTTGAAACCCCCCTTCGTGCTTCATACCTAGCCTAACATCTCATTTTGAGCTCTCAAAGATACATCATTCTTTGCTTTATTGGAGAGATCCCTCTTCGGGTCCATGAGGGCTAGATCCTAGGGCTCAAAAGTTGTTTTGATGTTGTCTCATCTTTTGGTCTTGCCAATCTGGCCAAAACATGGGAACTCCAACATGAACCACTTCCTAACTTCACTGGTAAAGCTCTGAGAAAACAATCTCATATTGAAATCCGCATGGTCAACCTCCTCCCTGTCTATAAATTCATTAAACTAGTCTACATGCTCTTCAGCTATAATCTCTTCATCACTTTCCCAAGTTTTGATTCTAATAGAGTATTTGCTAGGAAGGGCATGTAGGAAAGCTGGAAGAACAAGAGGGGCATACCTAATAGGTGTAGCAGGTGGAGGAGGTACATTTCCTACCATGGTGAATGGGATTGTGGTAGTCTTAGGGACAACAACAATAGAGGAAGAGGAACTGTTAGGTGGAGGTTTGTTCGGTCTTTGTTGTCCACTGCAAATTGAACTCCGATCAGGAAGAGGAAAACCAGTTTTACTTCTTAACAAAATTTCAAAAGGGTCAAGCTCCTTCAACCTATCCAAGGAATCTCTTTCTAACAGCAACTCAGAAGTGACTGCTTCCTAAAACTCTTCTTTATATTTTTGTGTCACTAAGGTTTAGGTATCAATGCCTCTCCTATGCAGGTTTAAAAGAATTTCAGTTAATTCTTTTTCACTTGTAGACCTAAACAGGACTTCATGAATTTTATCATCAAATATTTTGTCTTCAGGACTTCTTAAAACTTCAGAGGACAAGGATTTTGTATGTAATGGAGTACCTGATATTGCAGAAATTCCTTGACTACCTCCGGAGATGGTGTTTGGATTATCCATAATGGTAGGTGGATCTGGGTCACGATTACTCCTCATGTATCTCCTTCTCGAAGCCACCTTTGATCATATGAATTTTCAATGGAGTCACCAAGGTAGATGCAACCTCGAACAAATTCCTAAGCTTTTGCTACCTTTAGAAGTTTAGATTCAAAATTTTAGGAAAGTGTAATCTTCAGGCTCCCGGTAAACGCACTGAAATGTTATCACAAAATTTCACCTGATGGGTTGCTAATCAGACACTCTCATGTAACTGTTTCAAACCAATATTTTTTCTGAAGCTTAGCCTCTTCAATCTGAGAGGGCTCTCTCAAAGGGTTAATGATATTGAATAAAGATATATTTAGATGGCTAACTCTACTTGTAAAACAACTTGCTTATGATGAATGTAGGTTGAAAATAGTATCAGTATGAAAAAATTGGACTTATGGAGTCAACACTTCCAGTGATTCAATAGTGAGTTCACTTGACATGGAAGCTAAGGTGGGTAAGATTTTTTAGCAGTAGTACACACACACATGAAATAGGAAAATACACAATCAAGTTATCTATAAAGGAAGTAAGAGAATTACATGAATGAATTCTGAGTATTATAGATAAAAACCACTGCAAATGATACACATAAAAGATACATATAAGATAGGAAGGAACTAAAAACTCAATCAGAATCTCAGGTTGGTCAAGAAACAAGTCTTTTTATTACTGAAACAGTCAAATTACATAAAGTTGTAGTTTTTCCAAAAAATCTACAACCCTTGACAAAATCGACTATCTTCCCTTTAATAGATTTGTTACATCATGAGATGATCTTCCTCTTGGTTAGATTCATTGAATTTTTTCCTAATGAAACCTTTCATAACCATAAAACATCTATTTAATGACAAAATGACAGCTATCCTACTTGATAGTCCTTTTCCTAATAGAACTCAAACTATTCATTATTAAATTTAACAACCTTATATTCTAAAGAAATTACATATTTGACAAATATTCCTTCACATGTTTGAATTGGGGTGATGGGAATCATCACTACATGACCACTTAATTGACCGCCTCTAAAACCGGAAACAAAACCCTGTTTTTTAGGCAAACCAGTCTTCATCTTCAACGAATGCTTTGTCTGGTAGTTTGTCTTCATTTCTTGATATTTAAGTGGTGAATAACTGTTTTCATGTTCCTATAACTCTTGGGTAGTACCCATTTGTCCATATATGCCCAAAAATCTACTTAAAAATCTCCCACACAGTACGCTACGAAAGTAAGACAGTTTCGTAGCGTACTTTCGTAGCACTGCAAAAATGTCATTTACCATCAATGTTTTTTATTATTTCCTTTGGTATGGTCTTAATTATCCTTAGAAACATCTCCCATAAAAATTTAATCTCTTGAAATATCCCAAAACACGTTCAAAAATCAAGAAGAAAAGATACAGTAGTTTTGTAGCATTTGTTGTCCTTCAAGCCCAGGCACACTAGTAAACTGCTGAAAAGTGCTAAAATTCCAGATTTTTGTGTAACTTGAAAAATAAACCTCATGAGTGCCAAACATTTTTTTCTAACATGCCATTAACCTTAAAAACCATAAACCAACTCACCTTATGATCCTTGAGGCATTTCTTCCTCATTTATGATGGGTTGAGCTATTGGCTCTTCAAGCACTGTCATTTTAATGCCTTTTTTCTCCAACTCCTCATGAATTGGTTCAAGCTTCTCTTGGAGGTCCTTAACTTGATATTTCAACCTTCTATTTGTGGCTTTCAAATGTGTGTTCATCCTCCTGACATGTTTGGCCTCTTTCCTCACTAGAATGGTCCATTTGATAAGCTATGGTGTATTATCCAAAGTCTTGGAAATAGTGTCAACTTGCTCTTCCCAAATTTCCTTCATATTTTCAAACTTAATCTTCTCTACATTGTGTTTCCTTTCTTCTCTTTTCATAACAGCAATTTCATGATTAACCAATTTCAATTGTTCTTCAACGAGTTGTAATTCTATTTTTTCCATCACCTTCTCTTTTCCTTTCTTTGATTTGCTAATTGTTGGGAAAAAAATACCGAGAGGGGGATGAACTTACAGATGATCGCATAATCAAAAAATTTCACTTTTTCATTCCTTAAAACCCATACACTACTTTCCTTCAGTAAACTAGCGTATATACGCGGATCCCCTTTATAAAACTCGCGTATACACAGAGATATAGATATGTCAATAAATCTTCACTTAAACCATTCCATCATTTATTCTTCAGATATTCAATAAGCAATAAACATGTGCAGTAAGAACAGAATAAACCATCACACAAAGCATCACACATGAACACCAGGATTTTTAGGTGGAAACCCAAGTCGGGAGAAAACCACCGCTGCAGTTGCTCAGCCTTCAATATTTTATTATAGAGAAAACATCTTACAACATATGTGCCGGCGCAGACTTGACCAGCACGCAGGCACCCACCTGCGCTCGTTTACCAGCCTCTCCTGGAAGGGAGCTCCGACCCCCTGACTCGTTTACCAGCCTCTCCTGGAAGGGAGCTACGACCCCCCGATCTCGTTTACCAGCCTCACCTGGAAGGGAGCTACGACCCCCCGACTGAAGGCTACAACCCTCAGCACCACCTTGGACCACGTTTCATCAATTTTCACACTGGATCCAACAACTTCAATAGAACAACACTTGCAGGCCACGTTTCATCATATTTTCATACTGGACCCTTTCCATACTTTTAAGTTCAACCATTCATCACCAACAGATACATATCAACACAGATGAGATAGCAGAAACACAACAGAACAGATTAGATATTTCATACCCCTTGCTTCAGCAAACCCTAGTTTGCATACGCGTTTTCCCTTCACTGATGTCGCGTATATACGCTCTTCTGTCCATACAAACCAGCGTATACCTCAGTGTATATTTTATTGTGCATACGCGCTTTTACTTCAGCGAAGCTGCGTATATACGCGCTTCCTCCATGGCGAAGTAGCGTATAGATCTTTAATCATTACAGAGCAGCATACTTCATCAGATTAGACATTCAGCTCAGATTCAACCCTTTACTTCAGACAGATGTTCGCCTAGATGTTCGCCTCATCACAGATCTAGGCCTTCCATAAACAGATCTAGCAAATACAAGTACATTTCAGATCTAGAAGTCCTGCTTCATCATTTCTTCATAAGTGCATCATAGATTTAGATCTATCAACAAACTTTTACCCTTTCCATACAGATATACTTCATAGAGAAGTATTCATTCAAGTTCAGACATCTTGCACACACACACATCATTTGCACAATGAATTTCTTCTCCTTATATAGGTTTATCCTTTTTCAATACCATGAGCCCCTTTTTCAATACCATGGACCAAAACAATACCATAAGCCCAAAACTACCTGGACGGGGTCAATTAGGCGGATCATTACCCAATACAATGGGTCAATACCATGGTGGTTACCCTTGGTTTTGCACTTTTTGAGCGCTTTAGCCCATACGCGACTTGGCACGTTCTTTTCCGCGTGCATACGCGACTTCACCTAGGAATATCCGCGTATACAAAGAGACATACTCTTTTCATCATGCTTTGAGCACATTCTGAATTCTTTTCTTCATTGCCTTCTGCACACACTGTAGATACATCATATTTCCTTCATCAGGATGATATTCTCTCAAGCACAACTTCATCAAGTAAGTTGTCATCATCTTCATCAAGTGGGTTGCCTTTCAAGGACAACACTTAGCATCATATTGTCAACAAACATCATATCACATCAGATTTACATCATTTACTAAGTCCATCAAGTCAAGCATAACTTCATTAGGTGAATTGCCATCAAGGACAACACATGTCAATAGTCAGATGTCTTCATCTT
The DNA here is from genome assembly GCA_034641835.2 of Pinus albicaulis. Classification (NCBI taxonomy): domain Eukaryota; kingdom Viridiplantae; phylum Streptophyta; class Pinopsida; order Pinales; family Pinaceae; genus Pinus; species Pinus albicaulis. The sequence goes on along the minus strand of CM076577.1, from coordinate 76,105,246 downwards.
CATTCAGTGGGTTGCCATCAAGGACAACATCCTGCATCATATTTCCAACAATCTCCCCCTTTGGACTTGATGGCAACCATGATGGTGTTTGGTTACCACAACAGATAGATACATTAAGAATACAATGACACCATGTCACTCTCCCTATTTTTACCATGTCACTCTTTTCATTTGTGACACCATTCTTTTTCTTCATTCAAACACCATGTCATTCTCCCCCTTTGACATCAAGGGCAAAGGGTAAAACCAGCGGATCAAAACCAACACACTCTCCCCCTTTGAGATCAAGGGCAACGGGCGGATCAAAACCAACACACTCACCCCCTTTTCTCCTCATGTAGAAGAAGCGTTCTGCAGATCTGATGTATACTGAAGTGACCAAGCTCCCCCTGAGTTCATGCTGAATATTTTTCAATGAAGTACATGACTCTATGAACTTCCTATCACCAAAAGACTCATACTTACATCAAATATCCAACCAAGTGGTTTTACATATAAGACTCAAGTACCCAACCAAGTGGGTTTACACATTTCAACTCAGCTACCCAACCAAGTGGGTTTACAAAATTGACAATTCCTTACATGACTGAATATTACAATTTTACAACATGAGTCTCAACAAGACCTTTTCAACAAATTACAAAGATGACCATTTAAGACCAACACCAGAAAGTCCTCAAGAAAGAGAACATATTTCAGAACCATCATAATGCCAATAATGCATTATACTCAGCAAAGCCAATGCTCCCCCTGAATTTGTGCATCCAAGCAACCTTTCCAAATGACTAAGGCTCCCCCTTAGTTTGTGCATCCTGAAAACTTCCACCAACAATTCATCAAGGCATCTTCATCAAAACATTAGAAACAGTATTAAGAGAACTGGAACACCACCAGAGATACCAAACAGTATCAGAGATTCCAAATAGTACTGCAGCTATGCTTAAGAGAGCTGAACCAACCAAAAATTGTCAGCAACCAAACATACGCGGTTTTCTGTGCATGAACTCGCGTATATATGCGACTGTGTTTCAGGAAACCCGCGTATCCCAAGCCATTTTCTAAACTTTAACCAGATCTGATCCTCTGTGAGAAAAAGGCAGTGTTCAGCTTCTTTTGAATGCTTCTCTGGACTACAGATAGATGGAACAGTACAGTTGTGTCTTCAAGAATCATCCAACGGTTGTAGCATAAGCACATTAGTAGCCAAGCCTTCATATTCTTTGCAGCATCAATACAACCTTTAAGAGAGATTATCATACCAAAACAACATCTTCAAATATGTGTCAAGTAATCATCCATGTGGTCCAACATTACCATGATCTTCAGGATTTAACATGAAGTAACATATGAAGGCAAAAGATCTCAACCATAGTAACAAGCTTTGCATGAGCTATTCTTATCTCTGAATCATAAGACTTCCAATTTCATTCAAGTGTGAGCACAAAAGATACTTATCAGCAACCAGGGCTCAAAAACTCATCATAATAAACCATGTACCAAGACATCAACATTTGAGCATGAGTATCACAAACACCCAAGAATAAGCAATCATTAGTATTCAACCTGCTGCTCCCCCTAAACCAGTGCTCATCCTTAACTTGTGCAATCTGAAACACCTTCAACGGCAAGTTATCAACAACAATCTCTGCATGATCTGTCCTCATCTCTGAACTATAAGACTTTCATCTCAACAATGAATGATTTTCATCATAAAGCAACCAGGCTTCATCCATAATCTTCAACACAAGAACCCATGCATCATTTCATTATCATGAGTATAAATAGAATGATGCTAACAGTGCAATCATCAGCAGTCAGACTGATGCTCCCCCTGGACCTCTGCTTCAGATCTTCAGCTATCAGATAAATTTTCTTATCATCAATGCATACGCGACTGCGTCTTCTGGAAATCGCGTGTATACGCGACTTTAGTTAATGGAACCTGCGTATGGAAAGTGAAGCATAGAAAATTTCCATCTTCCTTCATTTCCTCCTGAGCTTGTACCTCCTGTACCTGTCCTTTCCACATCAGATGCGCTGTCAGAAGTAAACATAACCAGTATAATCAAATCAACCATGAGAGTTATCATGCATTGCTCCCCCTGTGACGATACATTACTAAATCTCATAATGTATCCCACATCATTCCTGCAGTCAATAAGAAAAGTCAGCTTCAGAAGCGGATGACTGCAGTAGGGTCAGAATCCCCTACGTTTCTGATCGGTCCTCCATCTTTTTCCAGATTTGTTTGAACTTTCTATTTTTGTTCTGGAAGTTATCCAATTTCTCATGTCTGTTCAACCTGCATTCCTTTTCTACATGTCCATACTTGTTACAAGAATAACATCTCATGTGTCCAGAGAAATAACCATAAGAATCATAATGAGTATTTCTAATCTTTCTCCTTTTGCAATCAACTGCTTTATGTCCATACATGTTACATGAGAAACAATATCCCCTGAAGAAACTAGAGTACCTTTCTGAGTAGAACCTGTTTGTTTGTGGCTGAAATGATCTGCTCCTGCAATTTGCTGAAACATGCCCATAATTATGACATTTAAAACATTCAACGTTCTTGAATGAGTTCCTTTGAGAATTCATGATTGTTGGTCGATCTTTTGTTTCTTTCAACACTTCCTTTGAGTCTTTAACATTCCCTTGTGAACTAGATTCTCCTTTGAGAGTGTTTACCTCAACCTCCAAGCTTTGGCATTGCTTCGTCATGCTATCTTCTTTCCTTCTTCCATCTTCTACTTGATCCTTCAGTTTTAGAATCTCTTCTTTCAACCAATTTTCGTTTTCTTCACATGTTTGTTGCAGCTCTTCATTCTTCTTATTTGATTTTTCCAGATCTTCTTTGAGAGAGATGATTTCTGCTTCAAGTCCTTCATTCTTCTTATTTGATATTTCTGGATCCCTTTTGAGAGAAATGATTTCAGCCTCAAGTTCTTCATTCTTCTTATTCGAGTCTTCTAGATCTTCTTTGAGAAAGACGATTTCTGCTTCAAGTCTTGCATTCTTCTTGTTTGATTCTTCGAGATCTGCATTTAGATCGTTGACTTCTACTTCTAGTCTTTTAATTCGAGCAGATGCATAAGCATGAAACCTTTGGTACTTGTCTGTCTGTCCATTCAGTATTTCCATTTGTTCTTTCATCCCTTTGTACAAAGCTTCGCTTTTAGAAATTGATCTTCGTTGATCTTCAATTTTCTTGATAGCTTCCTCTAGATCCAGAACTTTTCTTACACTATCTTCATCATTGCATGCACCAGAAAGTGAGTCACAAGAACAACTATCAATACCTGATTTATCTTCTTCATTTTCTGCTGCACATGTTTTCTGAGATATCTCCTTTTCAGTAGCCTTCTTCTTTTGCTTCTTTCCCATTGCGACGGATCTCCTTCAAGCGATCAAGCTTCTGCAGAAGGACCACGCTCCGATACCAATTGTTGGGAAAAATACTGAGAGGGGGGGGGGGTGAATCAGTATTTACTGCATAATCAAATCTTTTTACTTTTTCATTCCTTAAAACCCATACGCTACTTTCCTTCAGTAAACTAGCGTATATACGCAGATCCCCTTTATGAAACTCGCGTATACACAGAGATCTAGATATGTCATTAAACTTCACTTAAACCATTCCATCATTTATTCATCAGATATTCAATAAGCAGTAACCATGTGCAGTAAGAACAGAATAAACCATCACACAAAGCATCACACATGAACACCAGGATTTTTAGGTGGAAACCCAAATCGGGAGAAAACCACCGCTGCAGTTGCTCAGCCTTCAATATTTTATTATAGAGAAAAACATCTTACAACATATGTGCTGGCGCAGACTTGACCAGCACGCAGGCACCCACCTGCGCTCGTTTACCAGCCTCTCCTGGAAGGGAGCTCCAACCCCCTGACTCGTTTACCAGCCTCTCCCGGAAGGGAGCTACGACCCCCTGCTCTCGTTTACCAGCCTCACCTGGAAGGGAGCTACAACCCCCTGACTGAAGGCTACAACCCTCAGCACCACCTTGGACCACGTTTCATCAATTTTCACACTGGATCCAACAACTTCAATAGAACAACATTTGCAGGCCACATTTCATCATATTTTCACACTGGACCCTTTCCATACTTTTAAGTTCAATCATACATCACCAACAGATACATATCAACACAGATCAGATAGCAGAAACACAGCAGAACAGATCAGATATTTCATACCCCTTGCTTCAGCAAACCCTAGTTTGCATACGCGCTTTCCCTTCACTGATGTCGCGTATATACGCGCTTCTGTCCACACAAACCAGCGTATACCTCAGTGTATATTTCATTGCGCATACGCGCTTTCTCTTCATCGAAGCTGCGTATATACGCGCTTCCTCCATGGCGAAGTAGCGTATAGATATTCAATCATTACAGAGCAGCATACTTCATCAGATCAGACATTCAGCTCAGATTCAACCCTTTACTTCAGACAGATGTTCGCCTAGATGTTCGCCTCATCACAGATCTAGGCCTTCCATAAACAGATCTAGCAAATACAAGTACATTTCAGATCTAGAAGTCCCGCTTCATCATTTCTTCATAAGTGCATCATAGATTTAGATCTATCAACAAACCTTTACCCTTTCCATACAGATATACTTCATAGAGAAGTATTCATTCAAGTTCAGACATCTTGCTCCCACACTCATGATTTTCACAATGAATTTCTTCTCCTTATATAGGTTTATCCTTTTCAATACCATGAGCCCCTTTTTCAATACCATGGGCCAAAGCAATACCATGAGCCCAAAACAACCTGGACGGGGTCAATTAGGCGGATCATTACCCAATACCATGGGTCAATACCATGGTGGTTACCCTTGGTTTTGCACTTTTTGAGCGCTTTAGCCCATACGCGACTTGGCACGTTCTTTTCCGCGTGCATACGCGACTTCACCTAGAAATATCCGCGTATACAAAGAGACATACTCTTTTCATCATGCTTTGAGCACATTCTGAATTCTTTTCTTCATTGCCTTCTGTACACACTGTAGATACATCATATTTTCTTCATCAGGAACATATTCTCTCAAGCACAACTTCATCAAGTAAGTTATCATCATCTTTATCAAGTGGGTTGCCTTTCAAGGACAACACTTAGCATCATATTGTCAACAAACATCATATCACATCAGATTTACATCATTTACTAAGTCCATCAAGTCAAGCATAACTTCATCAGGTGGATTGTCATCAAGGACACCACATGTCAACAGTCGCATGTCTTCATCTTCATTCAGTGGGTTTCCATCAAGGACAACATCCTGCATCATATTTCCAACACTAATTGTATCTTTCTCTGCACGTGATGAAAGGTCAATGATCTCTTGTGGTGGTTGAACTATGTCAGTAGGTGGTTGAACCTCTTTACTTCTCTCTAATATTTTCCTAGTATGCCTTTTCATAGGCTTTCTTGCTTGGAACATAAAACCTGCATCTTCTCCCTCAAATTCTAATTTCTTTGTAGATTTAGCCTTTTTTAACTTCTTCCCACCTTCCTCTATGTCCTTAGCCTGGACTATAGGATTTTCTTCTATGTCAATGGCATGTAAAATATATTCTAGATTTCCTTTAGCTACTTCTTTGTCTTCTACAACCATTGTTTTCTCTTCTAAGGCCATTGTTTAGATCCTTGTCATCCTTTTTGTTCCTGGCTTACTCACTTGTTGTTGTTTTGCATGTTTGACCACTTTTGACTTCTATTTTGCAGGTGGGACATTTGGTGTATCAAGAATATGAAATTGCTCTGTCTCCATCATAATTGGCTCACTTGGTTCTACTTTTGCAGGTTCACTTGGTTCTACCACCAAAGGTTCACTCTGTTCTGCCACTAATTGTGATAAAATTATCCTAGGTTTAGGAGTTCTTGAAGGAGTAAGAGCATCTAACTCAAAACCACTAACAAACAAAAATGATGACCAATCTCTACCTAACCTTTGGAGTTCATCTAAAACCAGCAGTTTCATTAAACCATGATGAAACAATGAAGTCTCACTCCCTTCATATTTTGCTTGGACCTTATCTACCATTTTTGACAAACTTCTATGTAAATAGAAAGGCAGATCAAGGGAAATCTTACTAGTATAGTGTAGACGCAGCTTGAAATGATATGAGTAGAATTTTTGGTATCTCCCTTCACAAGTAAAGTACTTTTGGATGATGAGCAGCAATTTTGAGTAGTTGTCCTTTATGCAGCTCTTTGGAATGGCATTGGTGAGATCCACTTCACTGTTTTCAGGCTTCATAAATTATTTGCACTGTTCCATGTTAAACTTGAAACCTTTGAACCACTTCTCTAGTCCCCTTGGAATCCCTGTAGTAGCTGCAATAACCTTTGGTGTGATGGACAGATTGAGAATTCCCACTTTGGTGGTTGTTCCATTGAAATTGAAAGCAAACTCTTTGGAAACCTCTGCATGGAAACCTTGTAATTTCTCACAAAATTGTAAGCAGCCTGTCCTTCTGAATACTTCCACTATTGTTGGGTCTCCATTGATCAAATTCATATATGATACTTCATATCTCAGGCATTGGCCACCCTTGTTTGTCCTTATTCTTTTTTCCATGGTTACGTTAATGTTTTCACATCCTCGCTTGATAGTTTGCAGCCTTGCTTGATAGTGCTCAATGTAAACCTTTGAAAATACCAGCCACAACTTTGGCTTAATGCAATAGCTCTCCAAAGCTCAATATCACGCAATAAGGAATGGGAAATGAGAAATGATTGAATTAGGAAATATTTTGAAGTTTTGATGTCTTCTCATGACCCAATGATGATTCCTACATACCAAAACTGATGACGATGACTACAGACCTGACCATGTACTTTGATTTTATCCCTCGATGACTCTGATGGCATCTAGCTTACTCTTTCCCAACAATATTCTGACACCTAATAGCTAATATAAGAATACAATTAGGAAACTGCACTTTCGTAGCTTATCTAGTGTAAATTTGGTTGTTTTCGCTACAAAACTATCAACAGTTTCATAGAAAAAGGTGACTTTTCTTAGTGTATTTTGCTATGAAATTGTGGTTTCTTGGCTAAAGTGACATTTTTGGTAAAGAAACCTTGGGAATTGAAATTTTTCAGAATATAATGAGTGATGTGACATGAGGGGATTTAAAAATGAGTGGGTTTAGACCTTAGGGTAAACTTAAACAAGAAAATTTTAATATTTCCCTTGACCAACAATATAAAAAATGAATCCTACAACCCTATTTTTGACACGTGAACCTATTTAACCTTGTCAAATGATGCTTCATTTTTTTGGGTGATAACAGTGACAGTGAAAACACTTCACTTTGGACATGCCACGCTTCTTGCCATCTTTACTGGACTCGGATTTGGAATGTAATTTATTTCCTTTCCCTTTATTTTCCTTGGCATCCAAAGCACAATATTCTTCATCTTCATTCCTATATGAAGATCCATCTTTGGTATTCCACCTAAATTCTTCTTGCACCAAATCCAACCAAATTCGTGCCCAATCTAGCAACTTTTCCCTTCCATTGGCAGAGTCTTGATAACTATGCCAACTCTTGTGAAGTCCTAGAAAATATAGGGTCACCAAATCATCCTCATCGATAGTAATGCCGATGCTCCCAAGCTCATCCTGACATTGGACAAACTTTGTTAAATTTTTCGGTATGGTGTCGCCTTTCTTCATTTTGATCTTCCTGAGTTTATCCTTTAGTGCCAATTTTCTATGATCATTACTGCTCTGAAATAGATTTGTCAAATATTTCCACATTGCATATGGTGTCGCTTTTCCATGGAGACCTAAGATAATGTGGATTCGTACTCCATCCAGTAAGATCCTCCTCGCCTTTGCAACCTTCTTTTGTGAAGCATCAAGATATGCAGCATCTACTACATCGGGTTTGGGAACATCACTTTCAATGAATTCATTCAACCCATTATCCTCCAGTACTGCCTCCATCATGTCTTTCCAAGAAATATAGTTAGAGCTACCCTCGAGTGCATACTCCAATCTCAACCCATTGAAAACCATTTCGATGCTGAATCACCTATGGCACTAAGAATGTCTTCTGCAAATTCGAATTCTATTCAGTCACAAACTCAACTTATCCTCCACTATAGTGATTTTCTGTGCTTTGATACCATGTAGAAATTATAAAAACATATGTATATCAATGGATTCAATCCGATCTAATAATGTACTAAGTCTAGATAATGAATTTCTTCTACAAATCAATTGCGAAAATTAAACATAATCATCAATCACATGAAGCAAAGAAAGAATCTGTTGTAGCCGCTACAACACCACCCAAAATTTTGGGTATATTTAAAATTTTGGGTTCGCCCTCTGCTCGCTTAGGTGTTAAATTCTTCCACCCGACCTACAATCAACTAAATCCCAACGACCTATCCCCAACCCCTCATGAGTTGTCTCGCCATCATGATCAAATTTCGCTATTGCAATCACACCATATGTGGGAAGGATCATCCAGTGTACGCCCGAACACTCTTGTCGCAGTCGCGCCAAGTGTAATGAGATTTCCATGCATACATTTGAATGGAAAATGTTTGTATATTAACAATTAAAGGCCCTCTCGTCGTGGGCCATTAAGCATGTTGTTTGATTTCCTTCTCTTAAGCTTTTTAGTCTTACATGTTTTGTTTGGGGCCACCATTATCAAAGAGTAATTGTGATGTCGTAATGTTTCACACAGGTTGACCCCATGGGTGAAAAACTCCTCAATCGTGTCACGACATCAAGGGAAATAAAATTGGGCTCAACGACGAGGCCAAAGTTGCAGAACAGGGTAGGAGTAGGAGCAAACGATTAGTACTGTTAAAGGGAGGATAGTTTGATACATGTTGATCAGAGAGAACCTTCTATTTCACTGATGCAAAAAGCTTTCTTCACTAGTGCACACCAGAAGCGCTCCATTTGGAAATGTCCAGATCCTGCACCATACCATCTAAAGGGCGATGGGCACACGCGAAGAAACATATTTCGCCACTTCGATGAGTCTAGCGTGAAGTATAGCCCAGTGAACAAAGCCGACGCAAAATATTTCTCTAGACACTGACAATCTCATTCGAGGCATTCTCGTGCCGGGTAGCAGTGCGAAAGCATACGTGTTTCTGGGGCAAGTCAATGACACGGTTACAAATATGTGAACGCGTCCTTTGAGAAGCAATCTTTGTTGAAGCTAGGCTACACAGTGGACGCACACTCGATGAACCAAGGTTATGGTTTTGATTTTATATAATTAAAACAAGGAAAATAAAAATCACATGGTGTCAAAATCATAGGAGATCGTGGATGAGAAATATGTGAAACCGTTGCAAAGTGGGCACACTTCCGATGGACCAAGGTGGCATTTTGAAACATTAGGACAAGGCGCAAACATATGGTTTTAAAGCCATATAAGAGCACGGGTTAGAAACATATGAAAGCCCATTACAATTGAAATCGAATATTTCTAGGATGGAGTTGATTTATAACGGTCAAAGTCATGTTCAAAACATGGAACGAGATGTCATGACAAACCCATAGTGATATGTTGTAATGAATTTGATGCGTTAGAAAATGGCGCAGACATGCACCGATGCGTTACATGAAATTAAAAGTTCGATGCCATGTGTTGGAAACATGGCGCAGACATGTATGGGCATGTGGCATCGAGCCAAGGGTTCGAAGGCATTTTCAACTCATGGTAAGAGTTTAGAGCAAGCATATATTATACGGCTGTCCAACGTATGATAAGAGCATGGAGAAGAACTACATGGACACGTTGCAAGTTGGTGCAAATGCTTCTACACCAGAGTTTTAATCTTGGAAAAAAGCTACTATTGATAGTTTATTCAATACGAAAGGGCTTACTTATGATGGTTTACTCAATACAAATAGGCTACGTCTCTTTTTGGTTCTTAGTAAGAAAAAACAGGGAAGCCTGAGCGTCCTCGGTACTACTAACTATTTGAGCTACTTCTTGATACACACGCGATGCAGAGAGCATGCATTACATAACACATTAAGTGTGAGACGAACGTAAACTAAAAAAAAAAATACCGAACGACTGATAGACAGACTAGGCTTCATAAGCAGTTACAGAAAATGACCATCAAAGTTTCCACAGATAACATTGGTTGAATTTTCTTGTGAAGCTTGCAAAGGCCAGGGCCTTGGTGCTCTATGCCCACTAAGAAGTCCATACCAGGTTGTTGCATGCACGGGAAGGGGGCATAGTAAATTTCAGATGTGCGCTCTCATCAGCTGCTGCTATGAGAATCGTGGGGCTTCAGCTCCTCTAGCTCCAGTCAGGAGTGAAGCTGTCGAATCTCCAACGGTGGGCGTGCTCCAGAAGGATATAAGGCACTCAATGGGCTTTCAGGAGTTCCAACATCTTGTTCTTGTGAAGCTCAAAACAGTATTCCGAATCTCCACTTTCATCAAGTTGTGCCTACGGGGTCATTCACTTCAGACTCCATCGCCTATCGAGTCGTTCATTCAATACTCCATCACCTCTTTACTATCCAACAAGCTTACATCTTTGGGCCTAAAGTTTAAGTGGTACATAACTAAATTTCACTACGAGATGAGCAACATTTAACTACATGAATCAGCAGATTCATTTCAAATCCATATATGGTGGTCACGTTTTACGTTTGAAACATGGCGCAAAACTAAGTCATACGACCTACACAGTTGCGTGCCGCAGTCTGACGAAGCATTCAGAGTATATATATATATGTGTATGTGGTGGTCGAATTCACATTTGAAACGCTGACCAGAACGGATTACAAGTCCATAACAACATTGTTATAATCACTGTGGTGCAATATATGTAAGCACGTAAAGCAGTCGTCATTTTCTCTGAGTGTAAGCACGTAAAATCAAGTAAAAGCAGGTTGTTGCCATGGTGAGCACATAAAAGCAGGTTGTTTCCATGTTTCGCAGACCAGGTCACAGAGATTAAACCCCATCAGGTCGCACGTTTTCTCAAGTCGCAGGGTCGCAGAATGAGCTTCTCGAGGAGAGCTGCGACTCAGCTAGTCTTGCGACCCAGCGACCCCTTCAAGTCGCACGTTAGCTCAGGTTGCAGGGTTGCAGAACGGTCTGCCCATGGAGAGATGCGACCCAAGAAATTCGTTGACCCAGTGACCCCATCAGAAAACACAATTTCATGCTATAATCGATCGCCCACGTGTTTCATTCCCCGTAAAAGCTGCTGAGGTGCCGCACTACATGACAGGCTGACCAATGCATGCTGCCATGCATGAGAGATAATTTTGCTGCTACGCGCAAGCAAGGAAGCAGAAATTCATTAAGTCTTGGGACATCCACAACATTCTTGGCATGCTGGGACTACCCGCCACGCCGAAATATCTCCATAGAATAGAAGTGCCATGAGGAAGAGCGTTACTAAAATGTGACAGGGTTCAACGATATTATGTGTGATATTTTCGATTTCCACATTATGACTTGATCGCTTGTTTACATGAAGCTAATATAAAATGAATTAAACTATCCTATCAGCGCTGATTACAACCATTTCCGGCTGCCCCCTGTCCTCTACGTGTCTTTGATTATGGAAGACATGCAAAGCCTCTTTCGCTCTTGTTCAAGACTCACATGAAGGGTGCTGGGTAGTCTTCCTTATACGTTGGAATTCTTATTCGGGATCATGGAGCGCAGTAGAAGAACGTTACATGTGGGCTCAAATACCTTTTCGCTGGAGTTTTAGTATTGAGAGCAGTCAAAAGCTGCGTTTAAACGTGGATCTAGACCTTATAATAGATCTACGATGGCCATGTGATAATAACTACTATACTGTAAAGATGATTGGAAATATTTTCATGCAGCAGTTGCAGCTACCGTATATCATCTAAGTGTGAAAGGAAAAGCAAGGTGAGGGGTGGTTGTTTCTATGTTTGAACATGTTACTGAAAAATCCATTTAAGTAATTATACTTGCTCAGGAGGAAGCAAGACGCCTTGGACACAACTTCGCAGGTACAGAGCAGATACTGTTAGGTCTTATTGGTGAAGGAACAGACATTGTAGCTAAAGTATTAAGAAATTCAGAGTGTCAAATATGAACCCCACGATAGTTCGCCACATTGGCGCATGATCTGTAGCCCTCCAATCGAAGATGGCAAGTATTGCTCTTCCATGAATGGGAAAATCGATGAGCTTGAAGACTTTCAACAACCATTGAGCATGGGAATGTAGAAGCCCATGCCTATCAAGTGATTTACTCCAAGACTTGAAGAAAACCTTGTGCATGGGAAATATTATGATCCTGATAAAGAAAGGGCACAGAGAAAGCTTACCCTAGCCTTTCTCTCTGACGATTCAGTAGTTAACCACACAGGGTTCCAAACTTATTGTTTTTCTCTTTCGCTCTTGCAAATCAATTAAAATGCCTTTAGCATTATTATTATTTCAATCATGGATATATGTGACCTATGTTACTTTATTGCAGGAAAAACCTTTCAGTCGCACAAAGAGCCAGAGTTTTCCTCAGCAAACAAGGGGACCTTCTCAAAACAGGTCGCATATCTGCTGAGGTCACAGATCGCAAATCTACTGAGGTCGCAAGTCGCAAATTCAAGTAGGTCACAAGGTCGCACATCTGCATAGGTTGCAAGGTCGCACATCTGCCGAGGTCGCAAGTCGCAGAGGTCGCCAAGTCGCTAAGTCGCACTCCCTGTCAAAAGCCTGATGGCGCGAACCAGCGACCCAGCGACTAGGTCGCAGGTCGCACATACGCTGAGGTCGCAGGTCGCACATCTGCCGAGGTCACAGGTCGCATATTGCCCCAGGTTTCTAAGTCGCATCCCTTAGCAAATGCCTGATGGCGCGACCCAGTGACCCAGCGACTAAGTCGCATGTCGCACTCACCAGCCAGGTCGCAGGTCGCATTTTCCCTTCCAGGTCGCAAGGCAACTCAAGAGTCAGGCAGGCAAAGAATTAGGAAGCCCAAAGGGTAACTTTTGATCTATAAAACCCCCTTCGGGGAGATGTAAAAGGGCCTTTTGTTGGGGGACTCGAGTTGAATATATTGTATCATCAGAGGATTACACATTGAAACATGAATACAAGCATTTTGAAAAACTCCCTATGGATATGATGTGTTTTGCTGTGCGAACATTGTGTGTATTTCTTATACAGTTTCAAATATCTTTTGATTAATGAAGTTGCACTCTTAGTGGCATCATTTATGCATCATGGCTATCTGTGCTTGTGTTAATGATGTTCAGTTTTCCATTACTCTTTTAATGGATGTTAATGACCTTGTTTATTAGCATTTTGTTTTATCTTTCAGGAAGTAAAGGGGCATATCGCCATTAAGAACTATTTCTTTTGTGGTTAGAATACCTCACAAGCATAACCCCAAAGATGTGTTGCTAACAACACCTCCTTTGGCGTGTATGCCTTATTAATTTTCTTGCTACACATAGTGTTACCTACGTGTTTAATGCATCAATCATATGTCTTGTATTAGTTGATTAGGTGTGTATCCACTGTTTTATAGAGTTTAATTGAGACCCAAAGCAAAGGAGAAATCAGTGGTAGCCGCACCCACACCCCGGACGGGATCCCTATTCCAAACGGTTCAAGGTCTAATTGGGACCTTTTATCGGGGAGATCCCCTGTTGTTGGCCAGACAGATTTTCCCGTCAACAGAATAAAATCAAACCACAACACACATAATTTCCTTGGGAAATCTTGCTGCTCAAAACCCCTCTATATTTTATTGTATATTAACCATGGAATCATGAAACAATTACAGTGCACTCTTCTCACAAGAATCTTCCGCACTCTGCTAATTTTCTTACATTGTCTTGCACAAAACTAGCCAACACTTAGCCAATTCTTATCCTCTAAACGACCTTACTTGCTTGCGCAATTCCTGATGAATGCAATCCCTATTATTTAGGACTTTCAGCCTTCCTAAACTACATAAGGATCATGGGCACTCCAAAGGATGTCTGGTTGCATGTAGGAAACCTACTATTCACACAACTGATAGTTAACCTCCCATTAACCTTTGTCTCAACTAGGTCTCCACAATAAATGACATGCATGTAGCTATTAATAGTAAATCATCAGTTGCATGACAGACCACTGATTGTGAATTAAGTAATATTTAATTCACTTGATCTCAAAATAGTGCAACAAACAATTACTGTTAGTTCCCTTCTTACTAGTGTAGTCCCTAATTTTTGTAAATTTCGCCCCCTTATTGTTATTTTTGTACTCCTTTAATCCCAATATTGTTATTATTGTTCCCTTACATTATTATTGTTAGGTCGGCTAGGATTATATTGTGACCCCATGGACTCCTATATATAGAAGGAGGTATTTTCATTTATATCATCTAAGAATTGTTCATTTATGTAATGTAAAGGAGGTTTCCCCCTTGAAGTGGCTTATCTTTAAGGTGTTGATCTCTCTTTTCTTCTATTTTTGGAGTTGGTTTCATAAGATTTGGTATCAAAGCTTTGGATTATAGGGTTTTGCTGCTCCAAACAGGTCATCATGGCATTTTCGCTATAATTTATTTTCTACGAAGGTTTAGAAGATGAAATTGTATCACACGAAGACGAAATCCCAAGGAACGTCATGTAAAAATTTCATATCTTGGTTTGCAATATTTTGGAGATATGATATGTGAAAGTTAGGGTTTTTGTAGGCTCCCGAATTTCATCTAAATGAGGTGACGTTGGGAAAATAGTCATAACTCTCTTTCTGAGCATCAGATTGGAATTCTGTAAAACGTGGCTGAAATTACATGGATTATGGTTTCTTGTATATCAATTTTAGAGCCAATGGAGGAAATAGTGGCATGTGACACACCGTAAAAATTCTCTCTACTAGACCAGTCCATAATTAGGTCATTGTGGGAGATTGGGCATAACTTTTCCTTGAAGAATCCAAATCAGGTTAGACCTATGGTATTCGAAAGAAGATTTAGAGGGATACTACAAGACCTAATTTCATATATTGAAGATTCGAAATCAAAGAGATAATTTAGTTTCAATATAGAGCTCGTCAAAAACAAGAAAAAGGCGTGTACTTTTTTTTTAATTGCATAACTCTTGTTTGAAAAATCAGTGTGAAGTGATTCCAAGGAATATTGAAGCATAAATATCAATATTGAGTTCTCTAATTCCCCCTAAAAAGAATTCAAAGCCCATTAATCCCTCATAACACTCTACTATCACTCATGAAGATGACGAAGTGAAATGTGATATATCAAAATTACAAGAGAAAGTGCACCGAATTTCCCTCTCGTAAAGAGCAACAAAAAAGAAAATGGAAGTTTTGAAGAAATGCGTGGAAGCTAAGATGGACGGTTTGAAGAATGACATGAAAGCTAATATGGATGGTTTGAAGAAAGGCGTGGAACCTAATATGGATGGTTTGAAGAATGGCATGGAAAAAATGGAAGCTAAGATGGATGGTATAGAAGAAAAAATGAAAGACAACATGGAAGACATGAAGAATGATCTAAAAGAGAACAAGGAAGGTTTGAAAAAGTTGATACAAGAATTTTTTCCTAATGGCGAAAATATAGTGGAGGAAACTCATGATGAGAGCGAAATAAATGTTAATCGTGATTTCATAAATTCTAATGTTGGATTGAAGACCCACCATATTCCAAATATCGATATGAGGAAGTTTGATGGCAAGGATCTCGTAACATGTATGCTACAGATGGAGCAATATTTTGATCTCAATAATGTGTAAAAAACACAAAAGGTACGCATTGGAACTTTATATTTAGAACAAAATATATTTGTATGGTATCGATGGCTTTTCTCCCATAAAAAAATTTTCACTTGGGCAATTTTTACGAAGGAAATGATAGCACATTATGAGGATACAAAGAGAGACACCTTCTTTAGCCAATTGATAAATCTCAAACAAAAGGGTTCAGTGGTGAAGCACATTGAGGACTTCCAAAAATTGAATATAAGGGTAAAAGATATTCCAAAGCAACACAATATTAATGTCTTCATAGGGACTTTAAAGGATAACATCCAACATGAGGTTCACATTTTGGAACCTGATTCATTAGAGAAGGCATTCAGGTTGGCAAGAAAAATTGAATGTAAAATTATGGCAACAAGGAAGCCTACCACTCACATCTATAAACATGGAAGTGTTTATTCTCCTAGAATTCCACAACCTACAAGGTTGACACCACAAAAATTGGAAGAAAAAAGAGAAAAAGGACTTTCTACAGTTGTGATAGCAAGTACACTAAAGGTCATAAGTGTTCTGAGAAGAAATTATTTTACATAGATTGTGAAGAGGAGGAAGAAAATGAACAATAAACTTCAAAGTAAGAGGATATACACCAGGAACCAAGCCTATAATAAGAAGAAACGAGTCTAATCATATCATGTAATGCATTGGCAGGAATTACCACTCCTCAAACTCTCAAGATAGAAGGACATATCAAGAAGAAAAAGGTAATAGTGTTGATTGATTCGGGTAGTACCCATAATTTTATTCATTGTAATGTAGCCAACGAATTGAATTGTTTCCTATACCCAGCACCAGAATGTCAAGTGATAGTTGCAAATGGAGGAACTAAAATTTCTCTGGAAAATACCATAATATCAAGCTAACCATGGGGATGTATTGAATAGTCGAATTCTTTCCATTCCAATGGGAGGTTCTGATGTTGTACTAGGATTACAATGGTTACAATCTTTGGGGATGGTAGTTTTTAATTTTCAAGGAATTTCTAGAAAAAAATTTCGAAAGGAAAGGAAGTAAAATTATGAGGTATCGTAGGGAAGACGAGAAATATAATAAGCTATAATGTCATGAAAAATCTTATGAAGAAAGAAAAACGAGGTGTAATTTCACAATTATTCTCACTAGAAGTTCCAACATCAAAATCATCTATTTCTCCAAATCTCCAAAAAGACTTGGAAAATCATTCCAAGATGTTTGAAACTCCCAAAGGACTCCCACCTATTCACGATCATGATCATGCTATTCATTTTATTCTAGGAAGTGTTCCTCCAAACAATAGGCCTTACAGATATCCTTATGTCCAAAAGAGAGAAATTGAACGTATGATTGTAGAAATGTTAGAGGCTGGTATAATTCAACCTAGTCAAAGTTCTTTCTTTGCTCCAGTAGTATTGGTGCACAAGAAAGATGGATCATGATGCATGTGTCCAAATTATAGGGAGCTCAATAAGCTCACTATTAAAGATAAATTTCCCATTCCTGTGATTGATGAATTAATGGATGAATTACATAGAGAAATTTATTTTAACAAGTTGGATCTTCGTTCAGGATATCATCAAATTAGAATGAAGACTGAAGATATTCCGAAAACAACATTTTTAAATCATGGGGGTCATTATGAATTTTTGGTTATGCCTTTTGGCCTTACCAATGTACCTTCTACATTTCAAGGGTTAATGAATTCCATTTTCAAACCCTTACGTAGAAAATTTGTGCTAGTATTTTTTGATGATATACTAATCTAGAGCAGGTCTTGGAATGATCTTGTTCAACATGTTGACAGGGTGCTCAAAATATTGGAGGAGAAACAATTATATGAAAAAAAATTCAAATGTTTTTTGGAGTACAATAGGTGGAATATCTAGGTCATATTTTATCTCATGAGGGTGTTAAGGTAGACCCTAAAAAAATTAAAGCCATTAAGGAATGGAAAGTCCCCACAACCATAAAGCAGCTGCGAGGATTTCTTGGGTTAACCAAGTATTATCGCAATTTTGTTAAGAAATATGGGAGAATAGTAGCACCTCTAACAACATTATTGAAAAAAGATGCATTATCATGGATTCCTGAAGCAACGAAGGCCTTTGAACATCTTAAAGAGGCAATGTCCCTAGCACTGGTCTTAGCTATGCCAAACTTCACAAAAACCTTTATTGTGGAATGTGATGCCTCAGGACATGGAATTGGCGTTGTTTTAATGCAATAATGAAGACCCAATGCTTTTGAAAGCTGTCCAATCAAAGGAAAGTATTTACAGAAAGCTATTTATGAGAAGGAAATGTTGGCAATACTACATGCACTAAAGAAATGGTGACCTTACCTAATGGGAAGACACTTCAAGGTAAAAACTAATCATGATAGTCTTAAACACTTTTTGGAACAAAGATTATCTTCAGAAAAGCAGCAAAAATGGGTCACAAAGAGGTTGGGTTTTGACTTTGAAATCATCTACAAAAAAGGGAAGCTAAATGTTGTCGCAGATGCACTCTCAAGAAAGGATGAAGAGGTGGAAGCATTTCTTTGTGCCATTTCTATTATCCAACCAGATTGGATAACAGAAGAAAGAGATGAATGGAAGAAGGACAAAGAAGTGTGGACACTCATTCAAAATTTACAACAAGATCATATTATATCTGATACATTTATTTGGAAAAAGGATTCCTTATGGTAAAAAGATTGCTTATATCTTTGTAAGAATTCCCAACTAAAACAAAATATTCTTTTGGAATTTCACACTTCTTCTTTAGGAGGAAACTCGGGATTTTTAAAAAATTACTTTTGTAGTTTGTTTGGTGCACGTATGTACGAAATCACACCAAATGAAGGGGTGTAGTCTACCCACTTAAGTTATTGGTAACAGGCAAAAAAAGAAGTGGATTCAAGAAAGTTAGTGGAACAAGCTAGAATCAATAAGAATACTAGATAGAGAAATAACATGCATATATAAAATAAAAAATAAACAAATAAACACGAGCTCTGAAAAGAGTCAAACGACAACAATAATATGAACGGTGGCTCTAGGCCCCTTCTTATTGAGCGCTGGTAGTAATAAGAGTGAAAATTTACCCTCTTGCCAAAGGGCCCCTAGACAATG
This sequence comes from Pinus albicaulis, assembly GCA_034641835.2. NCBI lineage: Eukaryota > Viridiplantae > Streptophyta > Pinopsida > Pinales > Pinaceae > Pinus > Pinus albicaulis. The sequence goes on along the minus strand of CM076577.1, from coordinate 76,086,353 downwards.
GTTCTAGATCCTGATGCAAGGATGTTTTTATCCCAATCTTGCCTCGGTGAAGTCTCCCTCTCTCTATACCATGTTGGACTGAACTTGTTGGGTGGCCAATAATTGAGTCCCCTCTATCTTCAACTCTAGCTCACACACTTCTAACTGTTGGTATTGCTTCGGAAATTCCAGCCAACATAACAATGTGTTCACAAATTACTCATCTCATGGTGATCTTATATAGGATATTTCAAATCCTCCCTTCCCTCTCTTGGTACATGGAGAATGGTGACCCAAGAGAGGTGTATGATTCCTTTGTGTGCTCCAAATATTCCATTGTGTGCTCACATAGTGTCTAAGGAGGCGCTAGTGGTTGTCCTTAGGCAGCTCCAAGTAAGGGGTCACTTGTCCTTTGCTTTGTGTGGTCCCAGATAATGACATTTCGCCACTCCCAGGATTGCACGCATATCGAGAAAAAAGGTGCATGAAAGGAGCTCTTCATGAAGGATTATGCACGCAAATAACATTTAGGACTAGTTCAAATTTTATTTTCCTCGAACCTTAGATATTTTTAAATACTTTCCAGATTTTGTAATGTCTTCAATCCTTGTAAATCCATTTTCCTAACATTAATTAATGTTTTCTTCTGTTGTACAATTTTCCAGTGTTAATAGTTTCCCCCTAATGTGTGAGGTCTAGGAAGAACCGTATAGCCAAAATATATTATATTTTCATTTCTGTATCATGCATAGAGAGAGAGAGAGACCTACGTCAAGCTTGGAATTGAAAACACCCTGCATATCATTGATATGGTAGTGATGTTGGTGGTTGCTGACAACGACTACTAACACCCTCGGGGGATTTTTTTCTTTGAAAATAGGTGTAATATGGTACCCATATGCATAAAATTGGTATGGCATATAACTGTGCATTGTACGCATAGGTGCTGGCTCGGACCTTCCTGTGTAAGAATTGTTAATAGAGATGCTTATGGAGCCATGGGTCTTCGACGAATTCGATCAAAGTGCAATGGTTGTAAGGTACGATACCATATTGACATGAAAGATTTTATTGAATTCAAATGTTAGGAGGATCGATGACATATGTGGACAATGATGTCTCCCACAGTGCCACCCAAGGATGCCCCTTGCATGGGGAGGGGGGATCCAAGGTATCGCTTCCTTTTTGGAATATAGGTGTTGAAGTCGACAAAAAGGAAGCCTCAACTGAAAGAGGGGTCGCTGACATAAGGGTTCAAGGGATGTGATGGATATAACATAGGCATGTAGGTGAGGGGTGACTGAAAACTGATGATGGGGATTCAGTGGCTCGAGGTCAGAGTATACTTAAGCAACTTGGCAGCAGTCATAGTTATTTCTGATGGGTAAATCTCTAGAGTCGGTAGGACTTCCAGGGTGGGTGTAAACTGGCTATGAATGTCATGATGGCATGTGAGTGGGGGGTATAATACTCTAACCATGGGTGTTCAGGGACTACTGCCATGGGAGAAAAGATGAAATGAGAGGGTGAAGGACGTAGTGCACCGTTTGCGGTCTTTGTACACTTACCAAAATAATAAAATAATGGGGTTTGTTTTGTACAAAACATAGAGATGGGTACCCCAAACATGAAAGTGTTCACTCACTGATGTTGTGAGGAAGGTGTTTTTCTGAGGGTGGGGGTCCCATTGGTTGGTCTCATGTGTGGGATTGATGAAGCATATGAGAAAGTATCGAAGTTGGGATTATGATGGTGGAGGTATGGTGGGCCAAATACGAGGCATGGTGGTTCGATTCTTGATCTTCTTGTACAACCTGGTCATCCGGGAAGGGGGATTTAGCTTGTATGGTAAACTTAAACTTATGCATGGTGGATGGATGGGCATGAGGTGCTTCTCGGTATGGCCATGGTGTCACTTTTTTTGTGATATATGGTCTATTGTGGGTGATGAGCGCCATGGAGTGGAGGCTATACGAACCAATGAGGATGTTTATCATGTGTAGGGTGAGGTGATGATAAACACAATCAGATATGAGGATAAATGATGTTAGGATATGTAGAGTTTACTGGGACTCTATCATGCTGGGGGTAGAATGATACCTGCTCTGGAATTTTCAAGAGATGATGTTGTGGATGGTTTGCGACCTTTTCCTGCAAGAACAACTACCTCAAGTGAAAGCATCTTCTTTATAAAATATTATTGAAAGTCATGAGCTTTAAAAAAGAATATGAGAGAGGGCATACCTTTCGGCGCTAAAATTTTCTTTTTTCGGGGGTGTGAATGTGTAGCATCACCCTTAGGCATTATGGAGTGCTGATCATAGTGTTGTTTTCGATCTGGTGATTAGACACTATAAGCTCTAGTTTCCCTTGGGAGTTGTTACTTAGCTTCTAGTTTTGATTTTATTTGGGGTTGTCCCCAGAATGAGATCAGGGGGGGGGAGCATTGTCGGTTACTGCCCCCTATCTAGGATCTCCCTTTTGTTTGTTCCTCAGCTTCTTTTTGCAACAATTGGAGGATTGTAATCATTCTCCTGGTTGTATGGTTGCCAATGAGCCTAGGAAGGGTTGAACAATATTGACCAACTCATCACATTGTGCCAATGGTCAATTATATGCGGGGAATGGGGGATATCGGTTCCCTTGTCCCTAGTTGGTATATGGTGTTGGGGTGACTTTCATGATAGCTAGGTTGTGATACGTTTTGAGTAGAATCGTATGTGTATCCAGGGTATTGATTACTGCTGCCTAGGTGTCCTTGGGCCAAATACTTGATCGAACCATCAACAGAATCAATGTGCATGGTACTACTGCTACCTAGGTGATCTTGGGAAAAATACCCAATCAAACTGTTTGCAGGATCGGTGCGCTTGGTACTATTGCTGCTTAGGTGATCTTGGGTCAAAGACCCAATCAAGCCGTCTGCAAAATCTACCTACCTGGGTGTTGCTGCTGCCTAGGTGATCTTGGGTCAAATACCTAATCAAATCGTCTGTAGAATCTAGCTACCTGGTAACTCTTTGAGTATCATGGGTGCTACTGCTGCCTGGGTGATCTTAGGTCAAAAACCCGTATCAAACCATCTATAGTAGATGATGTGCTTGGTATCTCCCTGAATACATATTACTGCTACCTAGGTGACCTTGGGTTAAAGACTTGATCAAACCGTCTACAGTAATCGACGTGCGTGATAACTCAAGAGGGTGAGGCAACCAAGTTCCCCTGTCCCAGGTTGGTGTATGGTCACTAGAAAATTTGGCCCAATTTCCGACGGCCAATTCGTCACTATTCTAACACATAGTCGTCGCAAGAGTGACAATTCGAGGACGAACAAAGCATGGTTTTCCATTACGTTGAAATTCCGACGCACTGACGAAGTGTCGCACTACCGACACTTTTTCCGTCGCTTCCAAACAAGAGTCGCTCTTCCGACGTTTCCCAAACCGTCATGCTTCCGACGTTTCTAAACTTTCGCAATTCCGACGAAATGTGGTTTGACATTTTGAACGTCGCTCTTCCAACATTTGTAAACTGTTGCAATTTCGACGAAATGTCGTCCGACATTTTAAACATTGCTCTTCCGACATTTGTAAACTGTCGCAATTCCGATGAAATGTGGTCCGACGTTTTGCACGTCGCACTTCCGACATTTTTAAACTATCGCAATTCCGATGAAATGTGGTCTGACGTTTGAACGTCACTCTTCCGACGTTTGTAAACTGTCTCAATTCCGACGAAATGTGGTCCGATGTTTTGAACGTCGCTCGTCCGACGTTTTTATACTGTCGCTCTTCCAACGTTTTTAAGTTGTCGCAATTCCAACGCTTACAAAGTGCCGATATACTGACGACGGGTTCAATTTAAAAAAAAATAAATGAAACTTTAAAACAGGACATTAAATATCCAATATTTTTTATGAATTGTGGGCGTTCCAATGACCTTGAAATATTAATATAATAAACCACCCCGCAGCGCTTCGACTATAAACAATCATTTTTTTTTCACAAGAGAAAAAACGTTGTTTTGAATATTTTATATGAAGTAAAACAGTCCATAAAGTCATTACATTTTCACATCTGAAGATTGGAACCCAAATATCCATCCAGAAAAGTGGAAGTCCCACCCCAGAAAATGATAGAAAAATACCCCATGTCACATACAGGGACATGATATAAAACCTAGTAACAGTCCACATGGATATTATCAACAATCTAAGAAAGCATCCAAATATGCCCAAGGCATCTATAAGAAAGTGAAATAGTAGTATGTAGAATAGTAAAGCAATAGATAGAGTACCGACGTCCATTTTTCCAAATAAAATTAAAGTACTCAAAATCCTTGAACAGAGAAAAACGCTAATCATGTGAGGAGTGTGATATGTCCAAAATATAAAAAGACCATCAGACCATATCAATAAACCAACAACATAGACCAGCATCACTAGTTTTGAAGGCAGAGTGATAAACAATCATTTTTTTTTCACAAGAGAAAAAACATTGTTTTGAATATATTATATGAAGTAAAACAGTCCATGAAGTCATTACATTTTCACATCTGAAGATTGGAACCCAAATATCCATCCAGAAAAGTGGAAGTCCCACCTCAGACAATGATAGAAAAATACCCCATGTCACATACAGGACATGATATAAAACCCAGTAACGGTCCACATGGAGATTATTGACAATCTGAGAAAGCATCCAAATATGCCCGAGGCATCTATAAGCAAGTGAAATAGCAGTATGTAGAATAGTAAAGCAACAGAAAGGGTACCGACGTCCATTGTTCCAAATACAAATTAAAGTACCCAAAATCCTTGAACATAGAAAAACGCTAATCATGTGAGGACTGTGATATGTCCAAAATATAAAAAGACCATTAGAGCATATCAATAAACCAGCAACATAGACCAGCATCGCTAGTTTTGAAGGCAGAGTGATAACCTGTCAACACATAAAATAGTATCATAAAGCAGATACAGGAAATGTGCAGAGACATGTACTGTTGATATACGCCTCACACAAAAAGCATCCATGATAGAGAAAAAATATGTATAAACCCAGGGTCGATTGTATGTTCTAGCTCGCTTGTTCCCGGAAATAAAAACCATCTGCAGAAACCCAGGCTCGCTTGTAAGATCAGGCTCGCTTGATTCCAAAATTGGTAACCATCTGTTGCATCCGAGATGTAAGGTTCAGGCTCGCTCGTTTCCATTAGTAGCCCCCTACAACATCCACCCTGTTCATAGCAAAAAGGTTCCTGTAGATATACAGAGAAAGAGTATAATACGTAGACCATATAAACATGGTTCTGTATTTCAAAAAACAAGTTTAAAATAGAAAGAGGGAAACATTCTTTTTTCCAATTGTTATGAACATAATTCGACTGTGAAATATTAATAGAATAAACCACCCCGCAGCACTTTGACTATAAACAATCATATAAACATGGCTCTGTAGTTCAAAAAATAGGTTTAAAATAGAAACAGGGCAACATTTTTTTTTTCCAATTGTTATGAACATAATTCGATCGTGAAATATTAAATATAATAAACCACCCCACAACGCTTCGACTATAAAAAATCATATAAACATGGCTTTGTATTTCAAAAAACAGGTTTAAAATAGAAACAGGGCAACATTTTTTTTTCTAAGTAAAGTTAATCTATTAACAGTGGGAATAAAATTACAGCATGACTTTAGTCAAAAACATTGCCCAGAATTATGGAAAATTTGTCATCAAAAAATCAAAAAATAAGACTGCCCTCATACAGGGAAACCAGTCTTGAACATTTACAGAATTCAAAAATATTACAGAGGTCCAGCACAGTAATATAATCTAAAACATGCCCAATTAAGTGGGCATGTGAAGCAAGAAAACCAAATTAACCAAACTACTCCTCCGGTGGTTCCTCGACGATTCAGCACCATCCTTCGGAAGGTCCAGGATTGCCGGGTGCTATCTCCACATTTGTGCCACCGCTCCCCTCCTGAAGGCCCGAATGCTGGCCGGCTTTTTCTGAGCTCAGACCCGCGGGATGGGTGCATTGTTCCTCCATTTGGGCCTCCTCACGGAAAACCACGGTGATTGAAGCTGTGATTTGTGGGCAATTCAGAGAGCAATTAAGGGGAAAAAGTGCAGTGCGCGTCATGGGAGAAGGTGAAGCTGTGGGGAAATGAGGAGAAGGGGAGCCCATACGGTGGCTAGATCCTAGAACCCGACCCCGCCCACTTATAGTGTTTGGATAGCGACCTGGGTAATAATCACTAGACTGGGAAGACGACTCGGTTGAGGGGCTGGAGGGAGCACGCAGGGGTTGACCTCTAATGCTCCCCCTGCGGCAATGCATCCTTTGATGCAGGTGAGGCATGGGTGCAGTCTCAGCAGTGGGCACAAGACGAGATGGAGAAGCAGGATTCCACAAAACCGAGGAAGACAGACATAGAAAAAACCGAGAGAAATGAAGATATGCACCAAGGTCCAAGCAGCAGTTCAACTGACCACTTCTCCTTCTCATCACAGTGAGCAAGCAGTGTAACCGAGCAACTGGCTCGTCTAAAAAACCATAGCGAAACACCATTTTATCAACCTGACTACAATGCAATCGAAGAACGCCCGTCATAATTAATCTCTCATTAATGAGAGTCGAAGGCCAGATAATATTGGAGCATACGGAATCGCTAACAGGAGTGGAGGTCCGATCTTGAACAGTTTTAAAACTTAATGCGATTTGATGTGAAAACCTTGGAACTTAAATATCGGCTAATTGAATAGCGTTAAAACTTAATGAGATTGATATGAAATCGCCACATCGAGGTCCCATCACCTTAAACACCATCGAATGCACCCGCATCCGGGAACAGGGCAACTTTTGATTAAGGACATGTGGCAGAAATTGATTGGAGCGGATCTTTGTTTGGGCCGCTCGCGTAGTGGAAATCCGGATCCGAAAAATATTAGGGCGAATTTGATAAGAAATTCGTGTCACAACTCTCCCTCCGTACGCCAGCCCAACTTCGGACTCGAAAAATATTAGGGCGGAATTCATTTGGTTTTCGCGTCACAAAATTGGCTGACGTCAGCAGGCTATTTTGGAACGTGAATTTGGTTTGAATTATGGTTTATCGTCGTTTGAAGTCCGGTGGGCTGGACTTAAGAACAATTTTTTTTGATCCCATCTTATAAAATTTGTGTTGGTTTTCTTTGATAATACACATATTTATAATAAATCATGGCAATACCACACTAAACATGTGGAAAAGTTATATAAATTATTGAGAACAATCATTTTTATGTAAAAATATCCAAATGTGCTTTTGGGAAATAAGAATTTGAGTATTTTGTTCATATTGTTTTAAAGGAAGGAGTGAAGTTGGAGCCTCAAAAGATGCAAGCTATTACAAATGACCTATTCCTAAGAAAATCAAGGTTCTTAGAAGTTTTTTTAGACTTACATGATATTATTGATCATTTGTTAAGAATTATGCATGCATTTCAAGTCCACTCACATATCTCTTGAAGAAAATATCATTTATATGGAATGATGAGGCTAATTTGGCATTCTCTCTTTTAATGGATGCCATGTATTCTACACCAACATCGGTTGCACCTAATTTTGGTAAAACATTAATAGTAGAGTGTGAGGCACTAGGACAAGAAATTTACGTAACATTAACACAATAAGGGATATCATTGGCTTTTAAAAGCAAGGAATTCAAAGAAAATATTTGGTGAAATCTACGTATGAAAAATAAATGGAAGCAATATTACATGCAATAAAAAATGGGGATAGTATATTATTGGGAGGTACTTTAAAGTCAAGATATACCATGATAGCATAAAGTATTTTTTGAAGCTATGATTTTCATTAGAAGATTAACAAAAATGAGGAGAAAAAATGCAAAGTTTTAATTTTGAGATAATCTGCAAAAAGGGTATGGAAAATTTAGTACATGATGCTCTTTCTAAAATAGAAGAGGCCTCAAATTTATATCCAATTACATTTTCTATTCCTAGGTGGCTATAAGAAGCTTGCCATAATGGAAAAATTACAATAGTACTAAAAAAAAACTAAAATTTATAAAGGATGGGATGAACTCTATGGAGCATTGGGAGTGAAAGAGAGATATACGTTGGTGCAAATGTAGAATATTTTTATGCACGCAAGCATATTTGAATAAAAAAATATTAAGGGAGTCCCATGTCTCTCTGATGGTAGGATGCAGGGTTCCTTAAAACATCTCAAAGGATCAAAAATATATTTTTGGAAGGAATGAAGAAAGATATTCAAAATTTTGTAAGAGAAGGTCAGGTTTGCATAATAAATAAAAGAGAGATAGTAAAATCTCTAGGGTTACTTCAACCATTCCACATACATATTCAAAGACTAGAAGATATATCAATAGAATTTATTACAGGGTTACTAAAATATAAAGGTAAGTATTACATTTTTGTGGTCATTTATATAGACAAATTTTGTAGATTTTTTTTGTAGAGCTTAAAGTACATAAACAACAAGCCAAGTGGTAGAAGTGTCCGTGAAAGAAATTCATAGTCTTCATGGTTTTCCTAAAGTAATAGTAACAAGAAACTTTTGGAAATAATTATTTAATATGAGTGGAGAAACACTAGCTACCATGAGTTCTACATATCAAACACAATCAAATGGTCAAAAAAAAATAGTTAACAAATGTTTTTAAGGTTATCTACAATGTTACTCTTTAGAAAAGCAATCTTAATGGATGAAGTGGGTTCGTCAAGGAAGAATGGTAATATGATACTACCTATCATACATCTACTAAAATTTCCCCATTTAAGGCCCTTTATGGATATCCAACTCCTAGTATCTCATACTTTTTGCAAGATAAGTCCAAAGTATAGGAAACAGAGTCACATATGGAAAATACTAAAGAAAATTTGAAAAATATTATGGAAAACCTTCAAATGACATGAAACATGATAAAACAACAAGGGGAACAACATTGAAGTGAAATATAATTTGAGGAGGGTAATTGGGTATTTTTTAGATTATAGAATTATAAGCAATCTTCATTCAAGAAAAATAAGAATAAAGAATTAGCTCAAAAATGTTATGGCCCTAAATAATTATTCATAGGATTGCACAAGTGGTATAGAAGTTATATTTTCCTTCTTCTTGCATTCATAAGGTTTTTCATGTATCTTGCCAAAAAAAGGTTTTGGGAAAAAATATGCCAATGTAAATAGAACTTCCAAAATTAGATGAAGAATGAAAGTTGATTCTTGAACCACAAAAAGTTATAGATAAATATTTTGTATCTCTTTGACATATAACCATTATGAAGTACCTAATCAAGTGGAAGAATATTCCTCTAGAAGAAGGTACATGGTAAAATGATCAATTCGTGATGAAATACCCACGGCTGAAGGGTTCGTTTGAAGTTTTGACAAAGGTTTTGTTATATGTTTTATATAACGCGCGGCGGAATAGTTTTATTGTTTGTTAAGGTCCCACACAGTGATCAAATTTGAAGGGAAGGTCCGAATTTCAATTAGAAGGGCATATATCTATGTCGCCCTTCCATAATGAAAAGCTTTAAAAAAAAACTTTTCAATTGACCACAATAAATTATTTTTACATTTCATTTTCAGAAAGACAAAACCATCATTCTTTATATTAATAAAATACTGTTACATATACAACAATGAAGAAGGATCCATATTTCATTGCTTAAATATCTCATTGGCAATGTCAACATAAGTCTTGAAGACACTATTATAAGAATTTGGATACATACCACCGGGATATAGGAGATTCTTATGTGTCAGATTGTGTAATGAAATTTTGACTTTGTCTCACAAGGGGAAGTAGCATGGAGGTCTGGATTTTTCATATAGAACTTTATTATTATTATTTGAAATGTTTTTTATAGATATGAATACAACATTGAAATTATGAGCATGGTGGACAATTATTCAAGCTCATGATGCCAAACCATGATGATGTAAGTTTGGAATTTAACATTTTTACATGTTAAAGACAAATAGTCAAAATCACTGACAACTTAGTATGCCATAATTAATAATCATTCCTTGTTCACTTTTGTTAATAGGTTTATGTCACATGATGATCTCTCTTCTCTAGCATTTACTTGTATTGAATATCACTATTCTAGGAATAAGGAGTTATTTTCTCCAAAAATAACCCTAGCCAAACATTGACAATGCATCAAGGATATCTTTCTATGCTTCATAAGTACATATTTTCTACTTCTAAATCATGTCTTGGAAGTGGTTGTTTTGCTGGAAATTATTCACCAGTTGGTTTCATACCAAAGTATTTTTCTCATTTTCAGCATCCAATACATGAAAAAGGTAATGGTTTAAAACAACATAAATATTTGAAATTTTGCAAGAATTGTCTGGCACACTTTGAATATGAATTTTGAATTCAAGTGCATGATGTTGTATAGGATCAAGTGTCATTTTGAATACCAAATGTTTCACAAGAAGCTTCTCAACATGCTACCCTGCAGTGAGGATTAAATGACAATATTGCATCAACTATTTCCATAATAAAAGTGCACCTCGGCCATAACACTAAACAACTACAAATGTTGTAGATATAACAAGACCACACAATCAAATGTATTCCACAAGGCCAATACTGTATGAAAAATGAAAAGGAGTTTGCAACCAAAAATACCTTAGGAAACTAATTCAATTAGATACACCAAACCATCAGCAAAAAGGAAAACCAGCCTACTCAAAAGGCAATCGTTTACCTCCTTTGACAAAATTTTGAGTTCCGAAACAAGGGCCTTTATTGTCTTGTCAATGCCCCTAGTAATTTGAATGGGGTTTGCACCTGCTGCAACAACCTAAACAAAAAGGTTTTATTTCAAATTATTTTCCACAAATTTAAGATACAACCATTGTCAGTTTTGTATTTCCTAACAAGCTCATAAATTTTGACAAAAGAACCAAAATTTTTTAATACCCGATAGCAATTTTTTCACTCAAAAACTATCTTAGACTCAATAAGCCCAACCCAAAACTAAAAAACCAAACACCATAAGACCCTACAAAAATTAATAGATGATCTTAATCCAGTACTATCGACAAAAAGTTACCTTTACACCCTCACTTATTAAACCCTGTGCTGTTGAATTTTAACTTCAACTACTGCAGCAGAAGGACAGATGCAGCAGCAACATTTTTTTTTGGAGGTTGCTTGCACACCATCCAGAAATTTAATTCAACATTTAAAATTCTTGCAAGTTTTTTTTTTAGACAGCCGCAACCATATTTCTGTATAGGATTTTATTTAAACACAACAATTAGCATTAATGCAATTCACCAACCAGAAATTAAACAAACAAAAATTTACCTGCCAGTTTTGTAAATTCAAAAGGAGGACACGTGGAGCTATTGGATTGCATGAAATTGAAGGAAATCTGAAAACCTGAAAACCAGACCCGAATTTTTTATAAGGCACATTGGATTGAGAATTCGCGTTACAAATTAGGCAGACGTCAGCATCCCATTTTGGAACACGAATTTGGTTTGAAATTCAATCTATTCAGACTTTTGAAGTCCGACGGAAAGGGTTCTTTAATGTTTTGATAGTTTAATTTTATGTATGCTTTAATATATACATATGTTTTAAACATGTGTTATATATATATCTTATGCGAAATGAAATGTGGGCCATAGAATTTAGTTTTAATTTTATTTTTTTTAAAAGAGGGTTTATTATTATATGTTTTATATGTTACGGCATATAAAAATAAAAAGGACAAAAAAGCTTGGTAGTTTTTTTTATAGACAGTACGTAAATTTTTTATTACACAATAGTGTGTAAAAAGTGAAAGACTAAGTGTAACTTTTTAAGTGTGTATGCACAGCAGTGCGAAAGTGAAAAACACAGCAGAGTGTTTTAGAGACAGAGTATGTTTGTTTTGAACAGACAGTGAGTTGGTTTTATGCACTGCGTTTTGTAGCAGTCATAATTTTGTAATCCCTCTCAGTGAGGAAGAAGTGTAATAGTTTTTTTTTTGAGTTATTGAAGGGAATAGAAGTTTGTTTTCAAAGTATTGAAAATCTGTCTTCTGTCAAAGAAATTTTTATTTTCTCTGTGTTAGAGGAAGGGATATTTATTCTCCATTCATTGTTCTAGAATTTTTCAATATTCCAACATGTGCAAGGACAACAGATGTTTTGGTTCCATCCCCAACTAAATCATTTGTCTTTGCCGCAACTTGCCTTACCAATTTGGCCCCAATATTTTCAACTGGTTCCTCTAATTCAACCAATAAATAAGCCAAAACCATAGCATTGAGATACATTTCATTACACTGTCAATAACAATAAAATTTGACTCAGCCATAACCCTTTCCTTTTATTGTTGTGAAAAGCTTTATGCATTACTCTAATGTGGCTAGTCCATAGGCCAAGTAGACCACTGGGTAACAAATATGTTTCGTTTCACCTTTGACTTTTCAAATTATGTCTACCAAATCTAAGACATTTAAGAGGGGGAACTAATACAACATTAAAAATAAAACCATAGCACACATCTACAAATTACCTCCTTAGCTATTGTCACACCATCATTAAATATTTTCAGAGAACCATGCTTGCTCTCCAAGACAACCTTTTTCCCTTTGCCCCAAGGGTGACTCCAACAAGATCAGCAAGTTTGTTCACACCGCCTGCAAGACAAATTGACAATGCTTTCAGTAAGTGTGCAATTGAATGCCAGACCATATGCCAAAACAACCCTCCATGAAAAATTAAAATAACACATTAAGATCGAATATAAGTGGACAAGGAAAGATCCACCGCAGTGAAGTTTCACGTGCAGGTGACCTTCCTTTAAACATAATTTTTTCTCTGACCTGCAATTTTTTTGTCACTGAGCCATCCTTGTTGAGGTACAACTCCTCTTCCATAGCTATTGTATTAACTACCTTCTCTCTGTCACGTAATCTCAGAGTCCCTCTTCTACTTGAGCGATTAAAGAAAATGGGTGAAAAAACTGAAAGAGAAGACAATTGTCTGCCATAATTATCAAACATTGTACCCAACTTCTTCCCCTTTCCATTGTTACCCAATGAGGTAGATGTGGCAATTGTTGTCATACTGCCCAAAGCAGAGGCCATCTTCTCTTATCCTGAATATAGAATTACAAGATATTCATATTAGTATGAACCTTAAAAAACATGACTCCCATTTCTAAAACCACTTTTAAGTTGTAATAGGCAAACTAAACAACTATCGCAACTTTTGGAAACTTCTGGAGCATTAAGAGAGAAACAAACAAAGAGAAATACAACCAAAATCCTCATTTTAATGAGACTGGACTATATATTTGCATTAAGATAATAGAAAGAAATCACGACCATATTAAGGCCAGCACAAAACAATCTTTAACCAGTGTCTCTCGCGGCCTTCAGGTTGCCATGCTAGAAGTTGCATATTTTTAATTTAAATTCTTGACCTCTCGTGCCCATTTATGAATGCATCCAATGGGATATCTACATCAAATTCTCCTTTATGTCCCCAAAAACAAATTCCCTACTACAAGAGCACCAGTATTGATGGATCACCCCACACTATCCCACCCACTAGAAACGGTGAAAAAGGAAACCCGAGAAAACTTCTGAAATATCTCAAGATGACTATATGGGTGGTTCTTATGAATCAACCAACCATTCAGAGCATGCTCATCAATCCAAACCATGAGTATTATGTGATGATATTCAAGCAGGCACTGAATCGGATTTATGAAGCTATGTTAGAGAAACCCTAAACTCTCATTGAAAAAATAAAAATATACTCAGCAACAAAGATGATCACACTCTGCATAGCCCTGGAGGCTATTTGGGGGTGATGAGTCCAGTAAGTCTCAATGAACTGTTGCCCTCGTCGGGGAATATTATTGCAGTGGAATTTGATACTATTTTGGATGTTGAATTCCACGATCCTAATGGAAACCAGTACCTTCAGCTCCAATACCTGTTCACAAAAAAGGGTGCCATAGTCATTCATTCGTGCAGAGAGGGTGAATTACAGGCATTGCAACAGGAGGTGTTGTTTTTGTTGCATTGGCCACTAGATTCTTTGTCTGGTTCTGTTACAAGTGCAGAGTATTGAAAAGGACAGACAAATTTAGTTCAGATATTGTTAAATTGCCTTGGAAATTCACCTACAAAGAGCTCAACAATGCTACGAAAGACTTTTTTTGAATGTGATTGATAATCGATAATTGCAAGCAAGGGTAATCCCCTTGTGAAACCCAAATTTCTGAGCATTTTCTAAAACCTGATGACAGAGTCATTGTAATGAAAAAGCGCCTAGGTCCATATTATATCCAAATCTACCAAGCACCAAGATCTATAAAAAAAATCCATAGTATCTGCGAACTAAGAAGAAGAGGCAGAAAATGAATCCTGCTTACCTGTTCAAATAGTGGTTGGGGTTTACGTCACGACAAAAAATTGACAGAGCCCATGTAGCATTTCTTATCATTGAAATTTTGGTAGTATCATTCAACTGGGCAAGCACCTGCCTCAGAGCTCCATGCCTGAGGGAAAGATCCCTAAATGTGGCAGAGTCTATAGCAATATTTCCCAAAGCCCAAACAGCCTTACACGAACACCAGTTGAACTCAAAGTTGGGTACTAGTTTTTTAAATCAAATTCCAAAATTACAAACATATAAAGATACTTGGGAAGAATAATTTTATGCCTCTAAAATAAACGTGCTACCTATTCTCGAACATTATCATTCCCAGAGGTAAGAAGTTCCACAAATATAGGCAGTGCCCTGTAATCAATCACAACCTTTGTATTCTTAGAGGTTCCTGAGACTATATTAGTCAAAGCCAAAGATGCTTCAAACTGCATTATCAATCACAAGGTATAACCATCAAAGCTATAATTTTAAGATAACAATTTATCTACCATTGAAACTATAATTTTAAAATAGATACACCTAGTGATATAGACACCTAGTGAGAGTAGAGGTTAGGAAATTATAATAATAATTGTTACAAGATATCACTCACAGAGCAGTTGATTGTTCATTGCTTGCTGTAACTATAATTTTAAAGAAGACAAACTTAGTGATATAGAGTCTAGACACCACCAAGTGAGAGCAGAGGTTATGAAATTATAATGAGAATTATTTCAAGATATCATATTACTCATAGTATAGTTAATTGTTTATTGTTTGGTGTAATAATTTTTTATTATTTATAAACACAATCAGACATATTATGAGGGACGGTGATGAAATTGACAACAATCTCATAACAAACCATAACGGGCACATCCCTTGGCAAGATAGACTCTAAATAAGAAAGAAAGAAAAACAAAGTGATTACTTACAGGATCATAGGCTTCCTGAAGAACAAGATCCAGAGCAGCATCTGTAACCCCTAAAGCAACACCTCTCTCTGCAAGACGAATCGCTACATCTTTCATATGTAGTCTAGCAAATTTTATGAGCTCATCACGAGAAAGAGGATCAAATACAACTATATCATCAAGTCTATTTAATAGCTTTGGCCTAAAATGTCTTCTAACTTGAAAAAATATTCAAATGCATGTCAAAGCATTGTAGCCAAATTCGTGATAAAATTATATGAAAAATATGCATACACAGAGTCCAGGAGAATGAAACGGCAGGTGTATTGGCAGCTGCCGAAATGCAGCAACTAAAATGGCAGGTGTATTGGCAGTTGCGGAAATGCAGCTACTAAAATGGTAGGTCTATCGACGGTTGCAGGTGTGTGGATTGTTGCTGGTATTTTCAAACCAATTCCATGGAAATATACCAGAAACCAATGGTATGTCAAACCTAGAAGGTAACCCGAGAGACTGTGACCATCAGATTAAACAAGTAACAGGTGTCGTGCCTAGATAAGAAGTGTTGACGAAAAAAAAAATGATCTCTTCCATAACAGAAGGCCTATCGGCCTAAATATCTAGGACATGTGGCACTCCATGATAAAGACACATGGTGTGTGGATTTGAGTTTTTCAGGTGGTCAAGTGGGCCGAAAATAGGTGAAATTTGGCACCACTCAGAGATTGACATGTGCCAATTGGTACAAGTGGTAGAAAATTGGCATGCTCAAACAACGAGGTGATGCAGGAATGACATGAGGGAGAAAATATCAGAAAATCCCCAAATCTGAAGAACTAAAGCTCATCACCAACCTGAGATTGACAACTTTACATGATGTAACCTATGAAATCGTAAATGGAGAAATCATAGTAACAATAAATTTGGATTCATCCTGGGAGTGGTAATGGGAGAAATCATAGTGAACAATAGGAAACATGCAGAGTTGCTTACAATCAAATAGATGAAAAAATACATACAAAAAACCTAGATAATAATCATGAACAAGCTTAATATTGAATTATGAACTGTAAAGGAACTTAAAAAATGTGACATTACGAACCTGGTCAAGCAAAAATATCCTATACATGACCTTGGTTGACAAGTTGTATTTCTCATGATGCAAGAGGATTTGTACCTGCACTGCCAAGTCAATCAAAATCCATCATTATCTATATAATAAATACAAGTAATTGATGTAGTATTTTTTACTCTAAGATGCATTCTTATGATAATGTTAGAACATATGTTGAAAATGTCAAAACATACCTGAATAACCTCCTCTTCATTACAAGAACAATTTATTGGAGTCGCATGAACTTGGAACAAGCCTCCCACGATTTGAAAGAGTAGAAACTAAGTCAACAGTGACTTTTTTGTTGCTACGCTAGATCGAGGGAGGTTTGGTCCAAGATTAAATCGCTCTAATAAATTATTCTCTACTAAGCAGGGCCAACAATGTGAAGGTGGAAGCTCTTATGCCGCCCCACCCCCGGCCCCCTCACATCACTCTCAATTCCCCAATACCCAATCTATATTTCGTTTTTTACTTTCATGAGCATAAAAAAAAATATTCAATAACTAATTAAAAAACAATTCAACAAAAAGTACGCAAGGAAACATTGAAATTAATGCTTGACATAAAAATAGTATGATAAATGAGTTTTTTATATAACGCAAAAAACTTTCCAATTATGGTAACACTTGTCTTATAATAATACAATATTTTACATTATCAAATTTTCTTTTTCTTCTTCCTATTTCTAAAGCTCCAAATTACATCATCAATATCATCGTGCTCTGCTCCTGTTTCGTGCCTTTCAACCTACACTGCTGACCTAGTTGCGTAGTCACGATGTCTAGTCTCATCCAGTGATGGGGCATCGCCTACAAAAACAGATAATATTAAATTTTAATTGTCAGTTTTTAAATATCATTGAACTAGTTCGGTAATATTAATAAAAAAAATTGCAATGAGATTATTTACCTGGTGCACCAGTTGTCGTCGTTGGGACTGTTGCCCTATCTTCCTCTCTAGTGGTAAGATCCTCAAGGGAAACATTCTTTATCATTTAAACAAAAAACGTTATAAGGACAACCATCAAGGTATAATTAGAAAAAAAGTGTAAGTGTAAATTAATTACCGTCACGGCCCTCACTGATAGTAGCATTGTCAGCCTGGTCCCCACTACAATGATCAGGTTGCACGTGAGGAGCATCAACATCTAGCTCTAAAACTGGGTTATTTTCCTCGTCAGTAGTGTTGCTCCCCTGATTTAAACAAAGTTGTTAGACATTAAATTTATGGACGAAAACAAACATATTGAAAGGTTAATGTTTTACCTTATCAGGCATTCTGGATCTTGGTACCTGCCCCAAGCTTCTGTGACATTCAACTACGACTTGATAGCCGAAATGGAAAGAGATAATTTTATCTTCCTCTGTAGTTTCTATTCCGAAGTCATCACCCTACATTACATATGATTGTGTATTTTTAATCATATTTGATAGGATTACAAAAAATTTGGAAGGCGATACAATTAATTATAAGATGTTTAGCTACTTAATTAAAATTCTTGCAACTAATTTCAAGTAGCTACCCTGGCCTAGCTTGTGATGGCCCTTTTTTTCAATCCTAGCTTTGGTTGCCTTCGAGGTTTCAGGAAACCTAGCATCAAAAGATTGAAGTAAGATATGACGTAGCACACTTTTATTTTAGACATAGAGAAAATTAAATCTATTGAATTAAAGTTTTAATTTACCTTGCGGGTCCAGTTGCCATTTTTCCTTCTTTCTTTGCCCTTTTCTCTTTTCCGTCATGGATGAGTGCTCTCCACTCACTCTCTAGAACTGTGATAGGACGCTCATATCTAGGTTTAAATTGCAATTGCGTCCTATAGGTGTCCCCGGTATATTTCAAATATTTTCCAGCTACCCGAGCCATCGCTATTCTGTCAAATGCTAGAAGTTCTTTCTTCAGGTTGGAATTTTGGGAATTCCACCTTGTGTGTATGGTTGTGCCAAAAATTACCAACGCATGGCTCTCCAAAAACCTGTAGAACTCATTGTTTCCTACACAGAAAAAAAAATATCTTATCATTAATTTAAAAATAAAAATCATGATAAATATGTTTTAGATAGAGTACATGAAATAGTTAAAATATTAAAATTTACCTGGGATTTGTACGTGCTTTATAGGGACATCTTCATCATTCACCAACAATGTGCCATTAATGGTCCCTGTGGAGCTGACACGTGTAGCTCTAGGAAAAGCAATAATGTAGTTGGATATACCAGCCTCATCACTGCCAACACGTTCAGCGGTTGGCTGGGTGTCTGCTTGGGCAGGGTGTGTTTCTTGGCTGGCACCTAAAGGAGTAGAAGGTGTATGAGAGGGTTTTTGGGCAATCCCTTGCCCTTGTGTCCCACTACCACCAACACCAGGTTCAGCAAGTGCCAGAAAATGCTACATACAAAAGAACTTTTTGTTAGTTTATTCAATGTAAAAATTAAAAATCAAACTATCACAATTCATCTCATGCAGAACAAAAAAAATATCCTTTTGACTTTTTATTATTACCTGATATGTTTCTAGCTGGATCATAAGTTGTTTTATCCTCTCTTCTGTTTCAAGTGTTTGAGGCGCGTCTATCAGAGTATTAAATTCTGACCTTGCATCTCATGCATTTTTTCGCAACAAGAGAATTGGAGATAGGGATGAAGAAAGCTCTTCCTCAAAGAGGGAATCATCAGGCGTACCATGGCTAGGTGTCTGCATATTTGAACAAAATTAATATTATTTCAATTATGTAAATAACTAAAATACCTGAAGATAGAGCAATGTTGGAACTTTACATGTTCTTCCGCTGGCCTCTTTCCGCGATCATCCCGTCTCGGGGTTGTTCCTGTACTGCCCTGATCAGTCTGCCACATTGCAATAAAATTATAAATGTAAAAACTTGAAAAAAATATCTAACTTGAAAACACAAAATGAAAACTGAAATAATTTATAATAAAACACCGGAAGACAGAGTTAGAGTTTCAAATATGCCTTGCATTGAATTCAGTCCTGGAAATATGTCATTGCACATTAAGGCAGCCAAACAAGAGACGAGTTGACAATGAAGACCTTATTGAATATATTGTTGGAGAAACTTCTAGTAAACTTTTTGTGAAGACCTTGAGGACATTTTTGGAGCAAAATTGTTGAAGCTGATGGTATAGCATTGTTGGAGACGATCTTGAAGGGCCTTGAAGTGAAGCTTTTGGAGCAACTATTGAAAAATCATTAGAGCATTTAAGTAAGGCACTTTCTATCTTCCATCACCTTTTTCCTTTCAATATCCTTTAAACGATTTTGTTGATATTTAATGTTTGAAATCACATTATAATTCCTTGATTATATGTGTTTGGGAACTTTCCCTTTGAAATTACCCAAAAATACCCTGGCAATTTTATCTTCAGGATGCATGTCTGACCCTATTGTTCAATATTTTGATTGATAGTAGTAAACATAGAGAGTTAGGGGGCTCTTGACTTGGCTTGGTTGGGCCATTAGATCCCTAACATATACTAGGGAGAACCCCCCTTGAGTTGGAGGAGAGCTAGCCCGAAGTGAAAAGAGGTTGGTGAGGTGACAATGGGGCTATTGAATTACACATGGTATCACACTTTAGCTTTAAGACTTTATCTTGAGAAGTGCGAGATTTTGCTATATCAATTCTCTAATTGTTTACAACACTATTGTTAATAACTAATAAGAAGTGATGTTGAGGGGTTTTTGGGTATAAGAAACAATACCATTTAAAAACTATGGTTCTCAGTCCTTGGCATTCCTTCACCTGGGCCTAGGGGCACACAAGAATAATTTCACACTAAACCATGCAAACTTAAAAGTAACTTAACAGATCCATAAAGTAATAATAATCATAATTTTTAATTTCCTATTGTACGATATGATGCAAATTATTCAAACATGAAGCAATGAAGACATGCAATGTCTGAATTTCAAGATTGATGAACCAATACAAGAAGTTAGAAAATACAACTTTGATTCAATACTCTGTGTCCTAACTCCAGGAAGGAATCTAGTTTGTAGTACAAAACATGCATCGTGTATTATCAATTCTTAATTGACAACAACTAAAGGTCATCTACCTCATCAATTCCCTCCCATTTTGAGTTTTTATGTTATATTCCTTATAAAAGTGTCAAATTTCTCTCAAAGTAGGCAACCACTGAATAAAATAAAAAATAGTTGAGATATGATTGAGAAATGTTCATTTATTTCTTGAAAGGATCTTCACAATTTCTTTGGTTGTTTTTCATCTCAAGAAACAAGAAATGACCTAAGAAGCTATCGTGATGTAATATAAGAAACAACACGATGTAATGGCCATTTTCAAAGCCAAATGATGTCCATTGAGGACATGGCCTTTATTTGGTTCCTATTTCATGGGAGTTTCGGGTAGAAATGGAACTTTGTTGTACCATTTCCAGTAGTAAAAAGGGAAAACCTTCTTTTTCCATGAGAAATAATTTACCTTTCCTTTTTCAAGATAATTTAAATCACAAAAAATATGAACTATACTGCACACATTCTTGGATAATGTGAAAGTGGAAAAGGAATACCCTACACAAGTGATGCACACATGTACATTTGAACACTAATATATTTTTGTAGTTGAAATGCAATGCTTGTTTTCATTTAAATGTAGGGTTTTTAAAGCAGGGAGAAATAATGGCCGCCAAATTAATAAGCGTTTCTTTGGGAAAAATTTAAATCTTGTATTGGGTGATGAAGATAATAGAGGGTATTGAATCTTGATTCTTGACATTGTTTTTAGCTTGAATAACTCAAATGATTATAAATATCAGTGGATGAGTTCTTTTTTTCAAGTATGTCACTCAAAACTCTTATGTCAAAGCATGGTATGATGGCTAGCATTTTCTTGTTTCCCTTTCTTCAGTTCAATGTAAAAAGTATATTAATATATTGGAGCACAAATGATAACTACAATTGTTGTCTCTGCAGTGTATCCAGCCCCAAGATTATGAAAAGTTTTATCAAGTGGAGCTATTGGTTATTGATGAAGAAGCTGCAATTCCATTGCCTATTGTAAAGGCTCTGCTCGGGCCATATTTAGTGTTTCTGTGCTCTACTGTAAATGGGTAATAATTATAAATGAGCCAACCATAATCATAGATTTTGTAACCATTCAGTTTCCATGGATAGTGATGATGATATTAACCCTATATATCAGTGACCTATATCTATATGAGAATGATCTAAACATTGACCTTGATATGGTTGTATGGATATGACCTTTGGTGTGTCATCAGAAAATCCCCAAATATCAGAAAATCCCCAAATCTAGAGAACTAAAGCTCATCACTTTCGATCTGGAGTACTACCCTTGTGATAAAGTTGATGACTTTCGATCTCCCATTCTCTACCACTTTGCAGTTCACCTCCAATATAGATCAGACCAAGGGCAATTCGTTACTGGGTTTTGAGATGGATGAGTTTGTCGAACTAAAATCCATAGCTTAAACTTCATGAAACTGGTGGAGTCAAATTCATGCAAACAGAAACACATCTTACACATCCTCTTTGAAACTCATCCTAAAGAAAATTGGAAGACATCTAGAGAGAACCCTATAGCCTAACACAATCCAATGGAATTGACCAAAAAAACCCAAATAGAGTCAACCCTACTATAGGAGGAAGGGCCTGCAGTAAGAAATTACCATTTTGCAAGAGCTGAGGGTGAATGATGAGGACGAATGTTGTTATGCAAGAGATGAGGGTGAATTCTGAGGGCGAATGTTGTTCTGCAAGAGCTGAGGGTGAATGCTGTACTGCAAGAGCTAAGGGTGAATGTTGTTCTGCAAGAGCTGAGGGCGAATGCTGAGGGTGAATTCTGAGGGCGAATGCTGAGGGTGAATGCTAAGGGCGAATGTTGTTCTGCAAGAGTTGAGGGTGAACGCTGAGGGCGAATGCAGGGTGAATGCTGTTCTGCAAGAGCTGAGGGCGAATGCTGTTCTGCAAGAGCTGAGGGCGAATGTTGTTCTGCAAGAGCTGAGGGCGAATGCTGAGGGCGAATGCTATTCTACAAGAGCTGAGGGTGAATGCTGACGGTGAATGTTGTTCTGCAAGAGCTAAGGGCGAATGCACGCGTGATATCAGACGTTAATGTACTTTTTAATAAAATCATTTTTATGTAGTGCACATATAAGTGTCGTTATACCGACAGCGGCAAAAGCATCGCTATTGTGACAACTACCTCCAAACATCACAATTGCGACACTTATACATTGTGTCGCACTTGTGACGTTTGGAGGCAGTCATCGCAATAGCGACGCTTTGGGGCATAGTGTCGTAATTGCGACGTCTTCCTCCAAACGTCGCAATTGCGACACTTTCTCTAAGTGTCAGTATTGCGACACTTTTCTCTAAACATCGATATAGCGACAGTTTCGGGCGAGATTGAAAAAATTTGGGGAAATTTCTGACATTTGGTCAAAAGCGTCGAAACCAAGCGTCGGAATTTCCCCCAAATGTACTAGTGGGTGGCTTGGGGGGAGGATGGACAAATGGATGTCTTTTCGGTGACTTTCATTCCTCCTGCAGGTACAAGATGGTGCGATGTTCATCTCGAGATGACTAGGTGGAGGGATCCGCTTGATAGGATCGCTCAATGGCATGTAAGGAATCCCTATATCATGGGATCTCTGGCTATGATGGGTATAGTTCCTGTAGTTACTGAAGAGAGTGAATGCATGATTGGTATGCAATGCTTTGCCTTTACCTTTGGTGGTAGGTTCCTTTTTACTAGAACGTGGCGTCACGATGTCTATCTCAGATCCAAAAAGTGGTTTCAATTCATCAAGCTCTAGACAGATATAGGTAGGGTGACCTATTAAATTGCATATGGCACAGACTGGTGATTCCTATTGAATGGCAGGGGTCACCATATTCTTTCCTCTCTTCTCAATTTTCTTAGTCGTAATCACTGGTTTTTCAATGGGAGTTTCCTTTGCAGGGGTGGTTTCGACTATTTCTTGGATGAGTGAGGCCTCCTCGAGACTGAGGGGCTTCAATCCTATGGCAGTAACTTGGCTGGATCGTGTTCCTACAGGGGGAATGAGGTACCAAACTGGGATTTCCAATTATATATTGGGTAACACTACTGTTTCCAAAACCTGTTGGGAGACAAAACCAGCTGGGGGGTAGAGGAAAGGGGTTTGGGAGGCGGCGTAGGCTAGAGAGGCTATCGTGGCCGATGAATCGGTGCCATTACTTCTTATGTCCCTGTCCTAACTAGCTTCAACACTTGATGTGGACATAATGCAACACTTGATGTGGACATAATGCACACCAAAGCCCCTGTGACATCAGGCGATGACTCAGAGATTATGGGAGGATATCCTAGGAAATACCCTAGAACGGATGATGGTTTGAATTGGCTAGGGACATATTCTTAGTACCATGAGAGAGCATCTGTTAGGTCCCTATATCACTAGTATAGCCCCTTATTATTGTTAGTGTAAATCCCTTATTGTTATTATTGTACCCTTGTAACCCCCATTTTGTTATTATTGTGCCCTTAAATTATTATTGTTAGGTCGGCTAGGATTACATCGTGGCCCACTAGGATTACATTATGGCCCCATGGACTCCTATATATAGAAAGGAGGTTTTGTGAATTGTATCATCCAAGAATTGTTCATTTATGTAATGTGTTGGAGGTTTCCCCCTCGAAGTGGCTCATTTCTAAGGCGTTGATATCTCTTTTCTTCTTTTTTTGGAGCTGGTTACACAACATTTGGTATCAGAGCTTTGGATTCTAGGGTTTCGCTGCTCCAAACAGGTCATCGTGGCATTTTCGCTATAACTTTTTTTCTACGAAGTTTCAGAAGCTGAAATTTTTAGGGTGAGAAGAAAACATCATGAGGAAGCTTGTATAAAAATTTCAGATTTTGGTTCGCAATAATTTCGGAGATATGATCTGTGGAAGTCAGGTATTTTTTCAGGCTCCTAAACAGGTCATCGTGGCATTTTTGCTATAAATTTTTTTTCTACGAAGGTTCAGAATCTGAAATTCATATGGTGCGAAGCTGAAATCCTTAGGAAGTTCATCAAAAAATTTCAGAGCTTGGTTCGCAATATTTTTGGAGATATGATCTGTGGAAGGTAGTGCTTTTTCAGGCTCCTGAATTTCATCTCAAAGAGGTGATCGTGGGAAAAGTTTAATAACTCTCTCTCTGAAGATTGGATTGGAGTACCGTCAAAAGTGGTCACCAGTACACGGCCTGTAGTTTCTTCGCTATCAATTTCAGAGACAAAGGACAAAACAGTGACACGTGGCAAGTCGTACAAGTTCGCTCTACTGAACCAGTCCAGAATTAGGTCATTGTGGGAGATTGGACACAACTTTGTCTTGGAGAATCCAAATCAGGTCAGAACTGTGGCATTTGAAAGAAGCTTCAGAGATCTACTACAGGGCTGAATTTCAGATATCGAAGATTTTCAACTATAGAGATAATTCAATTTCAATATCGAGCTCCTAAAAGCTAGTAAAAGGTGTGTATTTTTGTTTTCCGAATTGCATAAGTCTTGTTTGAAGAATCAAGTTGAATTGATTCCAAGGGCATCTTGTAGAATAGATATCAATATTGGATTCTAAAATGGCCCCTAAAAAGAATTCAACACCCATTAAGCCTTCAGAAGGCTCTACTATGACTCATGAAGATGAAGAATGGCAACATGACATATCAAAATTACAAGAGCAATTTTCGCTCTCGCAAAGAACAACAAAAAATGAAATGGAAGTTTTGAAGAAAGGCGTGGAAACTAAGATAGATGGTTTGAAGAAAGGTGTGGAAGCTAAGATGATTGGTTTGGAAGCTAAGATGGATGGCATGGAAGTGGGCATGGAAGCTAAGATGGATGACATAAAAGACAACATGGAAAACATGAAGAGTGATCTAAAAGCATACATGGAAGGCTTGATGAGAAGCTTAAAACCAGAAATGATTCCTAATGGCGGAAATATAGGAGAAGAACCTCCTGATGAGAACAAAATAAATGTTAATCATGATTTCATAAACTCGAATGTTGGCGGGAAGAACCACCATATTCCAAAAATGGATATGAGGAAGTTTGATGGAAAGGATCCTCTAACATGGATACTACAGATGGAGCAATATTTTGATCTCAATAATGTGCAAAACACACAAAAGGTACGCATTGCAACTTTACATTTAGAACAAAATACATTTGTATGGTATCGATGGTTTTTCTCCCGTAAAAAAATTGTCACTTGGTCAATTTTTACGGAGGAAATGATAGCACATTATGAGGATACAAAGAGCAACACCTTCTTTAGCCAATTGATAAATCTCAAACAAAAGGGTTTAGTGGGCAGCACATTGAGGACTTCCAAAAATTGAATATAAGGGTAACTGATATTCCAGAGGAACACAGGATTGATCTCTTCATAGGAACTTTAAAGGATAACATCCAACATGAAGTTCGCGTTTTGGAACTTGATTCATTGGAGAAGGCATTCAGGTTGGCAAGAAAAATTGAATGTAAAATTATGGCGATAAGGAAGCCTACCACTCACTTCTATAAAGATGGAAGTGTTGCTACTCCTAGATTTCCACAACCCACAAGGTTGACACCACAACAATTGGAAGAAAAAAGAGCAAAAGGGCTTTGCTACAGTTGTGATAGCAAATACACTAAAGGTCATAAGTGTGCTGAGAAGAAATTATTTTACATAGATTGTGAAGAAGAAGAAGAAAATGAACAAGAAGAGGATATACACCGGGAACCACCCCTAGAAGAGGAAGAAATGAATCCGACCATATCGTGTAATGCGCTGACAGGAATTACCACTCCTCAAACTCTCAAGATAGAAGGACATATAAAGAAGAAAAGGGTAATAGTGTTGATTGATTCAGGTAGCACCCATAATTTTATTCATTATAAGGTAGCCAAGGAATTAAATTGTTTCCTATACCCAGCACCAGAATGTCAAGTTATGGTTGCAAATGGAGGAACTATAAATTGCTCGGGAAAATGCCATAATATCAAGCTAACCATGGGGGAATATGTATTGACTAGTCCAATGCTTGCCATTCCTATGGGAGGTGCTGATGTTGTACTAGGAGTACAATGGTTACAATCTTTGGGGACGGTAGCTTTTAATTTTCAAGAACTTTTCTTGAATTTTTTTCAGAAGGAAAGGAAGTAGAATTACGGGGTATTGAAGGGAAGCCATGAAGGATAATAAGCTCTAATGTCATGAAAAAGCTTCTAAAGAAAGAACAACGAGGCGTAATTGCACAATTATGCTCACTAGAAGTTCCGACATCAAAATCATCTATTTCTGCAGATCTCCAACAAGTCTTGGACAATCATTCCAAGGTGTTTGAAACTCCCAAAGGACTCCCACCTATTCGTGATCACGATCATGCTATTCATTTGATTCCAGGAAGTTTTCCTCCAAACATCAGGCCTTATAGATATCCTTACTTCCAAAAGAGCGAAATTGAACGTATGATTGCAAAAATGTTAGAGGTGGGTATAATTCAACCTAGTCAAAGTTCTTTCTCTGCTCCCGTAGTATTGGTACACAAGAAGGATGGATCATGGCGAATGTGTCCGGATTATAGGGAGCTCAATAAGCTCACCATTAAAGATAAATTTCCCATTCCTGTGATTGATCAATTATTGGATGAATTACATGGAGCAATTTATTTTACCAAGTTGGATCTTCGTTCAGGATATCATCAAATTAGAATGAAGACTGAAGATATTCCAAAAACAGCATTTCGAACCCATGAGGGTCATTATGAATTTTTGGTCATGCCTTTTGGCCTTACCAATGCACCTTCTACATTTCAAGGGTTGATGAATTCCATTTTCAAACCCTTCCTTAGAAAATTTGTGCCAGTATTTTTTGATGATATACTAATCTACAGCAGTTCTTGGAAGGATCATGTTGAACATGTTGACAGGGTGCTCAAACTATTGCAGGAGAAACAATTATATGCAAAAAAATCCAAATGTTTCTTTGGAGTACAAGAGGTGGAATATCCGGGTCATATTGTATCTCACGAGGGTGTTAAAGTAGACCCTAACAAAATTAAAGCCATTAAGGAATGGAAAGTCCCCACAACCATAAAGAAGTTGCGAGGATTTCTCGGGTTAACAGAGTATTATCGCAAGTTTGTTAAGAATTATGGGAGAATAGCAGCACCTCTAACAACATTATTGAAGAAAGATGCATTTTCATGGACTCCCGAAGCAACTAAGGCCTTTGAACGTCTTAAAGAGGCAATGTGCCTAGCACCGGTCTTAGCTACACCAGACTTTACAAAAACCTTTATTGTGGAATGTGATGCCTCAGGAAATGGAATTGGTGCAGTTTTAATGCAGGAAGGAAGACCCATTGCTTTTGAAAGTCGTCCAATCAAAGGAAAGTATTTACGGAAACCTATTTATGAGAAGGAAATGTTAGCAATACTACATGCACTAAAGAAATGGCGAACTTACCTAATGGGAAGACACTTCAAGGTAAACACTGATCATGATAGTCTTAAACACTTTTTGGAACAAAGACTATCGTCAGAAGAACAGCAAAAATGGGTCACAAAGATGTTGGGTTATGACTTTGAAATAATCTACAAAAAAGGAAAGCCGAATGTTGTTGCAGATGCACTCTCAAGAAAGAATGAAGAGGTGGAAGCATTTCTTTGTGCCATTTCTATTATCCAACCAGATTGGATAACTGAAGCAAGAGATGAATGGAAGAAGGACGAAGAAGTGTGGACACTCATTCAAAAGTCGCAGCAAGATCCTAGTACATCTGATACATTTAGTTGGAAAAATGATTCCTTATGGTACAAAGATCGCTTATATCTTTGTAAGAATTCCCAACTAAAACAAAAGATTCTTCCGGAATTGCACACTTCTCCTTTAGGAGGACACTCAGGATTTTTAAAAACTTACCACAGGGTGAAGAAAGAATTTTTTTGGGATGGCCTTAAATCTGATATTCGAAAGTTTGTGGCGGAATGTTTGGTTTGCCAGCAGAATAAAGTTGAAACAATTAAGACCCCAGGACTTCTACAACCTTT
The DNA here is from genome assembly GCA_034641835.2 of Pinus albicaulis. Taxonomy (NCBI): domain Eukaryota; kingdom Viridiplantae; phylum Streptophyta; class Pinopsida; order Pinales; family Pinaceae; genus Pinus; species Pinus albicaulis. The sequence goes on along the minus strand of CM076577.1, from coordinate 76,057,833 downwards.
ATCCATTCCAAGTCAACGTTGGGAGGAGATTTCAATGGATTTTATCACAGGTTTACCTAAGTCCGAAGGAAAGAGGGTCATCATGGTGGTAGTTGATAGACTTACCAAGTATGCACACTTTTGTGCATTATCTCATCCATTTAAAGCAAGTACAGTTGCTACTACATTTATGGACACAATTCAAAAGCTACATGGAAGCTCAAGGGTTATTGTGAGCGACAGAGATCCCATTTTTACTGGAAATTTTTGGACGGAGTTATTTTCTTGTTTGGGTACTCAATTAGCTCATAGCTCATCTTATCATCCTCAATCTGATGGTAAAACTGAGATAGTAAATAAATGTTTTGAAGGATATCTTCGTTGTTTTGTATCTGATAAACAAACACAATGGGTCAAGTGGTTACCTCTCGCTGAATGGTGGTATAACACTTCCTTCCATACCGCAGCAAAAATGACCCCATTTATGGCACTTTATGGATATCATCCACCATCCATCACATCATCTTTAAGAGAAAATTCTAAGGTTCAAGCAGTGGAAGATCACATCGAGCATCAGCAAGAAGTTCTCCAACTCTTAAAGGATAATCTGAATTTGGCACAAAATCGAATGAAACAACAGGCAGATCAACATCGTAGCGAGAGAAGTTTTGATGTAGGAGATTGGGTATTTTTACGGCTACAACCATACAAACAAATGTCCCTCAAGCAAGCAAAGAAGGATAACAAATTATCGCCAAAGTACTATGGTCCTTACAAGGTTTTGCAAAAGATTGGTACTATGGCATACAAATTGGAGCTTCCTGCTTCTTCGCGAGTACATCCAGTTTTCCATGTTTCATGCTTAAAGAAGGTTATAGGTGAAAATCTTCCAGTTCAAACAGTATTGCCAGAACTTGATGGGGAAGGGAAAATCATATTGGAACCCGAAGCAGTCATGGAAAAAAAAACTCGACAACTACGGAATCGATCAATTTCAGAGTATCTCATCAAGTGGAAGAACTTACCTACTGAAGATTCTACATGGGAGGATGAGAATTTTATACAGAAGCACCCGGAGCTACTCAAGTGTTGAGGAAAACACTTTTTTTGAAGGAGAGGGGCATGTTAGGTCCCTATATCACTAGTATAGCCCCTTATTATTGTTAGTGTAAATCCCTTATTGTTATTGTTGTACCCTTGTAACCCCCATTTTGTTATTATTGTGCCCTTAAATTATTATTGTTAGGTCGGCTAGGATTACATTGTGGCCCACTAGGATTACATTATGGCCCCATGGACTCCTATATATAGAAAGGAGTCCTATATATCTACATAGGGTAGAATTGCATCAATGTTTGTTAGGGGTCACTTCTCACTGTGTGTCAGTTGGTCTATAGTAATGATGTGGTCCTCATGGGGGAACATCATGATGAAAAATACGAAGGAGGCTATGGCAGACATGGCGTAAATATAACTCTGCACAAGGAGTATATTGTAGTCCAAGTGAGCATCCAAGACTTTAATGTCTATGTGGACCATCTTTCTGTCTAAGTAGACCGGGACATTTTTGTAGAGGCCGACGAGGGTCAAAGCACGACCATCGTATGCTCGAAGTGTAATGACTGAGGGTTTTAATTCGGGAGAACCTAACTTCTGCCAAACATTTTTTGACATGATGCACATGGATGCACCCTCATCTATGACACATCAGTGAATAGTGATATTCAGCATCGACACTGGTATCTGGAAGGCAACCAGGGATGGAAGCCGAGGGGTGGGTTTTTTGAAGTGAAAATCCATTAGGCGCGTATTGGTAGGGTTGATAATGCCTAACGCGGAAAGAAGGGATTCCGTTGTTTTGGGCATTACTGTAATACTTCCAAATCTGACATAGCAGTAGGAGATTGTGCTAAATCGTCTGCGATACTATAATTATGGGCCACTTTGGAGTAGTTTCCTGTTCGCCTATTAGGTCCCTTCACCATTTTTGGCAATGGTTCTATATGCATCTTTGAAATGGTCAAAGGTGCATTTGATGCACTGGTACTTTCCCCTGACATATTGTTGTCTAGTGGGGTGTCATAATTGCGATTCCGTGTTTGGAAAAACATCTCTTCTCCAGTCATGTAGATTTCATGGTTGCTTTTCTTGAAATCGTCTGTATTTTACTGCTGAGTTCTTACTGTCCCTTGATTAGGGAAAGGTTCTTGCATCACAACTGGTTGCTGGGAAGATCCTCCTTGTCCTCAATTACTCTATAGCTTCTTCAGCTCAGGGAGATTGGGAAAGTGGTGAGTATAGTGACCATACTCACCACATATTGAACAAGAATGGTTTGTTCAAAGAGGTGGCCTTTTGCTCTGTCATTGGGCATTTCTCGTCTCCTGGCTCTGATTCCTGTTGGAGTTGCCTCTAGCCTGGGATCGTGGTGGGTGCTGCTGGTTATTTCCCCCCTGTCCAGGGTTCCCTTTTGGCTTGTTTTTGTATTTTTTCTTTACCACGTTAGGAGGGTATTTCTCCTGGTTATATTGGTGTGGTTGATTTTGGGACGGCTGTGCATTGTTTTGCATAGGTGGGTCGTGTGTTGGGGACTGAGTATAATGCGGTCCCTGGTTTGCACCTAACTGTTGGAGGGGAATTCTTTTGTCAGTTTTTCTTTCTGTGTATTGATTCCCCTAAGCCGAAGGCTAATGTCCTCCCTGGTGTTACACTGGTGTCCTATTGGTCAAATTTTGCTGAGGCATACGATGACTTTGAAAACTGGTTTGAGGCATGTTCTGGGTAGAACTGTATGTGTAACCGAGGTTTTGACTACTACTGCCTAGGTAACCTTCGGTCAATGACCCAATTAGTCCGTCTGCAGAGTTCGATGCACCTGGAAATTCTTGATAATTTTTCAGGCATGGGGCATTAGGCAGGATGTTATAAATGTATCCTGACTACATATAAATCAACTCAAGCTTCTGGGCTTTTCTAATAGCATCCTCTTCGGATGTGGGATTTTTCTCTGCCACATCCTTTGAAATCTCTTCCATAAGAGTTTTCAAGAACAAATTTAAGAGAACCCGATCATCGAATTTAGCTTTACATAAAATTTGACGTCACCTCCATTCATGGAGATGGTCTGAGATATGGATAGTGGGGGTTTGTCTAAAATGAGTCAGTAATTCTATTCCGAAATCATGGTGAATGGGTAACTAAAAATATGTTAGGAACGTGGTAGCGAGGGCGCTAAAGGTTCCATGTGAAGCTGAGGGTTTCTCCACGTACAGCTTCGTGGCTACTCCTATAAGAGTGCGTTGAAATAATCTCAATCGAATAGTGTCATCAATGATATTGTTCGATGAGAAACACAGGTGAAAGGTCATGACATGATTACCTTGGTCTTCCATTTATTTTCCTTCAAATTTTGGTATATCCAAAGGGAGCTTCGTGGGCATGAGAGGCCATGTAGGATCATGTGCGATGGGGTCATTCATTAGCTTGGTTAAATCGGGCAGATTCAACAAAGCTAAGAAAGGTGATTGAGAGGTTGACGCCATTGTAGTGTGTGAAGACACAAAGTTCTGGTTAGAACGAGGGTTAGTCTGTGATGTACCCTTCTGTGTATTTGGCTAGCTTCACGAATGGGACGCACTCCTCTGCCCCCTAGGGGTCATGGGAGGAGTGGTGTGTGGTGTAGTTTTGGGATACCGACTAGGGTTCCCAACTACGGCTACCCCAATAAAGGACGAACCAATAATGATGGCATCATTCTGTCCTTGACACCTGAATGGCGAAAGACCTGGAACCCCTCTCGGTAATGGGGGGAGGTCCAAAAGATGCCTGGATCGACGAGGTTTTGTTGGGACCATCCAGGTGTTGACCAGGTTTGATTTTGGAAAAAATTGAGAGGATAGAGTCTATGATCAAAGAAAAATTCTTGTCACATGCATAAAAAAAAGCGAAAAATAAAATAAATTTCCCTTTAAATTAATCTATGTGATCATGCAATCAAAAAGTGGTTTTTTGTTTGTTTGCATATGATATTCAAAATCCTAGAAGACCTATGCATCCTCACACACTCAAAAGTAACTAGGCCTTGAGAATATTTCTTGCAAGTGCTAGCACAACGTCTCGTAAGAGCTGGAGACACACCGAGTCAGGCGAAGAGAATCCACCAAGGTAAGGGTAGAGGGTCTGGAACTTGCCTGCACCATCAACTATAGGGGAAAGGTTGACCTAGTTTTTGGCCTTTAAGAACCACTATCCCATGTGAGCATTCGAGTCTTGGGCTTCTAGGTAGTCAGCTAACAGTACCGAGTATCAGTCGGGTTAGGTAGCCCCAACTGATACTGCACGCACTGTGCCTAAGCCTAACCCCCTCTTAAACGGGTCTGTTCCGCACTCAGGTTTTCTTTGCCATGGGATGATAGGTGGATTTGAACCTCCCTATATATAAAAATTCTTTTTTTCAATATGAATTATGAACAAGGTGACTTATTGGATGCCTACCCTCTTGATCCTAACTTAAGCTATAAATTCTTTTGTGGCCCTAGTGGAGAGAATTTAGTGAGTTTGGTTAAGTTAGTTTTAGGTGTATTTTCTTCTCTTAGTGGGTGAGTGTGTGTGAGCACAAAGGGGACAAGAACATATTTTGAAATTGTGGATATCGATGATCCTTTACAAAATCCCCTATTTAAACTATGTTGTATTGTTCCTAGCTCAAATGAAAAACATGTGCGGATAATGGGCCGCTTTCTATTTTTCCTAGTTAATATATGTGACTAACTATAGGGAGATGATGAATTGTGAATAGGGAGAATTCATATGCTTACCTAGGATCACCGGAGGGTGCAAAGGTAGAAGAGATTACTTGCTCTTCTATAAACAATCCAATCCTAGTCCTGAAATTCCTAGTGCAAAAATTGAACTAAACTAAAACTTTTACACTAGAAAAAAGAAAACTAGCGATGCATGTGTGGTCTTGGGACACTTACTTGGGCTAGTTATCTAGTTGTGTAAGTACCAAAATTTTCAAAACATAAACAATTTTCGAAATGCAAGTTATTTCCCCCCCTACTTAAACTATGTGTGAACTTCGCAAAAATCAACTTGAAGTAAAACTGACACTAAGCCTACAAAAAGTAGCTAAGAGTGAGCTTTAACAAGCTGCGGGGTACCACAACCAATGCTTGCAGGTGTATTAGGGGCTTCCAAGCACCTTACAAGCAGGAAAAAAGAGAAACTTGGGATAAATTTCTAATTCTATATTTTGCACACAAAAGGCTAAAACAAGTGCGCTGTCTATGCGCGCCTTGCACATATGTGAGAAGAAAACGTGTGCAAATTTCTACAAGAAAATTTTTTGGAGTTGTTTTGCTTCAGTCTATCACTTGGGATGAACTATGGACTACAAGAGAAATCGGGGGAAATTCAGATCCACTCCACAGCACAGACAGAGGTCTCTGCAAAAAAAAGACACAACCACATACACTTGGTAATAAACTTAGTGGAGTCACCAATCCTGTTGTAGTGTGTTTAATGCACCTATGTACGAAATCACGCCAACTTAAGGGGTATGGTCTACCCACTTAAGTTATTGGTAACAAGAAGAAAAAGAAGTGGAGTCAAGAAAGTTAGTGGAACAAGCTAGAATCAATAAGCATACTAGATAGAGAAATAGCATGCATATATAAATTAAAAAATAAACAAATAAACACGAGCTCTGAAAATTTTCAAACGAAAACAATAATACGAATGGTGGCTCTAGGCCCCTTCTTATTTAGCGTTGATAGTAATAAGAGTGAAAATTTACCCTCTTGCCAAAGGGCCCCTAAACAATGATTATAGAAATCGATGCAAGGATTTTTTTATCCCAAGCTTGCCTCGGTGCAGTCTCCCTCTCTCTCTACTGTGTTGGAATGAACTTGTTGGGTGGCCAAAAATTGAGTCCCCTCTATCTTCAGCTCCGACTCACACACTACTGGTATTTCTTGGGAAATTCTGGGCATCATAACAATGTGTTCACAAATTCTTCAACTCATGGTGATCTTATATAGGAGATTTCAAATCCTCCATTCCCTCTCTTGGTGCATGGATGATGGTGACCCAAGAGAGGGGTATGATTCCTTTGTGTGCTCACATAGTGTCTAAGGAGGTGCTAGTGGCTGTCCTTAGGTGGCTCCAAGTAAGGGGAACTTGTCCTTTTCTTTTTGTGGTCCATAGGGTGAAGAAAGAATTCTTTTGGGATGGCCTTAAATATGATATTCAAAGGTTTATGGTGGAATAATTGGTTTTCCAGCAAAATAAAGTTGAGACAATTAAGACCCCAGGTCTTCTACAACCTTTATCAACTCCAAGTCAACATTGGAAGGAGATTTCAATGGATTTTATCACAGGTTTACCTAAGTCTGAAGGAAAGAGTGTCATCATAGTGGTATTTGATAGACTTACCAAGTATGCACACTTTTGTGCATTGTCTCATCCATTTAAAGCAAGTACAATTTCTAGTGCATTTATGGAAACAATTCAAAAGCTACATGGAAACCCAAAGATTATTGTAAGCGAAAGAGATCCCATTTTTACTGGAAATTTTTGGACGGAATTATTTTCTTGTTTGGATACTAAACTAGCTCATAGCTCATCTTATCATCCTCGATCTGATGGCTAAACTGAGCTAGTGAATAAATGTTTGGAATATATCTTTGTTGTTTTGTCTCTAATAAACAAACAAAATGTGTCAAGTGGTTACCTCTCTTTGAATGGTGGTATAACACTTCCTTCCATACTGCAAAAAAAATGACCCCATTTATGCCACTTTATGGATATCATCCACCATCCATCACATCATATTTAAGAGAAAATTCTAAGGTTAAAGCAGTGGAAGATCACATCGAGCATCAACAAGAAGTTCTCCAACTCTTAAAGGATAACCTAAATTTGGCACAAAATCAAATGAAACAATAGGCAGATCAACATCGCAACGAGAGAAGTTTTGATGTAGGAGACTGAGTGTTTTTATGGCTACAACCATACAAAAAAATGTCCCTCAAGCATGCTAAGAAGGATAATATTATATTGCCAAAATACTATGGTCCTTACAAGGTGTTGCAAAATATTGGTACTATGGCATACAAATTGGAGCTTCCTGCTTCTTCACGAGTGCATATGGTTTTCCATGTTTCATGCTTAAAGAAGGTTATAGGTGACAAACTTCCAGTTCAAACAACATTGTCAGAACTTGATGAGGAAGTAAGAATCACATTGGAACCTGAAGCAGTCACGAAAACAAGAACTCGAAAGCTACGAAATTAATCAATTTCAGAGTATCTCATCAAGTGGAAGAACTTACCCACTGAAGATTTTACATGGGAGGATGAGAATTATATACAGAAGCATCCAAAGCTACTCAAGCGTTGAGGACAACAACTTTTGGAGAATAGGGGCATGTGAGGTCCCTATATTACTAGTGTAGTCATTTATTGTTGTTAGTTTAGCCCCCTTATTGTTATTGTTGTACCCATGTAATCCCAATATTGTTATTATTGTGCCCTTACATTATTATTGTTAGGTCGAATAGGATTATATGTGACCCCATGGACTCCTATATATAGAAGGAGGTTTTGTCATTTATATCATCCAATAAATTTTCATTTATGTAATGTAAAGGAGGTTTCCCCCTCGAATTGGCTTATTTCTAAGGCGTTGATTTCTCTTTTCTTCTATTTTTGGATCTGGTCTCATAATAGTTACAACTAGTTCAAATCACTCTAACTCACATAATTGATTTAACTAATTACTCATGCATTAAACTAATGCACCAACTGCAATTCGAACTCCATAACTAATAGAATTACTCTGCATGCCTCACCAACTACCCTCAACTCAAAATACATGAGCTAACTGAATTTATCACACTCAATTAACTATTACAAGTGATCATGAGAGAATATTACATTTTATTGTCCAATTTAATTAAGGGAAAATTAAATTATACACTGCACCAAATTTAGCCCACACTAGTGTAGATGCTGCTAGGACCTATTTGTCCCACACTTGTGTGTGTGCTGCAATTTCTTATTGGACTTCAACATGCATCTAGTAATGAGTTATTGTTGTTCAAAGATTATTTGTATGGATGGCCATAATTCTGTCATGGATTGGTTGATGTTTGTCCAAATATTTTCCTTGGCTTGGGCCAAGGTATCTACCATTAGGGACTCACTTTCAAAATTTTTAATCTTAAGTCCCAATCTATGGGACTTTTACATCTCCTCCATATACAAAGTTTCATTTTTTATTTTTTGCAACTCTAAGTTTTGTAATTTTTGCAATAACTTTTCATTTTCTTGTTTCTGTGAGGCCAATTCTTGTGATAATCTTCTTGGATCAGTTGTTGTTGATGTAGACCCAATAGGTGTTTATGATAAGCTAAGCTCTGTACCTGCAAATTCTATTGGAACTTATGTGACTATAACCATGGCAAGTTTAGTTGCCTCTTTTTCCTTTAGTAACCCTTCAATCTTCTCTTCCATTTTATTTAGCTGTATATTTTGCTCAATGATAATATTGAGCATTTATTCCATGTTTTGTTCACTCTCTTCAATTTATTTGGTATGTGGATCCTCAGTAGAAGGCTGCTTCAACTGCTTTCGCAGAGCTGCAATCTCTGCATTTTATTTTTAAGGATATCCTCTACTGCCTTGCAGTCCTTTGGATCATATCCAATTTTGACTACAAGATCTTCCAAGGACTTGAGTTTGTTATCATTAGCTAAGGAAGATAACTTTTTAAACTTGAGTTGAGATTGAACATAGGGTAGTGCAGTCTTAAGCTTGGAAATAGACATTAGTGTATTTTTCATAGTGGAAAACATCATTTCACCAGACTGTTTGTGCATATCCATCTGATCAATTGGATGGATTTGACTAGCATCAAATGAAAATACAATATTTTTATAGTTTTATGGAGACTTGGGAAATGGTATTTGGGCTTGTAAGAAAGCCATCTGCATTCTGCCTTTCTCATTGTCAAAAGCATAAATAAACATATGCTAGGAAGTGGAGGTTTGTTTCCAGAATTGGTTGTATACACTACACTTCAAAGTCTCATTCTTTTGTTTGATTTCAAGGAACCTTGAGAAGATGTTTTGATCATTTTTGGAACTAGTCCCTGTAGACTGAATAATTCCAGAGGTTCTATAGAAGGTGAAGTTGTAGGAGGAGTGTTTGGAACAGTGGTTACTGCTGATGTAGAAACTTCTAGATCTCAAAGATCAATTATCTCTGGTTTTTTTTCTTCTATTGAAACTGTCAAGCCAACATTTGGCTTCTTCTGTTGTACAATGAACTCTTTCATAATCTCCACAATTGATGTAGTCTTCTCTCTTACCCTCTTATGTTTCTTGCTCTAATAAACTAGAGTCTATGTGTTTGATTGGATCAAACTTGTTCCTTTGCTTCTTGAAGTGTTCCCTCAGTCTAGTGCTCTTGATTCATGAATTTTTCTATTTCTGGTCTTGGAGTATGATTATAGGGATTTGTTTTCAATTCAAATATTAGAGCAGAGATTATTCCAAAAGGGCCATAATACGAGGTGAAAGAAGGTTGGAAATTCATATTCTTTGACAATGTGTCTGCCTCAATACCAACTGATATAGTGTTGCAGATGAATGATCCAATCCTTGACTTGATTTTAAACTGTGATTTCCTTTTACCTGACACAAAGTGCAGGTCATCCATTTTGATCATCTGCCTAATATATTCCAGAGGAAATATTCTCATAGGAACATATTTGGGTAGCTTGTATGGTGCAAACTCCCAACCATACACCCTCATCTCTGTGTAGTTATTGTATAAATACGAGTCACCAGTTTTAGTTTTCTCACTTAAGTGTAGAATTATTTTTATCTCAAATCCTTGGATTTGTCTAACTGTTAAGAAGTTGTGCCACTGGATGTATGAATGTATCTATAAAATATGAAAATGAAGAATTTTTTGAAGTAGGTTTGATTTTTTTTGTCCAATGAATCATTGATTGATTCACTCTTGTTCATCTTGCTTGCTGAGTTTTATGGGAAAAACATCTCCTTGCTGAAAAATAAACATATGTATAAGTACAAAGTTGTACTTAAACACTCCCTATGTAGTAATATTTACGAATTTTTCATGTATATTATCAGCCAAGAATTGATTGTAATTATACATGAACACTGGTTGCTGATATTTATTAAATATGGAGAGGAATCCAAGGATAGTTTCATCTATAGTTTTATCATCTGGATATCCTAATAGGTAAGAAAGTAGAGAAATATAGTACTTGGAGGCTTCAGGGAATATGGAAGATGGGTAGGGTGGATTCCTTTTAGGTAATTTAGCATCCTCAGGAAAAAATATCTCAAAAATTTGGGCTCTATGTGGAAAATTCATCTTATGGTACAGATCCATAAGAGCTCCTGGTGAAAAATGGTTGAGTGAGTCTGATGTAGGATTCAGGAGCATATGGTTAATTATTTTAGTAGATATGGTGATCATAATTTCTCCTTTCTAAGCCACCACTACTATTTTTACAGGGTCATATCTGGCTTGACACCAGATAACCAGGTCAATAAATTGATGTGTTTTTTGAAAGCTAAATAAAGGAAATAATGACTCCCAGAATCTGATTGGATCATGTTTTTCAAGGTACTTTTGTTTGAGCCAGAGGTGTAATTCGTGAAATTCAAAACTCACATTCAACATCTGTAATCTTGAAAAGGGAAACTGCGAGGGGGACATGGTCAACATCGACTGGGGTTGTGGTAGCAGAGCTTTCCTTTGTATTTTCTTCTTAGCTTTACCCTTTGGGGCCATACTGACAAATACAAGAAACGAAAATAGGAGAAAGGTATGGCTGACTGGATAGCAGGGATCAGGTTGAATGAATTTGGTGATATATTAATAATATTCGCAAAACAGTGTGCGCAAATTTTTGTTTAACATACAAAAAATAGTAACAATTCAGACAAAAGTGAAAAAGAGGAAGGCTCAGGTTTATTTATAAGATACAGGATTAGGCTAACAGTTTTCTTGTGATCTTATCAGCTTTAATGATTTGGAGTGGAGCTGTTACGTGGAGGCTAACGGCTTGGGAGCAGAGGTGTAACAGACGAATAGGAGGCAACGGATATGACAAGATGGACAAAGAAATAACAACTTGGAAACGGATATGGTAGGTGGTAGTGTTTTTATGAACAAAGGGAAAATGGCCAAGGTGTGGGGCGATTAGCCATTGACAGATGAAAACCATGGCAGATTTCGGAGGGGGTAGAGAATGGTTTCTGGTTTTGAGTGGGGGGGTGGGCAAGGGGTGTGAAGTGATCATATTGCAACACGTAAGGTTTAGGCTCCTACCATTAAAACTACTTTTCCAAGCTCCCCCTCCCTGCATTAAAGGGAAATGGTCGAGGTGGGTGTGAACTCTCTCCCTGTCATTGATCTGGGTGGGGAAACAAATCAACCGTTGAAAGATGCGCGTTTTTTATTAAAGCCGACAAGACATGTTTTGTCACTTAGTGACTTTGGCTAAACAAATAATATGTGCCATAACATAAATTTTGATGTCGAATAATTCATAATTTAATGAAAATTAAACATTTAAATGGTGCATTTAATAAGAAGCCTTTCAATATATCCATTTTTTGAACTAAAGCATTTAATTTTCTTTTTCTTCCCTAACATTTTCATGTCTTCATTTTTTAGAGCAACTAACCTCTAACATTTTATTTGGTACTGATTTTTAAAATCAACAATAGTCGTAACACTTTATTTCTTTTTCTTTTTCATCCATATCCTATCTTAACATTTTTAATTTGTTTTTGACTAATATGCTAACTTATCAAAACCAAATAATGTTACAACAGGACTTGATGATCTAGGATGCACAAATTGTGATGAGGTAGATGAAACTACAAAATAAGTTAGGGCATAAAGTTCAACAAATTGTTGGACATATGCCTCATGAATAGAAAGGTCAAGACCTGAAAATAAACCTTGCAATTTATCAAAATATTGAATAATTTGGAGGTCAATATCAGGTTGGGCAGACTGTACTTCAATAGAACATCGTCTTAATGTGGATTGATCTACCCAGTTGGCTGACTTAGTTCTAAATAAACTATGTTCAAAAAGAAAATCAAATTCAATGTCTTGTATGGTAACAAAATCCTTTAGAAGATAATCTACTCTATAGGGAGGACTGCTGCTTCCTTGGCTTTCTGTTATACTTTTTCTTCTCAGCAATTTTTCATGATCATCAACAATAACTGTAGCCTTTGGATCAGGATGAGATATAGTGTAAGATCTTTTGGGAGCCAAAATTAAAATATAAGGCACGCACACACTTATTATTTATAAAAAATGAAAAGGAAACAATCTCTCAAAATATTACTATCATATACTTTTCTTAACCAGGGAAATGAATTCGAAGAAAATTACAATATTTTCAATTTTCCCCAGTATGGTCGCCACTATTTTATCATTCTGTAATTTACGAGATTGTGAGAATAAACACAGAGGACAACATCAAAACCACTTTGTAAGTTGGGATCTAGCCCTTCCAGCTTCATAGAGGGATTTCTCTGTAAAATTTAGCTATGTTTTCTGTGAATTTTAGGATAATTATTATTGTACTGATTTTTTGTTTGATTTGGATTGTTTGGTTTATTACATTTTTATAATTCCATTGGGTTGTGGAGTCTAAAGATTAATTGGATCTGCATCAAAATTGAAAGGAGTTTCACATGGAAAGCTAGGTTGCACTAACTAGATCTTTCAGGATTTTAAATGAATTATGTAAATGGAAGAAATGTAAAGTTCAGTATAAATTAAGGAGCAATGAAGTATTCCTCAATTTGAATTTAGTAGAAAACATGTAAATTACAAATAGCTAGAATAGGGTGCTATTTATAACATATCCTATTCTCACAATTTATGTTATGTAATTAAGCTTTTCAAAAATTACAGAGAAAGAAAAACAATGAATAACACATTAACAGAAGAAAAACATCACCAATTGGTACACCACATGAATCCTATGAAGAATTTCCTTGCATTATTGATGTTTCCAGCAACCATAAAATTACAATGCTTAGCAGAAATTATATTCAACAATCAACCCCTAATACTTCAAACTGTGAAATATTTATACACTAACTTACAAAATGATTTACAAAATTGCTATCTCAACCAACACTGTATTGTTGGCATTAGATCAAACACTAAAATCGATCATTTACAAAATAATAGACAAGGCGTACAACAGTGTGGAAAATTGGCATTGCTTTGGAGGAGTCAGTTGCTGAATAGGCCTATTCCTGTGTTGCACTGGCTGATGTGATAGCCGATGTGTTGGCCTGTCTCTGAATTACTACTTCAGTCTTATAACTGACATAGTTTATCCCACCTATCTTCATCTAGAATGGTTAATATAATTACCTTCCGGTAAATCTCATCAACCTCTATATATTTGGAAAAAATGGGTTTTACAACAAAAATATGATTTATTTCATGCTGGATGAAGAAATCATTACCCATAGCTTCCAAAAATTCTATGCTTGTCATGTTGCCTTTCGTGCTTGAAAATTTGGAGTTGTCTCTGGCTATCTCTTTTAGCTTCCTTACATATTTTTCGTAAGTAATTAACTTTTCATTAATTACAAATAAGGAAGGCAGGCCCTTTTGAGTTAAGGGCTCAATTTTGGCAAAAAATCTGTTAACTGCTATCTCCAACTTGTTACACTTCTCCTCTAGCTGAACAACCAGATTATTTTTGGTAAGTCCTCTTCACCTCCAAAATGGTTTATGTCCTATCATCAACTCCTAAATAATCTAATTCATATATGTTTTTAGAGTTTATTAATTTGATTATGTTTGTTGTTGTTTCAGCCATTTCTCCTAATTCTTGTTTGATCTCTGTTACAGCCTCTATTGCTCTCTTGATCAACACTTTCTGCTCAAAGATGATCTGAATGCAGGTCCAAATTTCAGAGTTCATGATGTCTATCCAAATTATTTCCTTGGATTGGGCCAAGGTTTGTCCTATTATTGATTCCCTTTCAGATTTCTGCAATATTTCAATCAACTTCTAGGCTCTTTATGATTCAGCTTAGTGAGAAGCCTCACTCCTTGTATTCTATTCTTGTAAATTTTTGACCTTGTCCTGCAGTTTCTTGATTTCCTCTGTCTGAATTGATAGATTTTCAATTGCTTTAGTTAATTTTTCAACACCATCTATTGTCTGTGTAGATCTATGGAGTATAAGTTGTAGTTGTTGTTGTAGGAATAGTTGTAAGAAGTACAACATCTAATGGAATCATGTACAACTCTACATTCCGTTCTCTTTCTTTGATCATATTCTCCATCTCAATTTCCATTTGCCTTATCTGTGCATTATGTTCCATGATGAGCTTTATCATGTCATTCTTTTGGGTCTTTGTCTCCTCAATATCCTTGGTAAGGGGATCTTCAGTGGCTGGCAGTTTTAACTGCTTTCTCAATGATGTTATGTCATAATTATTCTTCTTTATTATTTCCTCTCTAGCATCCATATTCACAGGGTCATATCCCATCTTGACCACTAAATATTCTAAGGATTTAATTCTTGTCTCCTTTGCAAGAGAAGAAATCTTCTCCATTTTCAACTGTGATTGTATATTTGATAAGGAAACCTGCAATTTAGAAAGATTCATTGTAGTATTAGTTAGATTTGAGGAAATCATTTCACTTGTCTACTTATGCATCTCCATTTTTTCAATGGGATGAATATCCTTTATGTTGAATTCAAATGTTATCTTCTTGTAATCAGAGGTTGATTTTGGCTATGGAATTTGGGCCTCAAGGAAGGCCATCTGCATCCTTCCCTTCTCTGAATCAAAGACTGATAGTAACCTGCTTTGAAAGTTGGAATTATTCTTCCAGAATTGGGCATAGTTGTTGTTCTTAAGAATCTCATTCTTAAGTTTTATTTCCCTGAACCTGTCAAATAATGTCTTCTCCTTCTCTCCTTGGACAACCTTAGTTGTTTTGATAGTTTATTATTGGTCATGAGATACTGAAGAAGTTATCGGAGATGGAGTAAATTGACCACCTATTTGAGAGGAGGAAGGTGTTTCTTTTATCACCATATCTACTTCTTGATCTGAATTATTTTCTGTATTAACCTTGGTATTTAGCTTTGTTCTTTCCCTATACATGATCTTAAATTATTTTCCTTCATTGTCAGTCACTGAAGGTGACTCTTCTTCCCTTTTCCTTTTAACTACTTTCTCCTGTGGGATAGGATTTTATGATGTTGATGTAGATACCAGTTGCTCCTCAGCTTCCTGTAATGTATTTTCAATCAATACTAACTAGTTCATATATCTTTATATTTCGGGCCTCTGGGTATGAATGTAGGGAGTAGTTTGTTTTCTACTCTCAGCTTGGAAATGATTCCCAGAGGGTCATAGGACCAAGTGAAACTCAAGCTAAACTTCATCTCTTTCAAAATATTATCTTCCTCCTCCCTTGCTAACCTACTATTGCAAATAAAACACCCAATCTGTGTCTTGATTCTGAATTGGGACTTCTTCTTAGCTGATACAAAATGAATTTCATCTGATTTTAGCATATGTCTGATATATTTGAGAGAAAAAACCCTCATTGGGAGGAATTTTGGGAGCTTTTAAGGTGCAATCTTGCATCCATAGACATTGATCTCCTTGTAATTATGGTACAAGTACCAGTATCCTGTCTTAGCTTGCTCTATCAGATGTAGAATTCTCTTAATGTCCTCACTATCGTAGGTTCTGTTGTATTGCTTAGGACACTCATAGCTGGGTGAACAAACTGCCCAATGAACTATATGTAAGAGAATTCTTGTTGTTCTTTCATCACTAAAGATGTCCAGAATATCATTGATTTCTAGTTGCCTTCTTCATCAAGCTTCTTCATGGAAAATTTGAACCTATCTGCCTGATAATATAAAAACATATATACCAAAATGAACAAGTATTTAAACACTTCTTCAGTCTAAAACTTAAGAAACTTCTCATGAATGTTTTCAGCTAGAAATTGGCTAAAATTGGAAATAATAGATGGTTTGATATTTGTGGAAAATATAGAACGAAAGCCTAAAATGGGTTCATCTACCCACTGATCATAATAATAACCAAGGATGTATGAAATTATTGTTATTATCTGTTTAGCTTGATCAAGGAAGATGGAGAAAGGGTATGGAGCGTTTTTCTTTGGAAATTGGGTGTTTTCTGGTAGAAATATGTCAAAGATCTTAGCTCTTTTAGCAAAATTGAGCTTTTGGTAAATTTCATTGAGGGCTTCTAAGGAGAAAGGAGTGTTGTTTTCAACAGAGGGGGCATGCATCATCTGGTTGATAGACTAGGTAGTGATGGTGAAAATGATTTCACCAGTAGGGGAAATGATGGCTCTTTGATTAGGAATGTAGCATGCTTAGCATTTTCTGATGAATTTCGGGGCATGGAGGGTGTGAGGGAAGATGTAGTGTGAGAGATTTGACTCCCAGAGTCCAATACCATCTGATTTATCAATGTATTTTTCTTCCAGCCAGCAATATAGTTAAAATAATTCAAATTCTGACTGTGTCTCAGTGATCTTATAATCTCTATATACTAAAGGAATATGGTCTAAGACTATGGGAGGATGGACTAAAGGATTCAGAGGATCCTCCTGATTTTTCATTTTAGGAGGCATGATTAATTGTGAAGAATTTGATTGAAATTGGGAGGAACAAGGTTACCAGGAATGTGTAGTAGTTGTGTGATTGGTTGAAGGAGAAAGGCAAGATACTATCACTCGTTTGCAAACCGATCAAATGATAAAATCTTGGCATAATGGAAAAACCTGTGAAAGAATTCAAATTGCAGAGGAAAAATGAAAGTAAAGGTTGAAATAGATGGATTACAGGGCTTCTCAAATGAATACAGGTTTTCTGTTGTAGATGGCATGAGTCTGTTGGATTAACATACATCCAATGGAAATTAAATGTTTAACGGATAAAACTAGGAAGCGATTTGATTGGTAACGGCTTCGTGACATGGCAACGCGGTAGTGGCGGAGGCGTCGGGTAGGGACAACAGTAATAGAATGAGGGAGGAGAGGTTTTCATGGGGGTAGTGGGCAGTTAGTGGTTTAGGCTAGGGGGTGGGAAGCGTGGAGGGGAGGCCATGTGGTAGTGGGACCGGGCAGAAAAAAAAAAAAAAATCGGAGCGTGCCCCCCCCCCCCCCCCGGCCAAGCACTAAAGCGAGGATGGAGAGGGGGGGCGAAATTCAATAAGGGTCGTTGATTTGGGGAGCAGGAAAATCGTGAGGTGGACAGTTTTGAGGTTTTTAGCCACATGTGACATATAAAATTTGTCAGGTTATGACTTTTGACTTTGGATTGAAAACTTAGGATAAAACATAATTAAATGATATATATCCTTTTATGTGCTCAATGCTTAATGAACCTAAAAAACTTAGGATATAACATTTTCAATCCTTTTCAAAGCCAAAACACTTCTACCTACCCTTTCAAATTTAAATTCTTTTTTCTAAACTAACATTTTTATTTCTTCTAGGGGTGCAGTTAGACTCGCAAACCCATATTTCCTTTTTTTTTATGAAAAATCTATTCTATCCTATCACTTATTTCTCCTATTGATTCAAATTAAATAGTTGAATCAATGAAATTTTCTACCTAACTATTGATTTACCAAGATTAGACTATTTGGCAAATATTTATTCTCTAACCTAATTCACAAAAATTCAAAATTGTTTAACCATGAATAAGTTGTATGGCTTAAATAAATAGCTAGTCATTGTGGCATTTTAAACAAGTTGCACACAATCTTATTTCAATTGATAGAAAGAAAACTATCTATCAGTAGTGGCATTTGAATTTGTAGCACTTTCAGTGTTATTTTCTTTTGTTTTTATTTTCTAAGGTTCTTATTTCATTTTTATTCTTTTCAATGTTTCTTTATTTTCTTCTTTTTCTCTTTATTCATTTTTTTTAGATATACCTCTTTTCATTTTCTTTTATATACATTTTTTGGAAATCATTTATAGATTGAAAATTATTTACAATATAATATTACTGAGATAAAATACTCAATCACCTTGAGATCCTATAAATTATAGGACCCTAACATTGTGCATTCCTCCATTGTTTTTTCTACTTGCATCATGAGCAGGTCAAGGCCTTTAGATCAATGGGAGACTTATATGGCATGATGGTAAAAAAAAATTACAGCTTGAATTTTTAGAATAACTCTTTCAGTCTTGCAGCTACTAGACCTCTATAGGTATAGTCCATAAAATTTGAAAATAGTTGAAATATTAGTTCTATTTACTGTACATATTTCTAGTTTAATAGGATGTAGATGAACATGTATTTTGAGTCATTTTTCTAGTTTCATTCCTGGTAAATTATGTGTCACCATTGCATCCTGGGAGCTCAACACACACATTATTTCCAATGGTATTGTTTCAAAACATGTCTCCTGGACTCACAAACACTCTTTTGCAGGTGGAAGTAAAAAATAATCAACAACTTGTCTATTATTTTAATGATAATATTCTATTTGAAGTTTTCTTTACCGAGGATGGAAAGATGGAGCGTGAAAAAATTCTAAAGGTAATAATGAATGCTAGAATCTAGATTTTAAGTTTTTTTATTGAGCATTTGTTCTTTAAGACACATGTTAAATTGTGATGTACTTTTAAGTTGACACTAAGGGTTTTATTTATATGATACCTGTGACATTCTACTATCTTTTATTTTTTATTTTTTAGGGTTTACACTTTTGTTAAATGGAACTCAATGACCTAATTAGTGGACATTTATCTAATTTCTTTCCTTCTAAAAAATGTAGTGGTTTATGCTTGAGAATTCATATTAGAATTTTCAATCTAACAAGATATCTACTACAAACACGATCTGTACCAAAATTATAGGTTTCAAAGAAAATTTTCATGAGAGAAAGTAAGATTGGTTAAGGATATCATTAGGAAGTTAGGAGTATGCCCTATTGTTGTGTTATTCAACAACACCCATTATTTAGAATAGATACCTTAGAGAAAATAATGGAAACCCTTCTAAATTTTTAGCATAGGAAGATAAAATTATTGTGACTTATAAGCAGAAATATGAATCGAAGACATAAAGCTTATTTCCTTATATACTTAAGTGAAAAACCCAAAAAAGGCATAAAATGCAATCGCAAGTCACAGAAAAAAAAAAATGCGAAGCTGCTCTACGTGAACTTTGCGATGTGATATCTCCCAAGACCTCAAAACATGCGAAAAAGGATTTATAAGGAAAAGGGGCAATGAAAGAGAAAAAGAAATAGTAAAGGAAAACCGATCCCCGACAAAGATATATGTCATAAAACAATTGATTAGCGGTACCCTCCTTTTCCACGTCACCAATCACAATTGCAAAATCACAGTTTCCTCCCACTATCATATATTCCACCCTTCCTTCATTTCCCCGTTGTGATATATCACATCGCATATTCACCATCTATCATCCTTTCACCTTCGATTTCACCGAGACCGCGATTGCGATGCGATATCGCATCGCAACATCATTTACCCTTCTCTTTCCTTGCCAACATTTCAAAACCTTTAAAAAATCATTTCATATACTAAAGCATGGTTTGAAAAGGGAAAGGGTTCAATCGCAGTCGGCAAAACAAAGTGCACTTGGTGTTTTGAGGCCTTGACACACAGATTAAACTACGATACAAGATGTTTTATTTTAAAATGCTTAAGTGTCCATTCTGGCACGGGAATCCACGTTTTCCATAAATGCATAATCATAACGGTATGATAGCCCTGAGCCTCCAAACAAGATTTGATTAACGGTTAATCAATATTTTATATTTCTTCGCATGCAACACCATATTCTTCATCATTTCAATTTAATTGTTATATCTCTCCCACATATTGTTTTTTCAGTACTTGTTCTTCTTATTTACAAACAAGTCTAGAAAAAATAGTATTTCTCTGAGATGTCTAAGGCTGTTGAAAAATCAAAGGAACCTATGGCTTCGACTAATCCTACATATTTTGTTGCCGAAGTAACTGAGATGTCACCCCTATTTTCAGACACTGCATGCTTTTTAGAAAGTGGTTCTGCTTCATGGGAATTGATGTAAATGCTTTTATAAGATGAAAAACCTCGCATATTCAAAAGGAAAACTACAACATATGCCCCTAATTCCTCATAATATACTATTTCTAATGTATCCAACTCTTTTATTTATATAATTTCCATGTGCCCTAAGCTTTTACCATATTCAGATATGGTGAAATAGATCATTGACATTCTTAACATTCACGAAAGAACCTTTCTCATGACAAAAGGCACAATGATGGGGTCATTTTGAGCAGAGGATTTGAAGATAATGTACCATATACCAGACCCCCAAAAGGTGTATGGAAAATATTTCCTCAAGAAATTTTCCATAGAAAACAAGCTGCAATCAAACCCTATAAAATAGTGGAGGAACAACCCCAGCACACACAAGCATGATGACAAGGGTATGTATTACACTGCTTCTTTCGATGGTCCCTACTATTATGTTTCTATTATGATGTGTACACTGTTCGGTTCACCCAATACCACGAAAGTTTCAATTGAATGGGTTCTTATTATGGAGGCCATCACAGACTCCTACATTACGGATTAGGGTACCATTTTGTCAAACAATATTGCTTCCCAGATACTTGAATATAGGAAAAATCATTCTTTTACTTCCAAGAAAATCCCCCCCTTTCTTTATGAGTGCGTACATCATGGACGATGCCTGTTTTACCTCTGATTTTCCAACCATGGGTTGGAAATGGACCATCCAATATCCCATCCCTATTCATGTTTACCATGATATTCTATGGGAATCTAAATATGAATCCAATTCTTACAAAATTTGTCATGGAGGTTTTATGCCACTCTTCCAAGCTGTCTTTAATGAAAAATCCCCAAGAATGTCTAAGCAAGCTCAATATTACTTTATAAGTATAGGGAAATGGTTTGGTGAGGATTTATTTACTTACGTCAGAGTATATGGAAGCATTGTTAAATCCCATGTACTCCCATTATATTTCCTAGAAAAAATTTTAGCTAGAGAAAATTCTTACCAAACAGTGGGGCATGGATTGACTAAAGCCTTGAAAGAGGAAAAGAAAGCTTCCTGGCTTGCATTTCCCATTCACTACGGTGTTTATGCATTGGAAAATTTCAAACATGTTGGATTATAAATTGATCAAATCTAGTGTTTCAAAATATTTACAATTCCTAATAGACAATTTGATCCAAATAAAGTTTCTCTAAATGTTACAACTCAAGTTAAGATCAGACACTTCCTTCATGAGGATGATGATTATGACAATTTATTTTACTCTACCAATAATTATCTAAATTTTGAAAATTTGGCAACCATGCACCTCAACCCTGAGCAATTGAAACAGTTCAAATAATATAGAAACAACATGTTGGAAGGAATCCCTCTAGACATTTTATATGTGTCCCAACCTATTACACAAAAATTTCAATGAGCAGAACAGGAAAAAGAGCACCCCCCTAAGGATACTGAAGTCCTTATTATATCAAAAGAAGTTAACCAACAAAGTTATTGACTAATAGCCCACGGTTTTCCAGTGACCTACAAGTTTGGAAAAACTTCAATCAACAACTTAAGGGAGATCAATAAGTGGTGATCATTGATCATCAAGAGATAGTTGAAACACCTCATGACAAAAGTCAGAACCTGTTTACTATTGGGTCTACTAACAAATTTTTTAGCACAGAAGGAGTTGAATTCATCCTAGCCTACCCAACATCTGAAATAGTATTGAAGATAGAAGAAATCCCTCCTTTGAATATATTTTACATCAAAAAACATAACATTTTCATGAGCATACAGAGGATAATTGAACAGTCACAAGCTCCAGTTCCTGGTGATGTGCCCATGGAGATAGTTTGGAAAGACGCTCAATCATATCCATCCCAAGATATATCAAGGTTAATTCAGCTCGCAGGTGCTTATGCATCTTCCTCAACTGATAAAGCCACGAAAGTGCAACAGCTAGTAAAAGAGAAGGATGAAAAAATCCTTCAGCTAGAGCAAGAATAGCTGGTAGAAAAGAAAAGTATTAACCTACAGCTTCAAGTGCATGTCACATAGCTTCTTAAAAGTATGGATCAACAAAAATTGTAGCATCAATCTGACATTGGTGCTAACAATGCCCAAATCCTTCAACTACAATTTACTATGGGACAGTTAAAGGATAATCCAAAATTGGATGATGTTAAAAAGGAATCACTAGAATTAAACACTTTTTTAGCCCAGCAACAAGTTTGTTTTTGTCAAAAAATGTCTAACATAAATGAGATGTGTGAGAAGATCGATTTGCTAATAAATCAAGTAGCTAACCAGATGATCATCTCTGATAACATTGATGATAAAGACTCCCAATATGTCACCTGGAAAGATATTGCAGAAGGTCGGAAGGCCAATATTCCCAGGATTGAAGATTCTAGAAAGGAAATCTTGTTCATCGATTGGGATATAAAATTAAAGAAGGCGGAAAGGGAAATTTTCAGGGCAAGAGATGTTGCCAATACCATTGTTGAAAGAGTCAACCAAAAACTCATTTCTTCCAATCTAATTGATAAATTCCCACCTGGTTCTCTACCCGTTGTGAAATATTTCATAAGACAGTGACAAGAGATGTCTAAAATGAAGGAAGAAAGCATCAGAAAATTGGAGAAGCTTGATTGGGACAAGTACTGGAAGCACTTAGTCAAGCCACATAGCCAATGACTAATGTTGCAATGTCTAACCGATACTTCCTCTTACATGATGCCTCCATTATCAGATGCAGTCTATTCAGGTCAGGCCAACCTACTAAAGTTCAAACTATGATAGATATCCTTCAACTTAAGGAACAAATGACAATAGAGACAACACCACGCTCATGAAGTGTTTCATCCCAACAAAATCTATTTATTTTTTTATTTTACTTATTTTAAGGAGAGTTCTTTAAACCTCCTCAGCACTTTATGTATTTTATATTTTTATACTTTTTATTTTACTATATACACCCTTTCATGTCATTGAAGAAAGGGTCCTGAAATTTTGAAAAGAAGACTTTACAGAAGTTGATATTTTGTACTCTTAAATTTTATCTTAATAGAAAGGTTTGACCAAGGATTATTTTTCAAATGAGCAGAGCGAAGATATATATGGTATTTCTATATTTATGTTGATGCTCTATTTCATATGATAAATATTTTAATTTCCTTATGATGTTTTTGTTATATGTATCCTTTTAAATAAAATCCAGCATATTTTTAATGCGTGAAAAAATACATACAATTATTAAACATGATGTGTGCTTAAAAAATTGATTTTATTAACTGTTTAATCAAATCAATTATCTTAAATTGCTTTACATTTATATAAGTTCTTGATAAATATTCATTTACATACACTTAATATCATCTTTTAAATCGCATATAAAAGAAAGATAATTCATCTCGAGATAGAGATATATTTATATACTTTTTATGCCTGTTGTTTACTCTCATTCATCAAGTGAGAGTTATAAAATACCACCCATCCACTCAATTATATTTCATTGTGAAACTGGTCCCATAATCCCCAATCGGAGCCACCATCTCAAACGGATATGGGACATATTTTAAGTTCCCGGCCGGGTGGTTTTCATCGATGTTTTTGCAATGATTTTCGAGGCATCAACAGTTTTGGAACTATAAGGAGGGCCACTAGACTATTATTGGCACGAAATCCTAATCCTAAAACCAAATACCATCAAAAGATTCAATCCCCCTCCAAATCTCCTACAAATTCAAGCCCACGCTTCCAAAATTTGTTCAATCTCCCCCCAAGTCTCCTAGTTTAATTCCCACAAAAATCTCCCCTTACTATACTCTAGAATCACCTGAAGTACAGAATTTGATAAAGAAATTACAATAAATTTCTATTTCATCATAAAATCATGTGCTTTTTGAAGCCTCAGAAGGAAGTGTTACTTCAATTTTTCAAGGTACTTGTGCATTGACTCGTTCTAAGAGTGAAAAAATTGGAATAACTCCATTTGAGTTTCCTCTTCATTCCCATTGTAGGAAAACTCCAACATTTGAAACTCAAACATCTACTAGTGATATTCTCTCATCTTCTCCTCCTCAAACTCCATCATTCATTCCTCCTTATTTTACATCCTCTCAAACAATTTCCTCATCTACTCATATCTCTTCATCTCAACTAACTAGTGGTGCCTCAAGCAGTACTATTTATGTGGTTTTTTTTTCTTTAACTACATCTACCTTTGGAACTACTTCTTCTTCTTTGAATCCTCCTTCAGGAAAAACCAATCCTTCAGGTCATACAATGGAAAATAAACCATGGACCAATTCGGGAGTTGTTCAATTAGCAGGTCCTCTCAATAATTTACCCAAAAATCCAAAAAGATGTTTTCCTAAGTATAATCCTGGTGATGGCCTCCCTGCTGAAGAGCGCCACCACAATTTTATGATTGCAATGAACCTTAATGTAGTCTGAGAATAATATTCTGTAGTAAGGTTGTTTCCCTATATTTTTCAACGATCAGTTGGATCATGGTACTTTTCATTACAATCATGTACTATTAGTAGCTAGGACATATTTGAACATAAATTTCTGACTAAATTTGGTGATGGTCGTACTAATGATACTCTCATAAATGATATTTAAAATATGAAATAAAAATCATGATAAAAGAACAAAGATTTCAATTTCAGATGTAACAAATTTTTGAATAAAATCCCAATTGCATCCAAACCTTGTGTAGATATATATATCGAATGGTACATATCCTCTCTCCCTTCTAATATTGCAATTTATGTATATAGAGCCAATAAGGCTACCTCGGTGGAAAAAATTAAAGAAGCCCTGTCTATAGAAAAGAAAATTCTTGCTCTAGAGAAAAATACTTCCCAAGAAGATAGAAAGTCTAAAAAAATCACACTCAAGGATGAGCCCAAAAAGAAAACACCTAGGGATCCCTTAGATCTTGAAGGTTTACAAAAAGTTCTCAAAACCATGTCTAATGAGATGGTAGAAATCAGAAAACAAGTATCAGAATCCTCTTCTAATATACCTTTTAGATTTTTCAAGAAAAATCGGACTTCAAATACTCAACCTCCAAATGTAGTCTCTAATGTTGAATCAGATCAGGATGAAGATGAGGATGAAACAATATTGTTTGCAGATGAATCTCAGGATGAAGAACTAGTTGAAGTTCATGGATTCTGGGATTTAATCCTTCCTACATTCGATAATGAAGATGATCATGAGGCATTTCCAGTTAGCACTAGAATTAAAAACCAAGTTGATTTGCCACAGTCTTCTCAAAAATATAAATCTTCAACCCTTGTTGCTAAAGACAAAGTTGTTAATAAAAAGACTCCTACATCTCCTCAAACTAGCCCAACTTCTTCTAAATTTCCATCTACATCAAATACCTTGGTGGTTTCAGATACCATTGAGTATAATATAGTGGAATATATGAAGAAATTCAAAGAAAACATCCCCATGTATGAGGTGAGTAAATTAAAGCGGAAACATAAAATCCTACTCAAATAATTTAATGCAATTCCTGCCTATCATTTACCTGCTCATGTCACTTCTAAAGCTTCAAAATTAGTAGGTAAACCTCCCAAAAATTCACCAAAAAATATCAATGCCTCTGATGCTATCCTAATTGGATACATATCCAATTTTCATGCTCCTCCATTCCTTTTGACTTTTGAAGTTTTTACTAAAAATGTGCACAATTTCCTGATAGAATTTGGGATTTTCTTCAACTATAATGTCATATTCTATTTGTTTGAAGTTAAACATTTCACCCCAAAATTATTTTTCACACATTGTTCAATTCGATAGAACCAAAGTCAAAGTTTTAGGAGAAATGAATTATGTCCGTATTAGACTCGCATCTAATTCAAAATTTAACCAAGTAATTGATATCCCTGACTTTTACATTTTGATTCTTAGTAAAGATTGATCTTAAAATATTCATGGTTATTTTTCCACATACTGGTCTCATATGTGGATTCCCTACAATTGTAAGCCAAATAAAATTCAATTTGATCGTTAAAAACACATGAAATACTCAATAACTGATTTTGAGGATGAAAATGAACCAATGGCCTTTACCAATAACATCCTTGGAAATTACTCTGTTGAATCATTCTTAGGAAATTTCAATGCACAACGATCTCCATTTCTAATCAATTCAATTAATTCTCAAATTGAAAACTTCTCTCAGTTATATTCTTCCAAATGTATAAATATTCTAGAAAAAGCTTTTGTCAATACTTTATTGTGGACTTTGTATTTTGATGGATCTAGATCTAATAATGGTGCAGGAGCAGGTTGCATATTAATTAATCCAGAACGAGAAAATACAATGTTTACATGTAGATTATGATTTGAATGCACAAACATTACTGCAGAGTATGAGGCACTGGTCCAAGGCTTGTATAAAACAATAGATCTTGATGTCAAATACCTTCAAGTATATGGAGATCCTGAAATTGTTATTAAAATAGTTAGAAATACTATTCATTTTGTTTCTGGCCATCTCAAACATTATCAGTCATTAGTGCAAGCTCTTACCTCACATTTCTTAGCATTTAATATCTCCCCCATCCCAAGGCTTCAAAATGCAAGTGCAGATCTTCTGGATAATGTAGCATCTAGACTTATTCCATCTCAGGATTATAGTCCAGATATATTTTCCATAGAATTAATTTTTCTCCCATCTATTCCTGACAATGTCACCAATTGGAGAGTGTTCAACGATGATGAAGACATTCTAATTTTTCTCACATCTAAAGGATCATATGATGATTAGTTGATTGATGATGATTTTTGAGTAAAATAATTTTCATTAGATTACTAACATAAATTATAAATCCGGTATTCGTAGGACTTGTGAGACATACATGCACAATATATGCTAAGGATCAGTTTATCAAAAACTAAAAACTAATCTAATCACATCATTCCTAATTCTATTCCATGGATTGAAAGCATAAATCCTATGACTAAGAATTGAAATGGCAATGCTATCTAGATTTAAAGTAAATAAAAAGTATATGAAAAGAAACTATGACTTGCTGTATTGAAATCAAAGACAAGTAAAAAGTGTTGATGTATATCTCTATGCCCAAACCTAATCCAATTGGAAAATGATAGAAACCACTTTCTTGAGATAATTTAGCGAGCACAAATTTACACAGTCAATTGGAAATTTAATCTAAGAAAGCAATTTAAAATAGTGTAAAAGAAAACTCAACTACTATATATTTTAAATACTTAATCATCCAATTTTGGAAGCATGACAAAGTGACATTCTTGACATGATTTACAAGCATTTAATTATACATTTAGTTTAAGGATTTAATCTAAGAAAGAATTTTAAAAGCATGTAAAGGAAAACTCAACTACTGTATATTTTAAATACTAAATCATCCAATTTTGGAAGCATGACAAAGTCACCTTCTTGACGTGATTTGCAAACATTTAATTATACATTTAATTGAGAATTTAATCTTAGAAAGAAAATAAATCTTAATCTATGAAAGCAAATAAATCTCACACATTGTAGATGGTCGAT
This sequence comes from Pinus albicaulis, assembly GCA_034641835.2. Taxonomy (NCBI): domain Eukaryota; kingdom Viridiplantae; phylum Streptophyta; class Pinopsida; order Pinales; family Pinaceae; genus Pinus; species Pinus albicaulis. The sequence goes on along the minus strand of CM076577.1, from coordinate 76,030,150 downwards.
CCAAAAGTATGAGATATGGTAAGTTGAGATGCTCCATATGTAAGAAAAACCAAGTCAAAGTGAAAGAACACTCATGAGTAAGGTGCCACAATCTAATTCTTTATTGAAAGCTTGAGCATAACTCCAACTTTACACATGCTTTTTAAATGAGAAGGCTCTCCTATTTATACAAATTCCTAAGCAACATCCTCATTAATGAGGATCCTTCTTTCTCTCCTTTTATCCATAATATTCTCAACCAATTTTCTAATCATAGGCCACATATCCCTCCTTCAAATCTCCTTGATATCATGAAGACAAATTCGAATTTGACCTTTGAGAGCCACATAAGAGGGCCTTGGAAGCTTCCAATGAACCTACACATGTCACAAAACTCTTTCCACTTTTAATGTATAAGCATATGCATATTATTTCCTAACTTTTGATCACAAATTCACTTAAAAATAATAGAAATCAATAATGTTTGGAAAACAGAAAGGTAACTCAAATAATGATGAAAGTGAGATGAATGTAGTGACATGGTAGAGAAATGGAGGTGATATAATGGATATGATGGTGAAAGTGGATGTATTTTTAAGGACATTTCTGAGACCCAACATACCCCCCAACTGAAGTTGTTGCATGTCCTCATGCAATCTATTACATTTATTCATTTGAGTTTCGAATTGTCATGATTTTGAATGAGTTTTGGCTGTATCAATTCTCATTTTAACTTTGCATTATCATAGTATTTTATAAATTCATTACTTTTTTGAAAAAATTTCTTTGAAATAAATTGGATTGCAACATTCATATTTATGGTTGGTTCTTTTGTGACAACCAAAATGAATGAGTATTGGTTCTTGTGTTACAATACTTTGTTCATTCTTTGTTGCATCCAAATATCTTTAAAACGCTAAGAATATATTTTTTCAATTATTCATAAGCTCATCAATTTGATGACTTTCAAAAGATATATTCTTGAATATTAATGCAATAGTACTTGTATGTTGGTTATATGAAAGTGATGTGGAATAATATGTAAATATATGGAGTGATATCCCTTCCCCCAACTGATGGTTTCTGCAAATTTATGAAGTGAGAAAAGGAATATGGTGAAGTGTTTTTCCAAAAATTATAAGTTTACATTTTAAGGAATTTCATGATAAAAAGTTAGAAAAGAACATACCTTTACTTACCTATGAAATGGATACGTTGTGTATATGTAGTTGTTGCAAAAATATGATCTGATGATTCGCCCATTGGCCATGCAAATGGTGGATGAAGTTGTGAAAGTGAGTCTTTATTGCCACTAGTGAATCTGCTACATCTACTACAAATGCTGAATAATGATGGATCTGATAGTCTTCATGTTGTTATCACACATTGGCACAATTCTTATCTATGTGAATGAATTTGTTGATGTCGAACATAGTAAGAAATTTTTGAATTAGTGGCCATTAATGTATGCCCCTAATCAACACAAGACCTCTCACCATTGATGAAAATGAGAGTCAAGATGCCTAAGCACATCTTACTAGGTATGAATACATTTTTTGATATTGAGTCACCTAGAATATCCGTCAAATAAGGGGCATTAATGTATTCTCATTGTTTTTCAGCAAGAGACCTTGCCATTAAGTCATGCAAGCCTGAGGGTACTTTTAAAAATGTTTTTGTAAAACTAAAAAAGGACTATAGATATACAATTTTCTTTGAAACAAGATTTATTTGGGAAAGGAAAAGGAACATGAAAAGGAAAAATATAATGGAGTTAATCAGCATGCAAGTGAGCTGATTTCTTTTATTCCTAAGTTAGGGGTGGATGGAGAATGAAGAATGAATGTCAATGGAAAATATGAAGGAAAATGAGGTGAATATTTTTTTTTTCTTTTTAAGTACATAGATGTAATGGAGATGATGGCATCTAAAATTATTGAAAGTGTTGGATATGATCTACATTATCATGTGCTCATGTATTTATGTTTTTTTGCTGATCATCTTCTTGTGAAAGAAATGTGGTCTTTGCGAGAGACACTGTTCGCTGGTAGTCATTTGTCCTCCCCCCTGGAACCTGCAAAAAAAACTAGTACTTCTTCTACAATGGAATGTAATATTATCAAAAGAGAGAGGTGATAAATCTCTCTGGTTATAACATTTACACAAAAAACTGAGAGTTGGTACTAATAAAACAAGTTCATGAAGAAAAAACAAAATAATTTATACATGTGTCGAAACTAGTGCCTCAAGTTACATGTTGTATTTTCAACAATTTCTTCATTCTTTACTATTTCAAACTCTGATGATAGCTTTCTCATTTAGTAGATCTCATGTTTTTAAATAAACCATTAGAACAAATTTTCCTCTATTTACTTCAATCATGAATTTCAATATTTTTTTTGGTCAAAATTTTAGGTGAATTAACAAATTCCCATGTCCACAAGATTTGAACTCATGACCTCTATTATGCAATTTGAATGACTTACCAATATATTACAAGCAATATTTATGAATTTAATGGAATTTTGTTCATTTTAATTATCAAGAAAAATAAAACTTGACAAGTGGTCAAATTAAATCCAAGATTTTTAGGAAAATAATATTCCAAAATATTTACCAAATCATTTTTCATATCTTTTGAACTCATCCTTTTTGCCCTCTAAATCCAATATTTTTAGGAAAACGAGATTCAAAAATATTTGCCAAATCATTTCTTATATCTTTTGAATTCATCATTTTTGCCCAAATAGTGGATCTCATAACCAATTTTTATACTATAAAAGTTCTGAAATTGTTCATGATTTCTTTATTATTTTTTTTGCAGGTTGCAAGCATGGAGAGAATTCAGAACTTTTGCAATAATTTTATTTATTTATCATTTATTTTTATTTTTATTTTTTTAAATGTTTAATTTTTTTTTTGGCATGCACACACGGCATGGATATTCTACCTTGAAGGCTTGCGTGAGACTTCATAGCTAGGTCGTGGTGGATCTACCTCCTGTAGATAAAAAAAAATTGAATTTTCTCCTTCCATCATGGCTGCAACTATTTGTGCATTGAAAATCCGTTTTTTCTCACGCATGTTGGGTATGTCTTATATTATTTCCACGACTAGTCACGCGCATGTTCGTCCTTATTTTCCGGTGGGTGGACCTGCCCATGGTTTTGTGCATGGGTTTGCATATGGTTTTAGGGCATGATGGTTTTCAGCCCCTGGTATTTTGTAGATCCGGTCAAGGAAACTATGGTTATGTTCTAATCCAGGGTTAATGGATTGGGGTTTATGTATGCTTTCGCATGTATATATATGCGTTGTAACACTAAAAGGAAGATAATGAAAAATCAAGTTGGTCATCCTGATTTGGGATCTAGGGGAAAATCTCTATGTATATCTATTTTATGTTTTATGTTCTCGCTATTGTTTATTTTATGTTTTTAAGATTCATTTGTAGATAATTTCTATACAGGGTTAAAACCTACATTTGGTATCACAGTAGTTTTGGCTTCAAGGGGACACCTTTGATGCTGAGGTTTTTTTTGCTCGGGCCTGAACTAGACACTGTTCAGTGGGAGATATGCGAGATTGATTCTTACGGTGAAAGAAGATGGTGAGCGGTGGGAAGATAGAGATCGAGAAATTTAATGGTCAGAGTTTTGAGTTGTGGAAGCTCAATATGGAGGATTTGCTGGTGGATAAAGATCAGTTGATCGCAGTAGATCCAAGTACTAAACCAATGGTAATTTCAGATGAAGACTGGAAGAAGTTGGATGGGAAGGCAAAGAGCACAATACGATTGTGTGTCTCTAATTCAGTATTGTTGAATTTATCTGGGGAAGCTACAGCGAAGACCTTGTGGGACAATCTAGGGACTTTGTACCAATCTAAGTCTCTGGTGAATAAATATTTCCTGTGGAAAAAGTTGTATAACCTGAGGATGAAGGATGGAGACTTGGTGACAGAGCATATGAATGCCTTCAATACTGTGGTAAGTTAGTTGTCATATTTTGATATTAAAATCTCAGATGAAGATAAGTGCATTGGTTTGTTGTGTTCTCTACCAGACTAGTGGGAAATTTTGTTATTGCAATAGGTAGCAATACAACTACCTTTAATTTTGATGACATTGTCCAACCTTACTGTCAGAGGAAATGAGACGGAGAAATATGGAGGGTCAGAATGGAGATGCCTTATCTATACGAGGAAGATCCCAGAACAGAAACAAGAATAAGGTTTCAAGTGGGAGATCTAAATCTAGAGGGAGATCTAAATCTCCTGGAAATTTTGTAAAGGTGTGTTGGAAATGCAGAAAGGAAGGGCACTACAAAAAGGACTATAGATCTAAACCTCCTGAGAAAGGAAAGGGATATGATGATGCTCCTTCTGCAAAGGAAAAAACCACCTCGGATGAAGGTGGGGATGTGTATTTGGCTTCTTCTTCAAATACACATGTAGATCATGAGTCATGTTTGATTGACTCGGGTGCATCCTTTCACTTCACTCCCCATAGGGAGTGGTTCTTCGAGTATCAGAAATATGATGGTGGTGATGTCTTCTTAGGTGATGATAGGAAGGCCAGAATCGCCGGACGTGTAAAATTAAAGCTGAAGCTACAAGGTGGAAGGATTAGAACACTTCATGGTGTTCTGCACATTCTTGCATTAGCCAGAAATCAGATTTCTGTAAGCAAGGTGGATGATGCAGGTGTAAAAACAATGTTCGAGAAATATACTTGTAAGATGGTTTGGGGAGCACTGGTATTAATGCGGGGAGTTCGGATTGAAACTATGTACAAGATTCAGGGTAGCACTGTTATTGATGGGTGCAATAGTTCTGTGGTTCCCGAAAGTGGAGCGGAAAGCCTAACAGTCTCTGGAGAAAATACCATGTTATGGAATCAAAGGCTTGGACATATTGGAGAGAAGGGCCTTCAGATACTGCATGGAAATGGTATGGTAGAAGGTATGTCTAATAGCTCTCTGGATTTCAATTTTTTTGAACATTGTGTATATGGGAAGCAGAATCGGGTGAGTCTTCCTTCTGGTGCTAAGAGGGAAAACAAGATATTATAGCTTGTGCACAGTGATGTGTTTGGACCTATCTCAGTTCCATCACTGGGTAAGTCTGTGTACTATGTTTCATTCATAGATCACTTCTCAAGGAATACATGGATATATTTCTTGAGGAATAAATTTGAATTCTTTGACAAATTTAAAGAATTTAAGGCTCTGGTGGAAAACCAGACAGAGAAGAAGCTAAAGGTGTTGAGGACATATAATGGTGGAGAGTTCTGCAAGAAGGAATTTGAAGATTTCTGTAAGAAGTGTGGTATAGCACGACAAAAGACTACTCCATACACACCTCAGCAAAATGGAGTTGCAGAAAGAATGAACATAATGCTGATGGAAAAGGCAAGAAGCATGTTCAGTGGTACCAAGTTAGGACAAGAATTCTGGGCAGAGGCAGTGGAGACTACATGTTACTTGGTTAATATATCACCTTCATCAGCGTTGGAGGATAAGACTGCACATGAGGTATGGACTGATAAGAAACCCTCTCTTTCATATCTAAGGGTATTTGGATGTGATGCATATGTACATGTTCCAATGGAGAAAAGGACAAAGTTGGATAATAAATCTGAAAGGTACATCTTTATTGGGTATAAGGATGGTTTAAAGGGTTACAAGCTTTGGAACTCGGAAACAAGGAAGGTTGTGTATAGCCAAGATGTGGTGTTTAGAGAGGTGAAAGATGTTGTTAAACATGAAATCCTACCAAAGGAACCTGAGAAGATAGAGTTTGAGCTAAAGGAGGATGAATCAGACTCTACAGTAGAAGAATACTCAGAAGAGGAAGAGCCACAAACTCCAGCTATGAGAAGACCAGTTCAGGAAAGAAGACAACCAGAAAGGTATAGTCCATCTGCTTCGTATTCAAATTTTTCTTTAACTATAATTGATGATGATCCTAGAACCATCACGGAGGTAGTAGATTCAGAGGATAGAAAACTCTTGAAGGAGGCCATGGTTGATGAATGACATCCTTACATAAAAATGAGGCATGGGATCTGGTGGAGTCGCTGGCTGGAAGGAAGCCCATTGGGAGAAAATGGGTGTTTAAGAAGAATATGAATGTAGAAGGCAAGGTGGAGAAATAAAAAGCTAGGTTGGTAGCAAAAGGTTATTCCCAAGTGCCAGGAATTGATTTTGGTGATATTTTTTCTCCTGTTGCCAAAGTTACTTCTATTAGATTACTTTTATCTGTTGTTGCTACATTTGATTTTTAGGTAGAACAGATGGATGTGAAGACAAAATTTCTTCACGGGGATATGGAAGAGGAGATCTACATGAAACAACTTGAAGGCTTTATGGTGAAGGGGAAGAAAGAACTGGTATGCAGGTTAAAGAAGTCTCTGTATGGGTTAAAACAGTCACCAAGGATGTGGTATCAAAAATTTGATACGTATATACGGGGACTTAGCTTCACCAGAAGCAAGGAGGATCACTGTGTTTATTTTAAATTAATCGGTGACCGTGTTATTTATTTGGTCTTGTATGTGGATGATATGTTGTTGATTGGAAATGACAAAGAAATTATCTAAGATTTGAAGACCAAAATTTTCTCCAAATTTGACATGAAGGATCTTGGTGCTGCAAATTATATTTTGGGCATGGAAATTAAGAGAGATCGAGCAAAGAGGAAGCTCTCATTAAACCAAAGGAATTATGTCGAGACTATATTGTAGAGGTTCAATATGCATGATAGTAAACTAGTGAATGTTCTAATTCCTGTAGGTACAAAGCTATCTACTGAACAGTGTCCCAAGACACAAGAAGAAGAGGAGGATATGTCCCGTGTTCCATATGCAAGTGCAGTGGGTAGCCTGATGTATGCAATGGTCTGCACTAGACCAGAAATTGCACGTGTAGTGGGAGTATTGAGTAGGTTTATGTCAAACCCACGGAAGGAGCATTGGACATCAGTGAAGCAGGTTTTCATATATTTGCGTGGCACTAGTGATTATGGCTTGTGCTACCAAGAAAGACCAGGATTGGAAAGAGTGTTGGACATTCATGGATTTGTTTATTCATATTGGGCTAGATATCTAGACCAAAGAAGATCTACAAGTGGGTATGTGTTTAGCCTATTTGGAGGTACAGTCAGTTGGATGAGTAAAAGACATTCTATAGTGGCTCTTTCAACTATAGAGGTAGAATACATGTCAGTGACTCATGCAAGAAAGGAAGCAGTTTGGTTGCAGAGATTGTGTTCAAATATGGGGTTGGTGTAGCAAGCTATAAGGATAGATTGTGATAGCCAAAGTGCAATTTTCTTGGCTAAGAACCCTACTTATCATTCAAAGACAAAGCACATTGATGTTCAATATCACTTTGTGAGATATATGGTTGAGGCTAAAAGAGTGTTGCTAGTAAAGGTGGACACTTTGAAGAATGTTGCAGATGGATTGACAACTTCTGTGAGCACACAGAAGTTCTCTTGGTGTAGAGAAATAATGGGTGTTGCGAAGCTGGGCTAATGACTCAGCTCTCCTGTGGCCCCTTGCGGAAATAAAACAACAAGTGGGAGAATGTTGGGTATGTGTTATATTCTTTCCACGTATAGACCCCCCTATATGTTGCACCGGGCACATTAGCAGGGTCACAAGGGGGGCGGCATCCCCCCTTGTTCGCGGTCCGGGGCAGCGCCCCGGGAAAAAAAAATTGGTCCTTATTTTTCAGTGGGCGGACCCGCCCATGGTTTTGTGCATGGGTTTGCACATGGTTTTGGGGCATGACGGTTTTCGGCCCCTAGTATTTTGTAGATCCGGTCAAGGAAACTATGGTTATGTTCTAATCCAGGGTTAATGGGTGGGGTTTATGTATGCTTCAACGTGTATATATATGTGTTGTAACGCTAAAAGGAAGATAATAAAAAATCAAGCTGTTCATCCTGATTTGGGATCCAGGGAAAAATATCTATGTATATATGTTTTATTTTTTATGCTCTCGCTATTGTTTATTTTATTTTTTAAGATTCGTTTGCAGATAATTTCTGTACAGGGTTAAAACCTACAACGTAGTCTAAAAATTAAGGCTCCAAAGAACCAAAAATTTCTCTCAAACGATTGCGAAATTGAAGAAACCATTTTTTAAAGGTACTAAACTAACCTCATTTTGAGAAAAACCCATGTTTCGGTTTTTTCATATTCGCCCTCAATTGATCTAAAAATGTGTTTCAAAATTGACATTTTTAAGTTATTACACATTTCCAATTTAATGCTCTATGAGTTTGTTTTATTTTATGTAATTCTTTTTCTGATCCTCCAGATCACATAAAGTGGAGGAGAGCATACTCCATATTTTATTAATCAATATATTTTTTTTATTGAAAATATTCTTGTGTGACTCTAAATGCACCACAAAATTGCAAATTTATCCTAAAAATTACAAAAAATCATTTTAATTTGTTAATCCTATTCTATTAAAGAAATGGAATATTCACTTAAGTATAAGAGAATTTCCAATGTATCCATTTACTCAACAATATCATGAGTAAACTCATATGGATATGATCATGAAGATTTGTTGTTGTAATTGGATTTTTATTGTGTTTTTATTTTTTATTTTTTTGTGAATAAGGGTTTTTTATTTGTGGATGTTTTGTTTTATTTATAAATGCAAATGCCATTAAATTTGAATGAAAATGCCTAAAAATAAAATAAAATAAAAATGAGATTGAAGAAAAACTTAATTTGAGAATTTGCATGATTTTTAAAAAATGAAATTTAAAAAAAAAATGGAATTTTAATTTAAAAATTTGAAGTAAAACAAAAATTGGAAACAAACAAAAAAAAGAATTTCTAAGGTTGATCTCTATGTACACCTCCCTGGCAACGGTGCCAAAATTTTGAGTAAAATTATTTTCATTAGATTATTAACATAAATTATCAATCCGGTATCTGTAAGACTTGTGAGACATACATGCACAATATATGCTAGGGATAAGTTTATCAAAAACTAAAAACTAATCTAATCACATCATTCCTAATTGTTATTCCATGGATTGAAAGCATAAATCCTATGACTAAGAATTGAAATGGCAATGCTATCTAAATTGAAAGTAAATACAACGTATATGAAAAGAAACTATGACTTGTTGTATTGATATCAAAGACAAGTAAAAAGTGTTGTTGTATATCTCTATGCCCAAATCTAATCCAATTGGAAAATGATAGAAACTACTTTCTTGAGATGATTTAGCGAGCACAAATTTACACAGTCAACTGGAAATTTAATCTAAGAAATCAATTAAAAAGCATCAAAAGGAAAACTCAACTACTGTATATTTTAAATACTCAATCATCCAATTTTGGAAGCATGACAAAGTCAAATTCTTGACATGATTTACAAGCTTTTAATTATACATTTAGTTTAAGGATTTAATCTAAGAAAGAATTTAAAAATCATGTAAAGGAAAACTCAACTAATGGATATTTTAAATACTCAATCATCCAATTTTGGAAGCATGACAAAGTCACTTTCTTGACACCATTTACAATAATTTAATTATACATTTAATTGAGAATTTAATCTAAGAAAGCAAATAAATATTAATATATGAAATCAAATAAATTGTAATCTATGAAAGAAAATAAATCTCACACATTGTAGATGGCCGATCGAAAAGTATGAGAGATGGTAAGTCGAGATGCTCTATATGTAAGAAAAACCAAGTCAAGGTGAAAGAACACTCATGAGTACTAAGGTGCCACAATCTAATTATTTATTCAAAGCTTGAGCATAACTCCAACTTTACACATGCCTTTGAAAGGAGAAGGCTCTCCTATTTATAAAAATTCCTAAGTAACCTCCTCATTAATGAGGATCCTTCTTTCTCTCCTTTGATCCATAATATTCTCAACCAATTTTCTAATCATAGACCACATATCCCTCCTTAAAATCTCCTTGATATCATGAAGAAAAATTTGAATTTGACCTTTGGGAGTCACATAAGAGGGCCTTGGAATCTTCCAATGAACCTACACATGTCACAAAATTGTTGGCAATATGATGCAATATGTTGTCCTTGATGGCAACCTACTTGATGAAGTTGTCCTTGATGAAATCATACTTGATGAGTTGCCTTTTGATAGCAACTTTTTTGTTAAAGATGTAAAAATTATGTTTCTATAGGTCATCTCATATGTGACAGAGAAAGGAATTCTAGTAAGTGCCAAACAAATGAAACAGGAAATCTTTCTTAATGTATACGCAGGTTTTATGAATAGAAGTCACATATACACGCAAGTATGAAGCAAAGTCGCATATACCTTTTGCACTCTAAAATTATGATACCAAGGGTCTTTACCATGGTATTAGCCCACAATATTGAGAGATGTATTATCTATTTGATTCTATCAAGGAATACCATCATCACTTATGTGGTTTTGGCTCATGGTATTGATAAAGGCTAATCCTATAAAAGGAGAGGAAGATCATAGTGCAAGGGTGTGCATGTGTAAGGGATGTCACTGAATACTTCTCTTTGAATTATATCTGCATGGAATGAACTATGTTTTATTGGTAGATCTGAATCTATGATGCACCCTTGAATACAATTATTGATGAGGATCTCTAGATCTGATTTGATTATGTACTTGCATGATCTAATTATGAGATGTATGGATCGGTGACCTAGTGTATATTTGCTGAATTGAAGTGAAAAAATCTAGGTAAGTCTATAGATCTGAAACATTCTAATATTTACATATCTATACGATAGTAAGTCTCAGTAAAATCGTGTATATACGCGGCTTTGTCTCAGATAAAGAACGTATGAAAGTCAACGTTTTCTGAAGCTTATTACAGAGGTTATTTGTTTATTGTTGTTTTATTTCTGCTATCTGTCAATGAAGTCTTCATGTAGATCTGGGTTGTTTGAATACTGTATATGCTGCCAAGTTGAATATGTACAAATCTGATCAATGAGTGAATAAATTTTTTTAATGATGACTAATTGATTGAGGGTTCTGTAATTCTAAAAATACATCTGACTGAAAGCCTGAGATCTAGTTCTGAGACTGATCATGTACTATAAATTCAGTATTCTCATATCTATACGTAGGTTGGTGTGAAGGAAAGCGCATATACACATGGGTTCAGTAAAGTGAAGTAGCGTATGAATTTTAAGATAATGAATGATCATGGTTCAGATTGGTTCTGCATGTTGATTCTGAAATCTGGGTTGGTTATTTTTTCTGGATATAGTGATCTCACTGCTCTAATGAAATTTTGGGTGAAGCTTATTGATCTTGATCTTTATGCTGAGTTGTGTTGAAGCTGTGGGATCTAGTGTGAAAATTGATGAAACGTGGTCTACAATGGTTTTGAGGGTTGAAGCCTTTAGTATGGAAGTAGAAGCTTCCTGCCAGTAGAAGCTGGTGTTCTGATCAGGGGGTTGAAGCTCCATTCTAGTAGTGGCTGGAAAATGAGATCACGGGGTTGGAGCTCCCTTCCAGTAGCAGCTGGAGAACGAGAGAAGGTTTCATCCTTATGTAGGTAGATTCCTGCGTACTGGTATGAGTCTGCATCAATACAGTATTGTAACCAGTTTTCCATATAATAAATATTGAAGACAGAGACGACAACATCGGTGGTTTTCTCCCGAATTGGGTTTCCACCTTAAATCTTGGTGTTCATGTGTGATGCTCTTATATGATGATTTATTCTACTATTACTACACATATTTACTGCTTAATTATCTGATGCATAACTAATGATTTGTGTTAAATATTGTTTCTGAAAGTTTATCTAACAATAAAGTTATCGTTGTATATGCAAGTTTCTGTTGGTATATCTGTGTGTATATGCTAGTTGGGTTCACTAAAGTCACGTATAGAAATTAGTAAAGAAAAATTAAAATCTTACAGTGAGTTATAGATATTGATTCATCCCCCCCACACCCCCACACCCCCCCCCCCCACCCCCCGCGTCCCCCCCGCTCAGTATTTTTCCCAACAATTGGTATCAGAGCAGGTCTTTCTGAAGAAGCTTAATCTCTTGAAGGAAGATCAACTAAGATGATAAATCAAGATGGCAAAAAATTTATCAGGCCTCCTCTCTTCAACGAAAACAATTTAATATTCTGGAATACAAGGACAATATCCTATCTTTAGTCTCTTGGAGAAGATGTACGGGCTATAGTTGAAGGAGGTTATCAATATCTAGCTTCAATTCCATCATATCCAGCCGCAAGAAAGAACTATGAAACCAATGCAAAGGCAGTCAATGCATTATTGGGAAGTTCGACTGAATCTAAATTTGTAAAATTCATGCAGTTGAATACAACAAAGGAGATATGGCACAAAATAATTCTAAGCTATGAAGGTGATGCCAAGGTAAAATGTGCTAAACTCCAAAATCTCAGAATTCAATATGAAAAACTTAGAATGCATAATGAGGAAAGCATTGCTAGTTTCTTTTTACGTCTATATGATATTGTAAATCATATGATAAATCTAGGTGAAAACATAACTGACACTACTCTAGTAGAAAAGGTTTTAAGATCTCTAACTCCCAAATTTGAGTCAAAAGTGTCTGCTATTGAAGAGAAGCAGGATCTACAAACTCTTACTGTTGTTCAACTTCATGGGATTCTGACTGCATGTGAAATGAGGAAAGGAGGTCCATCTTAAGTCAAATAAGTTGTCTTTAGAGTTGCTACAAAAGGAAAGGAAGTAGAAGAACAAGAAGGATCAAGGTATGTTTTAGAAGAAGATGAGATAAATTTTGTAAATAAGCTACAACTTGGCACTGGAACGTTCATAGGTAAGCTTCCTTTTAAATTTTTTTCTTTTGGAAGAGTTGTTCATTATGCTACTAAATGTCCCCATAAACATAACTATGGAAAGGGAAAGGAAGTGGAAAAAGGAAATAAGAAACGATTTATCAAATAGTGAAGAAGGAGAATCTGATCAAGATATTAGACTGCTCATGGCTTTTGAAAAAAACTCTAGTGAGGCTAAAGATACTTTTATGGATGCATTAGAAGAAAATGATTTTCTTAAAGAAATCAATCATCTCAAAATATGTTTGGAAGAAAACAAAATTTCCATCGATACTCTAAAGAATCAACTTATAGAAAAGGAGAAGTACAATGAGAAATTAGAATGTGAAATAGTAAGTCTAAGAAAGGAAATTGAGAAAGTGAAAACTTTAAATCTTAGATTTGCTAAAGGATCTGAAACCTTAGATGAAATTATCAAGGAACAACGCTCTCCTTTTATAAAGACAAGTCTTGGATATATCGGAGAATCCTCTCAGTCTTCAGCACCAAGCTATCTAAATGCAGCTAAAGCCAGCCAACAACATTTTTTCACTCAGCAAAACAACAAAGAGTCCACCCAGGTAAAGCATCACCACTTCAATTCAAGGAAGAACAATAACAGAAATATCAATCAGCAGATAAACATAAATAGAAGGTTTCATGATCGTAGAAAGTTCTTCTTTAATGGACAATGTTTCTCATGTCATAATTTTGGTCATAAAGCTACTCAATGTGTTTCATACAAAACCATCATGACCAGAGAAGCAAGAAAGCAAATAAATGAGACTGGAATAAAGAAGAATACTTATAACAACTTTTCTCCTCTTCAAAATGAAATTGAATTTTCTTATTGCAATAACTTTGGAAATGAAGAATCTGAATGCAGGAGCAAATTTCTACCAAAAGAGCATATACCTTCAAATTGCAAGGTATGGAGAAAGGACTTACAGGTTTAAAGTTGTGGCATAGATTTATTTGCAAAAGGGGAAGAAAATCAATGGTACATTGATAGCGTATGTTCAAAACACATGACATGTTATAAAAATAAACTCCTTTCATACAATTCTCTAGAGAAGGAAAAGAATGTTACCTTTGGAAATGACTTTCCTGCTGTCATTAAAGGAAAAGGTTATGCTTTTCTAAAATAAAAGGTGAATGCTAACAATGTTATGTATGTGGATGGATTAAAGCATAACCTGTTGAGTGTGAGTCAAATGTGTGATCAAGGAAATGAATTTTTCTTTAGTTCGAAAGAATGTGTAGGACCTGAACTTGACACAGGAAAAATGGTAATAAAAGGAACTAGAACACCAAGCAATCTGTATGTATTGAAAGGTGGCCAAGAGCAATGCTATTTAGGTAAATCTTCAGAAAATTGGTTATGGCACAGAAGATTGGGACATTTGAGCTTCTCTCAAATAAGCAAATCTAGTAGACTCAAAGTTGTTTGTGATCTTCCTAGCATCACTCTTCCTGAAAGTACCATATGCAAATCATGCCAATTTAACTACGGTGAAATTAAATGCCAAAGAAGGATCAACAAGTAAGCCTCTTGAACTTATACATACTGATCTATGTGGTCCTGTAAGGAAAAGGTCACCTCGTGGAAAAAAATACTATATTTTATTTATTGATGAATTATCTAGAATGTGTTGGATCAGTTTATTGAAACATAAAGATGAAGCATTTGAAAAATTTAAGATCTTCAAAGGCTTGGTTGAAAATGAATTAGATCTAAAAATAAAATTTCTTAGATCTGACCGAGGAGTAGAATATATATCAGATGAATTGTTTCATTTCTGTGAACATCATGGCATAAAAAGATAGTTTTCTATAGCTAGAACCCCACAACAAAATGGTGTGGCAGAAAGGATGAATAGAACTATTCAATAGATGGCTTGTGTTATACTTGATGAATCTAGAACTCCTGATTCCTTTTGGGGAGAAGCAACACATACTACAATAAATATTCTTAACAAGGTTCATGTTCATGTGAATAGTGATAAAAGTCCTTATAGGCTCTAGTATGGTAATCTTCCCACTATAAAGAATTTTAGAGTTTTCGGAAGCAAATGTTTTATCAAGAACAATGATGAAAAACTTGGTAAGTTTGAACCTAGAGCAGATGAAGGAATATTTCTTAGTTACTCTTATACAAGTAAAGCATATAAATGTTATAATAAAATACTTCGGAATATTGTTGAATGTATTGATGTTTTAATTGATGAGTCTCTCACAGCTCCTAAAAGGTAAATAACAACAACAAATGAAGATGATGATGATGTATATTTTCTATCATCAAATAGCAACAATATAGAAGGAGAACCCAATGAAGCACCAAAAGAAGATATATCTAAAAAGGCTCCATCCAGGTATGTTCAAAAGAATCATCCAGAATCTCAAATTCTGGGAGAAAAGGTATCATGTGTCCAAACAATAACAACTCTTGTAGGATCCCCTAGTTATATGGAATTTTTATCCGCTATTGAACCACGGAATGTAAATCAAGCTAGTAAAGATGAATGTTGGATTCAAGCCATGAATGAAGAACTTGATCAGATTGAAAAGAATCATACTTGGGAATTGGTTCCAAGACCTCATGATAAAAATGTTAATGGAACAAAATGGATATTCAAAAACAAGTTAAATGAAAATGGAGATGTTATTAGAAAAAAAGCTAGACTTGTTTTTAAAGAGTATGCTCAATAATAAGGTATATACTTTGAAGAAAAAATTTCTCCAGTAGCCAAACTTGAAGCCATAAGAATGTTTCTTTCTTTTTCAAGTTTTCAACAATTCAAATTTTATCAAATGGATGTAAAATTTCTTTCTTCAATGGTGATCTAGAAGAAGAAGTTTATATAGAACAACCAGAAGGATTCATTATAGTAAATGATGAAATTTTTTTTGCAACCTTAAAAATTCTTTATATGGTTTCAAACAAGCTCCTCAGGCATGGTACTATCATATTGACAAATATCTTCAACAACAAGGTTTCACAAAGGGATCTGCTGACAGTAACTTATACACAAAAATTGAGAATAATAAATTATTGATTATTGTTGTGTATGTTGATGACGTCATTTTTGGAAGTAATGAAGAGTCCATGAGTCAGAAATTTTCTTCTATTATGCAGCAAGAATTTGAAATTTCATTACTTGGGGAACTAACATATTTTCTTGCCTTACAAGTGCAACAAGCAACAGATGGCATATTTCTATCACAAGCAAAATATCTCAAGAAAATTTTGAAGAATTATGGTATGGAATATTGCAAACCTGTAAGTACTCCAATGGTAACTAGATGTAACCTCAGTTCTCATGGTGATTCTCCCATGGTGAATCAACCAGAGTATAGATCCATGATTGGAAGTCTGCTTTATCTAACCAGGACAAGACCAGACATTATGCATGCAGTTGGGATTGTTGGACAATTCCAAGAAAATCCAAAAGAGTCTCACCTTCAGGCTGTAAAAATAATATTCAAATATCTACAAGGGACTCAAGACTTTGGTCTATGGTATCCAAAGAATCTTGATCTCACTCTTCATCCTTACACAGATGCAGATTGGGTTGGAAATGTTGATGATCGAAAAATCACTAGTGGTGGTGCATTCTATATGGGGCCCCGATTAGTATCTTGGTTCAGCAAGAAACAAAGTTCTATTGCCTTATCTATAGCAGAAGTAGAACATGTGGTTGTCACATCATGTTGCATACAACTTCTTTGGATGATGCAGACACTACAAGACATTAAAATCAAATTTTCACCTCCCATATCCATTCTATGTGATAATACAAGTGCCATTAGTATCACAAAGAATCCTATTATGCATTCCAAGAGCAAGAACATTCATGTCAAGTATCACTTCCTACATGAAAAAATGCTTGAACAAAAGGTTAAATTGGAGTATGTTCCCTCCAAAGAACAAGTTGTAGATATATTTACTAAACCTCTTCCAAGGGAATCATTCGAATATCTCAGAAAGAAGCTGGGAGTTTTCTTTGCCTCTCTTATCAAATCTACTTAAATTCAAAAGATTAAATTTTTTACGTTGGTTTCATAAAGGCGAGTCACGTATATATGCAAGTTTCTGTGCATAAAGCCACATATGATTTTTGTTGACATAAATTCTCTAGGTAAGCTTTCAGAACAGTTGTGGTGTTGTTGGGTAATCTCTATTGTTGTTCTAGTATTCATCATACTGTACCTTTCTTTGATATTTATCTCCATGATGAAGATGCTTTGATGAATTGGTTTTTGAAGGTGTCCAAGTTGCACAATTGGTTGTTGAAGGTGTCCAAGTTGCACAAGTTTAGGGGGGCACCTGCCTTGTGGAAAAGGATGCATTGTTGGCATTCTGATTGGTTGCTGTGTTCTGATCTCATGTTTGAGATTCTTTGGTTTTGGTTCTAAAAATTCATATCTGTAATTTGATGAAAAGTTCATGTTGAGACCTATGATGTAAAATTGTTATATTCAATCATGTAAGGACTTGTTGAAATTTGTAAACCCAATTGGCCGGGTAGCTGATTCAAATATGTAATTGCACTTGGTTGAATCATTGATGTAATTATGAGTCCTTGGTGATAAGAAAGGTCATACTCGATTGAGTTATAGATTCATGTACTTCATTGAAACCTCTATATAAAGATTCAACACGAACTCGAGGGGGGGCATGGTAAATTCAGTGCACATCAGATCTACATCACTCTTCTTTCTACAAGGGAAGAGAAACCTTCTTTCGGTATTGATCTTCCCTTTTCCCTTGATGTCAAAGGGGGAGATTATTTTATTTTGGTGTTTAAATATTGGTTATGATTAATGTATCTATCTGTTGTGGTGATCAAACACCATCATGGTTTCCATCAAGTCCAAAGGGGTATATTGTTGGAAATATGATGCAATATGTTGTCCTTGATGTAACCTACTTAATGAAGTTGTCCTTGATGGAATCATACTTGATGAGTTTCCTTTTGATAGCAACCATTTTTTTTAAGATGTAAAAATGGTGTTTCTACAGGTCAGCGCAGATGTGACAAAGAAAAGAATATGAGTAAGTGCTAGACAAATGAAACAGGAAATATTTCTCAATGTATATGCAAGTTTTATGAATAGAATTCACATATACACGTGGGTATGAAGAAGCAAAGTCGCGTATACCTTTTGCACTCTAAAATTATGATACCAAGGGGCTTTACGATGATATTAGCCCACATTATTGAGAGTTTTATTTTCTATTTGATTCCGTCCAAGAATACCATTGGAACTTATGTGGTTTTGGCTCATGGTATTGATAAAGGCTAATCCTATATAAGGAGAGGAAGATCATAGTGCAAGGGTGTGCATGTGTAAGGGATGTCATTGAATACTTCTCTCTAAAGTATATATGCATGGGATGAACTATGTTTTATTGGTAGATCTGAATATATGATGCACCCTTGAATACAATGATGGACTAGGATCTCTAGATCTGATTTGACTATGTACTTGCATGATCTAAGTGATATGTCTAGATCGGTGACCTGGCACATATTTGCTGAAGTGAAGTGAAGAAATTTGGGTAATTCTATAGATCCGAAACGTTCTAATATTTACAGATCTATACGCTAGTTAGTCTCAGAAAAAGCATGTATATATGTGGCTTTGTCTCAGAAAAAGCGCGTATGGAAGTCAAGGTTTTCTGAAGATTACTGCAGAGGTTATCTGTTTATTGTTGTTGTATTTCTGTTGTCTGTCAATGAAGTCTTCATGTAGATCTGGGTTGTTTGAATATTGGATATGCTACCAAGTTGAATATGTACAAATCTTATCAATGAGTGAATAAATTTATTTAATGATGACTGACTGATTAAGGTTTTTGCAATTTTGAAAAGATATATGACTGAAAGCCTCAAATCTAGTTCTAAGACTGATCATATACTGTAAATTAAGTATTCTCAGATCTATACGTAGGTTGGTGTGAAGGAAAGAGCATATACACGCGGGTTCAGTAAAGTGAAGTAACGTATGCATTTTAAGATAATGAATGATCAGGGTTGAGATTGGTTCTGCATGCTGATTCTAAAATCTGGGTTTATTATTTTGTTCTGGCTACAGTGATCTCACTGTTCTAATGGAAGTTTGGGTGAAGTTTATTTATGTTGATCTTTATGCTCAATTGTGTTGAAGCTGTGGGATCCAGTGTGAAAATTGATGAAACATGGTCTACAGTGGTTCTGAGGGTTGAAGCCTTCAGTGTGGAAGTAGAAGCTTCCTACCAGTAGAAGATGGTGTTCTGATCAGGGGGTTGAAGCTCCTTTCTAGTAGTGGCTGGTAAACGAGATCAGGGGGTTAGAGCTCCATTCCAGTAGCAACTCGAGAATGAGAGAAGGTTGCATCCTTCTGCAGGTAGATGCCTGCATACTAAGATGAGTATGCATTAGTACAATATTGTAAGCAGTTTTCCATATAATAAATATTGAAGACAGAGACGAAAACAGCAGTGGTTTTCTCCTGAATTGGGTTTCTATCTTAAATCTTGGTGTTCATGTGTGATGCTCTTATATGATGATTTATTATGCTATTAATGCACATATTTACTACTTAATTATCTGATTCATAACTGATAAGTTGTGTTAAATATTGTTTCTGAAATTTTATATAACAATAAATTTATCTCAATATGCGCAAGTTTTTGTTGGTATATCCACGTGTATACGCTAGTTGGGTTCAATAAAGTCACGTATAGAAATCAGTAAAGAAAAAGTAAAATTTTACAGTGAGTTATAAATGCTGATTCACACTCCCCCTCCCCCCCCCCCACCCTCTCAGTATCTTTCCCAACAAAAACTCTTTCCACTTTTATGGTATAAGCATATGCATATTATTTCCTAACTTTTGATCACAAATTTACTTAAAAATACTAGAAATTGATAATGTTTGGAAAACACAAGGGTAACCCAAATAATGATGAAAGTGAGATGAATGCAGTGACATGGTAGTGAAATGGAGGTGATATAATGGATATGATGGTGAAAGTGGATGTATTTTTAAGGACATTTCTGAGACCCAACAAGGATGAGCATTAAAGACATTTGAAGGAAAAAACTGATGAAAATGATATACCTAAATCTGTAGTAAAGCTTGAAGATATTTACGACTTGAAAGATAGATTTAAAAGGGTTACTATTTCTAAACTCCAAAGTTCAACTTTGAGATTTGAACTAATAAACCTTGGAACTAGTCTTAGACCCCAGAATATCAATCTAGGAATTGGTCTATCGTCTAATGAGAGATTAGCCTTCATCCATTTATTGAAGAAATATAAGAATTTTTTTTCATGGAGCTATGAGATCTCGAGACATATGATACCTCCATTATCCAACATACTATCCCAATTAAATCTACTAATAAGTCGAAACAACAAAAGTTAAGAAAAAATCATCCAAATTTGGAAAATTAAATCACATCTGAGTTGAATAAACTCCTTAAAGCTAAAATCATCTTTCTTGTTAGGCATTCAAAGTGGGTATCAAATTTAGTCCCTGTTAGAAATAAAAATGGTGACATCCACATTTGTATATATTTTAAAAATCTTAATAAATCTTGTTTGAAAGCTAATTTCCCATTGCCACCTATGGAACAAATCCTATAATCAGTTGCTAGCTCTGAATTAATGTCTTTCCTTGATGGTTTTTCAGGTTATAACTAGATTATGGTTCATCCTGAGGATAGGTTGAAGACTACATTTAGAACAAAATGGGGCACTTATGCCTATCAAAAAATTATTTTTGGTTTAATAAATGCAGGAGGAAATTTTCAGAGAGCTATGGATATTGCTTTTAGAGGTATAATAAACAAAATTGTGGTTATATACTTAGATGACATAAATATGTACTCCAGAAATAGAAAAAATCATTATCATGACCTCAAACGAATCTTTGAACGCTGCCAAAAATATGGGATATCCTTAAATCGAAAAAAGTCTTACTTTGCTCTTAGTGAAGGAAAACTTCTAAGATTGATTGTATCCAAAGAAGGCATTTGTATAGATCTTGATAGGATAAAGGAAATCTCTGAAATATCTTTACCTCATAACAAGAAATCCATGCAGTCCTTTTTAGGACAAATATTTTTTTAAGATATTTTTTCCTGACTTTTTCCGAGATTGTTTTACCATTGCAAGCCATGATCAAGAAAAATTCAATCTTTAATGAGGGCACAATGAAAGAGAAGCTTTTTATTTAATCAAGAAAGCTATCATAAATTCCCCTTCTCTAACAAATCCAAATTTTTCTGATCAGTTTATTTTATACACTTTCACTTCCGAAACATCTTATGTTGTTGTTTTAACACAAGTTAATGATCAACAAATCGAAGCACCCATCTCTTTCTTTAGTTAAAATTTTCAAGGTGTTGAACTAAATTATTCAGAGGTGGAGAAACAAGCTTTTGTTGTTTACAATTCTTTAAAGAATTTTAGACCTTTTCTCCTAAAAAATCATACCAAGATAATGGTCCCAGTCCCATCAGTAAGACAGTTTCTTATGCAAAAGGAACTTGGAGAAAAAAGGGCAAATTGGGTTACAACCCTGCAAGAATATGATATTGATATTAAACCAGCTAAATTTTCAGATGAAAAGGTTTTTACAGATTGTTGACTGGAGCATCCAACATACCAGATAATGAGGATTTAGTTAATACTATACAAATATCTGAGGTAAGCCTAGTAGGTCGAATTCTGAATTCGTTTCAGCAATCTTGTATTGGGTGTCTATCAGGGGAATTTTGTCAAAGTCTGGGACTGGAGGATTCATTAGATTTTAGTTTGTGGCCTTTGCTTTTTCTTTATGGTTTGACATTGTGAAATGGAAATACAGGGAGCAGGGAAAACTATGGTAGGGAAAAACTGGAATAAAATAATTTCAAGGATAGGATTACGCATAAAAACAGTTGATTGTACGTAGAAAAAGCACTACAGATAGTTGATAGTTAGTGATAACTCGTTTCTTTGTTCTGGCGAATCAATGTTGAAGTGAAAATGATTCAAAATTCATTACGAGCTTTTATAAATATCATATTAGATTATGTAACAGGAAAATCTAACGGTTGTAGAGAGGGTTTTTATTTCTTAAACATGCATACAATGAGAAAATTTAATGAAAGAAACGTTCATAATATTTTTGGCGAAAGAATTCGAACATTTGAACAATTATGTGATGTGGAGGAAGATGATGTGGCGAGACATGTGGCAGTAGCGGAGTGGCGGAGGGTAATGAGCTTGTGGTGGGAGATGATTGGCGGAATGGTGTGTTATCACCCAAACAAATGAAGCATCATTTGACAAATTTAAATAGGTTAATGTGTCAAAAGTAGGGTTGTAGGATTCATTTTTTATATTCTTGGTCAGGGGAAATTTTAAACTTTTCTTGTTTAAGCTTACCCTAAGGTCCAAACCCACTCACTTTCAAATCCCCTCATGTCATATCACTCATCATTTTTTGAAAGATTTTAATTCCCAAGGTTTTTTTACCAAAAATGTCATTTTAGCCAAGAAACCACAATTTCGTAGTGAAATACACTGAGAAATATCACTTTTTGCTACAAAACTGCTAATAGTTTCATAGCGAAAACACCCATAATTGCACTAAACTCACTACGAAAGCGTGGTTTCCTATTTGTCTTGTCAAGTTAGCTACTAAGTGTCATAAAATCTTTGGGAAAGGGTAAGTTAGATACCATTCGAGTCATGGAGGGATAAAATCAAGGTACATGGTCAGGTTTGAAGTCATCATCACCAGTTTAGGTATGTATGAGTCATCATTGTGTCATGAGAAGACATCAAAAATTGAAAATCTTTCCTAATTCAGTCATTTCTCATTTCTCATTCTTTCTTTGCATGACATCGAGCTCTAGAGAGCTATTGCATTAAGCCAAGTTGTGGCTCGTGTTTTCAAAGGTTTAAATTGAGCACTATCAAGTGAGGCTGCAAACTATAAAGCGAGGTTGCAAATCATCAAGCAAGGCTATGAAGACATTAAAGAAATCATGGAAGAAAAAAAGAAGGACAAATAAGGGTGGACAATGTCTGAGATATGAACCAGCAGATATGAATTTGATCAACGAAGGCCCAACAGCTGTGGAAGTCTTCAGAAGGACAGGTTGCTTACAGTTTTGTGAGAATTTACAAGGCTGCCATGTACAGGTTTCCAAAGATTTTTCTTTAAACTTTAGTGGAACAACCACCAAAGTGGGAATGCTTAATCTTTCCATCACACCAAAGGTTATTGTAGCTGCTACAGGGATTCTAAGAGGGTAAGAGAAATAGTTCAAAGGTTTAAAGTTCAACATGGAGCAGTGCAAAGAGTTTATGAAGCCTGAAAACAGTGAAATGGATCTCACCAATTCCATTCCAAGTAGCCGCATAAAGGAAAACTACTCAAAAAAATTTCTCATCATCCAAAAGTACTTTACTTGTGAAGGGAGATACCATAAAGTCTACTCATATCATTTCAAGCTACTTCTACACTTTAATGATAAGATTTCCCTTGATCTTCCTTTCTATTTACATAGAATTTTGTCAAAAATGGAAAATAAGATCCAAGAAAAATCTGAAGGGAGTGAGACTTCATTGTTTCATCATGGTTTAATGAAATTATTGGTTTTAGATGAACCTCAAAGGCTAGGCAGAGACTGGTCTTCATTTTTGTTTGTTATTGGTTTTGAGTTGGATGCTCTTACTCCTTCAAGAACTCCTAAACCTAGGAGAATTCCATCACCCTTAGTAGCAGAACATAACGAACCATTGGTTGCAGAACCAAGTGAACCTACAAGGGTAGAACCAAGTGAACCAATCGTGATAGAAATAGATCAATTGCAGAGAATTGATACACCAAATGTCCCACCTGCAAAACAAAAGTCAAAAGTGGTCAAACCTGCAAAACAAAAACAAGTTGTTAATAAACAAGGAGCCAAAAGTGTTGGCTCGAGGGGTCCTAACCCAGGTTCAGATGTTCAAGTTTTTCCAACAAACCCCTGTACTACTGGCCCTTTCAGCAGTGACCTGCTTGCGCAAACCAAAGTCTCACCCGAAGTAGTATGGGTGGGTGCTGGAACCAGGTTTCCGCACCCTAGGAGAGGGTAGGTAAGTTAAGCAGAGCTACATTCACCCTGATCATGACCCGATCCAATATCACCCAACCTATAGTCCCTCCACATCCACATGTGTAATAGTAATATTACTCACAGAAATCAACAGATCGAGAATTCATATAACAATACACAAATATTTTAGATATTCTTGTATGAAGCAAATAGAACAAACCCATATCGCAGCATAAATAAGTACACAAGTATTTTCGCAACTTAAACCAATAAAATAGTAACATATAATAAGTAATCAAGACATAACATATTCATATCACAGTAATTCCAGTAGATTCAGATAGGAAACAATATTTGCGCATTCATTAATCTTTCAGATCTACATACAAAACCCCAAAACCCAACCTGCGCACACAGAAGCAGGGTCTGCACATAGCAGGACAGAGGCCCTCTACGCACATAGTAGCAGGAGTCCTTACCCAAAAACCATGAACTGATCTATCGATTTTCACTTAGCAACAATCCCTTATCATTCTTAGCCTGTCCTACAACTCAAAAAAGGTTCAACTACTTATACTATTCTAGCCTATGCATCCAATGGTCCGCAAACCATCGTTTGCAGACTCTTGGTCTACCCTTGACCCAATTACAATGCTTTAGGGGCTTTGACCCACCCCAAAACCCCTGTGCTATACTAAATATAATCAAAAATATACAAAATGGACTAGTTTCACAGCTTTGTAGGAGACCTTGTTCCGACAGTCCCCCAACACAATCTTGTGACTCGTCCCAAGTCACTGCAATGGTGGGGTCTCCACTTTTGAGCATAGTATGTTGATGGTGGCGATCAGTGGGGGCAGTACTTCTTGGGTCGGAGCAGAAGCATTCTGTTTAATATCCACAAGCTTCTAGGATGTCGGTCCTTCAATCGCCGCGGTGACACTTTCCAGTGTCTAATTCAGTCGCTTGACTGCAACATCGGTATCCTGTGATAACTCGAGGGTTGTGTCAGTCCAAGGCTTCAATCGTTCCACGATGGCATGCTTCTTGCATCGGAGTTCCTCAATCTCATCCTAGAGAGCGTTGCTAGTCTTTAAGTGTGCCAGATGTTGAGTAGGGACTAAAGAGGGCAATGTAGCTTCAACTTGATCGAAAGCTTCTTCCTTCTACCGTAAGTCCTGATTGATTCTCTAGAGGACCGGATCGTTCTGGATCCTGGTCCAAAGCTACATAGCATCTTCGAGTAACTGGGCACCCTCAGCAATCTGACCTTTAATGGTGTTAGTGGCCTCAGTTACTAGCGCAACACACTTGGCTTGTACCTCCGGAGGTGTTTCGAGCTGCAACTTGGCCTATAAGTCGATGATTTGCTGCTCTAGTTGTGTCTTCACAACCTGCATCTCTATCTTGGATGCCTTCAATGTTGCAACCAATACTTCAATATTATCCCGAGGAGTGGCTGTGGCCGAGATCTCCGCGGTAATCTCCATGTCGAGCTGGTGGATTAATGTTTCGAGCTCCTCAAGCTGTGTGATAGTGCGGAGTACTTCGGTGTTATGCTGCACGATGGTCTACTCAGCTACCCCCAGTTTTTGGTGCACCTGCTGGTCCTGATGGTGAATTTCCTAGAATACAGCGATGTGGAGGCAATGTAATGCATCATGGGTCAGTGTTTCCAGATTCAACTGCACCCTTGCATCTGTCTGGAGTTGGACTAGTGGACTGATCACAAGGGCAGTGCTAGGTATAGCGCAGAGACAACTTTCCTTTGTGGTGAGTACTGTATGGCTAGGCACCAAGGGAGGCTATACCTGAATCATGCTGGCCTATAGTGCATCGGCTTTTAACTGTAGGGTGTATAGCTTAGCCTAGAGGGTGTCAATGGAAGCCTTCTGGTGTTCCTCCAGGGCTACTGATTTATCTTCTGTGGCCATTATGATGGTGTCCGATATTTGTTCGAGGTCCCTATTAGTCAAAGTGACCGTCGCATCATATTCTCCCCGTTGTGCATGTTGCTTCTTTTGGGGCCCCTTGTCAGGCTCGCCCATTCACTTGGTTCCTCCGAGGTTTACTATTGGTGGTGGATCTACCTGGATTTCAGCCCTGGTGGTTTTCGACGGTGCGTCCTTCTTCGTGGCTGTGTCCGAGCCCTACTTGCTTGGTCCTACAATATCCATGGTGGGGATTTTGAAGCCTATTTTCTAGGAAGGAGGCCATCATTTGACCACCCGGTCAATGTCCTCATCTGTTACCATATATGGGAGGGACATCTAGGTTTTATCATTGAGACTGCGGATCTGGATGTGGTGCATCATAACTTGGAATACTGCAATACTTTTGTACCTATTGTACACTGATGGGGACAACTGTGGTCAGGAGTTGATTGTTGCGGCCAAGATTCTTTGGAATAGGACCCAAAAAACTTGGTTATCTTCCATGCGCTGCGCATCCTTAGAGTCCCATAGGTGGGCGAAGCAAGCCCCTTCGCACATTTCTGAAGTGAGCTCGAGGACAACCGAATCCTCAGGGGCCTCCCATGCAACCAGGGCTATGAGGAGCAGTAACCACGATTAGCAAAATGCCTTTCTTTGTTGCTGAGATTCACAGATATTGGTCAGGAACTCATCACACAAATATTGAGCCCAATTAAGGCAGGCCCCGTTCGTACAATGTCCTACTAATCGAATGACATAGGCAGGGACAGTTGTGACTTGGAACTTCTGCATTAGCTTGCACGCTAATAGTATGGCACCCATCTACATAGCTTGGTCACTGATGGATTGGATGATAAATCCCTGATAATTTTGCTCCACCTTTTACTTTTGGCGCACATATTCAGCAGTCCCACCTTCATATTTCTTTCCCACCCGTTCCAGAGGGTGCAGCCCCTACATGGGAAGTCCCATAATCTGGTGAATTAGCACGGCATTAATGGGGACTTGGTCCCAAATACATAGGCAACCCTCATGAATCAAGGCGAGCAGCTGCCGGGCCAGCCGATCTGTGACATTGTAATGGCCAAAATGGTGCATTTGCAACAGATTCAAGAGCCCAGATTCGGCCAATCCAGATACCCAGCGCTGAGGAATGATGGTGACCCCATCATTCGTATGAGTTGTATCAAAGTATAGTGTGGGGGCCATTTCTAGGAAGGCTTCATAATTTTCCAAGTTGTGGTCATCGAATTTAACTTCGTGGAGCCATCTGCAAGGGTCACCAATGACAGGGACTTCGTCCGGGGTTAGCGGTGTTTGTAGGTAGGTGATCAAACCATCCAAGTTTTTTGGTGTGTGTGTGGAAGGCCAGCGCGACCAAATAAAGGGGGGCAACCAGTTGATCGGATTAGCAGGCAGGGCTTCCTCTTGTGCATCCTAATCCGGAAGTGGTGTTCGTGGGGATTTGGTATTCCTCGCGGACATCCTAGGTCATCCTACAACCCACTTTTCATCTTTTGGGGGCTTCCCCGAACCCTGTGATTTTTCTTTTCCCTTCTTGGTGACTGGTGTAGAGATCACTTCTTGGTCATCAGCCACAAGCTCCACTACGTCCTCACTTTCCAGCGCTGTTGGTACTAAAGGTTCAGCAGGGTTCGTGGCCATCATCCTAGTGCGGAAAAGGAATCCCAGCTCTGGATGGCTACTGTCAGAAGGAATAGGCTGATCAGATATGAAAGGGATAGGGTAGAATAGGAAAATTATAGAGCTCAGGTTTGCGCACAATGAGGGTGAGAAATACAGTCTATGCAAGGGAGGCAGATTTCTTATCTGTGCTACCCCGTCCTTCTTATAGTGCTTGTGGTCGCTCAATGGTAGGGTATACTTCATCTGAAACTTACCATCAGATAAACAGTCAAAGGTCCCCAAATTCCACCTCATTAATTTCCAGGGGACCGCACCCTTCAATGGTAACTTCTGCTCCCTATCAGTTGTTAGGGTGCCAATGGCTAGTTTCCGCATCGCCAGTGTGCCCAACATTCTTGCTATGCTTGTAGGTTTTAACCCTGTATAGAAATTATCTGCAAACGAATATTAAAGAAAGAAAATAAACAGTAGCGAGAGCATAAAACATAAAATAGATAAACACAGAGATATTCCCCTGGATCCCAAATCTGGACGACCAGCTTGATTTTTCATTAAATTCATTTTAGTGTTACAACACATAGATATACATGCCAAAGCATACTTAAACCCCAATCCATTAACCCTGGATTAGAACATAAGTGTAGTTCCCTTGACCGGATCTAAAAAATACCAGGGGAAGAAAACCATCGTACCCCAAAACCATGTGCAAACCCATGCACAAAACCATGGGCAGATCCACCCACTGGAAAATAAGGACCAAAAAAAATTTTCGGGGTGCTACCCCAAACCCTAAAAAGCGGGCCTACCGTCCCCCCTGTGACCCCACCGCGCGTGATTAGTCATGGAAATAATATAACACATACCCAACATTCTCCCACTTGTTGTTTTCTTTCCACAGGGGGGCACAAGAGAGCTTAGTCATTAGCCCAGTTCTGCAACACCCATTGTTTCTCTACACCAAGAGAAATTCTGAGTGCTTAAAGACTTCGTCAATGCATTTGCAACATTCTTCAAAGTGTCCACCTTTACCAACAACACCCTTTTAGCCTCAACCATATCTCTCACAAAGTGATATTAAACATCAATATGCTTTGTCTTTGAATGATAAGTAGGGTTCTTAGCCAATAAAATTGCACTTTTCCTATCACAATATATCCTTATAGCCTGCTGCACCAACCCCATACTTGAACACAATCTCTGCAACCAAATTGCTTCCTTGCTTGCATGAGTGGTTGCTATGTATTAAGCCTCTGTAGTTGAAAGAGCCACTACAGACTGTATTTTACTCATCGAACTGACTCCACCTCCAAATAGGCTAAACACATACCCACTTGTAGATCTTCTTTGGTCCAGATCTCCAGCCCAGTCTGCATCAACAAAACCACAAATGTCCAACACTCTTTCCAATCCTGCTCTTCCCTAGTAGCAGAAGCCATAATCACTAGTGCCACGTAAATATCTAAAAACCCACTTCGCTGATGTCCAATGCTCCTTCCCTAGGTTTGACATAAACCTGCTCAATACTCCCACTGCATGTGCAATGTCTAGTCTAGTACAGACCCTTACATACATCAGCCTACCCACTACACTTGCATATGGAACACGGGACATATCCTCATCTTCTTCTTGTGTCTTGGGACACTGTTGAGAAAATAGCTTTGTACCTACAGGAATCATAACATTCACCTCTACAATATAGTCTCAACATACTTCCTCTGGTTTAACTAGAGCTTCCTCTTTGCATGATCTCTCTTAATTTCCATACCCAAAATATAGTTTGCAACACCAATATCCCTCATGTCGAATTTGGAGAATAGCTGAGTCTTCAAATATTGGATAATTTCTTTGTCATTTCCAATCAACAACATATCATCCACATACAAGACCAAATAAATAACATGGTCACCAATTAATTTAAAATAAACACAGTGATCCTCCTTGCTTCTGGTGAAGCCAAGTCCCCGTATATAGGTATCAATTTTTTGATACCGCATCCTTGGTGACTATTTTAACCCATACAGAGACTTCTTTAACCTGCATACCAGCTCTTTCTTCCCCTTCACCATAAAGCCTTCAGGTTGTTTCATGTAAATCTCCTCTTCCAGATCCCTGTGAAGAAATTTTGTCTTCACATCCATCTGTTCTACCTCAAAATCAAATGCAGTAGCAACAAATAAAAGTAATCTAATAGAAGTAACTTTCACAACAGGAGAAAAAATATCACCAAAATCAATTCCCAACACCTGGGAATAACATTTTTCTACCAACTGAGCTTTGTATTTCTCCACCTTGCCTTCTACATTCATCTTCTTCTTAAACACCCATTTTCTCCCAATGGGCTTCCTTCCAATCGGCAACTCCACCAAATCCCATGCCTCATTTTTATGCAAGGATGCCATTTCATCAACCATGGCCTCCTTCCAGAGTTTTCCATCCTCTGAATCTACTACCTCCCTAATGGTTCTAGGATCATCATCAATTATAGTTAAAGAAAAATTTGAATAGAAAGCAGATGGACTATACCTTTCTTGTTGTCTTCTTTCCTGAACTAATCTTCTCACAGCTGGAGTTTGTGGCTCTTCCTCTTCTGAGTCTTCTTCTATTGTAGAGTCTGATTCATCCTCCTTGAGCTCAAACTCTATCTTCTCAAGTTCCTTTGGTAGGACTTCATGTTTAACAATATATTTCACCTCTCTAAACACCACATCTCAGTTGTACACAACCTTCCTTGTTTCCGGATTCCAAAGCTTGTAACCCTTTAAACCATCCTTATACCCAATAAAGATGCACCTTTCAAATTTATTATCCAACTTTCTCTTTTTCTTCTTTGGAACATGTACATATGCATCACATCCAAATACCCTCAGATGTGAAAGAGAGGGTCTCTTACCAGTCTATACCTCATTTGGAGTCTTATCCTCCAACACTGATGAAGGTAACCTGTTAACTAAGTAACATGCAATCTCCACTGCCTCTGCCGAGAATTCTTGTCCTAACCTGGTACCACTGAGCATGCTTCTTGCCTTTTCCATCAGCATTCTGTTCATTCTTTCTGCAACTCTGTTTTGCTGAGATGTGTATGGAGTAGTATTTTTCCGTGCTATACCACACTTCTTACAGAACTCTTCAAATTCCTTCTTGCAGAACTCCCCACCATTATCTGCCCTCAACACCTCTATCTTCTTCTATGTTTGGTTTTCCACCAGAGCCTTAAATTCTTTAAATCTATCAAAGACTTCATATTTCTTCCTCAAGAAATGTATCCATGTATTCCTTGAGAAGTCATCTATGAATGAAACATAGTACAAAGACTTACCCAGTGATCGAACCGACATAGGTCCAAACACATCACTATGCACAAGCTCTAATATCTTGTTTTCCCTCTTAGCACCAGAAGGAAAACTCACTCGATTCCGCTTCCCATATACACAATGTTCACAGAAATTGAAATCCAGAGAGATATTAAACATACCTTATACCATACCATTTCCATGTAGTATCCGAAGGCCCTTCTCTCCAATATGTCCAAGTCTTTGATTCCATAGCATGGTCTTTTCTCCAGAGACCATTAGGCTTTCCGCTCCACTTTTGGGAACCATAGAACTATTGCACCCATCAATAACAGTGCTACCCTGAAGCTTATAGAGTTCCAATCCAAACTCCTTGCATCAATACCAGTGCTCCCCGAACCATCTTATAGGTATCTTTCTCGAACACTTTTTTTACACCTGCATCATCCATCTTGCTTATAGAAATCATATTTTTGGCCAATGCAGGAATGCGCAGAACACCAAGAAGTGTTCTAATCCTTCTGCCTTGCATATTTAGCTTGAATTTTCCACGTCCAACGATTCTGGCCTTCCTATCATCACCTAAGAAGACATCACTGCCATAATATTTCTCATACTTGTAGAACCACTCCCTATGGGGAGTGAAGTGAAAGGATGCACCCGAGTCAATCAACCATGACTCATGATCTACTTGTGTATTTTAAGAAGAATCCAAATACACATCCACACCTTCATCCGAGGTGGTTTTTGCCTCTGTAGAAGCAGCATCATCAGATCCCTTTCCTTTCTCAGGAGCTTTAGATCTATATTCCTTTTTGTAGTGCCCTTCCTTTCCGCATTTCCAGCACACCTTTAAAAACTTTCCAAGAGATTTAGATCTCCCTCTAGATTTAGATCTCCCACTCGAAACCTTATTCTTGTTTCTGTTCTAGGACCTTCCTCATATAGATAAGGCATCTCCATTCTGACCCTCCATATTTCTCCATCTCATTTCCTCCAACAGCAAGGATGAGACAATGTCATCAAAATTCAAATTAGTTGTATTGCTACCTATTGCAATAACCAGTCTGTCCCATGAATCTGGTAGAGAACACAAAAAACTGATGCACTTATCTTCATCTGAGATTTTAATATCAACAGATGACAGCTGACTTACCACAATATTGAAGGCGTTCAGATGCTCTGTCACTGAATCTCCATCCTTCATCCTTAGGTTATACAACTTTTTCTGCAGGAACGAATTATTCACCAGAGACTTCGATTGGTACAAAGTCCCTAGCTTGTCCCACAAGGTCTTCGTTGTAGCTTCCCTAGTTACATTCAACAATACTGAATCTGAGACACACAACCGTATTGTGCTCTTTGCCTTCCGATCCAGTTTCTTCCAGTCTTCATTTGACATTTTCGTTGGTTTAGTACCCAGATCTACCATGATCCACTAATCTTTATCCACCAACAGATCCTCCATCTTGAGTTTCCACAACTCAAAACTCTGACCATTGAATTTCTCGATCTCTACTTTTCTGTGGCTCACCATCTTCTTTCACTACAAGAATCGATCCCGTAGATCTCCCACTGAATAGGGTCTACCTCAGGCCCAAGAAAAAAACCCATCAGCAGCAAAGGCGTCCCCTTGAAGTTGAAACTGCTCTGATACCAAATGTAGGTTTTAACCCTATACAGAAATTATCTGCAAATGAATCTTAAAGACAGAAAATAAACAGTAGCGAGAGCATAAAACATAAAATAGATAAACACAGAGATATTAACCTGGATCCCAAATCGGGACAATCAGCTTGATTTTTCATTATATTCCTTTTAGTGTTACAACACATATATATACATGCCGAAGCATACATAAACCACAATCCATTAACCCTGGATTAGAACATAACCGTATTTCCCTTGAGCGGATATACAAAATACCAGGGGCCAAAAACCATCGTACCCCAAAACCATGTGCAAACCCATGCACAAAACCATGGGCAGATCCACCCATCAGAAAATAAGGACCAAAAAAAATTTCTGGGGCGCTACCCCAGACCCCGACATTGCACCCAGCGCAACATATAGGGGGGGGCTATTGCCCCCCCTACGCGTGATTAGTCGTGGAAAGAATATAACACATACCCAACAACGCTTGGGTCAACTACATGGGTATTTTGAGCATCCTCCCCCACCACATACTTGTTCCTAAAGTACTTCTCGACCAAAGATATGTTCTTCTGACAAGTGTCCTTCCAGGCCATCAAACATTTACGGGGATCTCCTAATCCAAGGAATGTGTTGATTCGAACGTAGTTTGGGGCTTCAAATCACAGGATCATCATATCCTAACATTCTTCCCAAGCCTGGAATGCTTCCCTCTGCGTCTCCCACCAGCACGCAGGTATTCCACACAGGGTTAGCTTAAGGGCCCATAGCCTTCGTCCCTTGGGAACCTCTGCTTTGAATGCTCACAAAAAATTCTTAATTCTACTAGAACCATCAAAATAGGGTAGGTGTCTTACCTCCGAGGAAATGCAACGCAAGTCGTTTGTGACTCGAAGACACCATAGCATTGAGACATCATGCAACTGGTTTTGCCAATTTTCCATCTCCTCGTCAGAGTTAGGAAATCATTCACTGTCCTTTTCCCAGCAGAGTACTCCTTCCGCCGTGGGGTTGATCCAATATTCGTCCCGCGCAGTCAATTTGTAAATGTGATCCACCTCCTCTTCATCGCGTACCAGCTTTGTATATCATTCACCTTCCACGGGATCTAATGGTACTATCACCCTTGTGCCGTTATTCTCAAACCCATGCTTATTTTCGTTTGGTTGATGATACCGCCCATATCTATGGCCCAGTCAAATCCCAAGAGTGCAGGATAGGGGTCCGCATCTTCTACAATTTCTATTACTTCAAAATCAATGCATGCCTTTACTCCTGCGATGTCCACCATAACTTTGGGCAACCTTCCTAGCGAGATGATTTTCTGCGGATTTTCCATGCGCAGCTAAATAGTGGACCATTCCAACTTAGGTTCTCCCATTCATAGCCAAGTCTTCTTAGGTAACACATTCGCATCCAACCCTAGTTCCAAAATAACCTGGCTCATTTCATAGTCATCGATCTACGCAGACAATCACATTTCTCTTCTGGTGCGTTTCTTATACCTTTATAGTTTGTGCACATCCTTGACTTCTAGGGTTAGATTGGGTCATGCTACATAGCTATCTATTAACACCTGAAGGTTCTCCACAGCCTTTGGGTTGTGCAGTAATTTCATACATGCTTGCAAAAAGGGCTCAACCTCCTCATCTGCCTTGAGGTTCGCAGGTAGTCGAGCAGTAGTTTCCTCTGTTGCAACAAAGTCTTTACACGCTCTGATAAATGTTTATTTCCCCCTTTTTAGGTCCAAACCTTCTTTTTTGATAGCAGCTTGATGGATTAGAGGTTCCATCATAGCCTCCTCCTCAGGTCCCTTGGTGGCTATCCTGCTACACGTCACCACATTCACACTCGGATCCTTCCTTCACAGCTCAGCCTTATCTCTCTGCACATTCTATGTAGGTGTCGAATTCTTTTCCTAAATTTTTGCTATCAAGATCGACTAGTCTTCAATTGCATGGTCCAACTATCTGCAATATCGACAGGATTGCCTAGTGCGGTTCGGGGAGTCTCATGCAAAGTGTCCTGCTTCTCCACAGTTGTAGCAGATTGGTTGACCCCGTCCCCATCTTGCACTTCCACTTTGTCCTCCTCCCCTGTCCCTTGATGGGAGCCGCCTATACCTACGGGGGTCCTTGGTGATGTAGGGTGTGATTGTACCCTGTATAAGTTTCTACGATCAATCATCAAATCGTATGTCCGGAAATTATGCTCGTCATGTCCCACCAATCTGAAAAACTGACACCATTTTTGCTTTACCTATGGAATGTATGCAGCAAGGCGAGGACAGTGGTTAGTATCTTGAAGTCCTGCGATGTGAAAATCATCACACCAGAACACTGGCCCACTAGGACAGGCAGCCTCCCTAGGGCGCAATGGGCTTGGTCCCCTGGCCTACACATACTCTATTAATAGAGGATAGTTATCCTTGTTGTGGCCATTCAACTGGCATCATATGCACCATCGTTCGGGGCTGGCTTCTACCCCTCGTTCCTTTTTCAAGTTCTAGATCTCTACATGCATCACTTCCAGCTATCCCTGGATCTATTGGATGCCTAGCTGAGTTTCATCTCGAGGTGCAACATCTAACTTCATGGCACCTTCCAAGGCCTTCTCCTGCGATTCGAAATTTTGGTGCCCCATAGGTACACACTGGTGAGGCAGCAACATGGCAATAAACCATTCTGTGAGATGTCTTTCATCATATGGAATCCCCCTTCTCTGATCACCTTCTTTAGTCACTGATTGGATTCCCACACATATTCAGAAGGTCCTTGCTTGAAATCCTTTATATCAACCATGATTTGGGAGTATGACTTAGGTTTCTTGAACTACTGTTTCAGGACGTTCTTAATTTCTTCAATGGTTGCATTTGCATTCTGGCCGATGTATCCCATGTACCAGTCTAACGCTCTTCCTTCGAAGGCAAGGGACAGTTGTGCCATTTTCACCACATCACTAGCCACGTCCTGCACAGTCCATACTGATCCTACGACAAACCAAAACCGATCCATATCTTCATCCCCCACACCCTTGAAGGTCAGAAATTTCATGTGCGCAACCATGTCGTCTTCCGGTGGCAGAGGGGTCGATGAATTCTTACCTCTAGGCTGATTTGAAAGTGGTGTGGCTGGAGGACTCTATGCAGCTGCTTCCCTTACTGGACTGTAGGCAAATCGATCTCCTTCTATGTTGGCCCTATGGTACTTGCCACTCCACGTTGTACTCATGTCCAAATCAGAGGTCATTCACTTGGTATGGCTACACAAAATACTCTTTTCACACAATAATATTTTGATCAATAATGGCAACGTCTTTAGGAACTTACCTCGGAACCTTGTGAAGAATCTTCACTCTGCTTCAGAGTAGGAGACAAACTGATCAATGGATAATTCTATTACAAATCCTCCTAACACGTTGTCTACCCAATGGTCCACTGTGTGAGTGATGGTGTTATCAGTATTTTCTAGTTGTTGGATTAGTTCGGGGGTCCAATCTATGATTCGCTCGCCCTTCCAACACTTCTGAAACTCGACCAATCTCACGAGCCACTTCTAGAGCTCGATTACGATCGTTAAAAATAATTTCTCATAGATCTCTATGAAAATGTACTTATTCTTCCACTCTTTGGTGGTCAACCTCTTACTACGGTTTTTGTTTATGGAAAATTCCTGAACTTTCTGTTCAAACCATTCATCAATTTCCATCCTCTCTGGCTTCCAATATGGCCTTGGCGTTACCCCATCCCTCTCTCAAAATGCTCCAAGTCCCGGCAATGAAACCATTTGTTGGCTTGATCAGTCCTTGTTATGTCCTCGTAATTTGCTAGATTGGTTGAGAGAAAAATGGACAGGGGTAACATCAAACCAAGCTTTGGAATCCAAGGACCTAGCCTTCCTGGATTCGGAAAGGGATCTCTCTAGTAGGTGCAAAGATGTGAACTTGTTTGCTCATTTGGGTTGATTTCAAGCTAGATGTTAAGTGCAGGGTATTTTGATTGTTTTTGGTTGGGTATGATGCTCAGATATATTTAGATAGAAAACAAGGGATATTTTTAAGTCATTGGGCAATGGAGTCTAAAAAGGTCACGATAAGTTCATCAATGGTTTCAAGAGCATTTGCAGGGAAATTTTAACTTGGTTGGTGGATCTTTTAAGGTTGTGAAGGGTCATGAGGTGAACATTAATCTTGAGAACAATAAGCTAATAAAGGGAAAAAACTGAATCCTTTATGTACTTGTAAATTGAGAGAGTTAGAAGATTTATGAGCATAGCAAGAGAATCAAAGGCATAAGCAAAACCTAATCCATTTTATTTTAGACTAAAAGTAGATAATCAACCAAGACAAACATTTAGATGAAACATAGAAAGGAAAGAAACTTATTTAACTTCCATAGATTTCATCATTAAGAGCATAAAAACATTTAAGATGCACAAGTAGGTATAACCATAGAAGGAGAGAAAACCCTAAACATCTAAAGTTACAACTATGAAGGTTCCTTGAAACAAATTTAGCAAAGTAAAGGCAAAGAGCATGATTGAAACAAACTTCTTTGATAAACCTAGGCAAAGATGTCTTTAAA
Organism: Pinus albicaulis; assembly: GCA_034641835.2. Lineage (NCBI taxonomy): Eukaryota > Viridiplantae > Streptophyta > Pinopsida > Pinales > Pinaceae > Pinus > Pinus albicaulis. The sequence goes on along the minus strand of CM076577.1, from coordinate 75,993,155 downwards.
GAGATGATTCCAAGAACATAGTATTTCAGTGGAAAAAATATGCAGGGCTAGCCATAAATCATACTTGACACTAACTGATCTAAACCATTCAAGAAATGGACAAGCTAAGAACTTCTTGGGGAGCAAGAGATGGATTCCCTAACATATCTCAACAGAAGAAAACATTGAGGCAGTGAAGGAAAAACAAAATTAAGGTGCCATTAGAAAACATTTCTTAATCTAAATTCTTTTTCCTACTGCAAAATAGCAAGATGGAAAACATAATTGAAAATTATAAAACATGAACATAAGAAAACTTCACCATCAACCAATCTTATGGATCCTGCAAACAGTCTCTCTCCATCAATAAGAAAACCAGGGCATGCATGAGCTCCAAGACATCAAATTGTTATTAAAAACTCCAAGAGACTATGTATTGCTTCAGCATAAGTTATCAAAGTCAAACTAATACATAAGAGCCTCATTCTCTATTTATGGATCAAATGAGGAGGTGGAAACCCTAAGAGGCTTCCAGAAACCCTAATTTAGCCATAAATGTCATAAATGTGCTTAATGACCATGCAAGGCCCAAAACACATAAGAGATAAGATAATAAATGAAAAACACCAAAACATAACTCCCAAATCAAATCAGGAGTGATTTTCCCAAGAAAATATTAAAAAATCATCTTGCCATAAATTTGTGTGTTTTGTTGACTTTTTGGCAAAAGACAATCTAGGGGTGCAATGCCATTTTTGCAGAAAATAGGTTGTTTTGCAACCAAGTTTTGGACCACTTACCGATGTCGGATTTGGCTCTGTGATGGCTATTTGGAAAGTATGAAGAGTATAATTTTAAAATATACCTTTTTTTTCTCAATATGACCTCTACAATTTTCCCAAAAAATGGAAAAATCCAAGGCTTCCAGGGGCGCAACACCTGCTCAGAAAAGGAGGCAAAAAGGTCAAATTTTGGGTGTTGTTTGACCTTTTGAGGGGGCAAAAATGCTCCAATTGACCTGAAATTTTGTGGGTAGACTACTGGTGACATGAAAAGCCCAAAAATGTAAAATTTAGCAGCTGAGGATTCCCCAAAAAAGAGCTTAGCGCCTAGGGTGTTGCGCCCCTAGGGCCTCAAAATTTCAAAAACATAAAAACTTCTCCTGTGCGCAGCGCCATTTTTCAAAGGGCATTTGGAGGAATTCCCAGTGTCAGAATGAGCTTCGTGATGGTTCATTGGAAATATTGAATTGTATGATTTTAAAATATATAATTTTTTTCTTGATTGAAGTTTATTTTCCTTGTCAAAAGTTTATTTTCCCATGACTGGTCAAAAAGTGTTGAGTGCTGGTGCAAAAATGCAGAGTGCTGGTGCAGAAAACTTTCGGAGGCCTTCCATAACTCCAAATTGAGCTCATGATAGCTCATTGGAAATATGATTGAGTTTAATTTCTTAAAAAAAAAAAATTCCTATTTTGTGTTTATTTACCTGTCCAAAAACTGATTATCCCAACACTGGTCAAAAAGTGTTGAACGCTGGTGTAGAAATGTAGAGTGCTAGTGCAGACCACTTTTGGATGACTTCCTCAATTACACATTGAGATCATGATAGCTCATTGGAAATTTCTTAAATTATAGTTTTCACTTGACTTATTAATCAAGTCATTTTCACACTCCAGCTATGAGAAAAACTGATTTTCCCAAGGTCACTCCAGAAGTGCAGAATTTCTCCCGTGACACCTGTAGTTTTGACATTGATCTCAAACCATGATACCTGTGTAGAAAATGAAGGAGGTTTTTATATTCAGCCCTATTATGGACAAAACCCTCTCTCAATTTTTCCAAATTCATCTTTGTTTGATTAGAAACACAATTTGAAGAAAAACTAGCCCTAGGTGTGACACATGGCTTGTCTCTTGGAATGAATTCTTGGAAAATGATGGAGGCATGATTTTTATGAGCTGGTATAGAATTATTATTTATTAAATTATATATAAAATGAATCCTTTTCTCTTATGCCTCCTTTTATATCAAACCCCAGCTTAGTTGGAAGAGGAAATTAGGGTTTGTTGTATGGGATTTTAGGACCACCTTGCAGAGGGAGGGGAATGAAGGGGTTAAGGGTTGTCTAAATTCTTGGGGAAATTTTTGGGGATATGGATAGATGTTAGGGAGTAGGGGAAAGTGGAATTTAAAAATTTTAGTGAGGGGAAGGGGTCCAAAAGGTAAAAACACAGGCCTAGTCTCAAAAAGTGTCAAATTGTGGCAATAGACTAGGTTTTGTCAGAAAATGATGATTTTGAGGGATAGGAGTGATGGGAAGTGTTTATGAAGATATATTAAGGATAGGAGGAGATGTAAGAGCATCAGGATATAATCCTTTTGGATTATTTAATCATGGAGTTCATGAAACCAAGAGAAATTCCCTTAAAAACCCTAGATAGACAATGGAGGAGTTTAGGCAAAACAAAAATAGAGGGTTGAGTCCAAAGGTGGCGAAACATAGTGATAATGAGTGGCATGAGCCCATGATGGGTCTTCTGGGATGGGTGAGCTGAGCTTGGCATGACGGAATGATGAAATAGTGAAAATTTATCTTAAGGATAATGAAGGTCGTGAGATTTCTAAAACTCATAAAGTTCATGAACTTTGTTTCTAGAAATCTAGAACCGATACTTATTCATCTTTAGATATTGAAAATTATGGATGAATAATAGTGGCTCCACTTGGGGAGGTCAGCTCCTTTTCAGGAGGTGTCCAGAACTTTCAAATCTCTTGGTTTATGAAGACTAGTGCCTCATCCATTGGGCAGATTTTTACCTCTTTCACTTGTTGATGCTTGCTTGAAGCTGTGATCTTTAGTGATCTGAAAAAACATGATTAACATAAATATCATCTCTACCTACCCAACCTACTTTCCTAACATTTTTTCTTCCTTGGGTGCATTTGAACTGGCAAACCCTTGACATTTTTATTTTTGAAAACACAAATCAAACTATCTAATTTGTACCCTTATTTCTTCCAAGAGTTCAAATTAGGATAATGAACTCTTTTTATTTTCTACCTAGTCTACTCATTTGTCAAGATTAAGTTGTTTGACAAACTTTATTCTCTATCCTACTAACATGAAATTGAAAGCATGGTTTAAATCAGGATTAGGAAATTTGACTTACCATGAGTTTTGGCATAAGAAAAAGCTGCACATAAACATTATTTTGCATAAAAGTAAAATAGAAAGATAAGGGTTGTGATCTATCATTTGTCATGCATCCTCATCTTCCTCTTTGGTTCTGTTTTGAGCATGTGGAACCGGTATCTTTCAATTCCCTAATCTATCATTTTTTACAAGTCAAGTTTGAATGATTTAACAAGCTCTCTTTCACTAACTTATCAGTAAATAAATTGAAAACATGTTCAGCCATGATTAGGCTAGATGACTGAACAAGACTTCTTTTTCAAAACAAGTAGTGGCATTTAGACTTGCACACTTTCAGCATCACTATTTTTTTCGGTATGGGGCTGTACCTCTTCTTTTCAGCTGCCCTCTTTTTCATTTTTCTTTTTTTTTTACTTTTTCTCTCTTCTTGGTCAAAACAATCTAAAACTAAAGGTAAAAGGATGCTCATAGTGTTGATCTTATTTTCTTGTCTATCTATCCTAATCTAACCTATACATGATATACATTCATTTGGTGAACTCCCTTTTCCAATATAACCAATCAAGCAGATGATTCCATGAGTGATATTGTTTTAGCTCTTTGAGTATGTGGAAGAAATCAAAAGGCAACTCCCACCTCACTTGTTTTCAAATAGTAGTGCTTAACATTTTTCTTATACTTTGCAACAAACTGCTCTTGACATAACATACTCTTCTTTTAGATGTCTCTAATAAATCAGCAAAGGGATCTTGAAACAATACCTGAACGTGAGGATTTGGAAAATAAGCTTGATCCAGGAATGCTTCTTCCTCTACTTGGCTAAGCTTGGGACTCCTTTGGGAAAGAAACCCCTTCTCTTGCTCATGATCATCTGCACTGTCAAACTCATCATATATTGTCATGTTTTCCTCTAGAAAACCTGATTGAAAAGATCTATAACTGTTCTATTTCTCTTCTGAAGGCTGGACATAGGGTGGAATGTGTTCTTTGTTGTTAAAATAAATACCCAAAGATTGATAACTTCTGATTGCATTAAGGTTGTATTTGATGAACTGAAATGAAGCACAACAAAGAGGTAAAGATCCTTCCCTTTCTCCCAAAATTTCTACAATTTCTTCTTCACTGTCATGGCTGAGTGGTATTTGTTGATCATTATACTTGAGTTGTGAGGAATGATTGTATTTGTCCCAAAAAATAATCACTAATTGTTCAATAGTGTTTGCTTGATTTTGGAGAACATAATCATCATCATATTGATCATATTTGGGCAGCTTATTCATAGGAGGAATGTCATCCATTATGCACACTTGATCAATAGATTATTCCACCATATGAAAAGGAGAGTGTTAATGGCCAATAGCTTCTCCTTTAGCAATCTGAAATGACTCAAAGCACAAGGGTAGGGACTCAAGAGGTCTTGGCTCATCTTTCATTTCTGATTTTGTAATCCAAATAGCCATACCAATATGATTTGAGGGGAGAACTTATGGATTTGAGAAAGGGTTTGCATTATCCATTTCCTCCCTTGTTGATTCTTTAGATCATTCTACCTTGTTTCTATTTTCAATTTTCTTGTAATACTCTCTAAATAGTGAAGCACAAGATGTAGGAAGACATATAGTACTTACTTGACAAATTTTCGCATCTTCTTTTTTGCAACCTTGGTCAGCCGGTATGTTTTGATAGCTACCTTTGCATTGAAATCACTGATTTGGTTCCTCCCAAGAAAATAGTACTAGCTGCTCTGAATAATCAGCACCAATCTCAACCTTGTACTCTTCCTCTTTCCTACAAAGTATATGCATCATTTTTTTTAATTGTATCTATCAACATCTCTAGCTTTAACTCTGAAGAAGTTATTTTCTCTTGAGCTTCTTTGTCCTTCCTTATTTCTTCTAACCATTCCTCTCTTTCCAGTATATTGAATTCCACATTAATTTCCATATTCTGCAATTCTTCTAGGTCTGAAGGGTCTTTTTCTCTTATCTAGAATTCCATCTCTGGGTCAAAAGTACTTGTGTAGTGCAACAGAGCCCACCCCAAAGGTGGCTTTATCTTAGCAAGTATTTCATTGTATACCTTATTGAACCTGGCTGAAAAGTCTTGTATTGTCTCCCCTGATTGTATTTTTAAATTCTTTTATTCCTCTATGATGAGAACTTCCTTTCCCATGATCACCCACCTATCTAAGAAGACTTGAGTAAATTGATGAAAATTGACAATTCTTGCAGGTGGAAGGTCCTTAAACCAACTCCTAATTTTTCCTTGTAATGATAAGGCAAACATTCTAATAAACACATCATCTTCTTCTATTTCATAAAGGTCAAGTAAATTATCAAGATTTTGAATGTGTTCTTCAGCGGTGACTTTTGAGCTTTCTCCATCAAATCTAGGTAGTTTATTTGCAAGATTTGCATGGAGGGCTTGGAAGATAGGAGGAAAAATCAGAGGCTTGTATCTTTCTGGGACATTTGTGGGTATAGGTAGTGTAAAAAGAGATTTATGGCTGTTTGAGGTTTCAACAAGAGGAGGAAAGGTAGCATGAGGCTCATGTTTCACTAGATCTTCCACAGGTGAATCTGGGGTAAGCATAGGTGTATAAGACTGATCATGGTCTAAAATTTGAGGCTTAGCTTTTCAAGGCTTGAGATATTTCCAATGATAAATGTAGATCTCATCAGTGTATTCTTGATCATGCTTAAAGTAGGATAGAACATAGTTATAGATAAAAACAATAATTTCTTGAATCCAACTTAGGCCTGAATGCTCTTTCTTTCTAGGATGACTGGTCATGTTTCAGGTTCTTCCTTCAGTGGAGTCTTTAGGTATATTGAGAGTTGTGGAGTCGCCAGGTGGATGATTTCAAATATTTTAAGGCGGGTTTCTGTCCACCATTAGCAACTGAATACCAATCTAAGGATGTTTGTGGGCTTTCTAAGGTCTTAAAGATGTCTAAGATGCAATTTAGTCGGAATGTCCCATCGTGATCGCCATTATCTTAGTGTGGCGATGAGGTGGCAGATTCACTGGATTTTCTAAGTCAAAATAAGGGTCTAGAGAGTCTTAAGAGGTATTCAGGCAACTATGTACTTAGAGGTCCCACCGTGATAGCCATTATGTTAGGTCCCCGTAATTTGCTAGATTGGTTGAGACACAAATGGACAGGGGTAACATCAAACCAAGCTTTGGAATCCAAGGACCTAGCCTTCCTGGATTCGGAGAGGGATCTCTCTAGTAGGTGCAAAGATGTGAACTTGTTTGCTGATTTGGGTTGATTTTAGGCTAGATGTTAAGTGCAGGGTATTTTGATTGTTTTTGGTTGGGTATGATGCTAAGATAGATTTAGATAGAAAACAAGGGAGATTGTTAAGTCATTGGGCAATGGAGTCTAACAAGGTCATGATAAGTTCATCAATGGTTTCAAGAGAATTTGCAGGGCAATTTTAACTTGGTTGGTGGATATTTTAAGGTTGTGAAGGGTCATGAGGTGAACATCAAGCTTGAGAACAATAAGCTAATAAAGGAAAAAAACTAAATACTTTATGTACTTGTAAACTGAGAGAGTTATAAGATTTATGAGCATATAAAGAGAATCAAAGGCATAAGCAAAAACTAATCCATTTGATTTCAGACTAAAAGCAGATAATCAACCAAGACAAACATTTAGATGAAACATAGAAAGGCAAGAAACTTATTTAACTTTCATAGATTACATCATTAAGAGCAGAAAAACATTTAAGATGCACAAGTAGCTATAACCATAGAAGGAGAGAAAACCCTGAAAATATAAAGTTACATCTATGAAGGTTCCTTGAAACAAATTTAGCTAAGGCAAAGAGCATGATTGAAACAGACTTCTTTCATAAACCTAGGCAAAGATGCCCTTAAAGAGATGATTCCAAGAACAAAGTATTTCAATGGAAACAATATTCAAGGCTAGCTATAAATCATACTTGACACAAACTGATCTAAACCATTCAAGAAATGGAAAAGCTAAGAAATTCTTAGGGAGCAAGAGATGGATTCCCTAACATATCTCAACAGAAGAAAACATTGAGGCAGTGAAGGAAAAACAGAATTAAGGTGCCATTAGAAAACATTTCTTAATCTAAATTCTTTGTCCTACTGCAAAATAGCAAGATGGAAAACATAATGGAAAACTAGAAACATGAAAATAAGAAAGCTTCACCATCAACCAAGCTTATGGATCCTACAAACAGTCTCTCTCCATCAACAAGCAAACCAGGGCATGCATGAGCTCCAAGACATCAAATTGTTATCAAAAAATCCAAGAGGATATGTATTTCTTCAGCATAAGTCATCAAAATCCAACTAATACATAAGATCCTCATGCTCTATTTATGGAGAAAATGAGAAGGTGGAAACCCTAAGAGGCTTCCAAAAACCCTAATTTAGCCATAAATGTCATAAATGTGCTTAATGACCATGCAAGGCCCAAGAAAAATAAGAGATAAGATCATAAATGAAAAACAAAAAAACATAACTCCCAAATCAAATCAGGAGTGATTTGCCCAAGAAAATATTAAAAAATAATCTTGCCATAAATTTGTGTGTTTTCTTGACTTTTTGGCAAAAGACAGTCCAGGGGCGCAACGCCACTTTTTCAGAAAATAGGTTGTTTTGCAACCAAGTCTTGGACCACTTCCCGATGTCGGATTTGGCTCCGTGATGGCTCGTTGGAAAGCCTAAAGAGTCTAATTTTCAAATATACCTTTTTTTTATCAATATTACCTCTAAAAGTTACCCAAAAAATGGAAAAATCCAAGGCTTATAGGGGCACAACACCTGTTCAAAAAAGGAGGCAGAAATATCAAAGTTTGGGTGTTTTTTGAGCTTTTGAGGGGGGGGGGGGGGGGAATGCTCCAACTGACCTGAAATTTTGTGGGTAGAATTTTGGTGACATGAAAAAACCAAAAATGTAAAATTTAGCAGCTGAATATGCCCCAAAAAATATCGTAACGCCTAGGGTACTACGCCCCTAGGGCCTCAAAATTTCAAAAACATAAAAACTTCTCCTATGCGTAGCACCATTTTTCAGAGGGCATTTGGAGGCCTTCCCGGTGTTAGAATGAGCTCTGTATGGCTCTTTGGAAATATTGACTTGTCTAATTTCAAAATATATAATTTTTTTCTTTATTTAAGTTGATTTACCTTGTCAAAAGTTTATTTTCCCATGACTGGTCAAAAAGTGTTGAGTACTGGTGTAGAAATGCAAAGTGCTCGTGCAGACAACTTGTGGAGCCCTTCAAAAACTCCAAATTGGTCTCATGATATCTCATTGGAAATATGGTCGAGGATAATTTCCAAAAATTCTTTTTTTTCTATTTGGTGTTCATTTAGCTGTCCAAAAACTGATTCTCCCAACACTGGTCAAAAAGTGTTGAATGCTAGTGCAGAAATGCAGAGTGCTGGTGCAGAACACTTTTGGATGCCTTACGCAATTCAAAATTGAGATCATGATAGCTCATTTTAAATATCAGGAAGTATAATTGTCATTTGACTTATTAAGAAAGTCATTTGGACACTCCAGCGGTGAAAAAAACTGATTTTTCCAAGGCCACTCTAGAAGTGCAGAATTTCTCCCATGACACTTGTATTTTTGACATTGATCTCAAACCATGATACCTGTGTAGAAACTAAAGGAGGTTTTTATATTTGGAACTATTATGGAAAAAAACCTATCTCACTTTTGCAAAATATATCTCTTTTTGGTCAGAAACACAATTTGAAGCAAAAGTAGCCCTAGGTGTGACACATGGCTTGTCTCTTGGAATGAATTCTTGGAAAATGATGGAGGCATGATTTTTATGAGCTTGTATAGACTTATTATTGATTACATGATCTATAAAATTAATCCTTTCCTCTTATGCATCCTTTTATATCAAACCCTAGCTTAGTTTGAAGAGGAAATTAGGGTTTGGTGTATGGGATTTTAGGACCACCTTGCAGAGGGAGGGGAATGAAGGGGTTAAGGGTTTTCTAAATTCTTCGGGAAATTTTTGGGGATAGGGATAGATGTTAGGGAGTAGGGGAAAGTTGAATTTCAATAATTGAGTGAGGTAAAGGAGTCCAAAAGGTAAAAACACAAGCCTAGTCTCAAGTGTCAAATTGTGGCAATAGACTAGGTTTTGTAGGAAAATGATGATTTTGAGGGACAGGAGTGATGAGAAGTGTTTATGAAGGTATATTAAGGATAGGAGGAGGTTTAAGAGCATCAGGATATAAGCCTTTTGGATGATTTAATCATGGAGGTCATGAAACCAAGAGAAATGCCCTTAAAAACCCTAGATAGACAATGCAGGAGTTTAGGCAAAACAAAAATAGAGGGCTGAGGCCAAAGGTGGAGAAACATAGTGATAATGAGTGGCATGAGCCCATGATGGGTCTTCTGGGATGGGTGATCTGAGCTTGGCATGACGAAATGATGAAATAGTGAAAATTTATCCTAAGGATAATGAAGGCCGTGAGATTTCTAGAACTCACAAAGTTCATGAACTTTGTTTCTAGAAATATAGAACCGATACTTAGTAATATTTAGATATTGAAAACTATTAATGACTAATATTCCTGACCCGAGTTTGGATGTTCAAGGCTTGCCAACAAACCCCTGTACTACTGGCCCTTTCGGCAGTGACCTACTTGCGCAGGCCAAAGTCTCACCCGAAGTAGTATGGGTGGGTGCTTGAACCAGGTTTCCGTACCCTAGGAGAGGGTAGGTAAGTCAAGTAGAGCTACGTTCACCCTGATCGTGACCTGATATGGTATCACCGAGCCTATATTCCCTCCGCATCCACGTGCGCAACAACAATATTACTCACAGAAATCAATAGATCGAGAATTCATATAACAATACACAGTTATTTTAGATATTCTTGTATGAAGCAAGTAGAACAAACCCAGATTGTTGCATAAATAAGTATACAAGTATGTTCGCAACTTAAACCAATAAAACAACAACATATACTAAGTAATCAAGACGTCACAAATTCATATCACAACAATTCCAACAGATTCAGATAGGCAAAAATACTTCTACATTCATTAATCTTTCAGATCTACATACAAAACCCAAAAAACCCAACCTGCGCACACAGCAGTAGGGTCCACACATAGTATGATAGAGGCCCTCCGTGCACACAGCAGCAGGAGTCCTTACCCAAAAACCCTGACCAGATCTATCAATTTGCACTTAGCAACAATCTCTTATCATTCTTAGCCTGTCCTACAACTCAAAAAAGGTTCAACTACTTATACTATTCTAGCCCATGCATCCAATGGTCCACAAACAATGGTTTGCGGAATATTGGTCTACCCTTGACCCAATAATGCTTTAGGGGCTTTGACCCACCCCAAACCCCCTGCGCTATACTAAATATAATAAAAAATATAAAAAATGGACCAGTTTCGCAGCTTTGTAGGAGATCTTGTTCCAACAAAAAGGATGACATGGAGCCAAACATTGGCCTTAGAAGAGAAAAAAATGACTGTAGAAGATAGAGAAATAGCTAAAGGAAATATAAAAGACATATTACATGCCATTCAGATAGAAGAAACTCCTTTAGTCTAGGCTAAGGACATAGAGGAAGGCGAACAGAAACTAAAAAAGGCCAAATATGCTAAGAAATTAGAATTTGAAGGAGAAGATGCAGGTTTTATGTTCCAAGCAAGAAAGCCTATGACAAGGCATGCTAAGAAGCTATTAGAGAGTAGTAAAGAGGTTCATCCACCTACTGACATAGTCCAACCACCACAAGAGATCATTGACCTTTCATCACCTACAGATAAAGATACAATTAGCAAATCAAAGAAAGGAAAAGAGAAGGTGATGGAAAAAACAGAATCTCAACTTCTTGAAGAAAAATTGAAGTTGGCCAATCATGAAATTATTTTTATGAAAAAATAATCAAGGAAGCACAATGTAGAGAAGATTCATTTTGAAAATATGAAGGCAATTTGGGAGGAGCAGGTTGATAGTGTTTCCAAGACTTTGGATAATACACAGCGGCTTATCAAATGGACCATTCCATTGAGGAAAGAGGCCAGACATGTCAGGAGGATAAAAATACATTTGAAAGCCACCAACAAGAAGTTGAAATATCAGGTTAAGGACCTCTAGGAGAAGCTTGAACTAATTCATGAGGAGTTGGATAAAAAAGGCCTAAAAATGACAGTGCTTGAAGAGCCAATAGCTCAACCCATCATAAATGAGGAAGAAATGCCTCAAGAATCATAGTGTGAGCTGGCTTATGATATTGAAGGCCAATGGCATGTTAGAATCAAGGTTTTGGCACTTAGAAGGTATATTTTTCAGACTACACAAAATTCTGGAATTTTGACTATTTTCAACAGTTTCGTAGCGTACATGGGCTTGAAGAACAACAAAACGCTACGAAACTACGGTAGCTTTATTTTTGCTTTTCAAACTAGTTTTCAGAGATTTCAAGAGGTGAAATTTGTCTGGGATATGTGTCAAGGAAAAATGAACGCCATGAAGAAAGAAAGAATAAAAAAGGATGATGGCAAAAGGCATTTTTGCAGCGCTATGAAATTACGCTACGAAACTATCTTACTTTCGTAGCGTACTGTATTGGAGTTTTTTAAGCAGGTTTTTGGGCACATTTGGACAGTTGGATACTATCCAAGTGTTAAAGGACCATGACAGAAGTTATCCAACACTAAAATACCATGAAATGAAGAAAAACTACCAGCCAAAGCATTCATTGAAGATGAAGACCAGTTTGCCTAAAAACATGGTTTTCTTTCCAGTTTTAGAGGAGGTCAATTAATGAGTCCCATCACCCCTATTCGAACATGTGAAAGTATATTTGTCAAAAGATATAATCTTTGTTAGAGATAAGGTTGTTAAATGTAATAATGAACAGTTTGAGTCCTATTAGGATAAGGACTGTCAATTAGGATCGTTGTCAATTTCTCATTAAATATATGTTTTATGGTTATGCAAGGTGTCATTAGGAAAAAATTCGATGAATATAGCCAGGAGGCAGATCATCTGATGATGTAAAAATTCTATTAAAGGGCAAAGAGTCGAATTTGTCAGGGGTTGGAGATTTTTTGGCAAAACTGCATCTTTATGTAAATTGATTGTTTTCAGTAATATAGAGACTTGTTTCTTGACCAACCTGAGATTTTGATTGAGTTTTTAGTGCCTATATTATCTATTTTTTTATGGGTACCGTTTGTAATGGTTTTCATATTTAATACTCAGAATGCATTCATGTAATTCTCTAAATTCCTTTATATATGAATTGACTGTGTGATTTCATGTTTCATGTGTGTGTGTGTACTTCTACTAAAAACTCTTATCTGCCTCAGCTTCCATGTCAAGTGAACTTACTACTGAATCACTGAAAGTGTTGACTCCATAAGCCCAATGTTTGCATACTGATACTATTTTCAACCTATGCCCATCACAAGCAAGTTTTTTTTCAAGTAGAGTTAGCCATCTAAATATATTTCTATTCAATATCATTAACCCTTTGAGAGAGCCCTCTTAGACTAAAGAGGCTAAGTTTCAATCAAAAGATTGGTCTGAAACAGTTACATGAGATTTTCTAGTTATCAACCTATCGAGTGCAATGTTTTGATAACATGGTGAACACGTGGTGGGAGATGAGTGGCATGGGGGTGAACATGTTTTGCGGGAAGGTGGAGGTGTTATTTCGGGGGGTAGGGGCGGTTAGTTGTATCGGGAGGGGACCCCCCAAAATCCCCCAGGTGCTGCCACATTGTCTAGAGGGTTTTCGACCGAAACCACTTTTGCCCCCCACCCCCTACCCCCCCCCCTTCATGTTAACCTTCGAGAGTGAAATGGTGGGGGAAAATTGGTTCTTTCCATCATAGACCTAAAGACGAGCCGCACCGTAGATATATATGCACTACTTAATAAAAATGACAAATATAATTTGTCACATTATCCAAAAAAATAAACAAAGTTTTTACATAGGATAAAATGAACCTGTTTTTAAATGAAATAAATTTGTGACATTTTAACTAGCTTGCTACAAAGGGGATTTATTATTTTTATTTTATACTTTTCTTTTTCTTTTCTTTCACACACACACACACACACACACACACATATATATATATGTCTTTTTTTTATATCCCCCCCCATTTTTAATTTTTCATATATATATATATATATATATATATATATATATATATATATATATTTTGTTTTTTCTTTTTTCTTTTGGATTTTTGAAAATAATTTTGCAGAATGAAATAATTATTTACAATCTCTCACAACAAAAAAATCAACAGATAATCATCAATTGATCCTATAAATTTTAGGACCCTAACAATGGCTCCAAAGGGGATGGAAACCTCCCTGTGAGGTGTGAAGAACATTGTAGATCAGTAAACTTTATCCATTGGGTATTTTTTCTTTCATTCTATAACTACATTGATTAGTAGCAACTCACAAGAAGCTTAGGGCCTTCTCTGCAGGCTTCAATTCTTGATGAAATTCCATTCACACTTGCACTTTTTAAGATAAAAAAATGATATATACAATGAGGTGTTTTGTGACCAGCTAAGTTCAAGTGAAGTAATTTTTGAGAAACCTGTCATTAATAGGTACTCCTAACATTGATTCTCTAGTTAGATCTTCTAACAAAAATTCATGAGTTCCTCTGATAGTTGCAACCTTAGGGACCTTTCCATAGATTATAAAAATTTCCATGTTTTCCGTAGTCTTCATTTCTAGCATCCCACTTCAAAACAAGATCATTTAGTTGGAAAGAATCTGCTTTGATTCTCCTATCATGGATCTTTTTTATTTTATCTTGAATGACTTGTGTTTTTTTGTAGACTTCTTCTCTTGTTTGTTGCAATTATATGATCTAGTTTATCCTTCTCTGTGCATTATTTGGTTCTACATCTATTTCCTACAATAATTTTAGCACTGGAATTCCTAGAGAAACGTGAAAAATTACATCTGCTCCATAAACCAACTAGAAAGATGACATTCTAATTGACTTTTTTGTACTGATTTTTTTAGCCCATAGAGCATTAACCAACTTCTTGTGCCAGGATTTTTTTTCCTACAATAGTTTCTTTATTATGTTGACCAAATATTTATTAGAATATTCAACAAACCCATTTCCCTGAGGATAATAGCAATATAATTTCCTAACACTATGCGGTATTTTTTGCATAAATCAGTCATCCTTTTAGATTTGAAAGCAACATAATTATTAGTGATTATTTTATGTAGGCAACCAAATCTAGATAGAATATTACCTTCCAAAAATTGAATGATTACAGAATATTTTGTTTGTCTGGTTGGAATAGCTTCAATCCATTTGGTGAAGTAGTCATTGGAAAACAGAAACCATTTATGTTGAGCTAAAAAACTAGGATGAATTTCCCCTATGAAATCTAATCCCCATCATTGGAAAGGATTCTCCACTCAAATGGGTTTCAAAGTTAAAGGCAAGATCTTCCTTTTTCCATCAAAAATCTGACATTGATGACAAGGTTATACCTTCTTATGAATATCAGTAAACAAAGTAGGCCAATAAAATCTAGCCCTTAGAAATTTATTCGTTGTAGATTTCTAGTCAAATGTCCTACACAGACTCCTCTATGAAATTATTCCATTGCCTTATAAGCTTAATATTTCAACAAAAAATTCAGAAAAATCCCATAAACATCTTTCCAATACAAGGCTTGATCTAGGATGTAGAATTTTACAAATTTTAGCTTAATAAATCTTGCTTTGGTTTTTTTCAAACCAGGAGGGGCTTGTAAATTCAGCAAAACATAAACAATGTATGAATATCAAGGTGAAGTAACAAAATTTTATGACAATTGTGGAGTTTCCAGCTCTTCATCTTCATCCAGAGCAGCCATAATATTTA
This sequence comes from Pinus albicaulis, assembly GCA_034641835.2. Taxonomy (NCBI): domain Eukaryota; kingdom Viridiplantae; phylum Streptophyta; class Pinopsida; order Pinales; family Pinaceae; genus Pinus; species Pinus albicaulis. The sequence continues at coordinate 75,978,114 of CM076577.1, read as the reverse complement.
TTTCTAGTGCATGGACATTTGACTCATCCATTAACTTAGCCAATCATTGACCTTTGATAAGCATTTTTTTTAGGTCCCTATATTACTAGTGTAGTCCCTTATTGTTGTCAGTGTAGCCCCCTTATTGTTATTGTTGTACCCATGTAGTCCCCGTATTGTTATTATTGTGCCCCATAAAAGCCCACTATTGTTATTGTTGTGCCCTTACATTATTATTGTTAGGTTGACTAGGATTATATTGTGATCCCATGGACTGCTATATATAGAAAGGAGGTTTTCTCATTTTTATCAACCAAGAATTGTTCATTTATGTAAAGTAAAGGAGCTTTCCCCCTCAAAGAGGCTTATTTCTAAGTTGTTGATCTATATTTTCTTCTATTTTGTGAGCTGGTTTCATAACATTTGGTATCAGAGCTTTTGATTCTAGGGTTTCTGTTTAGTCGATTTAATTATCTTAAATTGCTATCATAAATTATCAACCGGAGTTGGTAATCTTGTGAAGCGCAAGTGCACTATATATACTAGATGTCTTTCTTATTTAGTTTATTTTGGTGATTTATGTGTGAAGTTTGTTTTTGAAAATGTTTTTATTTTGGATGTCCTTGAATAAATTTAAGAAATTTAATTATGAAAAGTAAACTAAATCCAAATTTAACTAAGTCCTAAAGATTGAGATGAAAAATCTTGTTAGTAGCTAAGGATTAATTTTGAGAAGAAATACAATTCTAAAACCGAAAGTAATTCTAATTTCTATATCTTTTGAGAATTTAATGTGAATGAAACTTAAACCAAAGAATCACTAAAACTATTTGTTTTTTATGCTTAGAAAAGAAACCACCATTACGAAGCAAAACTATTTGAATTCACACGACGGAATTGATTCAAAACTAGAAAGGAAATCTTATCTTCTATTACTTCTTCAAATATGTCTTACAAGAACTAATCTATGATAACCTACTATTGCATGAAAATAAATTAATCTAATACTTGATAAACTAATCAATGAAAAACTAATCTATGCTAAACTAGTTTGTGCCAAACCATTATGATAAATTATCTTTGGGTTTTTAACCATCTAGAAATTAAATCTATTCAAATGATAGAAACAGAGAATCTACTCTAACATGATGACATTCTGGAAATCATGGTAACAAGTAATGAAATTACAATGATAAAATGAAAATCTACATTGTCTAAATCTCGAAATGATTGCAATAAAAATAAAAATAAAAGCAAAGCATATATCTACACTACAAAACAAAGTAAAAGCATAAAAATCAAGCTATGAAATAACATCTAAATGCAAGAATGAAAATGAAATAGAACCTCTTCTATTGCAGGGGCCCTCCACAATAGATGGCTTTGAATCTACTCTTTTCTAACTTCGCATTGAAACTCTAGAATGCTTCTTCATTCGATTAGGAAATATTAAACAGATTTTCAATGATATCACAGTCTCGCAATAATTCGTATTGTTTATACAATTACTCAGCCCGATATTTATAAAAGTATGTCATTAAATGTTTTGAGGCTTTTATGCCTTATAAGATTAAGAAAATTCTATCTAAAATTCTAAACAGAAAAGAGAATTTCGTTGCTTCACAATTTTCTACGTGGAAGAGAAAATCGTGAAGCTTCAGACTTCCTCACTCGCTTGTTCCAAATCTTGGTTGACCGTCTCTTTGACCGCATTTATGTAAATTTCTTGCTTGATTCTGGATAGATGATTAGGATAGGATCCATGACCGAATCACTTTTCAACTGCCCATATGTTTTTCTACTCCATTAATACCTCAGAACCTGTCAAACCATGGCAGTGGCTACCGAAACAGAGTTTGGCTATAGAATTGCATTAATTTCGTAAGTAAATACAAATTTCATTCTAATAATAAGGAAAAATTAAAAATATGAAAAATATATCATTAGGATACCTTACCAAGTCAAAATGTGCAATTCAACACTTGTTTGAGCTTATGGTGTTGTCAAAAACAAGGAAAGATGGTTAAAAGGAGTGTGAAAATTGAGGCAGTCTTGAGGCTCCACATTCCCCCACGAGGAGACCATTGCATGTCCTCATGAAAAAACAAAAAATTGTGGGTCTTTATCATGCTATTGCATTTTCCTTGAGACCTCTGTTAAAACATCTAATTCAGGGAAAATTTTAGAGGCTAATATTCATAGGTGGGCTAATATTCCATGTTTTTTATAAGAAAACGATTCGCCAATTTCCATTTTTTTTTAAATGAATTCACCCAATTTTTATAGTATAAATTTATTTTACCTTAAAAATCACCAATATTATATATTTTCTAATATACAATAATTAGAAATATAAATATTTTTACAAAATTATAATCAAACATTTTAAAATTTGGATATTAGGGACTACCGATATTCACCAAGGTTGCTAAACTTTAAGATAAACTTCCATCCTTATAATTTTCCCTGATCTAATTTAAAATTATTTTCCTTCCTTATGGTTACATCCACCCTTGAATTTCTCATTAGGAGTTTATATTTCAGGTTTAGGACCTACCTATTTAGTTGTTTATTCTTCTTCTTTAACTTTTCGTTATTCTTGAACCATAAACCCAGATGTAAAATAGTATTGTCATTTATGGTTTTCTCAATCTGGTTCTGCAACTTCAAGGCTTCATGTTCCTATTTAATATGCCTATTTAGTGTCTCAATTTAAAATATCTCTTCTATCTGAGTATTCACAAGTAGAGGTTCTTGTGGACTATGAAGCTGGTCTTCAAAAATTGATGTCTTTCCTGCATCTCTTTTCTCCAACAACTCAATATAATCATAAAATTTTTCTTGCACTGGGTCAATCTCTAGAGTTCTTTGACCTGGACTCTGAGTGGGTGAAATAGCAATGGGTGATGGAACCTTAAGATCCTCTTCTAAATCAACAAATTATGTTTCTTTTGAAGGTGGTTCTTTTTTTGTCGTACTGACTCTAGAGCTTCTTCTTACTGGTTGAGGAGGATTTTGAATTTTGGCCCTATTTTTCCTTATCTTAGGCTCTTCTGAGTTTGTGGATTTATCCTTCCCTTTTATGTTATCCTCCTTATTTTTATCAGTTTTTTTCTTAAATTTCCCAAAAGTTCTGCAATGGGGATTTCATCCTCTGACTATTCCTGAGATGGTTGTTCATTTTCAACAAGATTTTCAAATTTTATTTTCCTCCCACTTTTTTCCTTGCTACGACTAGGTTGTTCTTAGTCTCTTTCTTGGAAATGGTTCTGAATTAGGAAATTTTCCCAAGTGTACCCTAGGCCTTTAAGGTGAAATTCAATGGAAATTTTTATTAACCCATGATGATACATTGTGTTGTCTATAAACTGAATTTTCTTATGAACAGTCCCTGCCATTTTCTTCAAGCTATGCAATAAAAAGTATGGAAGATTTATTTCACTATCTTCTACAGAAATAATTGGGAAGAATTTTTTTATTATTATTGTTTTTTTTTTTTTTCCCAATAAGAAAGAATTGGGATTTTAGAACAGGAATAAAGAAAATGTAAAGTGCCAAAAACAAATCTTTGGTTTTCACCCTATATTTTTTGTATAAGTATGCCAATCAATGGTTCTTCCCAATACAACTTCGGGAGTTGTTTCTGAAGCATTAGTTGAGATATGAAAAGGAAATTTCCAGTTTGGTCCTCTTAGGATGGGGGATTCATAATTATTTTCTTTCAAAGTTTAAAATCCCTTTTTGCACTTAAGATTCCAACTCAATTCACAATCCTTTGTAAGAAATTTTAAGAGTGGAGATGCAATCTTTGTGAAGTTTTCTATGAATCTTTTGTAGTATCCTATAAAACCAAGAAAAATCCTAACATCTTTTTGACAAGTTTGGATTGCTAATTTGGAAATAAATACAACTTTAGATGAGTCCACCTTAATTCTGTTTCCTAAAATATGGTGTCCTAAAACAATTCCTTTAGTAAAAATCATAAAACATTTTTCATGACTTAATGAGATATTTTCTTCCTTACATCTTATGAGAAATTTTTCCAAATTTTCAAGGGCTTCTTCAAAATAATTTCCATAGACTATAAAATCATCTGTATATACTTCCACACAATCATAAATTAAATCAAAGAAAATACCCAATACTTCTCTTTGGAATGTTGCGAGTGCATTGCATAATCCAAAAGGAAGTACTCAGTAAGCACAAGTTCCCCATGGACAAGTAAAAGTGGTTTTGTCCTAATCTTATGGTGCTACCTGAATTTGATTATACCCACTAGAACCATCCAAAAACAAAAAATATTTTTTCCCTGCTAATGTATCCAAAACTTGATCTATGAAAGGTAATGGAAAATGATATTTTAAGTGACCTTATTCAATTCCCTATAATCAATACATACTCTCCACTTTACATTATTTTTAGGAACAATTACTAAAGGTGAAACCCATTGACTGTCTGATGTTGGATAAATAAAGTTTACATTCAACAGTTTTTGTAGTTCCTCCTTTATAATTTCCCTTAAGTTTGGATTCATTCTTCTCAGAGGTTGTTGGATTGGTATGGAATTCTCCTCAATATATATGTGATGTATGCAAGTTTTAGGGTTGATTTCTCATTTTGAAATTCTTTCAGACTTTTGTTTACATTTAAAGTTTTAGCTGGAAATATTTCTATTGAAGAATTTCCAAATTCTTCCATAGAATATAAAGACATTTGTCTGGATGATAAATATTCAATATTTCATTGTTCCTAGAAAATTTGAGTACTCTCACATTATGAAGATAATTCATTATTTTATATTTAATTTAGAATATGGTTTTCTTCGCTGATTTGTGAGAGAGTAAAAATAGGTTGTATGTCATTGTCATCATCCATCCATTCCTAATTTTCTACCTCTATCACTATTTTTTCTGGAGGGTATAATGTGAAGGCATCAAATGTAGCTAACCAAGGTCTTCCTAAGATTAATGGATTTCCTCCTAAGTTATTCTAATATCATAAAGTCAAATTGAAATTCCCAAGAATCTAAGGATACATAAATGTCTTCTAATACACTATCAGGTTTAATTACAGATCTATCTTCTAGTTGTAACAATGTTGGTGTATATTGAAGATTTGGAAGTTTTAGTTGTTCCATATTTTGTTTACTCATGATGTTTATGGCTGCTCCTAAGTCGATCAATGTGTTTTGGATTTCGATACCATTGATGTGTGTCTTCGCAATGGGACTTCCTAGATCCAAATATTTTTATATTGTTGTTTTTCCCATCATGATATCTACAGTTTTCCCTACTAACTAGATTATTTTTACTTCTTTTCTCTTTCTCCCATATTTATTTATACTCAAATCTCTTATTGTCTTTGCAAGGATTGGAATTTCTATGATAATTTGTTGCAAAGGATTTTTATACAAACTTTTTTCAGCTCATCTAACATCATAATCAGGCAACATCATCTATTTTTATACCCCTTTATCAATTTGTAATCTTTCAGGGAAAAGAGATTTTGATATAGATATTAAAGGTTTTTTTATGACAAGGGTTGAGTTTATTGGAGTAGCATATGTTTGGTTTCGAATATTTTAATTCTGATGAAGAGATGTCTCTTCTTCAGAATGATTATTTTTCTTTTGAATATTTTAATTTTGATGAAGAGATGTCTCTTCATCAAAATGATCATCTTTTTATCTTTCCTTAATAACAACAGATGGTAATTTATTTCTTAATATTCTACCAAATCTAAGTTGAGCATTATTAATATCTAGTGGAGTTATCATATAAGTCTGAAAATTTTGTCCCTCCATGTTGTAAATGGGTTGTGCATTTTTATTGTTTGGGTTTGGAAGTGGTTGAGCAGGCAGTTGGTTTGGCCTTTGTGGAAACAGTAATGAAATTTTTGGATTTTGATTTTGAAATTCGGGTTGAGGTTTTTGACTGGTTTGAGGAAAATATTGTGGTGGAAATTTTGGATAAGGTTGCGGATACTTGTGATATTGAGAGTATGTAGTGGAAATTTTGGATAAGGTTGTGGATACTTGTGATATTGAGAGTATATACCATAAGGAATTTTCCACCCTTGTGTCCAAGGTTGGGATTGAGACCGGGGTTGTTGCCATGCCATTGGTGCATTCCAGTTATTTTGTGGGGGATAGGTATATATCTGAGTGTTGAAACCTTGAGTTTGTGATCCTTGCCATGTTCTTCTAACAACAAAGCAAAGAGGATCTAACTGGTTTGGAACTATTTTCTCTTGGTAGACATCTTTAAGACCTGGAATGGAAGGACACTTCTTTGTTTCATGATTTTCTGTACATATGGCATAGGTTTCTATGAATTTTAAATCAAGAGGGAATTCTCTTAAGGTATGTTTCTTTCTGCACTTAGGACAAAAGATAGATAAGGCATCACTTTCAGCTCTTTGCTTGTTTTGTAATTTCAAGGTGTATATTTGTTCACTAAGACTCCCTAAAATATATGTTTTAAATTCATCAAGAAAATTTCCTATTTCATCCCTACTTACTTACTGTTGATTCTAGAGAGAACAGGATCTCTTGAACTCTTCCCAATTCTTGACTTACCTCTTGAAATATGTATGCATAATTCAAAAATTCCAGGTAATGATAGCTAAGAAATATCTCCTTTTCTCATCATGTTAAGGATATCTATCCATTCATATCTAATGGCTTTAAACATGAGATCCTTTAAATTATCTTCATCCAAATTTTCCATCTTAGAACTTTTGAGATTGTAATTGAATCTTTCAATTAAATCCTCCAAGTTTTCATCTTCTCCTTGCATCATCTTAAAAACTTCATCTTTTCGGTTATGAGGTGTGAAATAATACTTGTATTTTTTTAAGAATGCATTCCTAATTTCTTCCCATGTCCTAATAGAATGTTTTATTAAGCCCATAAACCATTTCAATGTTGCATTCTTAAGAGTTGCTGGAAACCATTTTAATTTTTGAGAATCGAGTAAGTAGTCATATGATCTACATAAAACTTCGAATTCAAAAATAAATGTTTCAGGATGTTCACTTCTTAATCCACGGAAGTTAGGAAGGATAGAGGGTGAGATATTTTTCATTGTGGAAGTAGTATCTTCATCAAGTATAGTAAATCCAACAGGATATGGATCTATTATGTCTTCTGCCCTACCTCCTCTACCTTCACCTCTTCCTCTTCCTCCATCTCTTCCTCTACCTATACATCCACCTCCAATCTTAGTTCCACCTCCTCCTATTCTTAAATGTTCATCATTCACGTTGTGTACTTCTCCTTCCCCTTCTCCAGCCATTGTAGATTCTTCATAACTGATATAGGATTCTAAGTTTGGAATTGTTTGTTCCTTTTCTTATTCTTCTGGTTCTTCTATCAATGGAATATTAAAGAATATTTCTTCTTCTTCCTCATTAATATGGATTTCTATTTATTGGGCTAAAAAAATTTCTCCTATAGAATTTATAAAGATTACCCCTTATGTCGGGGATATGGGATCTTGTTCTTCCACAGCTGCTTCAATTGATGAAGTTGGTGAATCTCTAGGTTGAATTTATGATATTAATACCCCAATAAGTCTATGCCTTCCTACTAAGAATGGTATGTGGGTTTTGGTGGGTGGTGTGGCACTATAAGGTTCTGTTGGGCTGAGTGGTGTTCTTGGAATCAAACTTCTACCTCTAGCTACAAATATACCTCTAGAATCTCTTTCTTTACACATGTCATTTTTTTTTAATGGATTAAGAGATAAGGCTCCTATTTACACTTCCCTGGGTATGGCCCCAAATTTTTTAGTCAATTTAATTGTCTTTAATTTCTATCATAAATTATCAACTGAAGTCGGTAATCTTGTTAAGTGCAAGTGGACTATATATGCTAGTTGAAGCCTTTCTTACTTAGTTTATTTTGGTTATTGTATGTGTGAAGGTTGTTTTTAAAATGTTTTTATTTTGTATGTCCTTGAATGAATTTAAGAAAATTAATTATGAAAAGTAAACTAAATCCAAATTTAACTAAGTCCTAAAGATTGAGATTACAAATCTTGTCAGTATCTAAGGATCAATTTTGAGAAGGACTAAAATTATAAAACCAAAAAGTAATTCTAATCACTATATATTTTGAAAATTTAATGTGAATGAAACATAAAACAAAGAATCACTAAAAATATTTATTTTTTATGCTTAGAAACGAAATCATTATTACGAAGCAAAACTATTTGAATTCACAAGACGGAATTGATTCAAACTGGAAAGGAAATCTTCTATTACTTATTCAAATATGTCTTACAAGAACTAATCTATGATCAAATGCTATTGCATGAAAAGAAATTAATATAATCCTTGATAAAATAATCAATGAAAAACTAATCTATGCTAAACTAATTTGTGCCAAAATATTATGATAAATTATCTCTGCACTTTTAACCATCAAGGAAATAAATCTATTCAAGTGCTAAAAACAGAGCATCTACTCTAACATAATGACATTCTCGAAATCATGATAACAAGTAATGAAATGATAGTGATAAACTGAACATCTACATTATAGAAATATAGAAATGATTGCAATAAAAATAAAAATAAAAGAAAATCATATATCTATGCTACAAAACACAATAAAAGCATAAAAATCAAGCTATGAAATAACATCTAAATGCAAGAACACAAACGAAATAGAACCTCTTCTGTTGCAGGGGCCCTCCATAATAGATGGCTTTGAATATACTCTTTATTAACTTCGCATTGAAACTTCATAATGCTTCTTCATTTAATTAGGAAATAAAAACAAAGTTTTAATGATATAATAGTCTCACAATAATTCCTATTGTTTATAAAATTACTCGGCCCGATATTTATAATATCCTATCATTAAATGTTTTGAGGCTTTTACGCCTTATAGGACTAAGAAAATTATATTTAAAATTATAAACATAAAGGAAAATTTTGTTGCTTAACAATTTGCTACATGGCAAAGTAAATCGTGAAGCTTCAGACTTCCTCACTCGCTTGTTCCAGCCCCTGGTTGACCATCCCTTTGACCACATTTCTGGTGATTTCTTGCTTGATTCTAGACAGACGGATAGGATAGAATTCATTACCGGATCATTTTTCAACTTCCCATATGTTTCGTTGCTCCATTAATACCTCAGAACCTCTCGAACTATGGCGGTGGCTACAGAAATAGAGTTTGGTTGAAGAATTGCATTAGTTCCATAGCGAAATACAAATTTCATTCTAATAATAAGGAATAATTGAAAATATGAAAATTATATCATTAGGATACCTTACCAAGTCAAAATGTGCAATTCAATACTTTTTTTACCTTATGGTGTTGTCAAAAAGAAGGAAATATGGTGAAAAGGAGTGTCAAAATTCAAGCAGTCTTGAGGCTCCATAGTTTTGTTATTTCAAACAGGATATCGTGGAATTTTCACTATAACTTATTTTATATGAAGGTTCAAAAGTGAAAAAAAACCCATTTGCATATACATCCTGAGGAACTTCATGTAAAAATTTCAGATCTCGGTTCACAATATTTTCGGAGATATGATCTGTGGACGTTAGGGCTTTTGCAGGATCCTGAATTTCATATCATAGAGGTGACCTTGGGAAAATCATCATAATTCTCTCTCTCGGAATCAGATTGGAATTCTTCAAAAAGTGGCCAAATGTACATGGATTGTAGTCTCCTGTGTATTGATTTCAAAGTCGAAGGAAGAAATAGTGAGACGTGGCATGCTGTACAAGGTTGTACATGTGGAATTGGAAAGAAGATCTAGAGGGCTACTAACGGACCGAAGATAAAAAATTTGGGATATGAAGTTACAGAGATACATCAGTTTCACTATAGAGCTCCTCAAAAGCAATAAGAAGGTGTGTATTTTTTTTTAAAATTGCATAAGTCTTGCTTGAAAAATCAGTTTGAAATGATTCCAAGGTAATATTGAAGCATAGATATCAGTATTGGGTTCTAAAATTCCCCCTAAAAGGAATTAAACACCCACTAAGCCCTCATAAGGCTCTGCTATGACTCATGAAGAGGAATAAGTGCAACATTATATATCAAAATTACAAGACCAAGTGCAACAAATTTCTCTCTAACAAAGAGTAACAAAAATGAAATGGAAGCTAAGATGGATTTGAAGAAAGACATGGAAAATAATATGGATGGTTTAAGTAAAGGCATGGAAGCTAATATGGATGGTTTGAAGAATGGCATGGAAGATAACATGGATGGCATGGAAGCTAAGATCGATGAGAAAATAAAAGGAAACACAGAAGACATGAAGAATGATATAAAAGCATACATTGAAGGTTTGAAGGAAGGTTTGACAAAGTTGATACAAGAAATGATTCCTAAAGGTGAAAAGGTAGTAGAGGAAACTCATGATGAGAAAAAAATAAATGTTAATCGTGATTTCATAAAATCTAATGTTGGATTGAAGACCCACCATATTCCAAAGATCGATATGAGGAATTTTGATGGCAAGGATCATGTAACATGGATACTATAGATGGAGCAATATTTTGATCCCCATAATGTGTAAAACATGCAAAAGGTACGCATTGCAACTTTATATTTAGAAAAAAATACATTTGTATGGTATCGATGGCTTTTCTCTCGTAAAAAAAAATTCACTTGGTCAATTTTTATGGAGGAAATGATAGCACATTATGAGGATACAAAGAGCAACACCTTCTTTAGCCAATTGATAAATCTCAAACAAAAGGGTTCAATGGTGGAGCGCATTGAGGGCTTCCAAAAATTTAATATAAGCATAATTTATATTCCAGAGGAACACAGGATTGATGTCCTCATAGGGACTTTACAGGATAAAATCCAACATGAGGTTCTCCTTTGGGAACCTAATTCATTGGAGAAGGCAATTAGGTCGGCAAGAAGAATTGAAATTAAAATTATGGTGACAAGGAATTCTACCACTCACATTTATAAATATGGAAGTGTTGCTACTCCTAGACTTCCACAACCTATAAGGTTCACACCACAACAATTCGAAGAAAAAAGAAAAAAATGGCTTTGCTACAGTTGTGATAGCAAATACACTAAAGTTCATAAGTGTGTTGAGAAGAAATTATTTTACATAGATTGTGAAGAGGAGGAATAAAATGAACAATAAACATCAAAAGAAGAGGATATACACCAAGAACCAACCCTATAGCAATAATAAATGAGTCTGGCCATATCCTGTAATGCTTTGGAAGGAATTATCACTCCTCAAACTCTCGAGATAGAAGGACATATCAAGAAGAAAAAATTAATAGTGTTGATTGATTCTGGTAGTACCCATAATTTTATTCAGTGTAAGGTAGCCAAGGAATTGTATTTCTTGCTATACCCAACACCAGAGTGTCAAATGATGGTTACAAATGGAGGAACTATAAATTTCTCTGGAAAGTTCCATAATATGAAGCTCACCATGGGGGAATATGTATTGAATAGTCCAATGCTTTCCATTCCAACGAGAGGTGTTGATGTTGTACTAGGAGTACAATGGTTACAATATTTGGGGATGGTAGCTTTTAATTTTCAAGAAATTTTCTTGAAAATTTTTTTGGAAGGAAAGGAAGTTGAATTACAGGGTATCACAGGGAAGCCGAGAAATATAATAAGCTCTAATGTCATGAAAAAGCTTCTGAAGAAAGAACAATGAAGCGTAATTTCATAATTATCCTCACTGGAAGTTCCAACATCAAAATCATCTATTTCTCCAGATCTCCAAAAAGTCTTGGACAATCATTCCAAGGTGTTTGAAACTCCCAAAGTACTCCCACCTATTCATGATCATGATCATGTTATTCATTTGATTCCTTGAAGTGTTCCTCCAAACATCAGGCCTGACAGATATCCTTATGTCCAAAAGAGTGAAATTGAATGTATGATTGCAGAAATGTTAGAGGCTAGTGTAATTCAACTTAGTCAAATTTATTTCTTAGCAACAGTAGTATTGGTGCACAAGAAAGATGGATCATGGCGCATGTGTCCGGATTATAGGGATCTCAACAAGCTCACTATTAAAGATAAATTTCTCATTCATGTGATTGATGAATTATTGGATGAATTACATGGATCAATTTATTTTACCAAGTTGGATCTTCATTCGGGATATCATCAAATTATAATGAAGACTGAAAAAATTCTGAAAACAGAATTTCGAACTCATGAGGTTCATTATGAATTTTTGGTCATGCCTTTTGGCCTTATCAGTTTACCTTCTACATATCAAAGGTTGATGAATTCTATTTTCAAACCATTCCTTAGAAAATTTATGTTAGTATTTTTTTATGATATACTAATCTACAACAAGTCTTGGAAGGATCATGCTCAACATGTTGACAAGGTGCTCAAACTATTGGAGGAGAAACAATTATACCTCAAAATTTTTCTTTGGAGTACAAGAGGTGGAATATCTAGGTCATATTGTATCTTGGGAGGGTGTTAAGGTAGACCCTAACAAAATTAAATCCATTAAGGAATGGAAAGTCACCAAAACCATAAAGAAATTGCAAGGATTTCTTGGGTTAAGAGGGTATTATCGCAATTTTGTTAAGATTTATGGGAGAATAGAAGCACCTCTAACAACATTATTGAAGAAAGATGCATTTTCATGGACTCCTGAAGCAACTAAGTCCTTTGAACATCTTAAAGAGGAAATGTTCCAGGAACCGGTTTTAGCTACGTCAAACTTTACAAAAATATTTATTATGGAACGTGATGCCTCGGGAAATGGAATTGGTGTTTTTTCAATGCAAGAAGGAAGACCCATTTCTTTTGAAATTCATCCAATCAAAGGAAAGTATTTACAGAAAGCTATTTATGAGAAGGAAATGTTGGAAATACTACATGCACTAAAGAAATGGCAACCTTACCTAATGGGAAGACACTTCAAGGTAAAAACTAATTTGATAGTATTAAATACTTTTTGGAATATAGACTATCTTCATAAGAGTAGCAAAAATGGGTCACAAAGATATTGGGTTATGACTTTGAAATAATCTACAAAAAATGGAAGCTAAATGTTGTTGCATATGCACTCTCAAGAAATGATAAGGAGGTGGAAGAATTACTTTGTTCCATTTCTATTACCCAACCAGATTGGATAACCGAAGCAAGGGAGGAATGGAAGAATGATGAAGGAGTGTGGACACTCATTCAAAAGTTGCAACAAGATCCCAGTACATCTGATACATTTAGTTGGAAAAAATATTCCTTATGGTTCAAAGATTGATTATATCTTTGTAAGAATTCCCAACTAAAACAAAATATTTTTTTGGAATCGCACACCTCTCCCTTAGGAGGACACTCAAAATTTTTAAAAACTTACCACGGGGTGAAGAAATATTTTTTTTGGGATGGCCCGTCAACATTGGGAGGAGGTTTCAATGGATGTTATCACAGGTTTTCCTAAGTCTAAATGAAAGAGTGTCATCATGGTGGTAATTTATATACTTACCAAGTATGCACACTTTTTTGCATTATCTCATCCATTTAAAGCAAGTACATTTGCTACTGTATGGAAACAATTCAAAAGCTACATGGAAAGCCAAATATTATTGTAAGCGACAGTGATCCCATTTTCACTGGAAATTTTTGGACAGAATTATTTTCTTGTTTGGGTACTCAACTAGCTCATAGCTCATCTAATCATCCTCATTCCGATGGGAAAAATGAGATAGTGAACAAATGTTTGGAAGGATATCTTATTTTTTTGTATATGATAAAGAAACAAAATGGGTCAAGTGGTTACCTCTGGTTGAATGGTGTTATAACACTTCCTTCCATATTGCAGCAAAAATGACCCCATTTATGGCACTTTATGGATATCATCCACTATCCATCACATCATCTTTAAGAGAAAATTCTAAGGATCAAGAAGTGGAAGGTCACATTGAGCATCAACAACAAGTTCTCTAACTCTTAAAGGATAACCTAAATTTGGCACAAAATCGAATGAAACAAAACACAGATCAACATCACAGCAAGATAAGTTTTGATGTAGGAGACTAGGTATTTTTATGGCTACAAGCATACAAACTAATGCCGCTCAAGGAACCTAAGAAGGATAATAAATTATCACCAAAGTACTATGGTCCTTACAAGGTGTTGCAGAATATTGGTACTATGGAATACAAACTGGAGCTTCCTGCTTCTTCCTGAGTGAGCCCAGTTTTCCATGTTTCATGCTTAAAGAAGGTTATAGGTGAAAAACTTCTAGTTCAAACAGTATTTCTAGAACTTGATGAGAAAGGAAAAATGATATTGGAACATGAAGTAGTCGCGAAAACAAGAACTCAACAGATACGAAATCGATCAATTTCGGAGTATCTCATCAAGTGGAAGAACTTACCCACTGAAGATTCCACATGCGAGGATGAGAATTTTATACAAGAGCATCCAGAACTACTCAAGCATTTAGGACAACACTTTTTGAAGGAGAGGGGCATGTTAGATCCCTATATTACTAGTGTAGTCCCTTATTGTTGTTAGTGTAGCCCCCTTATTGTTATTTTTGTACCCTTATAGTCCCCATATTGTTATTATTGTTCCCCATAAAAGACCACTATTGTTATTTTCATGCCCTTATATTATTATTGTTAGGTTGGCTAGGATTATATTGTGAACCACTGGACTCCTATATATAGAAAGGAGGTTTTTTCATTTGTATCAACCAAGAATTGTTCATTTATGTAAAGTAAACGAGGTGTCCCCCTTGAAGAGGCTTATTTCTAAGTCGTTGATCTATCTTTTCTTCTATTTTGTTAGTTGGTTTCATAACATTGTTGGTTTTATCTCAATATCATATTCCAGGATTATTGTTATCCATTTACCTCTTTTTCCATCTGGATCATTTTGAGTGAGGATATCCTTGACTACTCCATTTGGGGCATATGAAATTATGTGGGAATGTAAAAGAAACACTCTAAAATACTTTAAGGCCTTGACTAAATCAAAAGCTTGTTTTTCCATAATGTTATATTTCAAAGAGGCATCTCTCAATACTCTGTTGAAAAAAGCTATGGGTTTCTCATGTCCTTCTTTATTTTTCTGTAATAGCACCACAACAATAGTATGTTCTAAAGCAATAGAAAATATCATGAAGTCTTTGGTATAATATGGACTAATCAATACAAGGGCCTGATTCAATGCTTTTTTTACTTCATTAAATGATTTTTTTTCTTCTTTATTCCATTTTATTTTAGTGTTCTTTCTCAACATGTTGGTTATGGCTCTCAAAATTTCAACCAAGTTAGGTATAAATATTCTCAAAAAAATTATCCTATCAATAAAATATTTCACTTCCTTTTTATTTCTTGGAGGATCAATTTTCATAATTGCTTCAATTATGCTAGGATTAATTTTAATACCATCCTTTCAGATTATATGGCCTAATAACTTTCCCTCTTCCACTCAAAAAAGAGATTTCTTCAGGTTTAAAGATATGCAATATTTTCTACACCTTTCAAAAACAATATTCAAGTGATGAATATGATCTTCATCAAACTTGGCGAAAACAATAATTTCATCTAGGTATATAACGATAAATATATCATTTTCATATAAAAAAGAAATATCCATTCCTCTTTGAAAATTTGCCCATGCATTCGTTATCCCAAAAGGAATTTTGGCATACATGAATGTTGAGAAACCAACTCCAAAAATAGAATAAAAGAGATATCAACGCCTTAGAAATAAGCCACTTCGAGGGGGAAACCTCTAATACATTACATGAATGAAGAATTCTTGGATGATACAAATGAAAAAACCTCCTTTATATATATAGGAGTCCATGGTGCCAAAATGTAATCCTAGTGGGGCCACAATGTAATCCTAGTCGACCTAACAATAATAATTGAAGTGTACATTAATAACAATATGGGGGTTACAGGGGTACAAAAATAACAATAAGGGGGTTACACTAACAACAATAAGGGACTATACTAGTAATATAGGGACCTAACATGCTCCTCTCCTTCAAAAAAGTGTTGTCCTCAATGCTTGAGTAGATCTGAGTGCATTTGTATGAAATTCTCATCCTCCCATGTATAATCTTCAGTGGGTAAGTTCTTCCATTTGATGAGATACTCTAAAATTGATCGTTTTCGTAGTTTTAAAGTTCTTGTTTCCATGAATACTTCAAGTTCCAATATGGTTTTTCCTTCCTCATCAAGCTCTGGCAATATTTTTTGAACTGGAAGTCTTTCCCATGTAACCTTTTTTAAGCATGAATCATGGAAAACTAGATGCACTCGTGAAGAAGAATGAATCTCTAATTTGTATGCCATAGTACCAATCTTTTGCAAAATCTTGTAAGGACCATACTACTTTAGCGATAATTTATTATCCTTCTTAGCTTGCTTGAGAGACATTTGTTTGTATGGTTGTAGCCATAAAAATACCCAGTCTCCCACATCAAAACTTCTCTCACTACAATTTTGATCTACCTGTTGTTTCATTCGATTTTGTGCCAAATTTAGGTTATCCTTTAAGAGTTGGAGAACTTCTTGTTGATGCTCGATGTGATCCTCCAATGCTTGAACCCTAGCATTTTCCCTTAAATAAGATGTGATGGATGGTGGATGATATCCATAAAGTGCCATAAATGGGGTCATTTTTGCTACAGTATGGAAGAAAGTGTTATACCACCATTCAGCAAGAGGTAACCACTTGACCCATTGTGCTTGCTGACCAGATACAAAACAACGAAGATATCCTTCAAAAAATTTATTCACTATCTCTGTTTGACCATCGGATTGAGGATAATAAGATGAGCTATGAGCTAGTTGAGTACCCACACAAGAAAATAATTTCGTCCAAAAATTTCCTGTAAAAATGGGATCTTTGTCTTACAATAATCTTCGGGTTTCCATGTAGCTTTTGAATTGTTTCCATAAATGCAGTAGCTACTGTACTCTCTTTAAATGGATGATATAATGCACAAAAGTGTGTATACTTGGTAATTCTATCAAATACCACCATGATAACACTTCCCCCTTCGGACTTAGGTAAACATGCGATAAAATCCATTGAAATCTCCTCCCAACGTTGACTTGGAATCGATAAAGGTTGTAGAAGACCCAGGGTCTAAATTGTCTCAACTTTATTTTGCTAGAAAGCCAAACATTCCACAACAAAATTTTGAATATTAGATTTAAGGCCATCCCAAAAAAAATCTTTCTTCACCCTGTGGTAAGTTTTTAAAAATTCCCGCGTGTCCTCCTAAAGGAGAAGTGTGCAATTCCAAAAGAATCTTTTGTTTTAGTTGGGAATTATTTCAAATATATAAGCAATCTTTGTACCATAAGAAACCATTTTTCCAACTAAATGTATCAAATGTACTAGGATCTTGCTGCAACTTTTGAATGAGATTCCACACTTCTTCGTCCTTCTTCCATTCATCCCTTGCTTCAGTTATCCAATCTGGTTGGATAATTGAAATGGCACAAAGCGATGATTCCACCTCTTCATCCTTTCTTGAGAGTGCATCTGCAACAACATTTAGCTTCCCTTTTTTTTGTACGATTTCAAATTCATAACCCAACATCTTTGTGACCCATTTTTGCTGCTCTTCTGAAGATAGTCTTTGTTCCAAAAAGTGTTTAAGACTATCATGATCATTTTTTACCTTGAAGTGTCTTCCCATTAGGTAAGGTCTCCATTTCTTTAGTGCATGTAGTGTTGCCAACATTTCCTTCTCATAAATAGCCTTCTATAAATACTTTCCTTTTATTTAAAGACTTTCAAAACCAATGGGTCTTCCTTCTTGAATTAAAACAACACCAATTCCATTTCCTGAGGCATCACATTCCACAATAAAGGTTTTTGTGAAGTCTGGCGTAGCTAAGACTGGTGCTAGGCACATTGCCTCTTTAAGATGTTAAAAGGCCTTAGTTGCTTCAGGAGTCCATTGAAATGCATCTTTCTTCAATAATGTTGTTAGAGGTGCTGCTATTTTCCCATCATTCTTAAAAAACTTGTGATAATACCTTGTTAACCCAAGAAATCCGCACAACTGCTTTATGGTTGTGGGGACTTTCCATTCCTTAATGGATTTAATTTTGTTAGGGTCTACCTTAACACCCTCATGAGATACAATATGACCTAGATATTCCACCTCTTATATTCCAAATAAACATTTGGATGTTTTTTCATATAATTGTTTCTCCTCCAATAGTTTGAGCACCCTATAAACATGTTGAACATGATCATTCAAAGACCTGTTGTAGTTTAGTATATCATCAAAAAATACTAGCACAAATTTTCTAAGGAAGGGTTTGAAAATGGAATTCATCAACCCTTGAAATGTAGAAGGTGTATTGGTAAGGCCAAAAGGCATGGCCAAAAATTCATAATGACCCTCATGAGTTCGAAATGTTGTTTTTGGAATATCTTCAGTCTTCATTCTAATTTGATGATATCTTGAACAAAGATCCAACTTGGTAAAATAAATTGCTCCATGTAATTCATCCAATAATTCATCAATCACAGGAATGGGACATTTATCTTTAATGGTGAGCTTATTGAGCTCCCTATAATCTGGACACATTCGCCATGATCCATCCTTCTTGTGTACCAATACTACAGGAGCAGAGAAAGAACTTTGACTAGGTTGAATTATACCCGCCTCTAACATTTCTGCAATCATACGTTCATTTTCGCTCTTTTGGAAGTAAGGATATCTATAAGGCCTGATGTTTGGAGGAACACTTCCTGGAATCAAATGAATAGCATGATCATGATCACGAATAGGTGGGAGTCCTTTGGGAGTATCAAACACCTTGGAATGATTGTCCAAGACTTTTTGGAGATATGGAGAAATAGATTATTTTGATGTTGGAACTTCCAGTGAGCATAATTGTGAAATTACGCCCCATTGTTCTTTCTTCAGAAGCTTTGTCATGAAATTAGAGCTTATTATCTTTCCTAGCTTCCCTACAATACCCTATAATTCGATTTCCTTTCCTTCCGAAGAAATTTTCAAGAAAAATTCTTGAAAATTAAAAGCTACCGTCCCCAAAGATTGTAACCAGTGTACTCCTAGTACAACATCGGCACCTCCCATTGGGATGGAAATAATTGGACTATTCAATACATATTCCCCCATGGCTAGCTTGATATTATGGCATTTTGCAGAGAAATTTATAGTTCCTGCATTCGCAACCATCACTTGACATTCTGGTGGTGGTATAGGAAACAATTCAATTCCTTGGCTACCTTATAATGAATAAAATTATGGGTACTACCCAAATCAATCAACATTATTACCTTTTTCTTCTTGATATGTCCTTCTATCTTGAGAGCTTGAGGAGTGGTAATTCCTACCAATGCATTACATGATATGGTTGGACTCATTTTTTCTTCTTCTAGGGTTTCTTCCTGGTGTATATCCTCTACTTTTGAATTTTCTTCTTCATTTTCATCCTCCTCTTCACAATCTATGTAAAATAATTTCTTATCAGTGCACTTATGACCTTTAGTGTATTTTCTATCACAACTGTAGCAAAGCCCTTTTGCTCTTTTTTCTTCCAATTGTTGTGGTGTCAACCTTGTAGGTTGTGGAAGTCTAGGAGTAGCAACACTTCCACCTTTATAGATGTGAGTGGTAAGCTTCCTTGTCGCCATAATTTTACATTATATTTTTCTTGCCAACCTGAATGCCTTCTCCAATGAATCAAGTTCCCAAACGTGGACTTTATGTTGGATATTATCCTTTAAAGTCCCTATGAAGACATCAATATTGTGTTCCTATGGAATATAAATTACCCTTATATTCAATTTTTGGAAGTCCTCAATGTGCTCTGGCACTGAACCCTTTTGTTTGAGATTTATCAATTGGCTAAAGAAGGTTTTTTTATTTGTATCCTCATAATGTGCTATCATTTCCTCCGTAAAAATTGACCAAGTGACAATTTTTTTACGAGAGCAAAGCCATCGATACCATACAAATGTATTTTGTTCTAAAAGTAAAGTTGCAATGTGTAACTTTTGTGTGTTTTGCACATTATTGAGATCAAAATATTGCTCATCTATAGTATCCATGTTGGCAGCTGGGATCCTTGTAAGCTAAAATTATCATATCATCTTTGGAATATGGTGGTTCTTCCATCAACATTAAGGATTATGAAATCACGATTAACATTTATTGTTTCTGCATCCATGATTTTCCTCTATTTTCACCATTTAGGAAACATTTGTTATATCAGCTTTGTCAAACCGTGTCAAACCTTCCATGTCTTCTTTTATATATCATTCTTCTGTGTTTTCCATGTTTGTCTTTCATTTTCATCCATTTCATTGTCTTGGCTTCATTTTAGCTTCACTTCTGCATCATCATTAGCTTCCGCCTTTCTTCAAACCATCCATATTATTCTTCCAAACCATCCTGTCTTCAGAAGCTACACCTTTCTCTTCAAACTTGTTTTCAATTTTTTGCTTCACTCTTGAGCGATTGGTTCTTATCTTGCCATTGGATGATCATGTTGCATTCTTCATCTTCATGAGTCACAGTAGAAACTTTTAAAGGCTTAATGGGTGTTGAATTATTTTTATGGGGAATTTTTTAGAACCCAATACTGATATCTATTCTACAATATGCCCTTGGAATCAATTCAAATTGATTCTTCAAACAAGACTTATGCAATTCGGAAAAAATTACACACCTTTTTCTTTTCTTTGAGGGCTCAATATTGAAAACTAAATTGTCTTTAGTTTTGAATCTTCAATATCTGAAATTTGGCGATCATCAGTTCCCCTTTCGAATTCTCTTTTGAGATGTATAGCATTAACTTTGATTTGGATTCTTGAAGAAAAATTTGTGCCCAATCACCTGGAGTGACCACTGATGGGGACTGGTTCGATGGGGAAAACTTGTACGACTTGCTGCGTGTCTTGTTTTCTCCTTGGAGCTTTCTTTGAAATTGATGGATGAAAGAGCTGATTCCATGTTCACAGTACCCCTTTTTACAGAATTCCAACTCGATGCTCAGAGAGAGAGTTATGAATATTTTTCCACGATCACCTCTTTGAGATGAAATTCGGGAGCCTGCAAAAGACCTAACTTCCACAGACCATATCTCCGAAAATATTGTGAACCAAGATCTGAAATTTTGCGACGATGTTCCTTAGGATTTAGGCTTCGCACTTTAAACATTTCATCTTCTGAACCTTTGTAGAAAAAAAAATTATAGCGAAAATTCCATGATGACTTGTTTGGAGCAGCGAAACCATAGAATCCAAAGCTCTGATACCAAATGTTCAGAAACCAAATCCAAAAATAGAAGAAAATAGATATCAACGCCTTCTAAATAAGCCACTTCGAGGGGGAAACCTCCAATACATTACATGAATGAACAATTCTTGGATAATACAAATGAAAAACCTCCTTTCTATATATAGGAGTCCATGGGGCCACAATGTAATCCTAGTGGGGCCACAATGTAATCCTAGCCGACCTAAAAATAATAATTGAATGGCACAATAATAACAATATGGGGGTTACAAGGGCACAAAAATAACAATAAGGGGGTTACACTAACAACAATAAGGGACTATACTAGTAATATAGGGACCTAACAATGAATGTTCCCCAAGGTGTCATGAAAGTTGTTTTGTCTTGATCATCCGGATGCACTAATATCTAGTTATAACCAGAGAAAACATCCAGCAATGAAATTATGCTTGATCCAACTACTCTTTGAAGTATATGATCCATTTTTGGCAAAGGATAATTGTCTTTAAGTGAGAATTTATTCAAGTTTTTGAAATCTACACATAACCTTATTTCCCCGGACTTTTTCTTGACTGGAACCAAATTTGACACCCATTTAGAAAATGTGAGGGGAATTGTGTTCTTTGCATAAAATAGTTTCATGACCTCCTTCTCAAATAAAGGAAACAAGACAGAATTGACTCTTCTCAATTTCTGTTTAAAAGGATTTTGATCTTTCGTTATAGGGATAGTATGTTGAATTATAGCTTTATCATAAACCTTTAAATCTTGATATCCCCATGCAAAAACATATGTGTATTCCTTAAACAAGTCAATGTAATTTTGTTTTTCCTTTGGATATAATGACTTTGAAATTTTAACAATTTTGGGATTTTCTTTGGTGCCTATATTGCAATATTCTACTTCAGATCTAGATGGTTGAATTGCAGGTTTTTTGGCCACATCATTAAATTCAAACAACTCTTTAAGTGGTATAGGACCTCTTGGGATTTTATTATTCTTGAGTTGTAATATTTCAGATTCCTCAAAATCTTCACTGGCTTGATTGAAAATATTATTTTCTCCATTGTAATCAACATCTTGCCCTATGTCAATGTTTAAATTTTCAAAATCATCTTTCAGTTGTAGGAAATCTTTGAGTTGTTCATAATTATCAATACTTTCCAGTATCTAATATTATTAGGAATGGAAGGTCGATGTTTGACATCAATTTCTAAGTTTATTCTTACTCTAAAGGGCATTTTACATGTACTTTTCAAGTAGCTAATGCATTAGAAAATGTATTTTTATCTCTATAAATTAATGATAACCGGTATTATGGGAAACATTATAAAAATTCTAAAACAACATTCCTATATGCTCTCATTTTAGGATGTTTAAAGCATATTCTCATTTGATTTTATTTTATGATAAGTTTAGAATCTCCATGAATTGAGATTTTATTAGCTCCCATTTGTTTTAATTTTTCAAGCCCCAATAAAAAAGCTTCATATTCAGCTACATTGTTTGTGCATTCAAAGTTGAGTTTATAAGAAAAAAAATTGGTTGTACTTGATTTCATGTCTAAGATCCACACTCCAATGCCAGCTCCTTATTTTCTTACAGCTCCATCAAAGTCCATTTTCCATAACATGTTCAATTTTTCTTGCTATTTTCATCCCATTTGTGCTTTTCCATTATCTATTTCTTCTAATTTGACAACTACAGCCTAATCTTCTTCTTCCAAACAAATATCATTGTGTATAATAAAAGAGTCCATGTCAGAATGTACAAAGTAGATTGGATAATTGTTGGGTTTCTCTTGACTACTCACCATATATTTCGCTAGAGTTTCTCTATACAATCTTCTTTGTTGACCAAAAATAGGAATTGTTGCATATGTCATAGTAATTTGTAATGTACCTTGTAAATTTTCCCCCCATTGTCTTGAAAAAGGAATTCCATATTTGCGAGGAATACCAGCTACAACAATGTCCATCACTAGACTCTTTTTTGGAATTTGAGTAAGAGTAACACACAAATCCTTGATTAATCCTAGGCATTTCACTCTATTTGAATCAAGGGAATAAAGGTATTTGTAAGGCCTAGTTATATTTAACCTAGTTTTTCCATGATTGCTTTTGGCATGAGATTGTGTGAAGCACCAGAATCCAACATGGCATTATGCAGAATAAAATCATGGATATTAAGACTGAAATAGAATGGAGGAACACTGTCTTGTGGGTAATCACGCTGGGTAAATAGTAATTAGGTTGATCATCGGTTACATTAAACCTTTTAATCTTGTTCCTTTACTTCAATTCTTGGCGTACCTTTTAGCTTGACTCCTGGGAACATCTTTCTTTACCAACTCAAGTAGTGGAGCAGAATTTTACTTTTGAAATTTCATTCTGTGTTAAAAAGTAAGTTGAGTTTTTTCACTTCTCTTGCCCATCTTTGTTTTAGAATCTCTTTCTAAGTTTGTTCCTTCGTTTGGCTAGTAGAAGGTATATCACTTTGAGCTTTTTTGGGAGGATTTGTTGCATTCCTTTTACTTATAAAATTGTATTGTTTTTGTACTTCCATGATAGCATTTTGATATCATTTTTGATGATCTATTGATTCTACAAGCTTTTCCTCTGGTCGAGACAACAATAAAATATCTTTTTCTTCCTTATTTAGAAAAATAACATCTTTTTCTCCCTCCCCAAAGGTATTTATTTGATCTATTTTCTAATTCTTGTACAATTTCTTGTTCCTCTTCAACAATTTTTTCTTGGAAAGGGGGTCTGATTTGTTGTTGATCAACTTGGTTTCTTTGTTCCCTTTTCTTGATTTGTGTTTGTTGTATTCTAAAGTTTGGATTTATGATTTTAGGTCCCCCTTGAGGTTCTCTTGGGCGGGATCTATCAGTCTCAGTCATTCTCTCCATTATTATTTCCATATTTTTAACTAAACTGTCTAACTTTGCATCTAATGAAGAAGTGAAATGTTCCTCTTTGATGGTCACTCTTCTCTCAATTATTAACTTTTCCCTTTTGGCTAACAAATTAGCTTCTACACTAATAGCATTTATTTTCATTTCTTTGAGGGTAAGTGGATTCCTTTCTCTTAATTGATAAGTCATATCAACATCAAATCCATCTGCGAAACGAATCAATGCTTTTCATGGTGGGAATTTTATTGTTGCTGGGATAGAATTGTAGACATTATTAAATCAAATGCAATAATCTTGAACAACTTCATTTGGAGCTCTCCTTAATCCCTCATATTCTGCAAGGATCTGAAGTGTATTCTTTCTCACTTCCCATCTAGAAAGTAAATGTTGATGGAATTTTTGTGAGTCTGCAATGCTTCTAGTAGGTAATCCTCTATACCATTTCTTTACTTCCCCAGTTAGAATTTCTGCAAACAATCTAACCTTTACATATTCATGATCAACTACCTCTAGATCCGAGAAATCATTTATTCGGTTTATGTGTTGTTGTGCAGTTTGTAGGACATGTACCATCAAATTGTGGTATTCTCTATGCATAGTTCTATGGCATCTCATTTAACGATGCCTGTAATGCTAAAGGATCATATTTTCCTTCCATGACTGGGATATGTGATGAGGATAATGCTACAGTAGTGGTTGATGGAGGAGGTGGTAAAGTTTTTGAGGAAGATGATGATGTTTTAGTACATCTGATTGAAATATTGGGGGTAGAAGTGGAAACATAAGTCAGAGTAAACAATGTTGGAGTGGTTGAAGGAGGGGATATGAATGTAAAAGTTGGAAATGAAGAAGAATTAACAACTGAAAAAGGTTTTTCAACACCTTATATCGTTCTATTTAATATTTTAACTAGTTCCTCAAGTTTTTCAAACTATTTTAAAGTGTTGTTATCAGCCTATGATATAACTGGTTTTTGGACTGTGCGGTAGGGCCTCAACTAAGCTTCATCCAAAATTTCTTCATGTACAAAAGTTTCTAATCTAGATCTGAAAATACTATTCTCAAAATTCAAGCCAAAATGATATCTTAAATTCTTACAAAATTCTCTGGCAAATAATTTGTTCTTGATAAATAATTTTTATTGGTTTGGGTTTCTATAGAATTCTTCTTCCTTAATAAATTTTCAGGATATTTCACAATTTCTATATGATTTGGATCTGGATGAGATCTGGTATATATCCTTTTCGGAGCTAGCTATTCTAATTGAATTATTCACAATATAATGGTATACACAATATGAAGGATATACAAATTTTAGGTGAGAAATTCCAGTCTTTCAATTTACTACTTCACTATCACCTATAGGGAAATAACATTTGATACTGTTTAGAACCAAAATTTACTAGGTAAAACCTTTTATAAGATTCATTCCCTAGTATGGTCTCCAGAATTTTAACACACCATGATTCTCCTAGGCTAAGAAGGAAATCCCATAGATGACCACAAAACCACTTGTAAAGTTGGCATCTAGCACTTCTAACCTTAGAGAGGGATCTCTCTATCTAATTCAGATTTGTGCCTTTAGATATTAGGCTAGCTATGAGTTTTAAAGGCTGGTTTTTTCAAATATTTGGTTGAAACTGCAAGGAAATTCCATTGGGAAATGGATTCCTTAAGATGTAGGATGATCAAATATAAAAATAACATCTTAAAAGTAATAGGGCAAGGTAGGCAAGCGTTCAGATATTTTCAACATTTGTGGGGTGAATAAGATGAAAATGATTAGGAATCAATTAAATATAGAGCATACTAGGATGAATTATATACTTAATATCATATTTAAAACATGAATATTGATTATAAGCTAGACTAGAGTGTATTTAAAAAAAATTATCTCTTTATCTTCTTAAAACAATAAATATAGAAAACACATGGAAAACTGGAAAAATAACAATATCACATGAGAAGATACATCACCAATTTCTTGACACAGGAATCCTGGAACAAAATTTATGTATTAATGAAATTGATCATTTCAGTACTTTGCTCATCTTTACATAAAAATTCAAACCCTTTCTTCATACATGTTCCAACCCTTACTAAGTCCTTTTACAAATTATTTATAAAGATTATCTTACATTTTTGTCTCAGACTTCAAAGAAAATAGTTTTTTACAAAAATAATATCTGTTAAAGGAGCACATTTTTTGGAGATAAGAGAACAAGATAAGGAAAATCTGGTAGTTTTTTGTGTTTTCGAGGCTATTAGAGGAATTTGGTGATGATTGTAGCTATTTTAATGCAAATGTTGTTCCTTTGGCTGCTGAAAATTTTGTGCTCAATTTACACTTCACTCGATCAACTCTAGCAACTGGTCCCACCTTTCTTCATTTGGGATGGAAAAGTTAACCATATTTCTAAATCTTTCATCCACTTCGGTGTAATTTTCAAAAGTGGGCTTATTTAAAAAAGGGTGATGAATTCCATGATGAATATTTAAATCAAACTATAATCCATGTATGAATGCCTCTCCATTAATAACTCCTTTAGCCTTTGAAAATTTGGAAACATCTTCACCTATGTTGCATAGCTTCTCCTTGTAGTTTTCTACTGGGATCAATTTTCCATTAGGATTATTTAAAGTACGCAAACCCTTTTCCTACAACAATGTAAATTTTCTATTGAACCTCTTTACCTGCAACTCAAGGTCTTTGCATTTTCTCTCCAATTGTATCATCAAATTGTTTTTTGTTAAGACCCTCCCATGACTATTGTTGTCCTATCTGAAATGTTCCGGTCTTCTAATTCATCCTTGGTTTTGGAATTTAACAACTTGATAATATTTTGTGTCTATTATGGCATGTGTTCCAAATCTACCTATGTATTCTCTATTTATGACTTTACTCTTTGCACCAACTCCCCCTTCTCAAAAATGATATGAATAGAAGTCCATATGTCTGTTATGTTGGCATTTATGTTTTTCCAAATATTTGTATTTGCCTCTGCCAACATTTGAATGATAAAGGATCGGTCCTCATATTTTTTTACTTGTTGGATAAGTTTGTAATTTTTCTGCTTTTCTGACAAGTATGCATTGTCAGTTTTGAGTTTGTTTTCCTCCATCTGAGATAATTTTTCCAACAACTTCTCCTTTTCAATTCAAACTAATGTTATTTTATCTAGAGCTCTGGTAATTTCTTGTGTAGGCTTTGAATTTGTGGTCTTTGTCAAATTTTCTACTTCTGTACCTGTGCTCGATGTCGATATTCTTGTTGCTTCCCACTATTCCTTCTTCTCAAAATTGCTTCCATGGCTTGCTCCATATTTTGTATTTTCTCATTCTGCTCAACCACTATGGTAGACAATTTCTCTTTCTCCATTTCTATACTAGCAACCTCTTTAGCTTGAGGATGATATATGGAGGGTAGCTTCGGTTGCTTCCTAAATCCTTGAATGTCTCCCTCCTTGATATTTATTAGTTCTTCTGCTACTATAACATCCTTAGGTTCATGCCCTAGATTTATTATCAAATATTACAGATATTTGATAATATTGTACTTGGAAAAAGAAGACATTTTCTCAATCTTTAATTGATAATTCATATCATTTAAGGATGACTATAATCTAGATGAATTCATCGCCAAACTGGTAAGTGATGAAAATATCAGCTCCCCTGTCTTTTGATGTAAATTGATTTGATTGATTTCATGTTTTTTCTAGGTATCAATTGAAAAAATGGAGGATTTGTAGTCTTTAGCACACCTAGGAGTTGGAACTACAGTTTCCATGAAGGCCATTTGGAATTTTCCTTTCTCTAAATCAAATGCAGAGAGAATCTATGTTGTGTTTTTTTAGTCTAAATTTAGAGTAGGTGGAAGCCTTCAAAGCTTCATTCTTCAATTTATCTCCTTGTATCTTGAAAAGATATTATGCTGGGTTGTAATCTAAGCAGTGGATTATACTGGAGATTGGACTGTTGCTCCTACAATAGGTGGCTATACTGTTTCATCTATTTGAGTGGAAGTGTGGATTTTTTCTCACATGGTAGGTAACTCTGTTGTTTTATCTGTTTGAGTGGAAGGAGTAGTCAAAATCCCTGAGTGAATGTATGTAGTTGGTTGTTGAGTGTCCCCTACCTCTGGAGACCCATCTCAAATAGTAATTACATGAGGAATAGCTTTTGAATCTGATTTTTGAGCAATTTTTGGATCCCTTTTCTTTATTTTAAATACAATGAATTTTTCATCTGGATTCTCTGAATCAATAGGGGACATGGCTTGTCTTTCCCTTTTCAGTTCCTTTTATCTAGGATTTGGGGTTGGCATAGATGATTTACTAATGATCTGTTTTGTAGCTTCATGTAAGGTGTCCTCTGCCCACTTCTCTTGATTAGCATACTGTTCAATTTCAGACCTGGGTATGTGTGTATAGGAGGTGCTCTTTTGTTCCATTATGAGATTTGAAATGATGCCTAGGGGATCATAGGACCAAGAAAAACTTAGCTTGAACTTCATCTGATTCAAAATGGAATCTACTTCTTTTGTTGCAGCTCTGGTTTTAATAATGTAAGGCCCTATGTGTGCCTTCTCCTTGAATTGTGCTTTCTTTTTGTATGCCACAAAATGAATCTCATCCATCTTGAGCATTTGCATGGTGTATTCTAGTGCAAAAAATCTGACTGGGACAAACACTTGTAGCCTATAAGGAGGAAATGTTGATCCATATATCTTTATTTCAGTGTAATTCTGGTATAAATACCAGTCTCTGACCTTGGATTTCTCTAACAAGTGTAGGAACTTCTTTATTTCTGGTGAAATCCTTGGAATTTGGTCACTGTTAAAAAAATACAATTATGTATACATAAATTTGTCAACAAAGTCAATATAAGAGTATTCCTTAGAGTTATTTCTAACCAGATAAGTGCAGTGAATTATCAACCAAGGATTTCGTTCATTATCTTTCTTATGTAAAGGGAATTCAAACTTGTTTGACTGATAATATAGCATGAGATAAATTAAAAGTGACTAATACTTAAAGGCACCTTCTGCTTTAAAATTTACCAATTGATCATTGATTGAGTCTGCAAGAAATTTGTTGAAATTGAAAAGGATTGATGGTTAATTTCCTACTGAAAAAATTGATAGAAAACCAAAGACTGTTTCATCCACCCATTGATCATTATGGTACCCAAGAAGTCGGGTAACCATAGAAACCACCTACTTGTCTATTTCATGGAATATTGAAACTAGATAGGGAGGATTAGTCTGGGGTAATTGAACATTTTCTGGAAGGAAAGACTCAAAGATTTGGGTTCTTTGAGGAAAATTTAATTTTTTATACATTTCCATTAAGACCTCAATATAAAAAGGATGATGAGAGGCCCAATATTCAATTTGTAGGGCTTGGCAGATGCTTTCAGGGGAAATGGAAAAAATAGTTTCTTTGTTATGGGATAAGATAGCTCTTTGAATTGGAAAGTACCTGAGATGGAACCAGGTAGTAAATTCAAGAAAAAAGTAAGTCTAGGGGAAAATGAATTGAGGGAGAAAGGATTCCCATATGTTTAAATCATCACTTTTATCCATAAATTGTTTATTAGCCAAACTATGGAGCTCATACAAGTTAAATTTTGAATGGGTTTCAACAATCTCGTACTAGTTGTCTATCAGGGGAAGTTTTTCAAAGTTTGGGACTGGGGGATTCATGGATTCGAGTTTGTGGCCTTTCATTTTCCTTTACGGTTTGATATTGTGAAATGGAAATACAGGAAGTAGGGAAAACTATTCCAAGTAAAAACTAGAATAAAATAAGTTCAAGGACAGGATTACCCAAAAAATAGTTGTTGTACATAGAAAAAGTGTTGCATATGGTTAATAGTGAAAATGATTCAGAATTCATTAGGAAATTTTATAACTGTAAGATTAGATTATGCATGGGAAAAATTTAATATTTGTGGAGTGGGTTTTATTTATTAAACAAGCATACAGCGGGAAACTTTAATGAAAGAAACGTTCATAATATTTTTGGAGGCGGAATTCGAACGTTTGAATGGTTATGTGATGTGGGGGGGGATTACGTGACAGGATAGGTGGAAGTAGCGAAGTGGCAAAGGGTAACGTACATGTGGCAGGAGATGATTGGTGTAAGGGTGAATGTGTGGCGGGAGATGAGTGGCGTGGGGGTGAACGCGTTTGGAGGAAAGGAGGAGGTGGTATTTTGGGGGGCGTGGAAGCAGTAAGTTGTATTGAGAGGGGACACCCTTAAATCCCCCAGGTGTTGCGATGTTGTCTCAAAGGGTTTCGGCTAAAAACACTTTTCAAACCCCCCCCCCATGTTAATATTCACTTCAGGGGGGGGGGGAATGGTTCCTCTATCATAGATCTGGGCGGAGACAAGCCACACCATAGATCTATGCGCACTACTTATTACAAAACAACAAAAATAATTTGTCACATTATCCAAAAAAATAACTAATTTTTTATATAGGATAAAATGAACCTTTTTTTTTTCCTCGATGCGGGTGCCTGCTAGCTCGAACTGCCATTTGGCCTCAACTATGCTAGGTAGACGTCCATGCCAGGAAGAGGCACATGGCCCAGGTGAGGTAGCCATTAAATTCACCAACTCGCAGTGCTTTGGGATTACTGCCCTTCATTTCACCTGTCGTGACTTCATTACTGCTCGTCCTCATTGCAAGCAACCCATACCATTTATGGGCCATGGCACCACCCCTTCACTACATTCCACTCTTGGATTCTCTTCCCACTTTGCATTCCACTCTGTTACATTTTGTTTCAGCTCTGCCCTCTTTCTCTTCCATCCTCTATCACAGCTTCGCCCAACCTACAGTCCCTCCATCTTCCCCTTCCCTTTCGCTCCACACTCATCTATGTCACCCTGCTAACCCGCCTCATTCAATCCTTTCACGATCCTCCAATTTTGCCTCCATGCCTCGGTGACACCACTTTCACTGCTGAAGAGGAGGAGGTTGTGGCATGCCATCTCGACCACCCATTCATGTCTCAATGGGCCGCTCCATGGATTTATCCCTAGAATTGGAAGATCTGGAGGCCATTGACCCCCAGCTCCTCACCGCTCACATTTCTCTGTGTCTTCCTGAAACTCATCCTGGCTTAGGGTCCAGGAAGCACTACCGCAAATCCACTTTTTCCCCCTTCGTTCAAAATCATCCCCACAAGATGGTAGCCTTTCCAGTCAAGACAACGGAGGATTCATTGGTCAGTGGGGAAGTGGCAAAGATACCGCTTCAAGTGTCCGTTCGACTTCAATGTTGGAGCAGCCCAAGCCAGACGATTACTACGAGTGCTTTTTTGAGGAAGAGTAGCCTCCCCAACCTACTCTGGATGACAAGGACAATCATGCCTAGAGTTATGA
Organism: Pinus albicaulis; assembly: GCA_034641835.2. Classification (NCBI taxonomy): domain Eukaryota; kingdom Viridiplantae; phylum Streptophyta; class Pinopsida; order Pinales; family Pinaceae; genus Pinus; species Pinus albicaulis. Next base: position 75,946,582 of record CM076577.1, on the reverse strand, counting down.
TGCTCTCCTCTCACGGTTTTTACAGCCTTATCATAGTTTTTATGGTTTTTAACTTTCTGCACTAGTCATTTATTTATGGTGTCTCTCTATCTACTGTTGGTTTCCCCTCCAAGAGAAAAACTTTTCATGCTACATGGACTATTTCTTGGGTTGGTTTCCCCTCGCGGGGCAGCCCTTCTTTTAATTTTTTGAATTTTCCTGCTGGAATTGGCTAGTTCAGCGATTCCGGCCTAGACGTGGATTGTAACAATGTAATTTTTTGTCTGATATAATAGAAGTAGACATATTCAGAAGAAGAAAAAAATTATCCTTTTTCTGAAATGAATTAAATTTGCGGCATTTTAACTAACTCGCTACAAAGGGGATTTATTATTTTTCTTTTTCTTTTCTTTTCTTTGCCAGATATATACATCATTTTTTTTATATCCCGCCCTTTTTTTATTTTTTCACATTTCATATGTATTTTTTTTTCTCTTTTTTCATTTGTATCTTTGAAAATTATTTTGCAGAATGAAATAATTATTTACAATCTCCCATAGCAGTAAAATCAACAAATAATCATCAATTGATCTTATAGATTATAGGACCCTAACAATAGGCATAAAATCTATGCAGACTAACACATGGAATTTAAGGAGTTTCAGGTTAGGGAGCATGTGTATTTATGCATCAAGCCCAAGAAGAGATTCTTGAGGATCGGATCATGTGCCAAGTTTTCACAACGGTATTGCAGCCCTTTTGAGATCCTTGAGAGGATTGGAACACTGGCCTACAAACATGAACTGCCTCCGAAAGTGAAATTCCATGATGTTTTTCATGTTTCATTGCTTAAAATATATGTAAAGGATGTTGATCATGTTATTAATTTTTTTGTATTGCAAGTGGAGAAAGAAGGAGAAATCTAGCTGGAACCCCAATGCATATTGCAACGGAAACACCTCGTGCTCCAGAATAGAGCACTGTTGTGTAACCAGCTCAAAAAATAGAAGAAAAGAGATATCAACGCCTTAGAAATAAGCCACTTCGAGGGGGAAACATCCAATAAATTACATCAATGAACAATTCTTGGATGATACAATTTACAAAACCTCCTTTCTATATATAGCAGTCCATGGGGCCATAATGTAATCCTAGTGGGGCCACAATGTAATCCTAGCCGACTTAACAATAATAATTTAAGGGCACAATAATAACAATATGGGGGTTACAAGGGTACAATAATAACAATAAGGGGGTTACACTAACAACAATAATGGACTATACTAGTAATATAGGGACCTAACATGCCCCTCTCCTTCAAAAAAGTGTTGTACTCAACGCTTGAGTAGCTCTGGGTGCTTCTGTATAAAATTCTCATCCTCCCATGTAGAATCTTCAGTGGGTAAGTTCTTCCACTTGATGAGATACTCTGAAATTGATCGATTCCGTAGTTGTCGAGTTCTTGTTTCCGTGACCGCTTCAGGTTCCAATATGATTTTTCCTTCCTCATCGAGTTCTAGAAATATTGTTTGAACTGGAAGATTTTCACTTATAACCTTCTTAAGCATGAAACATGGAAAACTGGATGTACTCGCGAAGAAGCAGGAAGCTCCAATTTGTATGCCATAGTACCAATCTTTTGCAACACCTTGTAAGGACCATAGTACTTTGGCGATAATTTATTATCCTTCTTAGCTTGCTTGAGGGACATTTGTTTGTATAGTTGTAGCCGTAAAAATACCCAATCTCCTACATCAAAACTTCTCTCGCTGCGATGTTGATCTGCCTGTTGTTTCATTCGATTTTGTGCCAAATTCGGGTTATCCTTTAAGAGTTGGAGAACTTCTTGTTGATGCTCGATGTGATCTTCCACTGCTTGAACCTTCGAATTTTCCCTTAAAGATGATGTGATGGATGGTGGATGATATCCATAAAGTGCCATAAATGGGGTCATTTTTGCTACAGTATAGAAGGAAGTGTTATACCACCATTCAGCAAGAGGTAACCACTTGACCCATTGTGTTTGTTTATCGGATACAAAACAACGAAGATATCCTTCCAAACATTTATTTACTATCTTAGTTTGACCATCAGATTGAGGATGATAAGATGAGCTATGAGCTAATTGAGTACCCAAACAAAAAAATAACTCCGTCCAAAAATTTCCAGTAAAAATGGGATCTCTGTCGCTCACAATAACCCTTGGGCTTCCATGTAGCTTTTGAATTCTGTCCATAAATGTAGTAGCAACTATGCTTGCTTTAAATGGATGAGATAATGCACAAAAGTGTGCATACTTGGTAAGTCTATCAACTACCACCATGATGACACTCTTTCCTTCGGACTTAGGTAAACCTGTGATAAAATCCTTTGAAATCTCCTCCCAACGTTGACTTGGAATGGATAAAGGTTGTAGAAGTCCCGGGGTCTTAATTGTTTCCACTTTATTCTGCTGGCAAACCAAACATTCCGCCACAAACTTTTGAATATCGGATTTAAGGCCATCCCAAAAAAATTCTTTCTTCACCCTGTGGTAAGTTTTTAAAAATCCTGAGTGTCCTCCTAAAGGAGAAGTGTGCAGTTCCAAAAGAATCTTTTGTTTTAGTTGGGAGTTCCTACAAAGATATAAGTGATCTTTGTACCATAAGGAATCATTTTTCCAACTAAATGTATCAGATGTACTAGGATCTTGCTGCAACTTTTGAATGAGTGTCCATACATCTTTTTCCTTCTTCCATTCATCTCTTGCTTCGGTTATCCAATCTATTTGGATAATAGAAATGGCACAAAGCAATGCTTCCACCTCTTCATTCTTTCTTGAGAGTGCATCTGCAACAACATTAAGCTTTCCTTTTTTGTAGATTATTTCAAAGTCATAACCCAACATCTTTGTGACCCATTTTTGCTGCTCTTTTAAAGATAGTCTTTGTTCCAAAAAGTGTTTAAGACTATCATGATCAGTTTTTACCTTGAAGTGTCTTCCCATTAGGTAAGTTCACCATTTCTTTAGTGCATGCGGTATTGCTAACATTTCCTTCTCATAAATAGGTTTCTGTAAATACTTTCCTTTGATTGGACGACTTTCAAAAGAAATGGGTCTTCCTTCATGCATTAAAACTGCACCAATTCCATTTCCTGAGGCATCACATTCCACAATAAAGGTTTTTGTGAAGTCTGGCGTAGCTAAGACCGGTGCTAGGCACATTGCCTCTTTAAGATGTTCAAGGCCTTAGTTGCTTCAGGAGTCCATGAAAATGCATCTTTCTTCAATAATGTTGTTAGAGGTGCTGCTATTCTCCCATAATTCTTAACAAACTTGCGATAATACCCTGTTAACCCGAGAAATCCTCGCAACTGCTTTATGGTTGTGGGGACTTTCCATTCCTTAATAGCTTTAATTTTGTTAGGGTCTACTTTAACACCCTCGTGAGATACAATATGACCCAGATATTCCACCTCTTGTACTCCAAAGAAACATTTGGATCTTTTTGCATATAATTGTTTCTCCTGCAATAGTTTGAGCACCCTGTCAACATGTTCAACATGATCCTTCCAAGACCTGCTGTAGATTAGTATATCATCAAAAAATACTAGCACAAATTTTCTAAGGAAGGGTTTGAAAATGGAATTCATCAACCCTTGATATGTAGAAGGTGCAATGGTAAGGCCAAAAGGCATGACCAAAAATTCATAATGACCCTCATGAGTTCGAAATGCTGTTTTTGGAATATCTTCGGTCTTCATTCTAATTTGATGATATCCTGAACGAAGATCCAACTTGGTAAAATAAATTGCTCCATGTAATTCATCCAATAATTCATCAATCACAGGAATGGGAAATTTATCTTTAATGGTGAGCTTATTGAGCTCCCTATAATCTAGACACATTCGCCATGATCCATCCTTCTTGTGTATCAATACTACGGGAGCAGAGAAAGAACTTTGACTAGGTTGAATTATACCCGCCTCTAACATTTCTGCAATCATACGTTCAATTTCGCTCTTTTGGAAGTAAGGATATCTATAAGGCCTGATGTTTGGAGGAACACTTCCTGGAATCAAATGAATAGTATGATCATGATCACGAATAGGTGGGAGTCCTTTGGGAGTTTCAAACACCTTGGAATGATTGTCCAAGACTTGTTGGAGATCTGCAGAAATAGATGATTTTGATGTTGGAACTTCTAGTGAGCATAATTGTGCAATTACGCCTCGCTGTTCTTTCTTTAGAAGCTTTGTCATGACATTAGAGCTTATTATCCTTCCTGGCTTCCCCGCAATACCTCGTAATTCAACTTCCTTTCCTTCTGAAAAAAATTTCAAGAAAAGTTCTTGAAAATTAAAAGCTACCGTCCCCAAAGATTGTAACCATTGTACTCATAGTACAACATTAGCACCTCCCATAGGAATGGAAAGCATTGGACTAGTCAATACATATTCCCCCATGGTTAGCTTGATATTATGGCATTTTCCAGAGCAATTTATAGTTCCTCCATTTGCAACTATCACTTGACATTCTGGTGCTGGGTATAGGAAACAATTTAATTCCTTGGCTACCTTATAATGAATAAAATTATGGGTGCTACCTGAATCAATCAACACTATTACCCTTTTTTTCTTGATATGTCCTTCTATCTTGAGAGTTTGAGGAGTGGTAATTCCTGCCAGTGCATTACACGATATGGTCGGATTCATTTCTTCCTCTTCTAGGGCTGGTTCCTGGTGTATATCCTCTTCTTGTTCATTTCTTCTTCCTCTTCACAATCTATGTAAAATAATTTCTTCTCAGCACACTTATGACCTTTAGTGTATTTTCTATCACAACTGTAGCAAAGCCCTTTTGCTCTCTTTTCTTCCAATTGTTGTGGTGTCAACCTTGTAGGTTGTGGAAATCTAGGTGTAGCAACACTTCCTTCTTTATAGAATTGAGTGGTAGGCTTCCTTGTCGCCATAATTTTACATTCAAATTTTCTTGCCAACCTGAATGCCTTCTCCAATGAATCAGGTTCCAAAACGCGAACTTCATGTTGGATGTTATCCTTTAAAGTGCTTATGAAGAGATCAATCCTGTGTTCCTCTAGAATATCAGTTACCCTTATATTCAATTTTTGGAAGTCCTCAATGTGCTGCCCCACTAAACCCTTTTGTTTGAGATTTATCAATTGGCTAAGGAAGGTGTTGCTCTTTGTATCCTCATAATGTGCTATCATTTCCTCCGTAAAAATTGACCAAGTGACAATTTTTTTATAGGAGCAAAGCCATCGATACCATACAAATGTATTTTTTTCTAAATGTAAAGTTGCAATGCATACCTTTTGTGTGTTTTTCACATTATGGAGATCAAAATATTGCTCCATCTGTAGTATCCATGTTACAGGATCCTTTCCATCAAACTTCCTCATATCCATTTTTGGAATATGGTGGTTCTTCCCGCCAACATTAGAGTTTGTGAAATCACGATTAACATTTATTTTGTTCTCATCATGAGGTTCTTCTACTATATTTTCACCATTAGGAAACATTTCTTGTATCAACTTTGTCAAACCTTCGATGTCTGTTTTTAGATCATTCTTCATGTTTTCCATCTTATCTTCCATGCCAGCTTCCATGCCATCCATCTTCGCTTCCACACCTTTCTTCAAAACTTCCATTTCATTTTTTGTTGCTCTTTGCGAGAGTGAAATTTGTTGCACTTGCTCTTGTAATTTTGATAGATCATGTTTCAATTCTTCATCTTCATGAGTCATAGTAGAGCCTTCTGAAGGCTTAATGGGTGTTGAATTATTTTTACAGGGCATATTTTAGAACCCAATACTGATATCTATTCTACAATATGCCCTTGGAATCAATTCAAATTGATTCTTCAAACAAGACTTATGCAATTCGGAAAAAAAAAATACACACCTTTTTCTTGCTTTTGAGGAGCTCGATATTGAAATTGGATTATATTTGTGATTGCAGCACTTCAATATTTTATTTTTAGTACCAACGTAGCCCTCTGAATTATCTTTCGAATGCCATAGGTCTGACCTAATTTGGATTCTCCAAGACAAAGTTGTGTCCAATCTCCCACAATGACCTAATTATGGACTGGTTCAGTAGAGCGAACTTGTACGACTTTCCACGTGTCACTGTTTCGTCCTTTGTCTCTGAAATTGATATCCAAGAAACTACAGTCTGTGTACTTGCAACCAATTTTTACGGCACTCCAATCCGATGCCCAGAGAGAGAGTTATTGAAATTTTCCCACGATCACCTCTTTGAGATGAAATTCAGGAGCCTGAAAAAGCACTACCTTCCACAGATCATATCTCCAAAAATATTGCGAACCAAGCTCTGAAATTGTTTGATGAATTTTCTCAGGATTTCAGCTTTGCACCATATTAATTTCAGATTCTTAACCTTTGTAGAAAATGTTTTATAGCGCAAATGCCACGATGACCTGTTTAGGAAAGCGCGTAAAGCACAAGACCATATCCTCACGATGCCAAATGTTGTGAAACCAGCTCCAAAATGAGAAGAAAAGAGATATCAACACCTTAGAAATAAGCCACTTCAAGGGGGAAACCTCCAATACATTACATGAATGAACAATTCTTGGATGATTCAAATTACAAAACCTCCTTTCTATATATAGGAGTCCATGAGGCCATAATGTAATCCTAGTAGGGCCACAATGTAATCCTAGCCGACCTAACAATAATAATTTAAGGGCACAATAATAACAATATGGGGGTTACAAGGGTACAATAATAACAATAAGGGGGTTACACTAACAACAATAAGGGACTATACTAGTAATATAGGGACCTAACAAGCACTCAAGTAGGTTAAAGCGTAGTGGAAGAGCTTTGGGCCAATGAAGCTACATGGGAGATGGTTGATTAGATGCTAGCTATGAATCCTTCATTACTTTCCAGTGAAGGAAAAATAGTTTTGGTATTTTTACATATTTATGTATGGTTTCTATTGTAAATATCGCAATGAGCTAGGTTATAAAGCTCCAATAAGCGATATGGTTGTAATATTGTCATGTTTTTCATGATATTTTTTCTTTGAGCAGGTTTTTATTGTAAATATTGTAATGAGCTAGATTATAAAGCTCCATAGGCAGTATGTTTTGTTTTTCAGCGGTTTTGTTGGGTATAGGTGTGGTTTAACACCAAGGACAATGTTCCCCTAAGGGAGAGGGGTCTGTAGCATCTTCGAGTTAAAATTTCATGTAATAAAAGTTAATAAAGGTAAAATAAGACCATAGGCAAGGGACACTTATTCCAAGCTGAATGTTGGGAAAAATATCCTATTGGGCATCACTTGTTGTGTTTTATGGCTAAGGGAAAATTGGTTGCTAGGTCCCTATAAGACTAGTGTATCCCCTTATTGTTCTTGTTAGTGTAGACCCATTATTTTTATTATTGTACCCATGTAGTCCCCATATTTTTATTATTTTTCCCCATGAAAACCCAATATTGTTATTATTATGCCCTTATATTATTATTTTTATGTTGGCTCTAATTATATTGTGACCCCTTAGACCCCTATTCATAGAAAAGAGGTTTTGTCATTGTATCATCCAAGAATTGTCCATTTATGTAATTTAAAGTAGGTTTTCCCCTCAAAGAGTTTGATTTCTAAGTCATTGATCTATATTTTCTTCCATTTTGTGAGTTGGTTGCATAAAATTTGGTATCAAAGCTTTGGATTCTAGGGTTTCACTTCTTCAAGAAGGTCATCTTGGAATTTTAGCTATAAAAAAATTCCTACAAACCTTTAGATTCAAAAATTGAAACCACGTGGAATTGAAATACTGGTGAACCACGTGTACAAATTTTAGATCTTGATTCGCTATATTTTTGGAGATATGATCTAATAAAGTTATGGTTTTTGCAGGCTCATTAATTTCATCTCAAGCGGGCAACCGAGGGAAAATTATCATAACTTTATTTTTAGGCATCAGATTTAAAATATGTAAAAATTGGTTGAAGGGGAATAGACTTTAATTTATTTTGTATTAAGTTTAGGGTTGAAGGTTGAAATAGTGACACGTGGAATTTCGTACAAGTCCGCTCTGTTGAACTATTCCATAATTAGGACATTGCGGGAGATTGGGCATAATTTTATCTTGAAGAATCCAAATTAGGTCTGACCTATGGAATTGGAAAGAATACTCATAGGTATACTATAATACTGAATTTTAAATCTTTTGGATTCGAAATCACAGAGATAAATCAAGTTCAATATCGAGCTCCTCAAAAGCAAGAAAAAGGTAAGTATTTTTTTTTAAATTGCATTACTTTTGTTTGAAAAATCAGTTTGAAGTGATTCCAAGGGCATATTGAAGGATAGATATCATTATTGGGTTATAAAATCCCTCCAAAAAATAATTCCACACCCATTAATCCCTCAGAAAGATCTACTATGACACATGAATAGGAATAATTACAACATGATATATCAAAATTATGAGACCAAGTGCAACAAATTTTGATCTCGCAAAGAGTAGCCAAAAATGAAATGGAAGATACGATAGATGGTATGGAATATAATATATATGGTATGGAATCTAAGAAGGATGGTTTAAAGAATGGCAGGGAAGCTAAGATCAATGATATAGAAGCAAAACTTGAAGGTTTGAAGGAAGGCTTGACAAAGTTTCCACAAGAAAAGCTTCCTGATTGCGAAAATATGGTAGAGGAAACTCATGATGAGAACAAAAGAAATGTTAATCATGATTTCACAGACTCTAACGTTGGATTGAATACCCACCATATTCAAAAGATAGATATAATTAAGTTCTATGGCAAGGATCACGTAACATGGATACTACAGATGAAGCAATATTTTGATCTCCATAATGTGCAAAACACATAAAATGTATGCATTGCAACTTTATATTTAGAACCCAATCAGTTTGTATGGTATCAATGGATTTTTTCTCATAAACCACTTGTCACTTGGTCAATTCTTATGGAGGAAATGATAGCACATTATGATGATACAAAGAAAAACAAATTCTTTACCCAATTGATAAATATAAAAAAAGGGTTCAATGGAAGAGCACATTGAGGACTTCCAAAAATTGAATATCAGGGTAGCATATATTCCAAAGGAGCATAGGATTTATGTCTTCATAGGTACTTTAAAGGATAAAATCCAACATGAGTTTCCCCTTTGGGAACTTGATTCATTGGAGAAGGCATTCAGGGTGGCAAGAAAAGTTGAAAGAAAAATTATGGCAACAAGTATACCAATCACATATCTAAAGATGGATATGTTGTTGTTCCTAGCCTTCCACAAACTATAAGGTTTACACCACAAAAATTGGAGGAAAAAATAGAAAAAGGGCTTTGTTATAGTTGTGATATAAAATACACTAAAGGTCATAAGTGTGCTGAGAAGAAATTATTTTACATAAATTGTGAAGAGGGGGGAGAAAAGGAACAAAAAACATCAAAAGAGGAGGATATACACCAGGAACCAACCCTAGAGATGGAATAAACGAATTCAACCATATCCTGTAATGCATTGGTAGGAATTACCACTCTTAAAACTCCCACGATAGAAGGATATATCAAGAAAAAAAGGTAATAGTGGTGATTGATTCGTGTAGTACCGATAATTTTATTCATTGTAAGATAACCAAGGAATTGATTTGCTTCATATATCTAGCACCAGAGTTTCAAGTAATGTTTTCAAGTGGAGGAACTATAAATTTCTTTGGAAAGTGCCATAATATCAAGATAACCATGGGGGAATATGTATTTAATAGTCCAATGATTTCTATTCCAATGGGTGGTGTTGATGTTGTACTAGGAGTCCAATGGTTACAATCTTTGGGGACCATAGTTTTTAATTTTCAAGAACTTTTCTTGAAATTTTTTTAGGAAGGAAAGGAAGTTGAATTACGGGGTATTGCAGGGAAACCAGGAAATATAATCAACTCTAATGTCATTACAAAGCTTCTGAAGAAATAAAAACGAGGTGCAATTGCACAATTATTCTCACTACAGGTTCAAACATCGAAATCATCTATTTCTCCATATCTCCAAAAATTCTTGGAAAATCATTCCAATGTGTTTTAGACTACCAAAGGTCTCCCACCTATTCATGATCATGATCATGCTATTCATTTTATTCCAGGAATTTTTCCTCCAAACATTAGGCCTTATAGATATCCTTATGCCCAAAAGAGTGAGATTGAACGTATGGTTGCAGAAATTATAGAGGCCGGTATAATTCGACCTAGTCAAAGTTATTTCTCTACTCCAGTAGTATTGGAGCACAAAAAGGATGGATCATGGCACATGTGTCATAATTATATGGATCTCAACAAGATCATTATGAAAGATAACTTTCCCATTCCTATCATTGATGAATTCTTGGATGAATTACATGGAGCAATTTACTTCACCAAGTTGCATCTTCATTTAAGATATCATCAAATAAGAATGAATACTGAAGACATTCCGAAAAAAAACATTTATAACTCATGCGGGTCATTATGAATTTTTGGTCATGCCTTTTGGCCTTACCAATGCACCTTCTACATTTCAAGGTTTGATGAAATCCATTTTCAAAACATTCCTTAGAAAATTTTTGTTAGTATTTTTTGATGATATACTAATCTACATCAAGTCTTGGAAGGATCATGTTCAACATGTTGACATGGTGCTTAAAATATTGGATGAGAAAAAATTATATGCAAAAACCTCCAAATGTTTCTTTGGAGTATAGGAGGTGGAATGTTTGGGTCATATTGTATCTCATGAGAGTGTTAAGGTATACCCTAATAAAATTAAATCCATTAAGGAATCGAAAATCCCTACAACCATAAAGCATCTTCAAGGATTTCTGGGGTTAACAGGGTATTATCGCAAGTTTGTTAAGAATTAAGGGAAAATTTCGGCACCTTTAACATCTTTACTGAATAAAGATGCATTTTCTTGGACTCTGGAAGAAACTAAGACCTTTGAACATCTTAAAGAGGCAATGTGCAAATCACTACTCTTTAGCTATACCAGACTTCACAAAATCCTTTATTGTGGAATATGATGCCTCAGGAAATGGAATTGGTGTCGTTTTAATGCAATAAGGGAGACCCATTTCTTTTGAAAGTCATCCAATGAAAGGAAAGTATTTACTGAAACCTATTTATGAGAAGGAAATGTTGGCAACACTACATGCACTAAATCAGTGGAGACCTTACCTAATGGGAAGACACTTCAAGGTAAAAACAGATCATGATAGTCTTAATACTTTTTGGGACAAATATTATCTTCGGAAGAGCAGGAAAAAAGGGTCACAAAGATGTTGGGTTATGAATTTGAAATCATCTACAAAAAAGGGAAGAAAAATGTTGTTGCGGATGCATTCTCAATAAATAATGAGGATGTGGAAGAATTTATTTGTGCCATTTCTATTATCCAACCTGAGTGGATAAACAAAGAAAGGGATGAATGGAAGAATGATAAAGAGGTGTTGAAACTCATTCAAAATTTGCAGCAACATCACAGTACATCTAAAACATTTAGCTTGAAAAATGATTCATTATGGTATAAAGATCGCTTATATATTTGTGAGAATTCCCAACTCAAACAAAATATTCTTTTGGAATTGCACACCTCTCCCTTAGGAGGGCACTCAAGATTTTTAAAAAATTACCACATGGTCAAGAAGGAATTTTTTTGGGATGGCCTTAAATCTGATATTCAAAATTTTGTGGCAAAATGTTTGGTTTTCCAACAAAATAAATTTGAGACAATTAATACCCCGGGTCTATTACAACCTTTATCCATTCCAAATCAACTTTGGGAGGAGGTTTTAATGGATTTTATCAAATTTTTACCCAATTCCGAAGGAAAGAGTGTCATCATGGTGGTAGTTGATAGACTAACCAAGTATGCACACTTTTGTGCATTATCGAATCCATTTAAAGCCAATACATTTGCTACTTCATTTATCGAAACAATTCAAAAGCTACATGGAAGCCCAAATATTATTGTAAGCGACAAAGATCCCATTTTCACTAGAAATTTTTGGACAAAATTATTTCCTTATCTGGGTACTCAATTAGCTCATAGCTCATCTTATCATCCTCAATCTGATGGAAAACTGAGATAGTGAACAAATATTTGGAAGGATATATTTGTTTCTTTGTATATGATAAATGGATACAATGGTTCAAGTGTTTCCCTCTCACTAAATGGTGGTATAACACTTCCTTCCATATTGCAGTAAAAAATACCCCATTTATGGCACTTTATGGATATCATCCACCATCCATCACATCATATTTAAGAGAAAATTCTAAGGTTCAAGCAGTGGAATATCACATTGAGCATCAACAACAAGTTCTCCAACTCGTAAATTATAACCTAACTTTGGCGTAGAATCGAATGAAACAACATGCAGATCATCATTACAGTGAAAGAATTTTTGATGTAGGCGACTTGGTATTCTTACAGCTACAAGCATACAAACAAATTTCCCTCAAGAAAGCTAAGAAGGATATTAAATTATCATCAAAGTATTATGGTCACTACAACGTGTTGCAAAATTTTGGTACTATGGCATACAAATTGGATCTTTTGGCATCTTCTCGAGTGCACCCAGTTTTCCATGTTTCATGCTTAAAGAAGGCTATAGGTAATAATCTCCCAGTTCAAAAAATATTTCTAGAAATTGACGAGGAAGGAAAAATCTTATTGGAACCTGAAGTAGTCACAGAAACAAGAACTCAAAAACCACGAAATCAATCAATTTGAGAGTATCTCATCAAGTGGAAGAACTTACCCGCTGAATATTCCTCATGGGATGCTAATAATTTTATACAGAATCATCCAGAACTACTCAAGCATTAAGGACAACACTTTTTTAAAGGGGAGGGGCATGTTAGGTGCTTGTAAGACGGAAAGGAAAAAGAATATTTTTGGCATTTATCTATGAAAATAAAGGAAATTAGGAGAAAAGGAAGGTGAAAGGTCACAGGTTGCATGTGAGGAGGAAAATTAAGGAAAATAATGGAAATTGAAGAAATTAGAGGCCTCATAAAAAAAAATTCCTCAAAGCATCAGTTGAGATCATGTTGTTAGTTTAGTGTTATAATTAGTCTCATAGAGGAGAAATCACCAAGAGGAGAAATAAATAAAGCATGAAAAGGAAGGGAAAATCAAGGAAAGGAAAGAAAAATAAAAGAAGGATAAGGAAACCAAAGGAAGGCAAGGATCAAGAAGCTTCAACGCGAATATCTGTAGGTAGCAGGTTGCATGTATGATTTCCAGCTGGTTTTTACAAGCATGGTATGTGCATGTTGGTATTTTTCTCTTTTGATTTCATTGGCATGGATTTTTTTCGAGTTTCGATAGTGGATTTTAGTTTAGCCTTGCCATTTCCGGATAGGCATGGTGCGATGGGATTGTTCTCAGTTTTGAGCTTTGGATTTCTGGATGGTTTCATAATCCTGGGTGAGGTGGTCTCAGGAAAATTCTCAAAGGCCTAGGAATCCATTGACCGGTAATGGTGGGATACATGGTAAATACAGAGGGTGGAGACACTAAATAATCCTCAAGGATGGTGAAGTAATTATGAGGAATCCAAGCTCAGTTTGGTTTTATGATCTTGGCACCAGTTTAGGTGTGATTATGGTATGGACAGGGTGGAGGTGATTTAACCTTTGGATTCCCTTAGTTGTGTCCATATTGGTTTATCCCATGAGATCCCACATCCATGCTTGGAATATGGCATGGGGGTGATTGGTTGAAGAGAGATTTGGCTCGGCTAATCTATGGTCAGGTGGAACGTGGAAGTCCCGAAACCGGTCGGTATTTTCCTTTGGTTAACGAAATATAAGTTTCTCTTACATTGGATAAGTTAATATACTGGTTATTATGTGTATTTAACGGTTGTTCTCTTATTGTCATTTATCCAGTTATATGTTGGTTATAAGCATGGCTTTATGATATATATTAGTCATGGATATTTTCATGTTTTCACTCATAACTAAATAAATAATGAATGAAATACATGATTGGTGTTATGACAGCTAATGAGAGAACAAAATGACCCTTCTTGTTAAGCCTTAGACAAGTTTTTAATCCCTCGCGTTCATACTTGCATTCATGACCTGTAGGTTGCATATCCATCAAGTGTTTGACACAATTTCAGTCCCAGTTGGGGATAGTTAGGTCAATCTTGGTTTTATTTTTTGGTTTACAAGAATTTTTTCAAAACATCTCATAGTCAGCGGCATATATCCAAACTCTGCTCATCATACATCTTTCTGTCATTTGCACCAACACCTGGAGATTACTTCCCTAGTGTCTTAGCTTAAAAAAATGGTTTTCAGAAACAACAATCTCGGCCTTCTAGCAATGATAATTTGGCCCAGAAATATAGCTCGGCCTTTAAAAACACACACTAATCCTCCAAACAAATGAGTTTAGCTTCTTGCTAAAATATGTTAACAAAATTTAAAATTTTCTTTGGTGCATTTTTTCAAATTGTTTATGAGAATACATTGCTTTGAACAATATGAGAGAAATTTTATAAAATTAGGGGGAAATATTAACCTCATAAAAAAAAGGAATATATCAAATCAAGAACCTTGATATTTTCATGAATATTTCCCAACAACTAGTGTCTCCTCAGCACATAGAATTCAGAATCCATTAATAAACAACTCATCTCTAATTTGGCCTCCTGAAATGATAATATCAATCTCCTTCTAGAAATAATTAATTCAGACTTCAAGGATTGATGATTAAACTTGACCCTAAAAAATAAATTAGCTACTACAAATGAACTTGTCTGCAACATATAATCTCGTGCAGTATATAGATTTGAGTTTCAACAAATGAATTCATCTCCAACAAATAAATTGTGCCCTATAAAATAAATTTAGCCCCAATAGATCAATCTAGCTCTGAAAAATAAGTTGGGCTCCAGAAAATAAATTTAGTCAACAAATAAACTCAGCCCAAATAGATAAATATGAATTTGGAAAATAAACTGGGCTCCGACATATAAATTGAACTCAACAAACAAACTAGGTCCCAATAGACAAATGTGGATTTGGAAAATAATTTCAGCAAATGGAAGAATAATACAGCCTCAACAAATTAAAATTATTCAGAAAATATCTAGAAGTAATTTTGTCAAAATCGATTTTAATAAATTCCAGCAAAAATTAGGCAATTAATAGAGCACAAATTTTTCGTTGAAAAAAATACCACAACAGAAAACTCGGCCAAGTTTATTAATAATACTAAGGAATAATATCTTCACCAAAAAATTCAACGGTTGCAAAATAATTCGACCCAACAAGAGAAATTCATCCCGACAAGAGAAATTTGGCACAAAATTATAAACTCAACCTAACAGAATAATTTTGGCCCATTAAGAGAAATTTGGCACAAAAAATAATTTTTGTCAAGCAAAATAAATTTTTCCCAGCAAAATAATCTCGGTCCAGAAAGATAAATTCAGTGCAGCAAAATAATTTTGGCCCAACAAAATAATTTCAGCCCAGCAATATAATTTCGGCCTAGCAGAATGATTTTGGTCCTATAAGAGAATTTTGGCACAACAAGATAAATTCATGCCAACAAAAGAATTTTGGCCCAACAAAATAGTTTTTGCCTAGCAAAATGAATTTGCCTTCACAAAATAAATTTGGCCCAGCAAAACAGACAAAACTAGATTTGGAAAATAAACTGGCCTCGGGAAAAATGTGTCACTTTGGAACTTGTGAATCACTAGAAATTCACCTGCAATAAATCTAGTCTGGTAAAAGAAAATTGACACACTTGCAAGAATTATCCTATGGAAAATAGATTGAAAAATTTAATTCACAAACTTTTCTCCCTTATTTTTCAGGAAAAATATAGCTATACAGTAAACTTGGATTTTAACCCATAGCTGGCCAAATTCATGCTTTGATACCATTGTAATATCTTGAAAAAAAATTATGAAAAATATTACTTTAGAATTTTTTTTCATTAATTCATAAAACAAATTGAATCATAAAATTAATCGACAAAACTAGGAAATTATAAAATGCAACTGAAAATTGAAAAGATGCACATGTAATGGAACTCAGCCTTATTTTTTTAATATAAAATATGCTAATACAAGAAACTGGAAATGGATAAGCTGATGGCCTAAAAATATTTACAATAATGCTGCAACTGGCCTCCAAAATAAGTTGATATGATGACTGCACTTGTGAAATTTGTGTGAATTCACCAACGAGAGAGATGGGTTCTCACCCACTTCACTAAATCACCAGAGGGTTTTCATCCTAGGGATACTAAGACAGAGAAATAAATTCTCCAATCCAAACTCAAGGCAATTACTCAAAACCAAGATGTCCTCAAATGATCTCCTCCTCCTCCTTTTAAAGACTCAAAAGATAGATCTCCAAGATTCTAGAAGTATCTTATTTTGATTATTTTAATATTTTTCTAGAAACTTCCCTTTGACTCCATCTAAGTGACTTTTAATTTAATTTTACTTCACTTAAGTCACTTTTGGCCTTTTTCCCTCAATTAATTATTGTCCCCTCCTTTTATTTAAATAAGTGACTAATTAAAGTCACTTTTTAATCTCAGAAAATGGTAAATCACTCATCATGCTTCATTTGGCCACTGGAAGTCTCTTCTCATCATCCCATCATATATATCTTCTCGTTCTTGTTCCAACAAGTTATTACACTGAGGTGTTCCATCAAATATTCCTCCCTGAATGCCACCTCGAGCATAATTAAGTCAAACCCAATAATCACCTCGTTTTATGAAAGTTGTTGGAATGCAATGAAACGAAAGGAAATTTTGGTTGATGGAATATGCCAAGAGAATTCCATTGGAATATGTAAAAACTCCTCAAAACACCTCCAGAAACCATGATGATGTAATCATGCTCCTATGGCCTTACCATCAGATACCCTGGAAACCCATCCTGGTTGTACTATAGAGGAAACTGAAAATGGGGACATTACAGGCAAGCTCAGTAGATAGTAGTATATGATATATTGGTTCAGGATCATCCTTCCACGTGATGGGAATAATAAGTATTTTATCCACCTAAAGGAGAAGGACATGCAGTTTCAGATCGAGATAGGAGATGATGGTATGTATGCAGTTGGAGGAGTTGTTAGAGGGTTAGGTAATCCTCTTCATTTTAGAGATGTCCTCTACATTCCAGGCCTTAAGTAGAATCTTATTTCAGTAGCTACCCATTATGATGTCACCTTTAGCTACAGTAAGCATCCACAAAGTTACATAAGGTACATGGCACTTATGACTGAAGTAATAGACTAGTAGAGCATGGTTGGAAATAATAAGTCATCAGAACAAATTTCGTAGAAGAAAGCAGGGAAGTATTTTAGTTCAAAGGGAGCATCTATAGCAGCGGAGAACATGGTAGTGTTGGAGACAAATCCAAGTGGACGAGGTTCTTCCAGAGGCACCTTCCTTGCTAAGAGGGAGTTTTAAATAGTGTAGTGAAGAAGGTCTTCTTTAGATTGTGCCTTAGCCAAAAATATCGAGTTGTCTCTCCTTTGAACATGGAGCAAAGCATGGTGATGTTGAGCCTAGATTCCATTTGCAGGATCAAGTTCACAAATCCATGCGTAGTTTTGGAGGACCAGTTACATGCACCTTCTTCAGTTTGACAATAGGAATTAGTGACAGTTATAAATTTAGATAAAGTGAATTCGAGCTTTAGTCTTTAATTGAGATAAAGATGAGTTAGGCAAGTAATTTGACTTAGTTAGCTTGTCATCAACCACTCGAGTTCAAAATTTGTACCTACAAAATTTAACATGGATTGGGCCTATAAAGGAAGAAGGCACACCTTGTATCATTATTTTCTTGCATGAGTTTGTGTGTGAGATATTTCCTTGTCGCACCAGTGTATTTTGGAGGAGATAGTACGCATTTTGTAAAGATATTTCTTGTTGTATATTTACACTAGGAAATAGGAGTCGAGCCCTAAGTAATAAGGAGTCCATTTTTCTAGGAAATAGGTAGCTTGTGTGGAAGAAAATTAGGCCTATCTCAGTGTAAGGAATTAAGTGAGCATAGGTCGATTGTTTGTAGGGTGTGTCTAGCTAGTATAGTGAGGGCAAGTGTGTTCTTTGGATAATTGTTTGCCTTGTAAATAAATTAGATTGTCCAGTCTCTATCAATAAATAATACTACAACAAAGAGAGGTTTTTCCTTGTTTCGTTTTTTGAGAAAAATAAGTGTGTCTATATGTGCATGTGTTTTTATCTCTATTTTTTTATTATTTTGCTTATGTGTGTTGAGAAATTTGGTGTCTTAGTGAAAACAATTTTTTGTTTCAGTTTTTTGTTGCCATTAGTTTCATATTGTTCATTCAAGAAGTTGCAGAATTCCATGGAAATTCAACAAGTATCATGGTCATGTATTATATCATTTGAGAGAGGATAAAAGCAATTTACCTCGATTTTTTTTCCTTGTGCCAAAGCTTTTCCAAGGTAAGCGGAATTGCATGGAATATTTGTTAAATCTACACAATTACATTTTATTTCCATGACATTACATTGTGTTTCCTCAAGCAATATTCAACATAAAAGAGAGCTTAGTTCAACGTAATAGAGTCCAATATTAGTAAGAGTTATTACATTTTTTATTTATACAAATTTATTTACCAAGTTAGCTAGAGAGAATAAAAAAAATCTACAGTGGAATTTTTTCCCTGTGCCAAATATTTTCCCTGTTAAATCTCAACAATTACATTTTGTTTACATATTGTTAAATTGTGTTTCCTTTAGAATATTCAACATAAAAGGAGATTAGTTCAACATAACAATGGAATAATAGTAATAGTTCATATATTTTTATTTATACAAAATTATTTATCAAGTTTATAAAAAATTGTTGTTATAAACATGCAATTCGAATATCCAAAACAATTTACAAATCACCTTTTGTCACTGCATTGGAAAGGAACCTTCAAAATAGAAGAAATCTTAACTTCCTAATTAGAATCGGCAGTTTAGATCCCAGGTGATTTTTTTGTACAGCAATAAACTACATAAAAAAACCAAATACAAATATAAATAATTGAACCAAAAAACACCTATGACATTGATATCCTTATCTTTGCTACTAAAATTATTAGTTCCACAAAGAAAAATGCATGAAATGGGGGGGACAATAATATTGTATGGAATCTATCTATTGCAAACAAAATATTTATTAAATAATTTATATAGTTGAGTGAATGCCTCCACTAGAAGAAGAAAAGGCAGCGGAAAATTCATGTCACTATTGTGAAGATGATAAAAGATGTGGAATTCAACCCCATGAAATTGAATAGTGTCTTCCTAATGTAACTGATACGGAGGAAATATTGGGGTTAAAATACAAACATACATGGAATATACCCATAAATATAATTTTGTCAATCAACTGAAATGGGGCTTACCAAATATATAAATAAATGTGTGCCTCCTTTGTAATTTCAAAGATTTGGAATGGCATGGAATTTATACAGGTACATTCTGAAGACACAAATTCACCTATGGAGCTGAAAATCCAAAGGTTTTGAGTTATAATTAGCTTTTCTTCCTTATCGGTTTTAATCCTTGCCAACAAGTCGTTGGGTTTTCTATCATTTATATAGAGTTTTGTTTGAATTGTTACATATTCTTTCCACACACCCCCTGCCCCAAAACCTTCTAAACACCACTACAGTGGTGGATGTCACATGGCCAAAATGTGGTCCCCTTTTCATGTCCAAAACATGGGCCCCATTTTACTTATCGTTATTATCTTTATGTTGAGTGGCATGTATCTAATCACATTAGAAGAAATTTCAACATAAAAATGCCCATGAAATCTTTATGTAACTTCCATGTGATAAGTTTTAAACCAATCAAAATGATTTAAATTTAAAAAGAGGTACATGTAAATATTTTGGAGGGAAAATAAGAAAAACTATTTTTTTTAATTGTATTTTTGGCTTATCTGCTTATGGGTTTACTCAAATTTCAAGTTTATACACTCATTAGATGCAGAATTAAATTCCACATCCAACGAGTACCCAGTATGCATACCTTTGAGAAGACACACCTTGATATAAAAAAATGCAGATACATTAAAAAACGTGTTTCAACACGTTTTTTAATGTATCTACATTTTTTATCAAGGTTGTTCTTCTCAAAAGTATGCATAATGGGTACTCGTTGGATGTGGAATTTAATTCCACATCTAATGAGTGTATAAACATGAAATTTGAGTAAACCTATAAGGCGATAAGCTTAAAATACAATTAAAAAATAGTTTTCTTATTTTCCCTCCATAATTCATAACTTTTAATTTATTATTTTAACTATTATTTTATTATTTTTCCTCAGGAGGCCACTTTTAGGCTGAAATTTTCTCTAATGCCTACATGTATGACACATCCCTACCACCATGTATTGATGTTCATCCATTGTGTAACTTGCAACCAAGAAAGGGGCCAAGAAGTTAACTATCTAAGTTGATGTGTTAGCTAGACTATTGTAGCTATTTGCATTCTCAAATATCTAATGAATCCATGCTCCATCCTTTATGCAGTTTGAAATCTGTGAAACTGGTTCTATAATGTGGGATTCCATAAGGCATTTGGGAACTTGTTCTGCAAATTTGGAGGGCCTTGGCAAGAGTGTTATGGAGCATAAATTGATGTGAAAAATTATTTATACTATGTTTCCATTCATAGATTATTTACATCCTAAAATGGGTTTGCATGGGTTTTTATTGGATGAATAGTTGTTATAAAACATTAATTTGTGATGCTCGATTATGGTTCTACACTATCCTCCATATATTAATTCTTGTCACATTTTCTCTATGGATAATATGTCAGTGATGTAGTGGGTTGCTTCATAGGAACACCTTTGCCCCAAATTTCATGTTTGTTGTAGTTTTTTCAACATATCAAGTATAACATCCATATATTCATTGATGGTGTTAGAACATAAACCTATGCTTTGTGAATTTTTTTAAAATTCTATAGGAATAAATAAGTGAGAAATACATAATTCATTAACTTGATGGAGTTTACATTAGTGTTTGATTGACTCAAGCAAAAGACATAGAATAAGGCAAGGGTACTAGCACACGGGATGCATCCTCGTCCAGTGCTGAGGGACAATTAAGTAAACAAGTTTCTATAACGATTTTATTTCCCACTCTTAATAAAGAAAATAAATTTTCTATATTTAAAATTTTCTCCCCTCTATGATCCTTTTCTATATTCATGTTGCTCCTCTCTTGGGGATCCATGGTACATTCAAATGGCTCCACTTATAATAGAACAAAGATACAAACTACTATCTTTAATGACTATTTCATTCCTTTGGCCTCTAGTGATGAGACTGGTGTACTCACTTCACTTGGGAAGGTCATATGTGGTAAGTGGTGCTATTGGGGGAAACTCGTTTAATAATCACTCATTTTCATGTAATATGTTCTGCGTAGGCATAATATATATGTTTGTTCTAAGAAGGTCTCTCTCAAAAAATCCCCATGACTCTGCTTTGTCTCATGGAGGAAAAACATCTAGAAGTTGTTTTCCAGGGCACAGACCCAAGTTCTCTGAATTTCCTAAAACTCATCATAGGTAAAAATAAACCTCAAACTTCACTCACTAATTTTCCCACTACTCTCTATCACACACACCCTACACCACTCAATCACACACCCCTCCTAAGGTAAGTGAAAGCAGGTTATTTGTATAATTTTAACATAAATTCAGGTAAGTGAAAGTAGGTTACTACATAATAGCATACACACCTTCACTTTCACCACTTGCACATTGTTCAATAATTGTACACACTTTTCCCCAAGGTGACCCTTACTAGGTTGAAGATATGTGAACAACCTTACTCTTTATCTTTAACAACCTTACTTTTGAATTTCTTTAAGGTTGTTAAATGACATTACTCTCTTCATTGGGAGGACTGGTGTTGCTTAAGGGTAAGAATTGTGTTGTTGTTGGTTAATTTATTTAATGTGAACTAAAGAACCATTATCACAAATAAATAGCGTATCAGTTTCATTCATATTCATTCATATTACCTCTAACCATGTTTATGTTGTTTGAACATATGGTACTCATAATCCATTCTATGTTGTGGGAGGTCGCAATCCCCGAACTATTTACTGTTCCTTTAGTGATGATGTTCTTAAGGTTGCATTCAATCTAAGCATCCAAATATATCTTTTGGAATATTCAAGATGTTTACTCTACTTTCAGTGATGATATTCTTGAGGTTGCATTAGATATAAGCATCCAAATCTATCTTTCGCTTATATTTTCCATTTCGTTGTCTTAGTGTTATGGTAATTAGGTAGAGGATTAATGTTTATAATAATATAATTTAAAATGCCTACACTAGTAATATTATTATTAGTGTTATGGTAATGAGGTAGAGTATTAATTTTTATAGTAATATTTTTTCAAATGCAAGTTTAATCACGATGCAAATTTAATTAATTGACTTAATCACGATGCAAATTTAACTAATAACTTACAAAATATTTTGAAATTGGTTTATAAAATATTTTGTAGTCGATGTTGGTGCTAATACACAATTAGTTTTTGTGTATCTAGCTCAGTTACATCACATTTACCACTAAGATTATTTTTTACTGAATCTGTAGGATATATATGGATAAGTCCAGATATGTGAATTCAAAAATGGTATTCTGAATAGATAACTTCAAAGAGGGTGTAGATATAATTTCAGAGAGGGCATCCTATATAAACAACTCCATATAGGGTGCAGAGGGGGAGCAAACCACCTAAGGGTGCATATATAATTTCAAAGAGGGCACAGAGAGGGAGCAAGCCTCCTAAGGGTGCAAATATAATTCTAGAGAGGGTATCATCTATATTTGACTTCATAAAGGGTTCAGAGGGTGATAAAATTGTCGTATGGTGTAGATATAATTTCAGATAGGGTATCATGTATAGATAACTTCAGAGAGGATAAAACCTTTGAAACTGCCTAAGAAAGAAGACAAGGCCAAATGTGGTGGTTAGTTTAGGTAGTGGCATGTGTAGGGAGTGGCTAAAATTCAAAGATGTAAAAATGTAGATAGAAAATTTATAAAATGGAAAACTTAGGTGATATTGTTACATACACAATATTTTTTTTCAAACAGAAAAAACTTTGGTATATATTATGTACCAGTTCAAAAAAAATTCAACATACAGTTCATATATTTGATCATTTAAAGAGATCAACGCTCTTTTTGCAGTTCAAATTTAAGACAGAAATGTGAAAACAACAAAAATCTTCCATAACGATAAGACACTTGGAGAAACCTCACCATCCTCAAACAGTTTTTAGAGATGACAAGCTGTTGATGCCCAGGAAACAACAGAGGTCACAGTTCCATCACTTCCCAGACAAGGATCACTGAGAAAGCCTACATTATCAAAATGTTTTTCCTACACAAAACCTCAGCAACGAAAAAACCTCACAAAAATTGTGCGTGTAAGTTTTTTTTTTAAATAAAAACAAAAACTTGTAGTAGCATGTAGAAGAACATCTCAAAAGAATTGACAGTCCCTGTAACACCCCTGCCATCCACATCAAATAATTCATAGTGCATGTACCCAAAGGCACCCTGCTAGAACATATTCCAAATAAAAAGCTAAGGTGAGATTGTTAGTATACATGATATACATATTTCTCATACTTAGGTTAATATTAAATAGTATACATAATATACATATTACTCAAACTTATGTTAATATAAAGTTTTAAAGACATATATATCAAGAAGAGTGCATATTGCAATAACTCTGGTTGTTCTTGCCCAATCAAATAAAAATGAGAAAAAAAAAACTCGGGTTAAAGAGATTATATAAAACAATTTAATCAAATTAATATGTGATCAACATAATATTGATCACAAAAAACAAATAATGAAAAAACTGATATAAAACAAGTCGACGAAATTAATATGTGATCAACATACAAAATTAATTAATGAAAAAAAATTGGTTAAAGGGATGATATAAAACAAGTCAACGAAATTAATATGTGATCAACGTAATATTGATCGTTATATACCTTGATATACCTTTCCATTGGTAGGTATAGTAAGTCTTAAACCCACAATGAAATATTGGACTTTGGCTTGGCGTAGTAAGTAAAGGATTTACCAATAATCAACCAAAGATTTACATATTTCATTGACGTTTAACTTTAGCATTTGGAAAAAGGTATCTAATATGAAGATTTTACCACTATTTTAAAAATTGTAATGAGCTTTTATTTTAGACCTTGTTAAGCTAGAGACATTGACATTTTTTTTATGAAATTGGGTGGGCAAACATTTTTCACCCCACTCAATCAGAAAGATTTCTCGATAGCCTTTTTACCAATTTGGAGACCAAATATGGTTGAGTTTGAGTTTAACCAAGAACCGACGGCCTTTTGCGACATTCTTGGAAATGCCGTAGCCGTCCTACAGGAAATGTCCGAGCTCTCGCGGGGCGTCGATGTGGCGAAGAAAGGCCGCCCGAGGGCAGAGCGCTATGCCTACTTTCAGCTCCTTATCCTTCTTGCCACCTCCACTGCCATTGAATTTTATTATGGCGAGAGAATATAATGCAGGGGCGTGAGATGCAATCGCGGCCTTCGCCATCAGAGATGCCCCGCACCCCTTGTTTTGTAGGCATTAGAATCGAATCTGCAGGAAGCCCCAAAAAAAAAATTATAAACTTGTCAGACATAAGGGCTTGCTAAACATTGAGGTGATAGCTATTACCAAAAATTTAAAGCCAAAAAAAGGGAAAACGCTCAGCTTACCATCCCGAGAGTATAGCAAGCCTCCACATTTCCATCATCTGCGCATTTCTTTATGAAGCGATGAGCTCCCCTGCACCAACTAGATGCCTTTGCAGAGAACGTTGACGTGGAGGCTTTTACTAAAACAAACTGGTGGAAACCCATTGCATGGAACTTCTTCCGTATGCACAAAAAAAATCAGTAGGCCCCCAGCATTTTAGATTGGATAGAATAGACAAAAGGAAAAAGAAAAGGGTATTCTACAGACAGTAGCTGGTGGAGATGAATAATCGTGTTGGCATTCGTAGCCCAAAACAAATGCACATACAATTACAAATAGACATTAAGAATAAGTAAGAAATACAGGAGCAATAAAATTTTAGAAAGAGAAATTAGTCATGTATATTATCGGTGATTGGAGTTATGTCAAATACGCTATTTTCTTTTAACCAACAACATAATGTTTTGTGTCTACAGTTTATCTTTAACTAACTTAATTTCTGGAATCGCAAATAAGAGTTACTCCAACAAATTAATCAACTATACATTTTATCTAAGAAATTTCATAGTAAAAGCTATTTCAAAAGTTATAAAATACAAGAAACATCAGCTTAACAAAAAATAATCCTCATTAGCAAATCAATGCCTTGAGAAAAGAGGGGAGATTTTATCAAAAAACATTTCAAAAATCACAAAATATAGGAATTTCAGCCTTCAAACAAATATATTTCATCATAAAATCAATCTATAAATGTGGTCATTAGCAAATTAATGTATGCTTATGCATTGAAAAGAGGGAAAAAGATATTTATTAATTGTAGAAGCTATTTAAAAGTAATTTATGAGATTTTAGGCAATGTAAATTGTGAGATTAAAGGTTAAATCCTTCTAAACCAAGAAAAAAAACACATAGATAACCTACTATAGTGAAATAATTTGAGATATTAGTACCCTATAGCTTATTTTTGAACTTACATAGTCGCAGAATTGTTCTCACAAATTTTGATACAGATCTAAATATCAAGGTTGCTTGAGGATTCATATATCCAGTTTATATAAATAAGATACTAAAACCAAAGAAACTTGAGCTTGGGATTTTTCTGAATAAAGACTCCATCCTTTTAGATCGTGTCGATTGCGTCATTGAATATTTGAAGACATCTCATAGCTCAGGAAATTAATATAAAAATTTCTATATATTTATGAAATTGATTCTATACACACCAACTATAAACACTAAAACGTAAAAAATATAGAGCGAAAACTGTGCATGTACTTCGGCAGCAAGGACGATGACGAGATAGTGAGAAAAATTGCGTGTATCAGTCCTTAATTTTATGGTCAATTACAATTCTGTTGGAGAGACATAGGATTCACACACATAAATAACGCCAATATTTCACACACAAATAATGAGCTGCTGCTCTTCTATTAATCATAAACCTCTGAATCATAAAACTCTCTTACTCTCTTAAAAACACTGAACCCGTGAAGGGTATTTAACCTAATTGACATGCAAACACTCTCACACAAAACTGGACTTAATCAACTCGCTAACTCGCTCACCAAACATAACTGAAACTCAACTCAACTAACTAACTCCACTTAACTGCATGAGGAAGTAATTATATATTTTAACACTCCCCCTTAATTACGACCTCTAAACTAAAACATAACTTATGACAACTCAAACATGCCTGCTGGTCTATGTCTCAGCTAGGCTTACAACACCCAAGTTTCTTTTATGAAACTGAAACAAATCTACTGCTAATGGCTTCGTAAAGATATCAGCCAATTGATCACTGGTTCTGCAAGGCTTCAAGTGAACTTCTCCATTGTTCACTAGTTCTCGAATAAAATGATATCGAGTATCAATATGCTTGCTCTTTTGATGAAACACACTATTCTTTGATAGTGCAATCGCTGATGTGTTGTCACAGTATATCGCTGTTGATCCTTGTTGTTTCTACTTGAGTCCATCCAATACTCTTCTTAACCATACTGCTTGACATGCTGCTGAAGTTGCTGCTACATATTCTGCTTCTGCTGATGATAGTGTAACAATAGGCTGCTTCTTAGATGCCCATGCTATCACTCCTGAACCGAGATGGAAAACATAACCGGATGTGCTCTTCTGATCATCCAAACTTCCTGCAAAATCACTATCTGTATATCCAATCAGTTCTTTCTTTTCTGTACTTGCATACATTATGCCATAATCTCTGGTTCCTGATATGTATCTCAGAATTCTTTTTCCAACACTCCAATGTGTGTCTTTTGGAGTCTCCATGAATCTGGAAATCAGACTCACTCCCTGCATAATATCTGGTCTTGTCGCTGTGAGATACATGAGGCTGCCAACCAATCTTTTGAATATAGTTGGATTGACATCTACCCCTTCATCATCCTTACTTAACTTTGTACCTGTTGCAACTGGTGTAGGTACAGGTTTGGAATTTTCCATCCTGAATCTTTTTAGCAAATCTGTCGCATACTTATTTTGACAAATAAAAATGCCTTTTTCAGATTGCTCAACTTCAATGCCAAGAAAATATTTCATGAGACCTAGATCTGTCATCTCAAATTCTTTCATCATGGCTGCTTTAAATTCATCTATTTCAAGATCACCTGTAAAAATCATATCATCAACATACAAGCAAACTATCAAAATCTGTCCATGCTCATTTACCTTTGTGTATAAGGTAGGCTCAATGTTGCTTCTGCAAAATCCATTCTTGATCATATAACTGCCGATTCTGCTATACCATGCTCTAGGTTCTTGCTTCAGTCCATAGAGCGCTTTCTTCAATCTGTAAACTTTATCTTCTTGTCCTTCAACTTCATAACCTGGAGGCTGCTGCACATAAATTTCTTCTTCTAAAATTCCATTCAAGAAGGCTGATTTGACATCCATCTGATACACTTTCCACTTGTTCTGAGCTGCTGTCGCTAGAACTGCTCTTACAGTATCCAATCTGGCTACCGGAGAAAAAGTTTCTCCAAAGTCTATTCCCAGTTGCTGCGAGAATCCTTTGGCTACAAGTCTTGCTTTGAATCTGTCAATCTCACCTTTTTCGTTCACTTTGGTCTTGTATACCCACTTCACACCAATGAGATTTTTATCTTTTGGTAAATCAACCAAATCCCATGTATCATTCTTTTCAATGGAATTCATCTCCTCATCCATGGCTTGCACCCAATTGTCATCTCGGATTGCTTCTTCAAACGAAGAAGGTTGGAATGCTAACAATGCAAAATTTGAACTAACATCCAAATCATCATAAATATCCTGCAAACTTCTCATCTTTTTCTTACCTGATTCGCTGCTTGGAGAATTCTGATCTGTGGATCTGCTTGAAGATCCATGCTGCTCTGAAAATCTGGGAGTCCTTGCTGGTGTGACTCTGTTTGGTGTCTGCTCTTTTGGTTCTTGTTGCTCCTCTTCTTCTACAAGATCATCCTCCATCAATGGTGTTTGAGCATCGGTTAGTGTGTCTACAGTCCCATTCCATGACTCTTGTTCTTTGAACACAACATATCTGCTAATGATTGTCTTCTTTGTGACAGGGTTATACAGTTTGTAAGCTTTTGACTGCTCACTATAACCAGTAAATATACATTTTTCACTTTGATCATCTAATTTGCCTCTTATTTGCTTAGGCACATGTGCATAGGCTACACATCCAAAAACTTTGAAATGAGATACACTGCAAGACATACCTGACCATGCTGCTTCTGGAACTCTGTTCATCATGCTCTTTGTAGAAGATCTGTTTATCACATAAACAGCACATGCAACTGCTTCTGCCCAATACTCATTAGACAAGTGTCTTGCTTTCAACATGCTCCTTGTCATGTTCATGATTGTTCGATTCTTCCTCTCCGCTACACCATTCTGTTGTGGTGTGTATCTGGTTGTAAATTGTCTTCTGATTCCATGTTGTTTGCAGTACTCATGGAATGCCTTCGAATCATATTCTCCACCATGATCCGATCTCAATACCCTGATTAGTTGATCACTTTGGTTCTCCACCAAAGCTTTGAACTCTTTGAACTTTGCAAAAGTTTCAGACTTCTTCTTCAAAAATTGAAACCAAGTCTTCCTACTATAATCATCAATAAAGGTGAGGAAGTAACAACTTCCACCAATCAACTGTGTCCTCATAGGTCCACACAAGTCAGTATGCACCAATTCAAGTGGTTTCTTTGCTCTATAAGAAACTCCTTTCAGGAAACTTTCACGGTGTTGCTTGCCTAAGATGCAACACTCACACGTGCTAGCAGGTTCTTTGATGGAAGGTAGACCTCTCACCATCTGTTTCTGCTGCAATAATTTTACACCGGAAAAATGCAAGTGTCCAAACTGAAAGTGCCATAACCAGTATGCATCAGAACATGCAGTTGTAAAAGAACTAACTTGATCATTGTAGTTCATAATGAGAGGAAAGAGTCTGTTCCTCATCATCTGCACCTTGGAAATCAGCTGTTTGCTTGGGGATTTATCGTAAATAACACATTTTTTCCCTTGAAAGATAACTTTGTATCCTTTTTGCATCAGTTGGCCTACACTAATCAAATTGTGTTTGAGTCTAGGGACATAGTATACCTCTGATATGGTCTTTGGCTCCCCCTGCTTGGTCACAATGTTGACCACTCCTTTGCCATCTACAGCAAGAGTCTTGTCAGTGCCCAATTTAACCTCTGTCTACACTAAGACATCCAAATTAGAAACCAAATCCTTGTTGCCTGTCATGTGGTTACTGCAACCACTGTCTAATAGCTAAACCTTATCAGACGGTGCATGCATGGTGTTGCATGCTAGAAACATAGAGTCAGTATTTTCTGTACTAAAATTAGCTCTCTGATTTCCTTGATCTGCAATCTTCTTCCTACAATCACGAGCATAATGACCAAATCTATTGCTGTAATAGCACTTTGCCTTTGATTTGTCAGACCTTTGATTGTTATGAAAGCTTCTGCTACTGCTGCTTCCATGTTGATGCTCATGATCATCTCGGTCATCTCTGTGACCGCCATAGCTGTTTCCTCGTCCTCTGCCTCTCGATCGACCTCTTCCTTGACCTCTTGAAATATAGACTTGACTTTGGAAGACAGTTTCCAAAATGGAATCCTTATTTCTATCTATCCTTGCTTCATGCGATAGAGATCCCTTTCAAGCATCATCGATTTAGCAGGTTTTGCGGCTGATAATGGGTACATAGGTGCTACCACCACATCAAATTTGGTGAACGGGGAGTGAAGAACCTCGATCAACTGTTCGATCTTGAACATCTTATATGTTTTTAGGTGATTGGCCCAATGGAAAGCACGGCGGCCCTATTCATAGAGATCAATGTCCTCTTTGTCTCCTTCATCTGCAGACTTTCAAAGTCTCTCCTGGTGTTGCAGTTGTGATGTTAACTTCCTTACATACCTTGATAGCTTGTAAAGATTAATAACCACATGCCTCACTTGTGGCCGGGGTTATCATGATCTGGGCTGCCAGCGCGATCAACTCCTGTTGGATCGGAAGCTGATGGCAGGCATTCTTAAGCTTATCTTTCTTCTTTGGTCCCTCTGCAGAGCTAGGGCTCGTTCTTCGCCTCATCTTGAGGTTCTGCAAACCCATACTTGACATGATCCCAAACATCATGGGCTTTGAGCATAGTCTCCATCTTAATGGCCCACATATCGTAGTCTTTCCCATTGAAAGATGGAATTTGTGGCTGAAAATTTGATGTGGCCATCTTGCCCAAAAAAAATTGTCTCTGACAAAAAACCCTAAATTTCTCTCTCTTTTTTTTCTTGAAAAAAAATTCTCTCAATAAAACCCTAGATTTTATAAAAAAATTCCTGTCCCTTATTTTTATAAAAGTCTATAAAAACCTTCATAAAAAAAATCCTTTGTATATTTATAAAAGTTTATAAAAAAAACCTTTATAAAAACTCTTTATAAAGCACCCTTCGATTTTTTTGTTATATATATATATAAATCTTTATAAAAAAGATTATATATAAAAATCTTAAAAAAAAACTTATGAATACGTATTGTCTTTCCCTTTTTATTTTTTGCTTTAAAGATCGACTCTTGAATAAGTCAAAGAAGGCGCATGCACGTATGTACCGTTAAAGACAAACTCACGATTGATTTGTTTTTGCTTTCGCGCCGCCGCCGCTTGTGTAAGGTGTATTCAACGGGTTCCGCAACCCCGATGAGGTGAAAGCCGCGTTGCTGTTCCGCAGTCCCGATAAGAGCTAGGGTGCGGTCTCAACCGAAAATTCCAGAATTGCGTATCTTTGTTGAATGTCCGCAGCTCTGTTTGAGAGATATTGCGGTCTTGCCTTGCGGATCTCCGCAGGTCCGGCACCAAAAAACGTGCGGACCGCGTAAAAAAATTTTTTTTTTTGTGTAAAAAAAAACTTTCGGCCTTTTGCTCTTGGCCTGCTTACGGGTTCTGCTTGCCCACAGATCTTTGATCCTTCCTCTGCTCCGATACCACTTTGTTGGAGAGACAGAGGATTCACACACATAAATAACGCCAATATTTCACACACAAATAATGAGCTGCTGCTCTTCTATTAATCATAAACCTCTGAATCATAAAACTCTCTTACTCTCTTAAAAACACTGAACCCGTGAAGGGTATTTAACCTAATTGACATGCAAACACTCTCACACAAAACTGGACTTAATCAACTCGCTAACTCGCTCACCAAACATAACTGAAACTCAACTCAACTAACTAACTCCACTTAACTGCATGAGGAAGTAATTATATATTTTAACAAATTCATCTGTCAACCGAATTTATGCCCACGTTTTGTCAGCTTACTTTCTATTTTTGAAGCTATGCCCCCTATCCTTCTTTGTTCCACAGTTGGTAGAAACAACTGATAGATTTTAGGGATATGCTGCATGTGATGCTCAGTGTCAAGTCTCGGAGGGTCCCTAGGGCGATGACTGACGAGGAAATTTTTGCAGCAGAGAATGATAGGTTTGTGGATGAACCGATGGGTTATGAGGAGATGTTGACAAAGGAGGAGAAAGAACAACTGGACCAAGCTCTGAGCATGGGGAATTCAGAGGCCATCTAAGAGGAGGGGGTGATATTCTATGGCCTTCTGGATCGAGATGAATGGCATCAAAATGGCGGGTTGTCGAGTTCTGCAGGGGAATAATCTGTCATCCTAATTTTTTCCCACGTTATAATAAGTCCAATTGTCTTAATACTCCATGAATGATAGATCTCAATTCCTATGTATGTTATTGTTCAAATATTACAACTCATTTGAGGAAGTCATTTCCCACGCAATCATAGGGTGTGTCGGTGTTGAAGACGTAGAGACTGGCGTCTTCACCGGTTGTTATTGTGGGATAAGCCCTAGCCATTATGCATGCCAGTCCCCCTTCTGCAAAGCTCTCCACGATGGAATGATCAACCTGTGATTTAATTTCATTTCATCGCCATTGTAACGCTATCTGAAGCTCCATTTTCCACAATTACAAGAAATTTCCTAACAAACCAATATTGTGTAGCTTACCAGGACTCGCAATGAAAGCGTCTCGCCCTTGAAGGACCCCACATGATTCACGAAGGTACCATATGTTGTCTTATCAAGGTCGCTCTGTAAATACGTCCTGTGAGATTAACATGTTTTTTGTGTTTCCTTTCCTGGGATTGATTTATTTAGATCAATAATTTACAGTGTTTATGAAGCTCTACCTGCTCTCGTCTCTGCACATTAATATCTTCAATTCGTTTCGATATCCAACGATATGGAAAAAGAAGTTAAGATTAAATATAGGCGTGAAGGTCCCATACATATAAAGAATTCATCAACTATAGAATGATGGTAGACTCCATTCTTCACATTCATTTAATTTACTTGAAGTTGTCCTCTAAATTGTATTATTCAGATATGAGTAATAATGTGAGACTCCATTCTTCACATGTGAATGCGGGTTAGTACCAGTTGGGGATGAAACAAATGGTG
The DNA here is from genome assembly GCA_034641835.2 of Pinus albicaulis. Taxonomy (NCBI): domain Eukaryota; kingdom Viridiplantae; phylum Streptophyta; class Pinopsida; order Pinales; family Pinaceae; genus Pinus; species Pinus albicaulis. The sequence continues at coordinate 75,913,791 of CM076577.1, read as the reverse complement.
ATATATTCCATGGGTCCACCATGTTTAAAAGACTTTTAAATTAGGAAGAGTGAATAAGAAGCGAAGATGAATTTTATTTTATCTTTTCTCAATATATATTTGGTGAAGAAAAGTCCTCATCCAAGCTCGTTGATGGTAGTAAGAATGGATAAGAAAAATAAGGTTAAAGGTTTAACTAGTGTTTCACTACTCTATCAAATTATTTTTGTTTATTCATAACTTGTTGATACTATGGTAGTTAAATATTAAATCTTAGTTTTTGTCTTTTCTAAAGATTTGATGGTAGTAAGAATGGATAAGAAATAGAAAGTTAAAGGTTTAAATAGTGTTTCACTACTTTATCGAATTTTTTTTTTATTCATAACTTGTTGATGTTATGGTAGTTAAATATTACATCTGAGTTTTTGTCTTTTCTATAGCTATGTTTGTGAAAAGGGTATTGTTATGGGAAATGTTACATGAAGGTCTTGGGTTGATAAACCTTCACAGATCAGGGGCATGTCATCACAAGGACTCAATTAACCAACTTCTATACTTTAAACTAGGGAATAAGGATTGCAGATCTTACCCATTTATCCTTCGATTTTAGTATATCCCGCGGGGTTCAAACCCTCTACAACTCCTTGTGCTCCAGGACCTGCAAACCAGCAAAGAACAAGCGCAAAAAACTAGTTGTACATCAATGAACTATTAAAAAAAAATAGTTCAATGAAATATATGTTCTAGATGTTAGCAAAAATCATGCATAATCTCATAAAAAAAATAATCAATGAACTATTTAAAATCATTAAGCATGTATAAGAGATAAACGACACGTGAACATCAAGAACAAGATGGAACTTCTTTTATTGATGACATGTTTAGTAAAAAAATGTGGAGAGATCACCTGAAATCTGCCACGACCTCAAGCATACCGTCCTCTGATCCATCCAACCCTAGCCTCGTAAAACTTCTTCCAAGAATAGTGCACAATGGATGTCACATAGGATGAGTGAACATCTCAAGGAAAAAAGGGTTTCCTGAAAATCTGGTAAGTGCAGGAGGCACAAGGGAAATATCGAACTTGGATAGGGCTATAACAGGGTATAATATCTATAATTCTCTATCTTCCTCCCTTAGGCCATTCCCTTGATGGGTTTTTACACTCCCTCGAATTATTTTTTTTCAGTTAGGGAACAGTTAGGCCACCTGCTAGGGTAGTTAAGTTACAGGAACAACCGTAAACCCTGCCTCAAAAGTAGGGAAATTATATATTTTTTAATATTTCAAATAGCATATGAGGGTTCTCTATGTATGGAATCGCATGTATACGCATAAAAGTTTGGGCAGAGTCACGTATGGGTTTTGAAATACTATTTTTTGAGAAACATGACCAAGTTTGAATGAAAGGGTTGCCCAAGGCCAATGCATACATCATCAAGTATATAATGGTGATAAATGATGTTATAACAGATGCCCCCTAATGTATGAGGTTAGAAGGGGTACATGATGGCCGAAATGTATTATGTGCATAGAAAGAACCTTGCAAGGACTAGAGAGGTCTTCACCAGATTTCAGCCAAAAAACCAATGATAGAGATCAAAAAGATAGCTCATGTCTGAGGGGGGCATACCCATGCTCAGTGATAGAAAAGCATGTCCACATATGAAGTATGGAGCGGATCCAATATGTATACAAGTATAGCTAAAATGTAAAGTACATAGTGAATCATCTAATCACTGCCCAGAAGTATAAGTCAAAATCATGTCCAAGTATCACATATAGAAGACTGATCAATGATTCTGCAAGGATATATGATTACAAAAGTCACAACTGAATCTCCAAGTACCAAATCATAAGTGGTGGAAAAAATGGTACAACACGCAACTCAAGAGCCAACATATAAGATGTTGTTGTGACGAGACTGTAACATATAAGGTTGGATGGTGTCACTGGCAGAAAATTGAAGGAGTTGTTAAATTGAACCAAAGAATGATGATGCAAACCCAAGGTCTTCATCGATCACCATGGCACAATTCTACACAATGGGAATAAATGATCTGAGGTCGACCATGTGAGAAATCATTTGATTACCGATCATTGATGTATGTCGTTAACAAACGCAATACAACCCACTGATAATGATAATGAGCGTCAAGGTGCCCCAGTACAATATAGCAAGTGTGAATGAATGAGTTGAAGTCGAACACTTGAAAGAATCTATCAATCAAGAGACAATGATGTATTCTTACTATCAATAGCAAAGAGTCTTCCACTGATGACTGCGGACCCTAAGGTACTGACAAAAGGACTCCCAGAGCAAGGAGTCAGAGTCGATGGGAAAATATCTACTGGAAGGAAGGCGTTAAGGCATCCCACATCAGTCCAGCACGAGTGTAACCCGCAGGCCAAGATTTGGAAGGAATCGGAAAAATTAACGTGAAGTAACCAACCTGAAGTACATTTCCAGCATGAACAAGATGAAGCTAGAGCATGGAAGAAACCCTCTAAACCAACCCATAATGAAAGCTGACAAAGAGGCAAGATATCCACTGATAGCATCTAATGGAAATCAAGGTACTACACAAATCCCAGGTGTGATAATGTAATATGAAGTCGAACACAAGGGAAACCACTCAGTCAAAGACCCATGTTGCTGATCAAATGTTGAACACAAGGTCACCTATCAATGATTTAAATAGGGCCAGGGTTTGGCTCTAGGTTTACTCTCAGAGAAATATTTCGCAGTTGATAAGAGACAAACCCGCCAGCAAGAATCCAGTGGAGACCTTCTTAAATCGGCACGAGCAAAGGACCAAATAACTAATGTGATAGAACAAGATACTAACAAGACCAGGAAGGCCGACTGAAAAATGAGTCAAGAGACACCATAGCAAGGCCAACTCAGGTTAACTTCCCTTGAACAAAATCACGACTCATGTTGACTATGGCAACAAATGATAACTTTTTATAAGTTTGTCATGCAGGAAGCATAAACAAACCATCCATATGATTGGAAGAGATAACAACCCGGGGGAGTAATGACTCAAAAACAAGGTTATGGCTTCTCCTAAGTCAAAAATTAAAACCATCCCAAATGGAGAAAATACTTATCTCTTTTTGTGCTTTGTTCAAGGGAGACACAAATGAGACTGTAGCTTCCATCAAGTATGGAAGTAATATCCCATTCCCACTCTTTTTCAAATATTTAATTTTTTTATTTTTCATATTTCAAATCCTAAAAAAGAATAAAAGAATGCCTATAGTACAATGGATAGAACGAGTGTCGAGAAACAGATGCACTAATCCCTAGGATAGGAACAATCCTATGCTCAATTGAAGGTGGCGAAAACTGGTAAGTGACACTCAAAGGAATGTTCCATCCATAGGAAAAGGTGTCTAGTCGCAAAATTTAAGTGATTGCATGGTTAACTTGTACAAAAATACATGGTCAAAAGAGGGCTTAAACATGAGTCCAAATGAAGCCGGCTAAAGGCCAGGATAAACAAGTGGTCAATATGCAATGTAGTAGTACAACTTGACAACATATGGGAGCCTCTAGGGTAAATAGCCAGAATAAATATAGCAAAGGAGAAGAAGAATGAAGCTTCAACACATAAGTCATGGCGGGACTAAAGAGGACTCTCGAGCCTACGTAAATTGCAGCATCGGTGACAAATGATAGCGAGGAACTAACTAGGAAGTCCATGTAAAGGATGGCTCTACCACCAAGTCATGATTGAAAAATCAGCGAGTGAAATGGGTTAACTACTCATGACATGATGGGATCAACCCTATGGCAAGTGATCAGAATTGAGGCTAGTATGTAAATATGCAACGGAAAGTGAATACCCTAACCTATATGCCAGTTCGAAATCAAATACCTGCCATGACAGGTCAGTAGTCATGGATCCGAAGGAAATCTAGGAATATCTCAGATTCAGTAGAATGTACCTGAAAAAAACTTTTCCCAACGCTTAAGAGCCAAAAGGTTAAACAGCCTTAATAATTTTCAAAAAATGAACACAAATGAAATTTGTGAAAAAATTTCGAATTCTGAGTATAAATAAACATTTTGAATCATTTGTGCATTGCAAAAGTGGAAAAGAGCTCTGGGGAAAAAACATTCCTCTTCTCAAATATGGAGCAACCGACCACAAAATCACATCAAATCAATCAGGTAAACCTTAGACTCATCCTATTTATCTGTTTTGTTCTTGTTTTAAGCAAAAAAAAATATTTTTGACCATAGGAAATATATTTTCATTGAAACCCTCCGCGTATACGCGAGTTCGTGAGGAGGAACCTGCGTATGATACACGACTGTGTACAAATAGGGCCGCGTATCCACAGAGCGAAATTAAAAACTTGTATCTAACCAGTCAATTGATGATTTTTCCCAGGATGTCGATCAGTTGGAGAGAACATGAGCATAGTGCAATCGATAATGAAGTGATGGAGGACCAAACATCCTTAGATATTCTTCAGAATTGCGGTTTACACAAATTTTTCAAAATTTCGAATATGAAAAGCAATGTTCATTTGCTTCAAATGTTGGTTGATCATTGGGAACTGGAATAAGATTGCTTCATAATTGATCAAATGCCACTACGAATGGAGGTGGAATACATATACTTTAATACCAGACTCTCTTGAAGGGGAGACCCAGTATATTTTCATGGAAAGCCCGTTGGAGGGCTTAACGTAGAGTATTATGTCCAAGTCTATTGCGTAGATGATGCAAAGAAGGTGGGAACTCAGATTCCCATCAGAGAAATGAAGGACTTGTACATGAAAATCCTTCTCTTTACCATTGGAAGAGTAGCAAGATCAACTTCTCTATATCAGGCTTCACGTACATGCATGAGTATAGTAGTGGAATGCATGATTCACATTTTTTATTAGAGCACGGCCTTGCTGAGAAATTTGAAAAAAAAAATTGACTTCAATCCAAAAGACAAAGACTAAACATTTTGGATACGGTACAATCTTGCTGACATTATTCTTTGAGAGGGCATCAAGGCTTCGGCCCAAGGTCATCTCTACCATCAGCAGCCTAGAGATCAATGAATAGCCTAATGGGCAGATCTGATGAAGAGATTGGGGGGAAGTGAGGTTCCCCGAACCACCATGGATGATGAGTTCCTCCAATGGTGGGAAGAACAAGTCATCGCAGTGGAGCCCTATGTTGGGATGGACTTTCGAGCAAATCCTTATTTAGTTTTGTTGACACCTAATCCTAAGGGTTGGGTGAGAATATTCAATATTGTATATTAAATAATATTAGGAAATAAGGAAGGCCAACAGTCATTGGGAGATGAATCCCAATAGCCTCACCTCCATGTATAAATACATGTACATTCTTCATCTAATACACATTCTGATTTGTGGAGTTACCTCCTGGTTTGACATGGTATCAGAGCCAGTCCCACTATTGGCATTTTTTCCTGTGGTGTAACTCCCTCATTCCTACCAACATTCTTTTTCTCAGTCATTTTTTATGTCTAGTTTTGCTGCTCCATTATATTGATGCTATATACTACAATTCTGCATTTTTTTTACTATCTCTGCAATTTATGCACAGCTCTGAATTTTGCAGCTCCTAAAGATTCTGCAATTTGCAGTCCCTGAAATTCTGCAATTTGCAGTTCCAGCAGATACCTGCCACTCTACCATTTCTAAATTTTCTTTGGGCCCCTCGGCCTCCACTCTGGAATCTTCCTCACTCATCCAACAACGCTATCCCTGTTTGCACATCGCTCAACCAAAATTCTTGGCCTTACGGCCCCCCTCTTCCCCAACGCCTTCTCCCTCTCACCCGAGCCCTCATGACACGCTCAACTGTCCCTTCACCTTACAACACAAGGGAAGGAATTTGAGGATGCAACTAAGTATAGAAAGCTTATAGGAAGTCTTATCTACTTGACCACCACTAGACCTGACATTTCATTTTCTATTGGAATCCTCTCAAGGTTTATGCAAAAACCTTGTGAAGGGCATTGGTCTGCTGCAAAAAGAGTGTTCAGGTACTTGAAGGGGACTCAAGACTTTGGACTCAAATATACACAGGTAGGCGACTTCAGCTTGATCGGATACTCTGATTCAGACTTTGATGGGGAAAAAGAAACAGGGGTGTCTACTATAGGTTACACCATGAGTCTTGGATCAGGAGTTGTCTCATGGAGATCATGCAAACAGTCAGTTGCAGCAGATTTCATGACCGAGGCAGAATATGTGGCAGCAGCTGAAGCAACAAAGGAAATTTTATGGCTCCGGAAAATCCTTGAAGATTTGCAGATGAAACAAATGTATTCCACACCACTCATGATTGACAACACTTCTGCAATAAAGTTGGCCAAGAACCCAAAGTTCCATGATCGAAAAAAGCACATCAATACAAAATACCATCTAATTCGACATCATGCTCAGGCCAAAACCATCCATCTACATCATTGTTCCACAAATGAGCAAACTACTGATATCTTCACCAAAGCACTTGGAAGAGAAAATTTTGAAAAGTTCAGATCGCTGCTTGGACTCACCAACATCCCTTTGGATTAAAGGGGGGAATTTTGACACCTAATCCTAAGGGTTGGATGAGAATATTCAATATTGTATATTAAATAATATTAGGAAATAAGGAAGGCCAAGAGTCATTGGGAGATGAATCCAAATAGCCTCACCTCCATGTATAAATACATGTACATTCTTCATCTAATACACATTCTGATTTGCGGAGTTACCTCCTGGTTTGACAAGTTCTTCCACCCGGAGCAGCATGGGGTACAATTGATAAGATTTCATTTTTTTGATTTTTTGATTATATGAATTTTTTTTATTTTTTCAACTTACATGAAAAATGAAAAAATTATTTTGATAAGACAACATGACTTACAAAATTTTAATGATCATGATGTAGACATGGGACCAGTTAGGCAAGAGAGGTACCCAAGGCACAAGCGCTGCAAAGGTGAGGTGGATGTTGAAGACCTTGAAAGGACCCTCCATGCAGTATAAAGAAACTTGGAGATTTTGACTCGCCAAGTGCCTATGGCCACTATAGAGGATCTACTGAAGGCTATCCAAATGCGGGTGGTAGGGGTACCACAAGACTGGGTGTGGTTATTCCACCGTGTAGCGACTTCCATTGTGTTCTATAGGAACACAAATTTTGGGCAGGGACCTCAGGAGTAGACTTAGATGTGATCGAATGACTGTAATATTTTTTTATCATAGACATGATCGGGCATAAGCCCCAATTTTGTAGGACATGATTGTCCAGATTTTTTATATTTTGAACACTCTGATATATATATATATATAGCGATTTTATATGATGTGATGTCTCAAATGTGCAATAGTGAATGATGTTTTTGATATTTTTTAAAGTATTGAATGATTAATATGCCAATCAAGTGCTTGGTTAGATAATGAGTCTGCCAACCAATTATCAGATCGAGGAATATGAATGAACGTAATAAATTGAAATGAATGTTGTAAAAAACATACCCTCAAAAATAATCGATGCAAAAATGGGTCTCTGACACGATAGGTGTTGTTCAACTGCGAAACCACCAGCTGTGAATCCAAGTAAACTAATAATGAATCAACACCCAAAGATATTTCCTCCAAAAGTAGTTTGACCACTGCAGTGTATTCTGCTACATTGTTTGAATCAAGACCAATGCAGATGCCTCTTGAAACAAACAACTGACCGGATGGATAATGGATTACCCAAGCCGCGGAAGCTAGGTTCCGGGTATGTCTACTAGCACCATCGACAAAGCCAAAGTGACTCATTTCATCCAATATTACCTGCCAAATAGATCAAACTCATCAAAACCACACAAAAAAAAATCTAACCATAGATATGTACAAAAATACAATATATACAACAAAGCATAGTACTTCTTCAAATAGAGCCCATTTCTAGGCTTCGCCAACATGTTCCCATCAAAGTCAACCAAGGCATAGGCTCCTTTCTTCAGGACCTTTTTGACAATAAAGGGGCCATACCACATAGATTTGAACTTGCATGCCCCCGAGGCATCCTTCTCTTGGGCATAAACCAAGACAAGGTCACCTTCAAAGAAAACCCTAGGTTTGACTGCCTTATCGTACTTAACCTTCACCCATTTCTTATGCGCCTCATTCATCATAGCTGCATCTTGACGTTGCTCATTGAGATGTTCCAGATGGATAAGGTGTTCTTCGAGAATGGAAGTGTCAAGAAGAAGCTCAACGACTATCTTAAGGGAATATATTTTGCATTCAATAGGAAATATAGATTCCAATGCATAAGCTAGTTTAAATGGAGTGAAACCGGTTGTAGTTTTTACCGACATCCGTTATGCCCAAAGTGTAGGATACAACATGATATGCCAATTGGATCTAGCTTTATCAATTTCCTGTTGAAGAATTGTCTTCAAGGATTTGTTAACGACTTCAACTTGCCCATTGGCTTGAGGATAATAAGGAGATGAATGCTCCTACCGAAAACCTAATTTTTGAGCCAATCCAGCCATCATGTTGTTCTGAAAATGACTACCATGATTAGTGACAATATCTTTTGGGATACCAAAGCGAGAAATGACTTGATTGAAGAGGAACAGGGCTACTGTCTCACCGTCATTCCCAAAATTAGGCATAGCCTCAACCCATTTCATGAAGTAGTCTACAGCTACAATAATGTACTTGTGACCTTTAGTCGAAGGCGGGTTACAAGTAGTATAATCAATACCCCACTTTGTGAAGGGGCCGACAGTGATGACAGGAAAGAGAAGAGTTGGATGAGTGCACATATTTCAAGTATAAACCTGACACGAATGACACTTTTTGACCGATTCAATACAATCTTTAAAAATCGAAGGCCAAAAGTATCCTATACACAAGATTTTTTGGGTTGTAGCAAGCCCAGATAAATTACCACCACAAGCTCCATTGTGGAAATCATTTAGGATAACCTCAAATTCTTCGAGAGTTAAGCAGCGTCTAAGGATCGAATCGACCCCACAACGATATAAAGTGTCACTAATAATCAAATAACTTTTGGCTAAGTGACGTAACTTTCGGCACTCATATTTCGAAAAAGTTAAGGGAAACTTCACAATCTAGAGATAAACTATGAGATCCCCATACCAAGGATCCTGTGAAGAAATGAGAAAAAGATGTTCATCAGGAAATGATTATTCATAAACAATCTCTTCTCCATAGGGCAACTCAGAAATCAACTTCGCAAATACTAACGATTTCTTGGAATTTCTAGACAAAAATTCAAGATCAAATTCCTGAAAAATAACAATCCATCGATTGTATTTTCCCCCAATCACTCACCTACTGAGAAAAAATTGAAATGGATTGACTAGTGCCAAAACATATGTTTTGCGAAGGAGAATATAATGCCTGAGTTGCTGAACAACATGAATAGTTGCAAAAGCAATTTTCTCTATCGGAGAATACTAGAGTTCAGGACCTACCAAGCCTTGACTAAGGTAGTATATCACATGCTCGAAAAGAGCATCATCTTCCTCAACCAGAACCATACCAATGGTAGATTCTGCTGCAGCGAGATACAAGAGGAAATCCCTACTATAATCGGGTGTACTGAGTAAAGGAGTAGAGTTCAATGTTTTTTTCAAAGCATCGAATGAACGTTGAGAGAATTCATCCCAAAAGAATGGAACTCCTTTCTTTAATAACCTCATAAATCCCTTTGTAATATCAGCATAATTTACGATGAATCTCCGAGAAAATTAGCTTTTCCTTGTAGACTTTGAAGTTGACGAATTGAAGACGGGGGAGGCAACTGAAGTATTGCCTCAACCTTGAATGGATCTACCTGAATTCTTTCCGTAGACACGATGAATCCCAACAACCGACCGGATGTGACAGCGAAAACACACTTATTAGGGTTCAACCGAATTTTGTAATACCAACATCGTTCAAAAACTTGATGGAGGTGAGAAGGATGATTAATTATTTTATGAGAAAGAGTAGCTAAATCATCCAAATATACCTCGATAATATGTTTGATGTCGTGGAAGGCGTAAGACATGGCCCGCTGAAAGGTAGCTCCAGCATTTTTAAGGCCAAAAGGCATCTTCTTGAAAGAAAAGGTACTCAAGGGACAAATAAACGCAGTCTTATGCTGATCTTCAAGACGGATAGTGATTTGATTATATCCCGACAAACCATCCATGAAGGTGAAAATCTCATTCCCCACACACTCATCAATGATCTGATCTATAAATGGTGTGGGGTAATTATCTTTATGACATGCCTTATTTAGGTCCCTGAAATCGATGCAAACTCGGGTCATTCCTTTTTTCTTGTCCATGGGAACTAGATTTGAAACCCACTCAGTTAATGGAACGAGGTAAATAAAACCCGCCTTAAGCAGCTTCTCCACCTTAGCTTTGATAGCCACTCCCTTCCTAGGGTTGACCGGACGAAGCTTATGCCTGATAGGCTTATCATTTTCATTGTCTTGATCTCATGCTAGACAATAAATGGATCTATATTAGGAATTTCCTCATAATACCAAGCAAACACATCTTGAAATTCTCGAAAGAGATCGGTGTAAGTCTGAATTTCTTCAGGGGAACACTCGGCTCCAATGAATACATTCTTTATAATTTTGGGATCTCTGGAGATGTTCACCGGGGTAGTAGCAGAAATAACAGCCATGTTCCCTTCAGTGAATACCTGTGTTGGTGCTAAAGGGTTCAGGACTGGGTGAACGGGACTAGAAGACTGAAGGCTAGGGAAAATTGATTCAACTTCTCACAAGTCTGGCAGAAAATAAGACCGATGATGCAAATCATCCCACAGTCTCTCTACACCAATCATTTCTTCGAGGATGGCCTCTTCAGATGGAAGAGTGGTATCAAGAAAATCCTGAGTAGAAGATGAGATAAGAGTCCAAGCTGAAGCCACCTCTCCATCTAATTCCTCCAGTGAAAGAGAAAATGGGATGGAATTTGTAGAGTCAACAATAAATCTATAAGAAAACTTAGCTGCAGACATAGGAAATGCCATTCCACACACTTGAACTTCTTCTAATGTGGAGGTAGGAGAAGGTAATGTCCAAGGGTCTGAAAAATAATGAGTTTTGAAGAACTCTCTCCGAGTAGGAACCCTAGAGGATGAAATAGCATTGATATGAATTGAAGGAGGTGGAATATCAAAAGTACACATCAGGTATGTATACATTCCAACCCCAAATTCTCAACAGGTTGCTTGGTATGTTTCACCAAAGGAATGGTTGAGTCAGAAGATGCATTCGGATCTACGGGAGAACAATCCATTTGATCAACTGTGAAAATTCTCCCTTCGTGAGGGAAACATACAATAAAAAATAATGAGGATGTAATAGCATCGATCTCATAGATCCAGTTTCGCCCCAATAGAAGGTTATAGTCTAAACTTGCATCAACTATCTCAACTTCGATATTGATAGTTTTACCCCCAACACAGATGGGTAAAGCTGGAACAATACCATGCGACCTGTGAGAATGGCCATCAAACACAGTCAGAAGAGTGGTTGAAGGGACAGTTGAGGGAGATCCAATAGCCTTCTAGCATGCAAGAGACATTACACACATGGAAGCGCCCTCATCAACAACCGTTCTAAAAATACTAAATTTCCAATATGGAAATCCATATGATGAGGAAGTCTCTTTTTAAAACTAGACATGTAAAATGTGATAATTAGAGAATTATTCATATCAACAGCCCCAATGGCAGTGAGAAATGCACTCCTTTGTGTAGGACATGACTAGAGTACCTCTAACGCAGACATTGCACTAGGACTTTGAGCCAGATCTTCTACAATCGAGTAGTTATGAGCATCCTTGGCATTAGGATTAATCGTCATACGCTTTGTAGACCCTTTCAACATCTGAGGTATAGGCTCAACTGCAGGCCTCTCTATATGGAGTGGCTCGGCACTATTAGGAGCACCCTTAGCTTTCAAATACTCATCTTCTCAATAATCACGAGATCTTGTAGCGATATCTATGTGAGCACTCATCATGTATATGTTTGATGTATTTTCCCCTTCCTAGTTGCCCCCAAAGGGAGCCCCAGTATTTTCATTCGCGCCAGCAAGTAATTACTACCCTTGGGGAAAAGGGTTTGTCAGCACAGCCTGGGAACTAGAAGAACCCTGTTGAGCTAACAAGCCCTGCGCATCTTGAATTTTAGGGCAGAGGTGCATAAAATGGTCTCTAGTGCAAAACTTGCATGGAAACTTAACTTTCTTTTTATTATCCTTCTTACCCTCTCCAACATGGTCGTTGGATTTGTTCACATTCCCCTTCCCATCCTTGTCCTTTTTCTTGTTATTTCATCCCTTCTTCTTCCCATCAGATTTTTTATTTCCTTTGGGGTTAGAAGTTTGAACAACATTAATTGCCAAGGGTTGAGAAGGAGTTGACACTGAAGGCACAATCTGACTAGAAGGAGTAGATTGTATAGATAACTGCTGCAATTGACTTAGCAGGTTATTCGGACTACTATCTATCGAACTGATAAGCCCGTCACCATGAGGAACAAGTTTAGTTTTGGCTAAATCTAACTTGGATTGAGGAGCATCTAGAAAATTTTTATTAAGGACTCCAGATTGAGAATAAATCAGTTCTAGATGCTGAGCCCTAAAAATAGCCTGCTCTTCAGAAAATACCCCTAAAAGGGATACATCCTTTGAAATTTCTGGCTCTAAATATTTCAAAAACCATTTAAGAAGGAATTCATTCGGGATTTTGGCTTTGATGAGGCTCTTCCTTCTTCAACATTCCTAAATATGATCATAAATGTGAGTTGCCTTGTCCTGCATAAAATTGGCCAGGAGGTTAGTCCCAACATCATAACAGACAGGTAACTAAAAATGGTTTAAGAACATGGTAGCCAACTCCCAAAAAGTAGAAAAACTACCCCCAATCAGCTCGATGTACCATTTGGCTGTATTTCCAGTTAAGGTTCATTGAAATAATCTCAACCTAATCGAATCGTCAATAAGGGAGTTTGATGAACACCATAAATGGAAAGTGGTGACATGATCCGCCTGATCCTCACCAGTCTTCCCTTCAAACTTTGGAATGTCTTAGGGGATTTTGGTGGGGATCAGAGGCCAACCCAGACTATATCGAATAGGAGCATTAGTCAATTTTGATAGGTCTGGCAAGTTTAACGTTACCAGAAATGGTAAGCATGGAGGAGCCTGGGAATTCCATCCCCCATAAGAAGGATTCCCCACATTTTGAAAAGAATAACCTAGATTTTTTGAGGCACCAGGTTGCCAAATTTTGTTCATAGAAAATACTGAACCATAGGAAAAACCTTGTGATCCAGCATTCAAAGAAGGACCCCCTCCCAACATAGGGTTACTATACACAGGAACATTCCCTCCAACCGAGCTATTGAATGAAGAAGAAACCCCTTGGTAAGGGTTCCAAGAATTTGAAAATGGAGAAAAGGCCTTAGAAGCACCTGATTAAGGGAAAGGAAAATTCCCTTGTTGGCCAGCAAAAAACTGACTCACTGCTCCCAATGCTATAAAATCAGGGTTCCATCCCGAAAAAAACATTAGAGCCTTGACCTCCAAAAAAAGGATTGAAACCTTGATTTTGAGAGGTGAAGGGAATGGATCCTAAGTAAGGGTTTGAATAAGGGATATGCCCACTTCCAAAGGGGAACCATTGAAAAGAAGTTGATCCACTAGCCATAGAAGGTATGGGTGCAGAAACATCTGAAAAAGCAGAAAAAGAGAAAGAAGGAATTCCACTAGAGGGCATTCCATAAGAAAAGGGACCAGATTGAGAAGCATATGCCTAGGTGTTTCCACTCGATGATGGAATAGAAGTAGATCCAAGCACAGTAGCACTAGAAGTGATTTTCGATATGGAAATAGTTCCTCCTGCCTCAACCGAAAGAGAAGTGTGAACACTTGCAGTGCTCATAGATGAAACTTTGTTCCCAATTGTGACCATCGAAAGAAAGGGATATGACAGAAAAGGACTAGTCAGTCTCTGAGACTCAGGCCTGATGTAAAAAAGGACGTCAGGAAATCTAGGGGGAAGAGGATATGGAAGAGACTCAGTAGGCTTAGGAACTTCCTCTACTTCAACTTCTTCTGTTGGAAACAAAACTCTAGAGATGAGTGGAACACTCCTCTCTAAATTGACACTAACACTAGGACCACCCACAGAAACAACAAGCCCAGACGGAGGATCACTCTCTGCTACGTTCGAAACCACTGGGTAAAAATCACCCACTGAATTACTCTTATGCCTTCTTGAATAAGGCTCAGCACTCGCAGGAGAAATACCACCAAGCCTCCTTGATCTACGAGGCGATCGGTCAACCACTTTAAGAGATTAATTTTAGACTCAAAAAACATAAGAAGCTAAGAAATCTAGGAGAAAAGAGCACACTCTAAAAATTTCCTAAGATACATCTAATCAAATAGATCTCAAGTATTTCTACTCTAGGTGATGAGGACCGGACACCAAAATAAAAGAAAGCGAAATAAGAGGACCTTCCGAAAATAGTTTGGGGTAATTACGCCCTAGGCCTAGTAGCAAAGGTAACAGAAACAGTTACGTTGACCTCCTGACAACAGCATTTTTTGGTGCAAGTCCCCAAGCTTCACAAGGGCACCCTCCAAAAGTACTGATGAAAGTGATGCAACATCTGTCTCAGGTACCATAGGTATTCCCCCCCGCAGTCACCTATGTGTTCTCTAGGAGAGGCAACTAAGGGCACCAATCCGTATCGGCAGCCGGTCGGAATGGTCTTAGGTCAAGATTTAGAAAATAGGAGTGGGGGTATCTCTCTTCTCTGCCTGCACTATCCCTCGTGCTTGAATCTCTGGAGGAGAGCTTTCCCGGTCCAATCAAAGGAGTTGGATTTCACTATTTAATAAACTTTCTATGTTTAACAGTTTGAGCGGCCTTGGAGAGCTAACTCTCCACTCACCTATTCCAATGCCCTACAACCTAGCTAGTTGGTGTGTGATTAATGAAAATGATACAAAAACCTCCATTTTCTTATAATTATAGCGCTTGATTTTAAATTGGTTGTTACTTAAGTCAAAGGTATACGGAAGTGAAATTGGTGTTTTTTGTCGACGAAAAAGAAATCAATGAAAACCTACTACATGCAAATGCAATAATTTCCTTTCGATGAAAAGATATCTGTATATGTGTTCTACGAAACTAAGTAAGTAAAGACTTTGTTTTTCTTTTCAGTTACTCATACTTCACACAATCAAGAAAACTATGAAAAAGACTAAAATGGTTCAATGCACTTAATGCAAAACTACCAATGACATGCAAATTATAAGGTTTCTAACTTTGAAGAAGCAAAAAAGAGTCTCTAGAAAGAAAATGGTTCAATCACTTTTGACAGAAAAACAAGGCTAGTTACAAACAAAACTCCTATGCATAAAAATGCCAAAATGTACTTGATGCAAAAGAGAGAATCAAGAAAACACTTCCTTTACAACCAAGCCAATAACCAAAGACTAGAAACCAAAAAAAAGGCTTCAAAAGATATGAAAAAAACGTAAAAATGAACTCAAAGAAAAAGAAACAGAAAACAAGAAATGTTTTTTGGGATTTTCACTTATAATAGAAGGAAAAATATTTCAAGAAGACAACCATAAAACTACCTAAGAACCAGAATCAATAAATTGAGTCTGAGCAAAGCTTCAAAGTGCTCAAGCCAACTATGCTACTTTTGTAGTGAGACCCAAATGAGCGAAAAGAAGAAAAAACCCAAACAACCGATTCAGTACAGTAGCACAATCTTTCAGCGAACAAAATTCAAAACCCAAGAAAGGTTTCTTCAAGATCCACAACAAGACTAGTCCAAGAAATCAAGAAAACCAATATATTCAAAAAGGGAAAAAACCAAAAGTGAGGCAATGCATAAGGCCAAGAAGAGAAAACAAACAGAGGCTCATTTTTCTGCATGGTCAGAACAGCCAAGAACTCCAGAAAGATATCTTGGTGCTATAGCCGCAATTGCAATCACACAAAATAGGAAATTTACCAAATGGCTAGGTTTCACAACAAAAAGAGAGAAATGGATATGAAACCAAAATAAACACATTCCAGACACCTTAAAGACACCACAGGAGTGGTCCACCATAGACAGAAAAGACAACAGAGGTTTAAAACTTAAATTTTCAAATTTTCCCAGGCATACGCGGTTTTGCAGTGTGAAAAAATCGTGTATACAGAAGTTCTTTCGGAGGATACAGGAGGTATACGTGACTGTGCAAAGACTAAGTAGCGTATGTAAACAGAAATCAGGAAAAAATAAAAATTCAAGCTTGATCAAGGGACCAGGTCTTCTATCTGATTGAAAAAATACTTACTAGACTGTAAAAAGTGATAAACTTGTCAAGGAACCTACAAGACAGATAAAACAACCCAAACTAGGAATTACACAAATGTAATCCCCAACGGAGTCGCCAATTCTGTTATGGGCAATGTTACCCTAAGGTACTGTTTTGATAAACCTTCACAGATCAGGGGCATGTCATCACAAGGACTCAATTAACCAACTTCTATACTTTAAACTAGGGAATAAGGATTGCAGATCTTACATGTTTATCCTTCGGTTGTATTAGATTTCAGAGGGTTCAAACCCCCTGTAACTCCTTGTGCTCCAGAACCTACAAATGAGCAAAGAACAAGTGCAAAAAACTAGTTTTACAACATATATATGTTCTAGATGTTAGCAAAAATCATGCATAATCTCATAAAAATAATAATCGATGAATTATTTAAGATTATTAAGCATGTATAAGAGATAAATGACACGTGAACATCAAGAAAAAGATGGCACTTCTTTTAGTGATAACATGTACAGTAAACAAATGTGGAGAGATCACCTGAAATCTACCACGGCCTAGAGCATACCGTCCTTTGGATCCATCCAGCCCTAGCCTCACAAAAATTCTTCCAAGAATACTGCACAATGGATGTCACATAGGACGAGTGAACATCTCAAGGAAACAAGGGTTTCCTGAAAATCTGGGAAGTGCAGGAGGCACAGGGAAAATATCAGACTTGGATAGGGCTATAATAGGGTATAATATCTATAATTATCTCTTCCTCCCTTAGGCCATTCCCTTCTGTAATGTTCCCAATTTTAGCTTCAAGCTAAAATTGAACATTATAGTTGCATATTTTCATTTTTTTGAATAAAAGTGGGTAAAGTGACCCATTCATGTAATAAACAGGAATAAAATCCCTTACCATGTGAAAAGGATCATCATGGAGCTGGATTTTACACCCTCATGTGTGAAAGGGGTTAAAATGCAAATGGACAAGGCCTAATTGACCAAGTCAAACTGCATTGGCATGAGTTGGAGAGTAATAAGTGGGACATCGCAGTTTTAGTGGAGGAATATTCCCTGGGGGAGGAAACTTCTAGAGGAAGGAAGGAGGAGACTTCTTAGTGTTTAAAAGAGGAGCAAGGAAGCCCATGGAGATTATCTCGGATCATTTGATTATTTGTCTATTGAGACAAATTGTTGCCTCTTGCTGTTCAGCGGAGCTGCAATGCCTTAGGGCACGAGGGAGTCATGTTTAGGATTTCCTCTCCTTCTTGAGTAGCTCATGAAGGACTTCACTCATCCTCCATATTCCGGCATTCAGGCCATAGCATCAACCTACTCCATCATCGCAGTATCTGTAGTAGATTATTGTGCAAAGTGTTGCAGGGTATTGCTGGGAGGTTTCCTACAACACCATTTCGAGTTGATCTTTCAGAGGAGGGAGGTTCTCTACTTCCGGGAGGTTAGTGAGGATGGTTCACGAGCATATTCCACTATCATTGGCAGGAGGCCAACCACTACCATCAGTTACAGCGTAGACCCTCTCATAGATTGCGTTCTAGTTGGAGCACAATTGCAGTGAGGGTATTGCAGACACTTCAGAGGGTGATATCTTTGGTGTAGGGATCAGCCTTGCACTATAGATTTCCAAAGGAGAAGGGCTCTTCATCAGCTTCAGCCATTCAGCCTTCTCCATTCCATTCCATGTATTGAGTTGTTGCAGCTACCCAGCAACTCCAACGTTTCAGCAGTTTTGCATATTTCAGCCAATCCTTCCAGGATTGACTAGAGGTAGTGATTGAGAGCTTAGATCTTCTCTCCCAATGATGTATGAGCCATGTATATACATATCCATGATGTTCTTCACTCAGTAAAGCAGTCTCCCTTCTATGACTGTGCAATCCCTATTCATGGGCATTCTTCTATACAACAACACTTGTATTTTGGCATGTATTTTCATGGAAGGATTCTTGTCTTATTCTTTTGACATTCATTGTATTATTTTCTGCTGTTAATTTATAATAAAATGGTTCAAGGGTTTTTATACATTTTGGCATAATGTATTCATTGCTATTTCCAGTTTATGTCTTTATATTGTTGTAGCTGCATTTTTGGGTTATCTTGAAAGATTCCCAATCTTGTTGTATTCCCTCTTGGGAATATTGTCCCTTGAAAACACTCTATAGACAAAGTCTGATAGTGGGCAAGGAAGCCTCTGGAGCTCATCCTTATTTATGAAGGTGACAAATCTAGTAAATTCCCCTTCAGTCTATCTCTGGAATAGATTTGCTTGTCGATTGACAATGTTTCTGAAAAAGGAACATTACAGTGGTATCAGAGCATAATATTGGCTCAGCCTGTGGATCTTCGCCAAGATGCCATCTAAGAAGATGATGAAGACTCCACTTTGTGGAGAAGAAGAAAGAAAAAGGAGATGAGCTAGCCAAGCTTCTCCCTAAATTCACCTATGGCTTTCATGGGAGCCACAAGAAAAAGAGAAGGGAGAAATTTGAAGAATCTCCACAAGGGTTTGAAGCAGAAACGAACTCTAGGGTTTCTAATGAGGAATGTGAGCCTGTAGTCACATCCCTTGATGCACAATGCATTCATATGTGCATTTTTGTCATGAAGAGATGGGAAAATGAGGAGAGGTGACCAAGAATAAAAATCTTGGAGATTTTCTAAGAGAGTATGGGTCTCAAACTCAAGCATTTATAGATCATCTTACTTCATGGATTTTTGCAAGTCTAAGGTGAAGGAGAGCCAACAAAAAGATATATTTGTTCTATCTACTTTCGGAAGTTCACCTACATGTTCAGCCAAGGCATGGGTAGAGGAGTTGAAGACCATGTTGTAGCAGCACAAAGTTTCCAAAGAAGGTGCTATCAGATTTGCAACGCTGCACTTTAGAGGTAAGACCTATGCATGGTGGATATTTGAGTCATGTTCTTTGAAATAATACAAATAATTCTTCCTATTTTAGATCCATTGTAGCAATGATGGAAGGATTTGGTGAGAGAAAATCTGAGACACATGCAAAGAAACAAACCAAGACTTTGCATGTAAAGGGAGGAAACATAAACTCAAATCCACTACGAGACATTGTTGAGAAGGCTGACATCTGGCATCATACCTCGTTGGAGGCAAGTTATCCATCTCATATTCTTGCACAGGAGAGCATGGAGGTCTCTTTTTCAAAAGGAGATAAAATTTTGGGAGAAGTTGCCCCGACATGTTGATGATGAGGAGGGAAACTGCGCTGGTATAGCTAGAGTTGATCCAGTGCCTCATGCAGAGGAAAGAGGAGCTCTTGCTCCAAATAGAGGGATTCTTATGTCTTTGCAAGAAATTCCCCAGGATCTCCCATGTAGAGATCAAGGCACAACTCATGATACATTTGTGCCATTGTTGGTAGGGTGCATAGCTATGGAGATAGAAGGAAGAGATAGGGAGGATGATCAGCATCATGTGATGAGGAGCACACACCTTTTATATTTTATGAGGTTGATGCACCTAAGATGATAATTGGATTGCGCAGTGGAAGCATGGAGGGTTTTCTCCATTCACACATTCAATCATCTCTTGATGATGGTGTCTTACTACATGGAGACATGGCACCAAGCAGACCACTAGATCAGCAGAGGAGGTTGGATGCTCCACATTTGGGGGCCTGACACCTTGATTTTAGGAGGGTGGAAACCTTGGGAGAGTTCAGCATAGCACAGAGAGTTTGGGGATAGACTCAAGAAGAAGGGAGACACTCTCTCATTTTCAGCATCACCCACTCTCATCAGTTATATTGCACTGATATAGTTGCTGCAGAGATGGAGGATAGCATATTCATGATGCAGGATGGCTACTCCATATATTTGGTGAGAGAGATGATACTTCCTTTGAGGAAGGACTCTTTCATGCATTGGAGTAGATGGAGGCCAGTCATGCTTACATTTCCCAGGATCAGAAGATTCTTTGGAGGTGATAGTCTCTCATGGGGGGGCTCATTTTCAGAGAGCATCATTTCTATTTGAGCATGAGTAGCTACATGATGGGCATGGTAGAAACTTGGAGGATGACTTTGGCATGATGGGATGTCAAGGTAGCAGGCAGCAGCGTGATGGAGCACATGATTGCAGAACACCAATGTTGTCTATATGGAGGATTGATCCAAGATGGAGGACTCAGTTTTGGATGAGTATTCACCAGGATCTTGATGCATGCATGATTCTTGGATGGCCTTGATGGAGATGGCAGATATTTAGTGGATGATATGATCATCTACCACCATGGCAGACTCTTTTTGGCTAGGGCTTCTAGTCTCAAGGAGAAATTTTTGCATGCAGCATATGAGGACTTCCTAGCTATGCATTTGGATGCATACTTGACTTGCTAGAGGAGTTCACTTGGGAGGGCATTCAGCATGATCTACATCAGCATATATATAGATGCAAAGCCCGGTTGTTTTTGGAGAGGTTGGCATAACCATTCCCTTACTCATTGGAGGAGAGGGAGAGCATTCAGATGAGCCATTTCAGCTCAAGATCTCAAGTACATGGTAGAGAAGGTATAATTTCACATTATGTACCTCTTTACTTTATATGAGCAGCATATTGATCAAGGAGGATCATCCCTTCTTGCACTTGGTATAATGTAATTGCAACTACTTGTAGCCTTGATTTTGGTTATTTTGTGATGGTTGTGAGGGAAGCCACATACTTCTTGTTGTGCACCATTGGCACCAAATTGTGATTTCATGTTTCATCTTATGAGGAGATGTGGTGGAAACAAAAAAGTGGCTAGTACAACACTTGTTACTTTGATTTTGAGGTAGGCCAAGGAGGCACTGCACAGGTTCCATGAGTGGGATTTGGAACCACTCTCTGATTGTCATTTGACAACTTGTTTCTATTGCATACTTCTCCTTATGTATTTCTAATGTTGTATACCTATTGAGGAGCACTATTTGGAGAGCATTGTATGTACAGCCCATTGGGAGCATGATTCTACCCATTATACATGTTTTATGTTGCAGGAGATACCATGGGCAAACCATGATTTCCACATTGCTACTTGTACCTTCTTGTGGGAGGGACCACTTGGAGAATTTGCAGAGGCATTTCATGGTTGATTTTCTTGATGGGGTAGCTTGGGCCATTCTTGGAGGTCATACTATTTCAGCCCAAGGATAGAGGCAGCCCCATAAACACTTCACATGGAGAGAGGACCATCTTGAGAAGCACAAGCACACTCTCCATTCAGCCCCAACACATTGCAGAAAATTGGGGTTGAGATTTTTATTTGGATGATAGCATGGATGAGAGGATCATCATTGGGAGCAGAATTATCCCATGCATATCATCACTCCTACCTTAAGGAGGCCACATTCCAGCGGGAAGGATTCCAATACACCTTCTATCTTTCCATGAGGAGCATCATTTTCAGTTTGCATACTTGGGAGAGAGCATTGGAGGGCAGATTTATTGCAGCATATTTGAGCAGTGGTGGGACCATGGATGAGGAGGCCACAAGAGAAGGAGGAGGAGGAATTTTGTTCTCTCTATGCAGTTGCTTGGGGACAAGCAACATGTGGGAGGGGAGGACTGTAATGTTCCCAATTTTAGCTTCAAGCTAAAATTGAACATTATAGTTGCATATTTTCATTTTGTTGAATAAAAGTGGGTAAAGTGACCCATTCATGTAATAAACAGGAATAAAATCCCTTACCATGTGAAAATGGATCATCGTGGAGCTGGATTTCACACCCTCATGTGTGAAAGGGGTTAAAATGCAAATGGACAAGGCCTAATTGACCAATTCAAACTGCGTTGGCATGAGTTGGAGAGCACTAAGTGGGACAACGCAGTTTTGGTGGAGGAATATGCCATGGGGGAGGAAACTTCTAGAGGAAGGAAGGAGGAGACTTCGTAGTGTTTAAAAGAGGAGCAAGGCAGCCCATGGAGATTATCTTAGATCATTTGATTATTTGTCTATTGAGACAAATTGCTGCCTCTTGCTGTTCAGCAGAGCTGCAGTGCCTTAGAGAACGAGGGAGTCATGTTTAGGATTTCCTCTCCTTCTTGAGTAGCTCATGAAGGATTTCACTCATCCTCCATATTCCGGCATTCAGGACATAGCATTAGCCTACTCCATCAGCGCAGTATCTGTAGCAGATTATTGTGCAAAGTGTTGCAGGGTGTTGCTGGGAGGTTTCCTACAACACCATTTCGAGCTGATCTTTCAGAGCAAGGAGGTTCTCTACTTCTGGGAGGTTAGTGAGGATGGTTCCCAAGCATATTCTACTATCATTGGCAAGAGGCCAACCACTACCATCAGTTATAGTGCAGACCCTCTCATAGACTGCGTTCTAGTTGGAACACATTTGCAGTGAGGGTATTGCAGACACTTTAGAGGATGAGATCTTTGGTTTAGGGATTAGCCTTGCACTAAGGATTTACAAAGGAGAATGGCTCTTCATCAAATTTAGCCATTCATCCTTCTCCATTCCATTCCATGTATTGAGTTGCTGCAGCTACCCAGCAACTCTGGCATTTCAGCAGTTTTGCATATTTCAGCCAATCCTTCCAAGATTGACTAGAGGTAGTGATTGGGAGCTTAGATATTCTCTCCCAATGATGTATGAGTCATGTATATGCAGATCCATGGTGTTCTTCACTCAGTACAGTAGTCTCCCTTCTATGACTGCGCAGTCCCTATTCATGGGAATTCTGCTATAGAGCAGCACTTGTATTTTGGCATGTGTTTTCATGGAAGTCTTCTTGCCTTATTATTTTTACATTCATTGTATTATTTGCTACTGTTAATTTATAATAAAATGGTTCAAGGGTTTTTATACATTTTGGCATAATGTATTCATTGTATTTCCAGTTTATGTCTTTATATTGTTGTAGCTGCATTTTTGGGTTACCTTGCAAGATTCCCAATCTTGTTGTATTCCCTCATGGGAATATTGTCCCTTGACAACACTCTATAGACAGAGTCTAATAGTGGGCCAGGAAGCCTATGGAGCTCATCCTTCTTTATGAAGGTGACAAATCCATTAAATTCCCCTTCAGTCTACCTCTGGAATAGATTTGCTTGTCGATTGACAATGTTTCTGAAAAAGGAACATTACACCTTGAGGGGTTTTTATACTGCCTCAAATTAGTTTTCAGTTAGGGAATAGTTAGGCCACGGGCTGGGGTAGTTAAGTTACAGGAAAAACCGTAAACATTGCCTCAAAAGTAAGGAAATTATACATGGAAATTTCTGGGCAGGGTCGCGTATGGGTTTTGAAATGTTGTTTTTTGAGAAACATGACCAAGTCTAAATGGAAGGGTTTCCCAAGGCCAATGCATAAGTCATAAAGTATATAATGGTGATAAATGATGACATAATAGGTAGGGAAGAATAGGGTAGTCTTTTGCAAGGTGGATATGGTGTTCGGTTGGGGGAGTTTGTGATAAAGCTTCTTTTATATGTTCATGATCTTGTATTGATTTCTAAATCAGCCCATCGATTGAAGATGCACCTATATACCCTTGAGAATTGTTGTAGAGTAGTGGGGATTCAATTCAATACTAACAAGACCCAAATAATTATTGTATCTAATAAAAGGAAGAAAAATCAACATATTTTCTTCTTTGAAGACAACATTCTTGAAGAAGTAAATGAGTACAACTACCTCGGGATTGATTTCAACAACAAACTTAATAATCCTTCTAAAGTTGCTTGATAAATAGAGGTGTTAACCATTTCTTGATAAATTGTCTTTACACAATGAAAAAAGATACTTTGATTTCAATGGAATTTCACATAGAGTAGCCCAATTTGGCAAGAGATGCTTCTAGTCCTAGTGTTATATTCAAATGAGCATCTATTTCTCAAGTTTTTTCTTTTTTTCCAAATTTATTTCTTTCTCATTATTGGCAAGGAGCTCCATGATTTTTTAATTTGATCCAATGTATGAGGGAGTTCATGAATCCATTTTTTATGCTTATTGAGTGCAAAGGGTTTCCTTTCCTTCATTTTCTCTCTTCATAGTTGTCATTTGTTGATTCTTATCCCACCTTGGTACTTTCTCCACTTCTCAAACGTCATATAGTAAAGCATAGGATGAGAAGGGAGCACGAAGAGGAAGGATACCATCATTACTATGCCATTATTATGGGACAATTATGTTAGTGTTACTTTATGTTAGTGCAACTTTATTTTTAAATTTAACCTCCTATTACATTCTTTAAAAGATATATAGAAACTAAAATTTCCATATATTTCACTTAATTATTGTTTTCCCCACTCCTCGGTGTTACTTTTCACCTCTTGGTGAAAATCCTAGTATAAAAAAGGATAACTTTGACCTTAGATATTATTTGTGCTTAATATCATAGGAAAGAGTCTTGACAAGATTTTGTACTAGGATTGTTGTTCATATTATGGGATAACTTGATGAGCTCAAGTATGGAAGGATGGAATATTTTATTCAGGTTAGCATAGTCATTAATAACCAATTAACTAAAAATAATAAGTGTAAGGCCTGCATTTATTGATATTGTAATTAATTATATTAATATTGTTTGTATGGGCATGTATATATGGAATGAGTTAAATCTAGAATGATATGTACGTATTTTATTTTTAATGAAAACTTCAAACCAACTCATTGAATGGATGAGCACCTACATTTACCATGAGTCATAAGCTATAACTGGCAAGGGGGAATGGTAGGAATCATTGCTTATTGAAAGAATACTTTCCCAAAAATATTTTGGGAACTAAAAATTAAAAATCAAATTTTCCAATTTTGAAGAAATCGGTTAATCGAGGAAGTGATGATTGACCAATAAAATTCCCATAATTAATGTGAGGTAGTTGGTATTTGTACCCAAGTCACTTAAGGCATGGGAAAGGTATCCATATGCAAGTTTATGTTTTAACACATGAAATATCGTGTAATATAACATAAAACGTCAGAGTGTGTTAGCTACAAAGAAATGGGTCTTGGGATAAAATATGAGTAAAATTATTTACCAAAAACATCTCTAGATGATGAAAGCATAGTGAGGTATCATTAAATCCATTTTCTAGTTGAGAAATCAAGTGCCCTAACCTGAGTTTCAAAACAAGGTTGTGTTTTTTTGTGATTACTTGCAAAGCACGAAGGCACTAAGAGGGTAGATCATTAAGGGAATAATATGGAAGTTAAGGGACTCCCATTTGTTGTGCAAGTCAAATGGGAAGCCACCCATGGTTTGATCAAACTCTTTTCTCAAAGGGGTTAAAGGGAAACTTATCGACTTTTAGTTGATGAAGGAGAATGGCCTTCATTAATCCACATTTTCTGACTAAGAGAGAGTTCCCTTTCTGATATCATGGTATGGCTATGGCTTGGCCAACTTCCAAAGAATGAAATTGATAAATGAGCCTATGGTTAGGTATAAAATGGTTCACCCTACAACATTTGCAAGTAGCTACAAATTCAACAAGATAATTTTTTTCTACTTAATTTGAAATATAGTTGATATGGAATAATTTTGGAAATTATTGTTGTGGTTATATG
Organism: Pinus albicaulis; assembly: GCA_034641835.2. Classification (NCBI taxonomy): domain Eukaryota; kingdom Viridiplantae; phylum Streptophyta; class Pinopsida; order Pinales; family Pinaceae; genus Pinus; species Pinus albicaulis. Next base: position 75,887,911 of record CM076577.1, on the reverse strand, counting down.
TAATATTCAATCATTTCCTACTAAAAACTATAATTGTAATCTTAATATGAAAATTTATGACTATGTGCAAAGATTTGATGGTTAATATTAACATAGGAATCATAGAAATTCCTAATCCTTGGATATTTTTAATGTTTTTATAGTATACTTTTGAAAAATAATATTTATGGTTAGAAGGGTAGAGGAAGTATGTTTATAAACTTCCTATACAGCCTTGATGATTGGTTTGTATAGGAAGACTCTTAGAGGGTATTAATTAATATAGTTGGGCATGCAACATCCATGTAAAAGTATCATTTGGCATGCTTCAAGAGCAAGTTGGCTAGGTGTATTTAATGGGTTTAATCACAAGACGTAAATCCAATGTTATATGTTGAATACTAAGTGAAGAACATCCTCAAAGAACATATGAAATGATTTATTAAAAATCTCACTAAAGAACTTATGAATTTATATATTTTTCATTAATGAGTAGATAATTCCTTAAAAACTTTGATCTAGGAATCATCCTTGGGTTCACAATATTTTGAGTGTTTTCTATGCTTTAAACAAATATAAAAGGTTTGAGTTTTTAGTTTATTTATAATGGGATTTTGAGGAACTAATTATACCATAAATAAATTAAATGAAATATCTAGCTCAAGACCACGAGGAAGCATGAAAGACTCTTTGAGTTGCCAAAAGTCTGAAAGGAAATCCTCCCTAATGGATTTTTGGGGTTATTATACCCTTGAAGAAACAAATATAAAAGGTTTGAATTTTTAAATTATTTATAATGGGATTTTGAAGACCTGATTTACCATAAATAAATTAAATGAAAGGTCTCACTCAAGACCACGGGGAAGCATGAAAGAATCCTTGAGTTTCCATAAGTATGAAAGTACATATGTGCATAAGTTATTTTCATTGAATTTAATATTGGCTATGAATCCTTAAAATTATCTAAATTTAGTCGAGTGGCGGGTCCCACTTAGTTATTGCTAGTTTTGGAGCTAAAAAATTATTTGAACTTGTTTTTACAACCATAACAAAGTGTTAAAATCAAAAGGACAGTTTAGTACAATTATTTTCCAAATGGGCATTATGCTTAATAAGAAAATAGACACTTGAATCTTCCCTTGATTAAACTTCATGTGTAAAGGGTAATTTTCTAGGGGAAAATTTGGTAGATAATTTCCTTCGATTAGATGGGAAACTAACCATAATTGATAATTTTATAAGTGATTAAATTTTGGCCTTAAAATTCTAGCTCTATTTAATTGCTAAGAAGGGTTCTTTAAGCCTAGAAACATCCTCCATATGTATTGATGCAAAGCTAAAATTTCATACCCATCGAAATAGCATGGTGATTGATATAATTGGCCTATAATGTGCCTCTTTGAAATTTTACCCATGTGAGATAACTACAACCCTTCTACTTATCAAATTTCAAAGTGTAAGAGTATATATATGGGTTTAAATATGCGCACATAGAAATTACGCACGGCATGAAAATTATATGTAAATAAACCCATTCCTATGCCATAAAGGACGACACCAAAGTTCTCTCCAACTCGAATTTGGGCATGTGACAAATTTTTTGGTCAATGAAGCTAGCCTTGTAGCTTCTTAATGAAGAAAAAATGGAGCATTAGCATGTGTGTGTGTGCGCGCGTGCTAATGCTCCATTTTTGCTTCATTAAGAAGCTACGAGACTAGCTTCATTGACCAAAAGCTTTTTCACATGCCCAAATGTGAGTTATATATATATATATATATATATATATATATATATATATATATATATATATATATATATATATATATATATATATACATAGTTTTCCAATTGGGTGAGTTTTTGTAGTTAAGCATCTCTATTATTGATAGGTCACAGGTTCAATTCTCTAACACTCTTGGGGTTAGGCTTCGTTTTTTAGCCAATGAAAAGTGATCCCTTGGGTGGATATTCCTGGAACAATATTTTGTGGACATAGCAAGACACCAATCTCTGGGTACGATGAACCACATACGCATATATAAACTATGTGGGCACTACAAACTAGTCGTTCAATTGAACAAGCATAGCCTTAGTGCACCCTTGAATTTGGTCAAAGGAAATCCTTGAAATTTGCATATTGAATTGGCTTCATGTATCGAGGTGTGGAGGATTGAGAGTTCCCATAAGAGTGTTGATTCTCTACCTTGGATACTTTTAGTAAATTGGTTCAAAACCCATATTTATTTGGAAATTGGAGATAACATGGGACTAGTCATCCCAGTTGTTCTGGAATGCCACTTTTGTTCCATGTAGGAATACCCTCCATTGTATGAGTCAATGGATCCATGTGGAGGTGAGGAAAAATATTAAATTGTGTTAAAATGTGGTATTGGGATTTAGTCCAATTGGTTCTGGCCAGCTCATAAAAATCTCAATGCTAATGCAGAAATGCCACATACCCATTGAGTGGAATGGGTTAAATCTGTGGTATTGGTAATTTTAAGAATATTATCCCTTCGCCACTTCAAATTCCTGATATGACTTCTCATTTATTGATTTCATATGAATACATAAGAGGTGCCACATGTTAAGAATTTTGGTTCTCACGTCAGGATATGTGCTCTTGTTAATAAGTGTTTGTTTGTGTATGTCTGTGAGTAATGCAATGTTATTAACACCATAGGATGACATGGAAGGAGAACTTACTTTTCATAAATCCAACAAGATGTAATGAAACAACATCAAGAATATAACATTATGGAGAATAGTTCACCATTTAAGAATATATGAAATCAAAGGCTTTAATTAACTTAGAATAGTCCATAAGTTACTAAGAGACACCTTGATTCGTATTAGTTATTAGAAAGAAAAATATAAGTGAGAATAAGCACTAGTAATGAGAGAAAAATCCAAAAATTAGAGATCCACAACCACAAACATAAAGAGAATAAGAAAATCATAGAAAAATCCACAACTAATCAAAGTTTTACAAGATATTTTAACACTAGCTAACACTAGTATCTTTATTCATAAATGAAGATAGATTGCAATGCTAAAAGGATAACCCATTTTCTTAAACAAAATAGTTATATATTAATTTTTAGTTGAACGGCCTTGTAGAGCCTCATGATTGATTCATTTTGACACTCTTTATTACCTATTTTCCCTCTTTTTTACCATCATCATCAACTCAAATAAGCATCAAACTATAGGTTTTTGACATGGTAAGGCATTTAATTGTCTTGTATTTCATATTTAATAATGTTCCTTATTATTAAGTTAATATTTGTATCAGCTATGGAATTGACATGATTTTGCAACTAATTTTCATTTATGTAGCCAACTCCATGGTTTACAGACTCTAAGGTGCCAACTAAGCGAAGAAGTATATGGAAAGGTGGGGATTGATCTCCTCAAGGATTTCCTCCTACTCATCTGAGCCAGGTCACAAAGGAAATTGTTCGATTGCATGGTCAAAGGTGTGAGTCAACACGTAGCTAAACAGGCGAGCGAGAGTTTGAGATGTTCAAGAATTCACGATTTGCTTTGCCAAATAGAAAAATGTGAATAGGTGATATTCTGTTATTTTTGGAATTCAAAATTAGAGTTTGTTTAGCTTAAGTAGGCATGAAAGCCTCGAACGATTATGAAAACGGGCGTTTATAAATATTGTGTAAGAAAACCTGAACAATGCATAATTTTCTGATGCGACAGTGATGTGTTAAAAAAATTGTTTTCGTCCTTTTTAATGAAGAAGTTCTTTGAAGACTTGATGTGTATTTTATTGTTCATTTAAATCTCTTAGACCGCCTGTTTGTGGAGGGCCCTTGCAAATAGTGAAGGTTTGGCATTTTTATGTTTTCCTTTTATCATTTGATGTAGTTTTTTTTGTAATTTCCTTTTATCATTTGATGTAGTTATTTTCGTAAATTCTTTTATCATTTGATGTAGATATTTACATATTGTATGGTCATTTTTAAATATATAGTTATGGAAATATTTCGTTAGTCTTTCCTTTTGAATTGTTAATTACAGAGTAATAATTCTTCATATATTTCTTTATAGTTTTATTTCAGAGAATTGAGTGATTTCTTTTCAGAATATGAGTGATTTATTTTCAGAGCATGAGTGATTTCTTTTCAGAATCTGAGTGATTTCTTTATAAGTTTTCATTTCCAAAATATTTCATCTTAAAGCATGAATGATGTCAATTTTTTCTTTAGGCAAGGACTGTTAGAACAATACTTAAGTAATTTTGTTCTTAGATACTAACAATAGATTGGTTAAGTTTTGCTTTAGTTCTATTTTGCAAGAGTAAAGAGCATGTTGATTTCATTAGGAGTAAGAAAATTTTAGAAACTAAATACATGAATTTCATTAGGACCATAAGAATAAAAAAAAAAAATCCTTAGAATTAATTTCCAAAATCTCAATCATCACAACAATAAACTGAATTAATAAAAAAGAGGCTTCTAGCATATATAGTGCACTTGCACTTCACAAGTTTACTAAATCCGGACGATAATTTATGTAAGCAATTTATGACCATTAAATTGACAAACATTTTGGCATCATTTTCGGGGAAGTGTAAATAGGAGCCTTTTTATTTCTAAAAAAAAAAAACACACAATAAAACAAAAAAATGATATGCATAGGGAAAGAGAATCTAGAGGAAGATTTATAGCTATAATTAGAAGCTTAATTCCAACAACACCACTCACCCCATCATAACCTCTTAGTGCCACACCATCCACCCAAACTCACATACCATCCATTGCAGGCAGACATATACTGCCTGATGTACTAAAATATAAAATACAACCTAGAAATTCACCAACTTCATCAACTGAATCAGTTGCATAAGAAGAAGATCTTACATCCCCAACATAAGAAGTAATTTTCCTAACTTCAATTGGAGAACAACTTTTAGCCTAAGAACTATAAATCCCTAGTGAAGAAGAGGAAGAAGAAACATATTTTAGTATACCATTGATAGAAGAACCAGAAGAACTAGAAGAAGAATAAACAAATCCAATTTTGGAACCTTATATTAGTTCTGAAGAATCTACATTTGCTAGGGAAGGAGAAGGAGAAGTACACAATGTAAATGATGAACATTTGAGAATTGGAGGATTTGGAACTAGGATTAGAGGTGGAGAAAGAGGAAGAGGTGGAGGAAGAGGAACATGAAAAGACAGAGGAGAACCAGATCCTGTTGGGTTTCCTATCTTCAATGAAGATGCTACAGCAACAATGAAAAATTTCTCACCCTCTATCCTTCCTAACTTCCATGGATTAAGAAGTGAGGATCCTGAAACATTTCTTTTTGAGTTCTAAGCTTTATGTAGATCTTATGACTATTTTCTCGATTCTCAAAAGTTGAAATTGTTTCCAACAACTCTTAAGGATGCAACATTAAAATGGTTCATGGGTTTAATAACAAACTCTATTAGAACATGGGAATAAATTAAAAATGCATTCTTAGCAAAACATGAGGATTATTTCACACCCCATAATCGTAAGGATGAATTTTTCAAAATTATGCAAAGATAAGATGAAAATCTTAAGCATTTAATTGAAAGGTTTAGTTATAATCTTAAAAGAGATAAAATGGAAAATTTGAATGAAGATACTTTGAAAACTCTCCTATTAAAATCCATTAGAGATGAATAGATAGATATCCTCAAGATGATGGGAAAAGGAGATATTTATCAGTTATCATTACCAGAAATTTATGAATTATGCATACATATTCCAAGAGGTAAGTCAAGAGTTGGAAAGAGTTCAAGAGATCATGTTATCTCTAGAATTAGTAAATCTACAGCTGGAACATTAATTAGGGCTGAAATAGGAAATTTGCTTGATGAATTTAAAACAGTCATTTTAGGGAGTCTCAGTGAACAAATAGACACCTTAAATTAAAAAACAAGAAAATATTTGAAAGTGATGCCTTATCTATTTTTTGTCCTAAATGCAGAAAAAAACATGCCTTGAGAGAATTTCCTCTTGACTTGAAGAGTGTAGAAACTTGTGTTATATGTGTATAAAATCATGATACAAATAAATTTCCTTCAATACCAGGTCTCAAAGATGTTTACCAATAGGAAGTAGTTCCAAATTAGATACACACTCTTTGTTTTACTTCCAAACTACCATGGCAAAATCAAGGATTTTACACTCAAACATATGCACAACCACCACAGAACAATTGGACTGCACCAATGCCTTGGAATTCATGGCCTCAACCTCAACCTCAACCTTGGGCATAAGGATGGAAAAATCCTTATGGAAGATATTCTAAATATCATCAATACCCTCAAAATTATCCTACTTTTTAACCACAATATTTTCCTCGATCTTGTCAATCGCCAACCCAAGCTCAAATTAAAAATCCAAATCCACAACTTTCATTACCATTTCCACAATTACCAAATAAATTGCCTGCTCAACCACTTCTTAACCCAAATAATACAAATTTACAACATGTTTACAGTATGGAGGGACAAAATTTCCAGACCTATATGATAACTCCATTATATCTTAGAAATGTTCAACTTAGATCTGGTAGAGTATTGGAAAAGAAGTCACCATTTGTTGCTATTCAGGAAAATGAAAATCCTCAAAAGAAGGATGATCACTCTAAGGAAGGGACATCTCTTCATCAGAATGAAAATCTTCAAAAATAGGCCACTCTTACACATGATACTTCAATAAACTGAACTCCCATTATGGAACAACCTTCAGTATCTGTTTCAAAGCCACCTTTTTCCTGAAAGATTAAAAATTGATAAAGGGGTAGAAAAATAGATTCTATTACCTGACTATGATATGTTGGATGAATTGAAGAATGTTTTCATAAAAATTCCTTTGTTACAGGCCATCAAAGAAATTCCATTTTTTTCAATGACAATTAGGGAGCTAAGCATTAAAAGGCAAGGAAGGAAAAGAAAAGAAGTCAAAAGAATTTAGTTAGTCAAAAAAATTACAGATATCATGATGGGAAAAACAACAATTCATAAATATTTCGATCTTGGAAGTCCCATTGTGAAAACATACATCAATGGTATTGAAATACCAAACACACTGAATGATCTAGGAGAAGCTATAAACATCATGAGTAAAAAAACTATGGATCAACTAAAACTTCCTAATATCCAATATACACCAAGATTGTTACAATTAAAATATAGATTTGTAATTAAACCCAATGGTGTATTAGAGGACATTTATGTATCCTTAGATTCTTGGGAATATTCGGTTGATTTCATGATCTTGACACCCAAGAGTAACTTAGGAGGACATCCATTAATCTTAAGAAGACCTTGGTTAGCTACAGATGATGCTTTTATCAGTTGTAGATATGTTAATATGTTTATCACTTATGGAAGTTCAACATATAAATTCACATTGTATCCACCTACAAAAACAATGATAGAGGTAGAAAGTGAAAAATGGATGGATGATGATAAAGATATACAACCTATATTTACCATCTCACAAGTAAATGAAGAAGATTAAATTTTGAATTCAATAGAAAATAATGAATCCTCTTCATATTGTGAGATTAGTAAAAAATTTCAGGAACAATGAAATATTGAATATTTATCATCTCGTCAGATGTCTTTACATTATATGGAATAATTTGGCAATTATTTAATAGAATTTTTTCTAGTAAAAACTTTGAATATAAATCATAACTTGGAAGAATTTCAAAAGAAAGAATTTACGAAAGTATTACAATAAAATTCTTCTTCATATGCATGGGAATACACTGACATGAAAGGAATTAATCCTAAAAATTGCATGCATCACATATATTTTGAAGAAAATGCCACACCAATTCGACAACCTCAAAGAAGAATGAATCCAAATTTAAGGGAGATTGTTAAAGAGGAACTACAAAAACTGTTGAATGTAAATTTTGTTTATCCAAAATCATACAGTCAATGGGTTTCACCTTTAGTAATTTTTCCTAAAAAGAATGGAAAATGGAGAGTATGCATTGATTATAGGGATCTGAATAAGGCCACTTTGAAATATCATTTTCCGCGTCCTTTCATAGATCAAGTTTTAGACACATTAGTAGGGAAGAAATATTTCTCATTCTTTGATGGTTTTAGTGGGTATAAAAAAATTCATGTAGCACCAGAAGATCAAGACAAAACCACATTTACCTGTCCATGGGGAACTTATGCTTATTGAGTGCTTCCTTTTGGATTATGTAATGCACCAGCAACATTCCAAAGAGTAGTATTAGGTATTTTCTCTGATTTAATTCATGATTATGTGGAAGTGTATATGGATGATTTTACAATTTATGGAAATTATTTTGAAGAAGCTCTTAAAAATTTGGAAAAAAATCTCATAAGATGTAAGGAAGAAAATCTCTTAATAAGTCATGAAAAATGTTTTATGATGTTTATTGAGGGGATTGTTTTAGGACACCACATTTCAGGAAATAGAATTAAGGTGGACTCATCTAAAGTATAAGTTATTTCTAAATTATTAGTTCCAATTTTTCAATGAGATGTTAGGAGTTTTCTTGGTTTTACTAGATACTATAGAATATTTATAGAGAAATTTACAAAAATTGCATCTCCACTTTTCAAATTTCTCACAAAATATTGTGAATTCAGTTGGAATCTTGATTTCCAAAAATCCTTTGAAACTTTGAAAGAGAAGTTTTTTGAAGCACCCATATTGAGAGGGCCAAATTGGAAATTACCTTTTCACATTTCAATTGATGCTTTAGACGCAGCTTTAGGAGTTGTATTAGGACAAAAAGATATAACTCCTTATGACATTTACTATATAAGTAAAAATTTGACTCCTATAGAGTTAAATTATACTATAACAGAAAAGGAGTTTTTAGTTTTTGTCCATGCCATTAACAAATTCAGACATTACATCACTGCCTATGAAACTTTCATTCATACATACCATTCTGTAATTAGATATCTAATGAATAAATTAGTTACTAATGGTAGAGTCACAAGACGGTTATTTTTGTTACAGGAATTTAATATCACTATTTTGGATTGACTTGGAAAACAAAACATAGTTGCTGACTTTTATCTAGAATTCAAAATGATGACAATGATATACCTATAGAGGATAATTTTCCTGAAGAATATCTTTTTTTAATATCCATTAAATATCCATGTGTTGCAGATATTGCTAACTATTTGGTTATAGGGAAATTACCATCATATTTTTTTTCTAGAGAAAAAATAAAGATAATTCAAATTAGTGCATCTTATTCATGGATAAATGAAGAGTTGGACAAGACAAGGCCAAAAATCGTCATTCAAAGATGTGTAAGAGAAGACGAAATTCCTGAAATACTGAAGGCATTTCATGATGAACCATGTGGAGGAAATTTTTTTGATAAAAGAACCACTTACAAAATTCTTCTCCTAGGATATTATTGGCCTTCCATTTTTTAAGATGCCAAGGAATACGTTAAGAGATGTGATAATTTTCAAAGAATGGGGAGACCTGGTCCTTCAAATGAAATGCCTCTATAACCTCAAGTACTCATTGAACCTTTTGAAAAATGGGCTCTAGATTTTTTCAAACCAATCAATCCACCATCAAGACAAAAGAGGTAATTATTGTGTGCACTAATTATGTTACTAAATGGTTAGAAGCTAAAGAACTTCCTTTTTCTACTAAAAATTTTGTAGCTTAATTTATTTTTGAGGATATTTTTACTCGTTTTGGTGTCCCAAGGAAAATTATGATAGATCAAGGTACCCAATTCACATCAAGAATGGTACAGAAGACTGGGCAAAAAAGCTTCCTGAAGGTTTATGGGCATACCGCACCACATGGAGAAGCACTACAGGACATACTCCCTATGAACTTGTCTATGGGAAGAAAGTCCTATTTCCTCTTGAGTTTCAAAAAAAACTTTCAAAATAGCAGTTAAATTGGGACTTGAACTATCATAGGCACAAAAGTAGAGAATAGGAAAAATAAATGAGCTTGATGAAATAAGGTAAGATGTTATTCAGAAGATTAGTATAGTTCAGAAACAGAGATCCAAATGGCATGAAAAATATATCAAAGAAAGAAAATTTCAAACATGAGATTGGGCATTACTCTTTGATTCAAAGTTTAAGGATTTTCAAGGAATATTTCAGACTCACTGGCTTGGGCTTTATGAGATTGAAAAAGTATTTGATAATGGAGCAGTTAGGATCAGGACTTTTGATGAAGGAAAATTCCATTTTCTTGTGAATGGACATCGACGGAGAATTTATCACAAGCCATTAACAAAGGAGGAATTTAATGAAAATTTTCAAAACAATTCTGATTTGAAGTTGGTTGAGAACTCTTCTTCTTCTCTAGCCTAAAGCCTTCTTATATATATATATATATATATATATATATATATATATATATATATATATATATATATATATATATATACATATACATACATGAAAACCAACAATAGTTGGCATGTTTATATAGAAAATATAAGGTGAAAACCAAGAATTCTTGACACCTTAAATTTTCTTCATACCTATTCTAAATCCCATTTTCTTTTCATCCCTTTCTTTTCTTTCTAGAATAAAAATATCTATATAATTGCTAAGAATCTGCAGCTCTGATAGATTTCAGCTAATGTTTGACAAGAACCTTTAATTGAAGCAATTGAAGAAATGGTCGAATCCACCACTGAAAGAACCTGAAGACAATGCAAAATGGAGAAACTAAGTGTTAATCAATTCAAAAGGTTTGCAAATATTTAATTTGATAATAAGGGTAAAAAAAATAGTATATGAATTATATGGACATTATACCACCAATTCAAAAACCATTATTGCTAAGATTTGAGATGAAAATATCTTGTCAAATCAAATAAAATTCGAAATCTTCCCATTCATTCCTCATCATTACATAAACATTCCAGTACAAATTTTGACTTCGTTGTTAAGATCGCCCAACTCACATTCATTCATACCCTAAAAATTACTTGTTTTCCTCTCACTCTCATTTATACTCTCACCAAAGCCATTACTCTGAATCCCTCATACCCTTTCAAGAAGAGATTCTGAGGTGAAACTTCTCAACCATGGGGGTCATAGTAAGAACAGAACCAGAGGGGAGAAAATTCATGGAGGGGTACCCATGGGTGAAGGAAATGTTGCAAAAATCATAGTGGCTATAATTTGTGGAGAAATTTGATGGTTTTAACAAAGAAGTAACCAAATCATTTTCCAGGGCCTTTGACGAAATGGAGGCTGAAATTAGAGACATTAAGTAAAACTCAAAACCCTCCTCCATTAAATTTAAGAATAATTTTAAGGCTTAGCCAAACAATGAAAGAACCATCCCCAAAAAGTACAAAATACATTGATTTCGAGGAAAAAGAGGAACCAAGGATTCCATCACCTATTGTCATCTCACATATTCATAGCCCAGGCAAAAAAACACCAGAAATTGATCATGTGCGGAAAGAAATCTATGATTACTATTATCACTAAACTAAAGCTAATGATATGATTCAATAGTCAATTCAAAGTAACTGTTTCAAACCACTTTTTTTTGTAACTTAGCCTTTCCAACCTGAGAGGGCTCTCTCAAGAATTTGTATGATATTCAATAGACAATTCTTGGAACAAATATGGCTAACACTTGAGTGTATTTTGAATGGTTTTTATGTAGGTGAAGGATGTGAATTAATAGCTACCATTGGGCATGGAGTCAGAGTTAAAATCAATTACATGGAAAACAAATTTCATGGAAGCTGAGGCATGTGTACTCTCATCAAAACATAACTTGAATAGTAAACCATATGCATACAGGAAATTGGGGCATGTTTAACCATGAATTACAAGTGATTAAACATAAATCAAACTAAATAAACATCAAATATAAATATAAGACAAACACATATGAGAGCACATTATGAATCTCAGGTCTGAGAGAGGCTTTCTGCAACTGTATATTACTGACTGAAAAATATTACAAAAGTAGCATGTAGCACGACATCAATCAACCTCTCTTTAACTCTAAAAATCTCTCATTTATAGAGTGAGGACTCATACAAATTATTTTACACCTTTCTAGCTTTGAATTCCTGCCTCAAATACCTATTTCAAATAGGATTACATCACTTAGAGACTTCCTAGGGATATTTTTTGTTTGGCAGATTTTGAATACAAAAAGGACTCTTCTTTCATTAAATGGTTCAACAAAACCATTTAATAACCATTATCAAATGAAACCAACTAATTTTCTGAGTGTACTCAACTACTGATGTGTCATTATGCCATGTGGATGTTGAGATGGAACTCTTCCAAGTCAAATTTTATAGTTTTTACATAAATCTGGTTTGTGAAAATTCTAAACAATAGGCCTTAAAGATGAGTGCATAATTTCTAAACCCTAAACTATTTGAAAAAACTAAGAGAGGTTTCTGTATATGGGATTGTTATAAAGAAAAACCTCTTTCATATTTCCAAAATGAATTTTAATTGTTTCATAAACCGAAGTTGAAGTTGATTGCTAAAACAATCATGTACATGAAATTTCAGGAGAGTTCGTAGCGTTTTCCATTTGGAAATTTCTGCAACCATTATGACTTCTCTACTTATTGGAGGGTCTTCATTATGCCAAAATACTTAAATACATTACTTTACCCACTCCTCTTATGATAAACTGTTAGGTCCCTATATTACTAGTATAGTCCCTTATTATTGTTAGCGTAACCCCCTTATTGTTATTGTTGTACCCCTATAACCCCAATATTGTTATTATTATGCCCTTACATTACTATTGTTAGGTCAGCTAGGATTATATTTTGATCCCATGGACTCCTATATATAGAAGGAGGTTTTTTCATTTGTATCATCCAGCAATTGTTCATTTATGTAATGTATTGGAGGTTTCCCCTCGAAGTGGCTGATTTCTAAGGCGTTGATCTCTCTTTCCTTCTATTTTTGGAGCTAGTTTCATAGCATTTGGTATCAGAGCTTTGGATTCTAGGGTTTCGCTTCTCCAGACAGGTAATCGGGGAATTTTCGCTATAACGTTTTTTCTATGAAGATGCAGAGGTTGAAATTTTCACAGAGCAAAGCCAGAATCTTGAGGAACGTCGTTTAAAAATTTCAGATCTCGGTTCGCAATAGTTTTGGAGATATGATCTTTGGAAGTTATGGTTTTTTCAGGCTCCCGAATTTTACCTAAAACAAGTCATCATGGAAGTTTCTTTATAACTTGTTTTCTACTAAGGTTCAAAAGCTGAATTTTTTACAGAGTAAAGCCAAAATCTTGAGGAATTTTTTGTAAAAATTTCAGATCTTTGTTCACAGTAATTACGAATATAGGATCTATGGAAGTTAGGGTTTTTTCAGGCTCCCAAATTTCATCTCAAAGAGATGACCATGGGAAAATCATCATAACTCTCTCTCTAAGCATCGAATTGGAATCCTGTAAAATGTGGCCGCAAGTGCACACACTGTAATCTCCTATGTATCAATTTTAGATCTGAAGGAGGAAACAGTGACACGTGTCACGTCGTACAAGTTCGCTCTACTAAACCAGTCCATAATTAGGTCATTATGGGAGACTCGGCATAACTTTTCCTTGAAGAATCCAAATCAGGTCAGACCTGTGGCATTGGAAAGAAGCTTTAAAGGGATACAATAGGGCATAATTTCAGATATTGAAGATCTGCAATTACATATTTAATTCAATTTCATTATCGAGCTCCTTAAAAGAAAGAAAAAGGTGTGTATTTTTTTTCGAATTGCATAAGTCTTGTGTGAAAAATCAGTTTGAATTGATTCCAAGGGAATATTGTAGAAAAGATATTGGTATTGGGCTCTGAAATGCCCCCTAAAAAAAATTCAATACCTATTAAGCCTTTCTTAGGCTCTACTATGACTCATGAAAACGAAGAACTGCAACATGACATGTCAAAATTACAAGAGCAAGTGCACCAAATTTTTCTCTCACAAAGAGTAACAAAAAATGAAATGGAAATTTTGAAGAAAGGTGTGGAAGCTAAGATGGATGGTTTGAAGAAAGGAATGGAAGTCATGGAAGCTGGCATGGAAGCTAATATGGATGACATGGAAGAAAAAATGAAATACAACATGGAAAACATGAAGAATGATCTAAAAGCAGACATGGAAGGTTTGACAAAGCTGATACAAGAAATGTTTCCTAATGGTGAAAATATAGTAGAGGAAACTCCTGATGAGAACAAAATAAATGTTAATCGTGATTTTATAAACTCTAATGTTGGATGGAAGAACCACCATATTCCAAAGATGGATATGAGGAATTTTTATGGCAAGGATCCCGTAACATGGATACTACAGATGGAGCAATATTTTGATCTCAATAATGTGTAAAACACACAAAAGGTACGCATTGCAACTTTACATTTAGAACAAAATACATTTGTATGGTATCGATGGCTTTGCTCCCATAAAAAAATTGTCACTTGGTCAATTTTTACGGAGTAAATGATAGCACATTATGAGGATACAAAGAGCAACACCTTCTTTAGCCAATTGATAAATCTCAAACAAAAGGGTTTGGTGGGGCAGCACATTGAGGACTTCCAAAAATTGAATATAAGGGTAACTGATATTCCAGAGGAACGCAGGATTGATCTCTTCATAGGCACTTTAAAGGATAACATCCAACATGAAGTTCGCGTTTTGGAACCTGATTCATTGGAGAAGGCATTCAGGTTGGCAAGAAAAGTTCAATGTAAAATTATGGCGACAAGGAAGCCTACCACTCAATTCTATAAAGAAGGAAGTGTTGCTACGCCTAGATTTCCACAACCTACAAGGTTGACACCACAAAAATTGGAAGAAAAAAGAGCAAAAGGGCTTTGCTAAAGTTGTGATAGAAAATACACTAAAGGTCATAAGTGTGCTGAGAAGAAATTATTTTACATAGATTGTGAAGAGGAAGAAGAAAATGAACAAGAATCTTCAAAAGAAGAGGATATACAACACCAACCAACCCTAGAAGAGGAAGAAATGAGTCCGACCATATCGTGTAATGCATTGGCAGGAATTACCACTCCTCAAACTCTCAAGATAGAAGGACATATCAAGAAGAAAAAGGTAATAGTGTCGATTGATTCAGGTAGCACCCATAATTTTATTCATTGTAAGGTAGCCAAGGAATTAAATTGTTTCCTATACCCAGCACCAGAATGTCAAGTGATGGTTGCAAATGGAGGAACTATAAATTGCTCTGGAAAATGCCATAATATCAAGCTAACCATGGGGGAAGATGTATTGACTAGTCCAATGCTTGCCATTCCTATGGGAGGTGCTGATGTTGTACTAGGAGTACAATGGTTACAATCTTTGGGGACGGTAGCTTTTAATTTTCAAGAACTTTTCTTGAAATTTTTTTCAGAAGGAAAGGAAGTCGAATTACGGGGTATTGCGGGGAAGCCAGGAAGGAGAATAAGCTCTAATGTCATGACAAAGCTTCTAAAGAAAGAACAGCGAGGCGTAATTGCACAATTATGCTCACTAGAAGTTCCAACATCAAAATCATCTATTTCTGCAGATCTCCAACAAGTCTTGGACAATCATTCCAAGGTGTTTCAAACTCCCAAAGGACTCCCACCTATTCGTGATCATGATCATGCTATTCATTTGATTCCAAGAAGTGCTCCTCCAAACATCAGGCCTTATAGATATCCTTACTTCCAAAAGAGCGAAATTGAACGTATGATTGCAGAAATGTTAGAGGCGGGTATAATTCAACCTAGTCAAAGTTCTTTCTCTGCTCCTGTAGTATTGGTACACAAGAAGGATGGATCACGGCGAATGTGTCCGGATTATAGGGAGCTCAATAAGCTCACCATTAAAGACAAATTTCCCATTCCTGTGATTGATGAATTATTGGATGAATTACATGGAGCAATTTATTTTACCAAGTTGGATCTTCGTTCAGGATATCATCAAATTAGAATGAAGACTGAAGATATTCCAAAACAACATTTCGAACTCATGAGGGTCATTATGAATTTTTAGTCATGCTTTTTGGCCTTACCAATGCACCTTCTACATTTCAAGGGTTGATGAATTCCATTTTCAAACCCTTCCTTAGAAAATTTGTGCTAGTATTTTTTGATGATATACTAATCTACAGCAGGTCTTGGAAGGATCATGTTCAACATGTTGACATGGTGCTCAAACTATTGGAGGAGAAACAAT
Organism: Pinus albicaulis; assembly: GCA_034641835.2. Lineage (NCBI taxonomy): Eukaryota > Viridiplantae > Streptophyta > Pinopsida > Pinales > Pinaceae > Pinus > Pinus albicaulis. Next base: position 75,871,720 of record CM076577.1, on the reverse strand, counting down.
TATATGCAAAAACATACAAATGTTTCTTTGGAGAATAAGAGGTGGAATATCTGGGTCATATTGTATCTCATGAGGGTGTTAAGGTAGACCCTAACAAAATTAAATCCATTAAGGAATGGAAAGTCCCCACAACCATAAAGAAGCTACGAGGATTTCTCAGGTAATTTTGTTAAGAATTATGAGAGAATAGCATCACCTCTAAAAAAATTATTCAAGAAAGATGCAGTTTCATGGACTCCTGAAGCAACTAATGCCTTTGAACATCTTAAATAGGAAATGTGCCTAGCACTAGTCTTAACTACGCCAGACTTCACAAAAACCTTTATTGTGGAATGTGATGCCTCAAGGAATGGAATTGGTTTTGTTTTAATGCAAGAAGGAAGACCCATTTCTTTTGAAAGTTGTCCAATCAAAGTAAAGTATTTATAGAAAGCTATTTATGAGAAGGAAACGTTGGCAATACTACATGCACTAAAGAAATGGCAACCTTACCTAATGGGAAGACACTTCAAGGTAAAAAATAATCATGTTATTCTTAAACACTTTTTGGAACAAAAACTATCTTCAAAAGAGCAACAAAAATGGGTCACAAATATGTTGGGTTATGACTTTGAAATCATCTACAAAAAAGGGAAGCTAAATGTTGTCGCAGATCCACTCTCAAGAAAGGATGAAGAGGTGGAAGCATTGCTTTGTGCCATTTCTATTATCCAACCAGAGTGGATAACCGAAGCAAGGGATGAATGGAAGAAGGACGAAGAAGTGTGGACACTCATTCAAAAGTTGCAACAAGATCCTATAACATCTAATACATTTAGTTGGAAAAATGATTCCTTATGGTACAAAGATCGCTTATATATTTGTAATAATTCCCAACTAAAACAAAATATTCTTTTGGAATTTCACATTTTTCCTTTAAGAGGACACTCAGGATTTTTAAGAACTTACCACAGGGTGAAGAAAGAATTTTTTGGGAATGGTCTTAAATCTAATATTCAAAATTTTGTGGCAGAATGCTTGGTTTTCCAAAAAAATAAAGTTGAGACAATAAAGACCCTGGGTCTTCTACAACCTTTATACATTCCAAGTCAACGTTGGGGGGAGATTTCAATGGATTTTATCACAGATTTACCTAAGTCCAAAGGAAAGAGTGTCATCATGGTGGTAGTTGATAGACTTACCAAGTATACACACTTTTGTGCATTATCTCATCCATTTAAAGCAAGTACAATTGCTACTGCATTTATGGAAACAATTCAAAAGCTACATGGAAACCCAAAGATTATTGTAAGTGATAGGGATCCCATTTTTACTGGAAATTTTTGGACGAAATTATTTTCTTGTTTGGATACTCAAATACCTCATAGCTCATATTATCATCCTCAATTTGATGGTCAAACGAAGATATTCAATAAATTTTTGGAAGGATATCTTCGTTGTTTTCTATATGATAAGTAAATACAATGGTTCAAGTGGTTACCTCTCACTAAATGGTGGTATAGCACTTCCTTCCATACTGCAGAAAAAATGACCCCATTTATGGCACTTTATGGATATCATCCACCGTCCATCACATCATCTTTAAGAGAAAATTCTAAGGTTCAGGCAGTGGAATATCACATCGAGCATCAATAATAATTTCTCCAACTCTTAAAGGACAACCTAACTTTGGCACAAAATCGAATGAAACAATAGGCAGATCAACATCGCAGTGAGAGAAGTTTTGATGTAGGAGACTTCGTGTTTTTACAGCTACAACCATACAAACAAATATCCCTCAAGCAAGCTAATAAGGATAATAAATTATCGCCAAATTACTATGTTCCTTACAAGATGTTGCTAAATATTGGTACTATGGTATACAAATTGGAGCTTCCTGCTTCTTCATGAGTGCATCAAGTTTTCCATGTTTCATGCTTAAAGAAGGTTATAGGTGACAAACTTCCAGTTCAGACAATATTTCCAGAACTTGATGAGGAAGTAAAAATCATATTGGAACCTGAAGCAGTCACGGAAATAAGAACTCGACAACTACGAAATTGATCAATTGCAGAGTATCTCATCAAGTGGAAGAACTTACCCGCTGAAGATTCTACATGGGAGGATGAGAATTTTATACGGCAGCATCCGAAGCTACTCAAACATTGAGGACAACACTTTTTCGAAGGAGAGGGGCATGTTAGTTCCCTATATTACTAGTACAGTCCCTTATTATTGTTAGTGTAACCCCCTTATTGTTATTGATGTACCCCTGTAACCCCAATATTTTTATTATTGTGCCCTTACATTATTATTGTTAGGTCGGCTAGGATTATATTGTGATCCCATGGACTCCTATATATAGAAGGAGGTTTTTTATTTTTATCATCCAAGAATTGTTCATTTATGTAATGTATTATAGGTTGCCCCCTTGAAGTAGCTGATTTCTAAGGCATTGATCTCTCTTTTCTTCTATTTTTGGAGCTAGTTTCATAACATAAACTTTGGAAATTATAACATAAAATCATCTTCAACAAGTTCGTAGTGAAAAATTGGCTTTAATCCTGGAGTACGCTACGAAATTTCCTGATAATTCCATAATTTGAAATTTCCATTTCTTTGCTCCAAAAACTTTTCCAGAGCTATGTGAAATGATGATATGGAGTATCATAAGGAAAAATTGGCTCAAAACATTTCTTACCCTCCTCAAGAGGCAACAAGTTCATCCACCACTATCATTTTCAAGCCTTTTTTCTTTAGCTCTGTATACACCATCTCCATTGAAAAAAAAAACTTTGTCTAAGGTGGAAATGACCATGACCCAGTGATGAACATCCATACTGGAATCTAGGCTTTTCTTCTTGGAATTTTAGGATGTACTGTTATGTTTGATGATGTGGCAAAAATGATGAGCTAGCAACCTAATCACCCTCCTTGCTAAGTGTTTTGACCAACATGTCTCTCTACTGATACACTTCAACATCTCTTGATGACTCATGTGCTCCCAAAAAACACTAAATGTTATAAAAACACCAAAATTTCTCCTTGCTGCAAAAACAGAGAATTTAAGGCAAGTTCATAGCGAATTTTGACTAGTTTACACTGATTTCGTAGCGAAATTGTTTAGAAGTGCCAAATTTACATGAAATGGCCAATTTCACTTATGCACAATTTATTTTTGGGATTTTTATTTGACAATGACACCTATCACCTTAATGATTACCTTTAAGACCCCCACATATGAACATTTTTTGAAAATTAATGAACTTCATAACCTTATTTCACCTTAATGACCTAACCTAACTTACTTAAGACCAACCTAGAAAAACCTAGCTGCTATCAAGGATAACAATTACATTGAATCTCTGGAGAAGAGAGACACAAGAAAAACATCCTTATTAAATCAAGAGAAATAAGCTCAGTCTAGTGGTCCATAAGAACCTCTAGTTATAAACATTTTGAAACAAGAAATCTTTGAGTTGGAGACACCAAATAGACACATGCAACAGGAATAGGAGGCCTTAAGGATACAGAATAAAATTGATATAGCTAATAATAATAATATCCTTTTGCATTTGGGCATGTGGTATAAAAAAACAAGAAGTTGAAGCAAAAGAATAGAGCTCTTAAAATAAAGGTCATAAATCTAAAGTATAAAATATTGATGAAAAATAATAGAATGGTAGTGGCTAAAAGAAGGTAAAGAATATAAACCTAGATATACTAGCACAAGTCTCAGGAGAAGTGCAGTAGTTGACAGGGGTCATAAATTTTGCATTTTTGCATGAGGACATGCAATGACCTCTGTGTCGGGGAATGTAGAAACTCATGATTGCTTCATTTTGATACTCTCTCTTACCTATTTTTCCTCTTTTTGACCATCATTATCAACTCAAATAAGCATCAAGCTATAGGTTTTTGACATGGTAAGGTATTTAATTGTCTTTTCTTTCATATTTAATAATGTTCCCTATTATTAAGTAATATTTTTATCAACTACGGAATTGACATGATTCTGCTGCTGATTTGCGTTTATGTAGCCAACTCCATGGTTTACCAAAATCTAAGGTGCCAACTAAGCGAAGAAGTATATGAAAATGTGGGGACTGGTCTCCTCAATGATTTCCTCCTACTCATCTGAGCGAGATCACAAAGGAAATTGTTTGATTACGTGGTCAAAGGTGCGGGTCAACACGTTGTTGAACAGGCGAGTGAGAGTCTAAGACGTTCATGCATTCACGATTTTATTTTCCAAATATAAAATCGTGAATAGGTGATATTATATTATTTTTAGAAGTCAAAAATATGTTTTGTTTAGTTTAATTAGGCATGAAAACCTCTAATAGTTATGAACACAGGATTTTATAAATATTGTGCAAGCAAACCTGAACAGTGTGTAATTTTCTGATGTGACAGTGGTGTGTTGAGAACTTTGTTTTCATCCTTTTTAATGAAGAAGTGCTTTGAAGACTTGATGTCTAGTTGATTTTTCATTTAAAGCTCTGAGATCACCTGTTTTTGGAGGGCCGCTGCAAACAGTGAAGGTTCTACATTTTTATGTTTTCCTTTTATCATTTGATGTAGTTGTTTTCATAATTTCCTTTTATCATTTGATGTAGTTGTTTTCGTAATTTCCTTTTATCATTTGATGTAGTTGTTTACATATTGTATGATCATTTTTAAATAGATACTTATGGAAATATTTCGTTAGTCTTTCCTTTTGAATTTTCAATTGCATAGTAATCATTCTTCATAGATTTCTTCATAGTTTTATTTCAAAGAATTGAATGATTTCTTTTCAGAATATGAGTGATTTATTTTTAGAATATGATTGATTTCTTTACAAGTTTTCATTTCCAGAATATTTAATTTTAAAGAATGTTTGAGAATATGTGTGGTTTCCATTTCTGGATTAAAATTTTTTCTTTAGGAAAAGGACTATTAGAACAATAGTTAAGAAAATTATGTTCTTAGAGAATAAAAATAGATTGGTTAAGTTCTGCTTTAGTTCTATTTATCAAGAGTAAAGAGCGTGTTGATTTCATTAGGAGTAAGAAAAATTTAGGAACTAAATACATCAATTTCATTAGGAACATAAGAATTAAAAAAAAAAATCCTTAGAAGTCATTTCCAAAAGCTCGATCATCGCATCAATAAACTGAATTAATGAAAAAGAGCCATCTAGCATATATAGTGCACTTTCACTTCACAAGTTTACCAACTCTAGTCGATAATTTATGTAAGTAATTTAAGACCATTAAATTGAAAAACAACCCTTATCCTTCCAACTCCCCAATTTTTTGGCTAGTATCAGCTCTTCAACTCCCTTGGTATGTCAAAAATATACAAGTTTTTGTTGGAAATGTTGGCATTGATGTCAAATGATCATAGTCATGTTAATGAGTTTGTCATATTGGTAAGGTTTCCTGAAGTTTCTCATGTTGATGAATTTGTTATGTTGATGAGATGGATTCCTGAAGGTTGACTTTGTTGATTGTTTTTTGTGCAAAGGTTGATCAAATTGATGTGCAATAAAAGGTTTATTAAGTGATGTTATGTGAAAAGGATTTGATGCTTGGCAGTTTATGATTACATCAATGATTAATTTGATGTTTATCCTTTAAACAAAATGAAGAAATAATGGCACATAAGGACCACAAAACAAAGCTTGAAGAACCATAGAACCAAGGTACAAATTTTGAAGAAAATATTGTTGTGATTAAACATAACGAGTTTATATTTTTTGCCTATTTACAAGTGTAACACTCTTGTTTCTATTAGGACCTACATTATAATCCTAGTTAGCTAGTGTTTAACCTACATTACCCTAGATGATAATGTACCCCAGCTTCTGTCAGCTTGTGATGCAAGATATTTGTTCATCTCAGCCTTGTCTTATGTAATGATGAATCCTTGACCTTCATTCTTTGGATGTACAAAGAAAATTTTTCCTAATTTGAATACAGTTGAAAATGAGATGGAGATATGAAAATAATCCTAGAATACCAAGAGACAAATTTTCATTTCGAATTCCTCAATAGAATGTGTTAGTGTCTTTCAGTCACCAGTGATCAAATGTACTCTTTCAAGGTTAGTTGATAGGTTCCTAGGTCAAATTTTATAGTTTCAAATTATTTTTCAAATAAAATTTGATCATTGGTTGTTGTCTAGGTCATGCTACTCCCTCCACTTGCTCATGGTTATCAACACGCAACATGATCATGTCATCATTTAGGTGTCTTGGGTCATTGAGTAGTTAATATGTCATCATTTAGGTCATGGTCTAGGATTTCACTTGACTTGTCATTATAATGTTAGTCATAAAAAGAAAAAAGTGTCATGTCCATCACTTGGGTCACCATTAATGGGAGTTAGTATCTTAGGAATAAAAACAATAAAGGTAAAGGTAACATTTCCATTTCAAAAGATCATGTTGCAGTCCCATGATTCAGTTTGTCAAAAATATCAGTGATGTCACTCCATGACCAAAGCAAAAAATTGACTTTTGAGCAATAAGAATACCATCCAAATCATTTTAAATTTCTCACACCACTTTCATTAAGCTCTCTTCCATTATCAAGCCTCATCTCACCATTCAAAAAACCCTAATTTTCTCCCACGCTTCTAGCTCACTTGTTGCGCTTTTGAAATTGGAGGACAATCAAGCATCACAAGGGTTCATTTTAGAATTTTAGAGTGTCCAGCACTCCTAAGCAAGTAAGGAAGTATTCCTCGTCCCCTCATGCATTTTTTTCTCTCTCAAATGGTGGAATCCCTCTCCTAGGGTCTTCACTGAATTTTTGGATTTCATTGGTGTTTTGTTTGTTTTAGTGAGAAAACCCCTAGTTTTTCCACCTTCGAACCTTCATACATACCTCATACACTTCCCCAAATCATTACTTATCATTCATATCTGTCATTTCTCCCATTTTCACTCAAACCCTAATCCTCACTACGTTTTTTTAGAGATACTAGTTCAAATCTTTGTTGAGGCCCTTTTACCCTCTTTCCCTTACCCATTTCTAAAAATTCCACCTATATTGTGTTTCTAACCTACCACCCTATCTCCTCAAATTTTTAGGGATTTTTCCCTAACTCTTATCCCCTCCATTTCCCTCCCTAAACTTGCTCCCCCAGTTTCCCTTGTTTTCATAGATCCTGCCCTTTCCTTCCTTCCCATCAAGCTAGGGTTTCTATCATACAAAAAAACACCATGGACAATGAGAAGAAGAATTACAACAAAGGAGGGAAATTTTCCATGTTTTTGCCAACTCAGACCCGTGGCATCATTTTCTAGGGTTTACATTGCACATAGGGATAATCCTACTTCAAATTTACTTTCTGAAGTAATTAAGATGAATTTGAAAAAAGTGAAATATTTTTTTCAATCATATACCAAAGAACAAAAACCTCCTTTATTTTATGCACAAGTGTTAGGATTTGAGAGAAATGCCAAAAATACGCTCCAGGTCATTTTCTGCACTTTTGGACAGGTTGTCTTCAAGTCAATTTTTTAGGGGTTTTTAGTGCTTGATGACTCAATTATGTAGTCGAAATCCAAATATTTCAAACCATAGCACTTTCAGCCCAAAACTCCTCTGGGAAGGCCTCCACACTCCCTCTTAAAGACCACACTCCCTCTTAAAGACCACACTATGCTTCTGCTGAGAGCATGCTACGTTTCTGCAATTTTTAGTGATCAACTTCAAACTTAGATTCAGAATAAATGGGAAAGTATTTTTGAAAAATGGAGGAGGTTTTTGTTCATAACATACAAATAACAAAAAAAACTATCAATTTTTCAAAACACGTTATGGTTATATAGATATTAATCCATATTTGATCCCTAGTTTTGCAGAAAATTTTTGGAAAATTTTGGATTTTTGGGAGATGTTGCTAATTTCACTTTTACAGAAGCATGGTGTGGCCATGCTACGTTTTTTCTCAAAGAGGCCAAGAAACAGAAAAGAGGAAATAAATTAATTTCAAAATAGAGACAAATACCATGTAACCAAAAAAATTGATTTGTAATCTAATCAGGGGATTTTAGTCTCCTTTCAAGTTGTAACTTAATAAAGAACAAGTTGTAGCATTTTGATGTAGGAGCCTCATGTGGGTTGTAGCATGTAGAAACTTTGTGGGAGTTGGAGATTCCTTGAGGTAGCAACAACTTGTAGGTTGGAGCCCATAGAAAATTTGATGTAATATGGGAGTAGGAGCTCACCTTCACATCACTTTTAGCCAAAAATCCATGGTTTTCCTCCTTTATGGGTTTCCACTTATATCTGGTGTCTTCGTGTGTTGAATTTTGAATGTATCTCTTGTATGAATGCTTTTAAATTATGTTTGTATATATGCAAATATCTCTTTGGTAACTGAAAACTTAAAAAATTAAAAATTGAACTCATACATTAGCCATTATATGCAAAAATAAAACACTTGAAAAATGAAATTAAGTGGAATTGAATAACTGAAAAGAAACAATTACTTATTTACCCCCCCCCCCCCCCAGTAATTACCAAGTAGTTATCAATTGGTATCAAAGCAGTTTCCTTCAACAACAGTTTAACAACTGGAAGGAATTCCTAAATCAATATAATGGATAGTCATGAAGGATTATCAACAAAAAAATTCCCTTTGTTTAATGGCACAAATTATGCCTTCTAGAAAGTGAGAATGAAGGCATATTTAATGCCTCTTGGAGTAGAAGTCTGGTTTGTTGTGTTGATGGGGTATGAAGAAAAATAGAAAATGAGTAGCAACAAAGATGACAAACTAGAATTCAGATCTAATTTAAAAGCTATGAATTATCTTCTTAGTGGATTAAGTGAGTCGGGATTTATTAAGGTAATTCATTGTAAAATAAGGAAAAAAATATGGGATAAACTGATAAATATTCGTGAAGGAGATGCCAATGTAAAAATGACCAAGTTACAAATATATATAATGTAGTTTGAGACATTAAAAATTAATGAAGATGAAGATATTGTTAATCTATTTCTTAGATTAGATTAAGTTTTTAATGTCATGATGGCTCTATGAGAAACATTCAAAGATAGTGTAATAGTCCCAAAAATATTGAGGTCATTACCTTCAAAGTTTAATCCTAAGGTTTCAACTGTAGAAGAAACAACCAACTTTGAGACAGTAAACAAGGATCAAATACTTGGTTCCTTGGCAGCATATGAGATGATAATTTCAAAAGGAAAGACAACTACTAGAGATGTAGCCTTTAAATTAGAAAATTCTACAGAAGGCAAGGAATGTTCATGTTCAAACTCTAATAAAGAAGAATTGAAATTTTTCAGAAGATTAAAGAAAGGTATAGGTAAGTACAAAGGAAAACTCCCATTTAAATGTTTTAATTATGGAAGAGTGGGGAATTATGCCTCAAAATATCCTTACAAGAAATAAGAAAACAAGTTTAATGGGAAATAAAAGAGCAAGTTTAACAAATTTTAGAAGGAGGAAAACTTTAAAAAGAAGAGCTTCTATGCACAAGAAGATAGGTGTATATTTGAAATTTCTAGTGAATCCTGTAGTGAATATGACGCTAGCAAATTTATTCTAATGGCCCTAGAAAACCTGGAAGAATAACTTAATGAATATGATGAGGAAGAATAAGGTGAGGTAGACCTTACGGTGGAGTTTATCAGTGCCCTAAAGGAAATTGAGACTCAAATAGAAGAATAAGAAACAAAAAGTTATTTTGTTAAAATATGTAAAAGAAGAGTTTAATTTGTTGGAATTTGGGGCGGATTTGGGTTGAATTTTGATATCAGAATATTTTTATCCCTATGGTTATTATCTATGAGTCATAATGTTTATTTACCTTTTACCAGGCCTTAGCCACTCTTTTTCCAATGTTGAGACCCAACTGCACAAATCCCAGCTTATGTGTGTGGTTGCAACCTTCCAACCGCAAGTAGGATACATTGTCCAAGTGGTTGTGACCTAAACTTCATTATTTTGTGTGTTTGGTTGAGGGAATTCTTCTAGATATTTGTGGTTACTAAGATATTAGTTCGACTCCTCACTTTATCCTATCTATTCAAGTTGGTTGGGACTCATTATTGAGACGCTTCCCTAACTTCTCTTTTTCATATGTGTCTGCATTCATCCTATTAGGAGTCCTCTTCTTCCTATTTATACTAGGCCATTTGAGACGGTGAAGCTATTTTTGGAGAGCCATGGATTTGGAGAGTGTGATTCATAGAGTATTTTTTTCCTTTATGTTTCAAATTTTAGGGCTTCATGCCATTGTGATTTCTTCTTCATTATAGTGGGGAGACTTTGTCTGAATGAGGAGAGGAGCACTAAAGCTTAAGGTATATTGATGTTTTTTCATTTATATGGTTAATGAAATATATGTTCCTTTCCTTTACATTAGTATTTGTAGTGATTTACATGTGTAATTTTTTGATGTTTTGAGCTAACGATATTCTACGGAAGATCACTTGTCATTTTTGGTTGTTTATGTTTGTGTGTAGGCTTGGGATCAGAAGTAGATGACAGGGATCACTTGATTGGAGCACAAATATTCTACATCAGGCCCAAAACCTTTCACCAACCTGCGAAGAGGCAAGGTACTTGCTCATCCCTTGTAGCATTAGAAGTTGCATAGAATTTGTGTGCATGGCCATCTAGTTTCGATATTTTTATTATATTTTATTAGCCATTATTTTTACTCTCTGGTGATCTCAATCAAGCATGATATCGTAGAGAAATATATCCTTACGTGTAAAATATAGAGCAATAAATTTCCCCTAGAGAAATAAAATTACCCCAAAGAGAAGCCTGGCTACCCCAAAGACAAACCATCTTTCCCCAAAAGAGAATTCAAATTGATAAAAGGAAATTATTATTTTGGTGACATCAAATTTATTTGGGTAGCAATCGTCAAGGTTTTTGATATGGCCCTTTTCCCCTTGGATCAAAGGCCTCGCCCCCCCTATCCCTCCCCAAACTCCCATATTCCTAGCACTCCCTGATGCCCCTGCTCATTGCCCCATCACCTCTGCCTCATGGAATACCTGCCCTTCTACTCTTAGTATTAGCTCTATGAAGGGGTAGAGCCCAAAATGACTTACTTGTTGGGTGGAGGGGAGAGGGGTGCAGGACGAGCTTGCTTGCGTGGTTTGATCTGGCCATCTGGCTTCTTATTTAAATATCCTCAAGAGGAAATTGAAAGATGATTTTCATTAAGTCATCCTCCTGAAAATGAAGGGTCATGTTGGCATTAAGACACCCCTTGGCTCCTCCAACATCTTAAATAAATAGAGGATCCCTGGAGCTCATTCAACACATAAAATGTAGCATTTTCTTCTTTTCTAAAAATACTATCTGAAGTGACCTAGTCCTCATGTACTTCAGATATGTTGGAGGAGAGAATTATTAATTATTTTCTTGTGTTTTGGGAAAGGCTAGCGAAATTTTGTTCAATAGGAATCAAATTTCCATGCATTATTATGCAATTATGAATAATTATCTTAAATCTGGACATTTATCTTCCTACGTGAATGGGCCGAAGTTTCTGAGGTATTGCAGGTAGGCTGAGACCCATAATTGGCTAAGGAAGAAGGCAGATAAGCCTTTGTGTGAAGTTGGATATAGTTTGAGGTTATATATAGAAGGAAGAGGCCATGCATGTCAAGTTATGGTGTCATCTGAACTGAGGAAGTTCAATCCCTAGACAAACAAAGTTCTGAGGTCATTCCTCCTTGAAGTAGACCTATAATTATGGGTCAAGATCCCTAGAAGGGCAGTGTGGTAACTTAGGTCTAGAGGAGAAGGTATTTTGCAAATATTGAGGTGGTTTTGAGTCTGAATTGGAGAGCTGACATGCAGTTGTACATGTTCCCTAACTAGGGCCAAAGTTTCTTTGCATGTTATAGAAGGTTCAAACTCTAATTGAGTGCATACCTGAGGTCATGTCATCATGGATAATACTTGTAAATGGTTGTTGAAATTCCTTGTTGAATAGCATAGGAATAATGGCTCATAGGAAGAGGATTAGCACATTTCTTTGAGGTCACATTAGTAGAATATATATAGCATTACAAGAAGCCCTAACCAAGGCAAAAACATCAGTGGAAAGTGCACAAGCCATGGAAGGAATTCATCCTATAAAAAGGTATGTTGGGCATCCAAGTTTGATGGTTTTGTTAGTCATATTTGAACAAAATTGAATGACAAATTGTAATCCAGAATTCTCATGTAATCAAGAATTATCATTATCTTTGGGATTTTTTCCTTCTAACATTGCAAGGAAATGCTTAGGACACTTTCATCGAATAGCGAGAGATCCAGATTGGCGGTCATTTTCTTAATAGTAAAAAAATGACGTGTAATAGGTGATATGACCCTGACAGTGGTAAATGTTCCTATGGAATTTTCTTGTATGTTACTTCATACAAAGATGTATGCTACTTACAGTGATATGGAGGCATCCCTATCAGAGGTCTTGTGATTGTCTCCTTGATAAAATTGTTTGTGTCCATCGTATGAGGAACTTGTATGATCCACTGTTGGAACTAGGAGGACTAATGTGTTTTATGTTGAAATACTTATCTCTCATTACTATTATACATTGTATCGGCTGAAATTTTGATGAATACATAAGAAGAAGAATAATCGGTTTTTGGTTTTCCCCCTTATGGAGTTTTTCCCTAGTCTCTGACCTAAATCATGGTAACTCAATTGTGTATGATTTTATTCTAATGTTCCTTATTGTTTGCTACATTTTTATGTTAACTTTCTCTCGACATAAATTCTAATGATGATATGGGGTGAATGAAATGAGAAAAATGTTGAAAAATTTTTAAAATTGTAATTATCTATAGCATAGAACTATATATCCCTAAAATTAACATAATTCAGAAGAGCTTGTTAAGTTACAAATTGAACTAGAAGAAGAAAAGAAGGTGTAGGACATTCTTCTACAGTAAATAAAAGAGAAAAATAAGGAATGTGAAAAATCGAAAGAGGAAGTAGTAAGCCTGACGAAAAAGTTAGATAAAGCATAAATTGACTTGAATATAAATCTTCAACATATGAATGGATATAAAATATTATATGTGATATTAAATTCTTATAGCTATCCACTTATGAAAGTTGGGTTAGGCTATGAAGGAGAATCTAGTGAAATTAAGATAGAGAACAAAAAGACAATTACTTTTGTAAAACCTGTCAAGGGAGACAATGACAATTCACATCAATCTGAGAATAAGGAGTTGAGAAACACATCTAATCCACAAAAAAGCAACAATAAACCTAAGGAGAATAAAAAAATCAATTATAATCAACTGCAATACACAAAAAGAGTAGAAAAGAAAAAAATAAGCTATCAAAGACCATTACTTCTTCAAGAGACTGAATTTTCAAATGCCAAGGGGGATTTATTCTCAAGCATTATCCATTCCCAGGTATGAAAAATTTTTCTATGGATATTTTTACTTGTGTAAAAATTTTGGACACAAAGCTATAAATTATATAACCTATGTTAGAAGAAACGAAATGAGAAACCCTAAAAGAAGTGAATTAAACAATAGATCTCCAATAATCAAAACAAACATGAATTTGGAAAGAAATACATTTGTTCCACTCTTTGATTTAATTTAATATTTCTACTATCATAATTTTGGGCATAATTCATATGAATTTCAACTCAGAAATAGTATGTCACTTCAAAAAAATTGTAGAATAGAAGAACCTATGCAGTGGAGAAAGAAGAAGGATGAAAAGAAAGTTGTAATATTCCCAAATGGGAAAAGCAGGAATAGAGTGCATAAAACTGGAAATATGCATAAATATAATAGATAAACTCATGAGACAATAGTAGATCCATTCCATTATGAATATAACAGCAAAATAGGTACAATATCTTGAGGAAAATATCACTCAAGTTTGGCAAACAAGCCTCCCATTAAAGCACACACCTAGATCTAAAATGTTGTTAATACATGAAATAAAGGAATGCAGAAAATTGCGTTGTCTAAGAGGGAATAGCAGCTAAAAGATGAAAAAATATATTTCTGCTGATACAATACTCCAAAAATTGTAAGGCTAGAGATTCATGCTCCAAAACATAATTCCAGGACAACCCAGAAAAGGTTTCTAGAAATACACACTATGCAAAATATAGCAGATTTGGCCCTAGGGCTGAATAATATCTACAACTGAATCACTGATGGGAGATGGCTGATCTGATATAAAATATGGTTGATCCTCCTCCAACAGATCTCCTAAATGAAGGGCTGATCCCTACACAGGAAACCCAAACACTCCAAATAGCGCAATAAACCCACTGGTGTAGCTACTCTCCAAAATAACGCAGTCCCTGTAGGAAATTGTGTTGTAGCTGATGAATACTACTTGGCCTGGTGCCAAAATATGTATTGAAGCCCTGAAGTCTTCCTCACAAGCCTCCGGATGAAAGGAAGATCCCTCCAATGGGAAAACTAGCTCAGAAATTGGAGATTTCTCTCCACCACTGCTACACCCCTGCAACACAACCCAACTCTAAACAGAATTTTGTTCTACATGAGAATGAAGCTTGGCCAAATGCCTGAATGTGGAATTATAGTGAAAACTCCTCCAAGATCTTCTCTATGGAAGAGGTGGGATTCTTGATTAGGAACACTCGGCGCTAAACAGCACATGCAATCTTAGCTAAATAGCTGAAGAAAGTTATATGTCTAAACAGACCATATATCAAAATATCAAATACACCAAGATGATTAATATGCCTGCCATCCTCTTCCTTTTATAAGATATGAGCTTCCAAACCCTAAGCCCCATCCATTAATGACACTACTTCCTTGCAATGTGTCTCCATCTAAAACTATGTTGTCCCTCCATTAATGCCCACTCCTCCATGACAGTGCTATTGATTTGGCCAAATTTGACCTAGTCCACATGTTTTAGCCCCTGTTCACACCTTAGGGTGCTTTATTAAGCTGAAAAGATGATCCACTTTCACATGAGAAGTGGTTTTATTCTTCATAAAGAGATTTATGGGTCTCCCTACCCATTTATTCACCTATCTAAGTGACAAAACAAAACTTTAATATTCCTGTTAGCTGCAAGCTAATTTAGGAATATTATAGTCCTCCCCTCCAAGATGTTGCTTTTCCTCAAGCAACTACAAGGATACTACAAAATCTCCAATGGATATGGCTCCTCCCAAGATTACAAGTTTGCCTTTGGTGGATAAACCAAATAGCTCTCATCATGAAAAAGTGGGATATATAGGGAAAGAGTTATATGTTTTCCATTGGCCTTCTTAAGGCATGAGAGATGATAAATGTTGGGTGCCTCAACCGAAATGATAAACTCCAATCTCCATGCTATCATCCACACAAAGTGAGCCATCCTTGGTAGCTCATAGAAATAATCACCAATCCCCTGCTTATGAAATGTGTAGGAGATCAATGGCTGAAAGTGAGAGATAAGATTTTTCAACTTATGATGTCTCTCTCTCCATTTATGATAAATTTTGAGCTGCTGATATTGGGATACAATAATATAGTCCTCATGAAGCCAAAAGATACTTGGAATATCATGATCCCACTCATTGGTTCTACGTGGCCTTCTTGCCCAATCCTTCATACATATAGTGAATAGAGTGTCATCACCATACGGGCGCAAAAATAAATATGGAATAACTGTCATATGACATATTGGATGGTGACAATAGTCCCTCAAGTCAGACCAACTATGTTCTTCTTCTTCTTGTCTCAAAACATGATGTGATAAGTGGCCATCCAACCACTTCCTCGTTGCCATAAGCTTCTCAAAAGCTTGAAAATAGTAGAGGATATTAGGTGTTGGCTAAATATGACCCAAGTAAAACATATCTTGCCAAAATTCCTCCATAAATTCATCATCCCCATCACTGAATGTAGTCCCAAAATGACCATGAAATCCACAAAGAGGTTTGCTCTCTTGTGGAGCAATGCGCTGCAAATTCATGGTAAAGGAGTGCACATACATTGTTTGTTGATAAATAAGCATCAAAACACAATCTTTACCATATATTGTAGACAAGTTGGTGAAGAGGTCCATAGATGAACCTTCCCATTTCTTCATCAAAAGGGAAGATGATTGTACCAACCTTGCAAGGTGGTTGCTCTCCTCCTCATACATCAAACAAGCTACATATCTCCTGATATGTTGGTGCTCATCTTCCTTGAGATCATCCCAATAGAATCCCTCCATGATGGTGTGATATGACTTAATGAAGTCTACATGTCCTGAAGAGAGTGCCTCATATGTTGCATGTAGAATCCCCTCCTTGAGTTTAGAGTCTCTAGTCAAGTAGATCTGATCATGGAAATAAATGACTCCATCAACCACGCTATACCTCCCATATTCCACTTGCCCATCAAGAACCTTACATGTGAAGAGGTCCTTGGAATATTATACCAATAGTTGGGACTCCCAATATGGATCTAGGCTTCCCAACAATGACAACTCTGTAGAAATCTAAAATGAAGCACTTGTCATATCATAGTCCTCCTCTTTGACATGCCTAATGCCAAAGCCACATGTTGGAGTATTGCTACCCCACCGTTTTTGCCTCCCTTGCAGCTGATCTTGCCCAAGACAAGAATAAAGTATATGGAGGTCATCCTCCTCTTGGAAGGTATTTCCCATCCAACACTGTTACCGATGAAATAGGTAACCTGACCTCAAAACGGGAACTCTAACCCAAAAAGACTCAAAAAACATGAAAAAACACCCCAAAAACAAAAAAAGTGTATTCCAGAACGCACTTGGTTTTTTTTTAAGGTCAAATTTCAACATCTTATAAAATTATGCTAAAAACAAAATTGTTTCTTGAAAAAAGGATTGAAAAAACACCCTCAAAACAAAACCAGTTGATGCTGGAATAACCAAAAAAAAAAACATTGTCATATTTTTTACATTTTTAAAAATAGAAATAACATTTTTTAATTTTTAAAATTCAAACATTAAAAAAAACCTAAAATTTAAGAAAATAAATAAATTTAAAAAATAAAAACATTTTAAAGCTTAAAATTTAAAAATATATAGGAATAAAAATAAAAATAAAAACAAAATAAAAATTTTAATTCAAACATTAAAAAAAAAACCTAAATTAAAAAAATAAAAAATAAAAAAATTTAAAGATTGAAATTTCAAAATATATAGAAATAAAAAAATAAAAATAAAAACAAAATAAAATATTAAATTAAAAAAAGAAAAGAAAAAACAAGTTAAAAAAAGAAAGAAATTATGAAAAATAAAATATAGAAATTAAATTTAAAAAAAAAAAAGAAAATGTTTATTAAATTAGAAAAAATTAAATTAAATTTAAAAATAGAAAATTAAATTTAAAGAAATATATTAAATTTTAATAAATTTAAAACTTTAAAATAAAAATTAAAAAAAAAAACATTATTGAAATTAAAAGTAAAAAAATGAAAATTAATTAAAAATAAAAAATGAAAAATAAAATACAATAAAAATATTAAATTTAAAAAAATATATATTAAAAAACAAACACATTTTAAAAAATAAATTAAATTTAAATTATTATATATATATATATGAACTTAAATTAAAAATATATATATTAGATTTTATTAAATTTAAAAAAAAATGTTAATATTAAAATAAAAAATTAAATTTAAAAAAAAAACAAATATTAAATTTTAATAAATAAATGAATAAACAAATAAATTTTAAAAATAAAGAAAAAAAAACATTGTTAAAATAAAAAGTTAAAAAACTTTAAAAATCAATTAAAATTGAAAAATTGAAAAAAATATATTAAAAAATATATATTAAATAAAAAATAAAATAAAAAACAAATTAATTTGAAAATTTTATGTAATTAAAAAAAATAATAAAAAAATAAACATTTAAAAAGAAGTATTAAATTCAAATAAATTTAAAAAAAAATACAAAATTTACTAGATTTTAAAAAATTAAATGAAAAAACTAAACATAAAATTTAATAATAAAAAAATATATGAAAAAAAAAATCAATTAAATAAAAAAAAATACAAAATTTAATAAAAAAATTTAACAAAATTTAAAAAAAAAAAAATGAATAAAATTAAAAAAAAATTAGAAAAAAAAAACAAAACAAATTAGATTTCAAATATAAAAATTGAATTTAAAAAAAAAAAAAAAAAAAAAAAAATTGAATTTAAATAAAAAAATCAAATTAAAAAAAAAATATTAAAAATTAAAAAATTAAAAAAAAATATATATATATATTTGATCGTGGTGGCGCTGCCAATCGGCCTCCCACCCAGGTGGCAGCGGAGGCCAGCCGCTGGGCGGGATGCCAAGAATCGCCCTCCCGCGGCGAAAGGCTGATTCCGGGAATCGCCCTCCCGCGGTGGGAGGCCGATCTCGGGAATCGCCCTGAGGCCGATTTCGGGAATCACCCTCCCGCGACGGGAGGCCGATTCCGGGAATCGCCCTCCCGCTGCAGGAGGGCGATTCCCGGAATCGGCCTCCCGCCGCAGGAGGGCGATTCCCGGAATCGGCCTCCCGCCGCAGGAGGGCAATTCCTGGAATCGGCCTCCTGCCGCAGGAGGGCGATTCTCGGAATCGACCTCCCGCCGCGGGAGGGCAATTCCTGGAATCGGCCTCCTGCCACAGTAGGGCGATTCTCGGAATCGACCTCCCGCCCAGCGGCCAGCCTCCGCCGATACCTGGGCGGGAGGTCGATTGGCGGCGCCACCAGGATCAAAAAATTCTTTTTTTTATTTATTTTTATTTATTTTTATTTTTTAATATTTTTTTTTAATTTGATTTTTTTTTAAATTCAAAAAATTTAAAATTATTTGGTTTTTAATTCAAATTTTTTTATTTTAAATTTAAATTGTTTTAATTTTTTTTGTTTTTTTTTTTATTATTTTGTTTTTAAATTTAATATTTTAGATTAATTATCTTTTAAAATATAAAATTCATTTATTAAATTTATTAAATTTTAATTTAATTTAATTTTTTTTTTAAATCTCTTTGTTTATTTAGTTTTTCATTTTTAAAATTTATAAATTGTTTCATTAAAAAAAAAACAGAAAATTTATGGATATTTGTTTTTTAATTATTTGCACGTGGTTTTTTTCATTTTTTTTTTGTTTTTTTAATGATAGTTTTTTTTATTTTAATTCTTTTATTTTGATTTTCTTTTTTAATTTTAATATATATATATTTTTTTTTTTTTTGTTAATTTTAAAATTTGTATTTTTTTTCTTCTTATTATTATTATTTTAATTTAAATTTTTAAATTTAATTTTTTCTTTTTTGTATTTTATTTTTTTAATCTAAATTTTAATTTTGTAATTTAAATTATTTTTAAATTTTCTATTTTAATTTTTTTTTTAATTATATGGTTTTTTTTTAACTTAGAAAAACATGTTTTTGATGTTTTTTTTTTTTTTTTTTTTTTGGTTAATTGTTTTTTTTTTTTTCTTTAAATTATGTGTTTTTTTTTTTTTTCAAATTTTGTCATTTCTTTTGATATAATTTTCGAATATTTTTTGTTTTTCTTTTGTTTTTTTTTTAATTTATTTTTCTTTAGATTTTTTATTTTTAGGAGTTAATTTTGTTTTTTTTTTTACATTTTTATTGGTATTTTTTATTGTTTTTATATAGATATTTTTCGGGCCCAAGTTTTTGTTTTATTACCAACATGAAAATCACCACTCTAAAAAAAAAAAAGGTTGATGCCGCATAAATACGTTTCAAAAATTAGCATAAGCATGAAATTACCTATTTAAAAAAAAAAGTTGATGTTGCATCAATACGTTTCAAAATTAGCATGAAAATTACTAACATTTTAAAACAAATATTCATACTTCATAATTAAAAATATTAGAGTGTCAAAAATGTGCTCAAAAAAAAAAAAAAAAGGTGATTTTGCATCACGACTTTTCAAAATCGGGTGCTTTTTATGCTACCAAAAAATAGTAGGTAACAATGCGGTTACCTATTTCATCTGCAGAATATCGTTAGTTTGGCCAATGCATGCAATAGTGTCAATAACCTTTGTCATATTCAAAAATATTCCTCATGTGTGGAAGTATCATTTGCTTCTCCAAGGCTATGGAGTAGCCCTTTGACACCATGCTCATGTCATCATAGATTTCTGAATCACCATCTTTTAGCGCAAATAACTGAGTGGGAGATGGCAATGTCCATATCAAAAAAATTCTCACCTCTCCTTTGAACCCATCAAAGGTTCTCTGCACTGTGCTAGCTCCTCCCAAGGCTCCTTCCCTAGCCAAATATATCAATGATGCACCATGTTGATAGAAATATTTATTCATCTTCCAATCAGGGGGTCTCCTTGGTGGAATGCCTCCATGTAATGAAACATCAAGGCCTAGAGTAGGTTGTATATGTGAGTGGATTGATTTGTCCTTGTCCTCACTGCACAAATCCTCCTACCTCTTTTGTGCATCAATATTTTGAAATATAGAGGGGTGTGTGCTCCTCATCATATGATACTTATCCTCCCCTTTATCTCCTTCTATCTTCAAGATCTCACAAAAATGTCAATGATGGCACATGTTGCACATGGACTGTGCCCTGATCTCCATATGTGATATTCTTTGGAACTCTTTGCAAGAGTGCAAGAGTTTCTCTCTTTGGAGAAAATGCTCCATCTTCTTCTTCATGAGGTACTAGATCTGCTACTGTTGTGACAATGTTGTTACCTCTTACCTTCTCTTCCCCTTCATCATGAATGTAGGTTGTCTCATCATCATTAAGAGGTTCTTTGCTTAGTTCTTCTTTTGAAAAAGAGATCTCCATGTCTTTCCTTTGAGAAGAGAGTTCTTTCTGAAATGGGGATCTTGCCTCTAGCAAGGTGTTAAGCAAGTTTTTAATCCCCCCAATAGTTTTATGAAATGGAGTTGGATTTATAGATCCTTCCAACTCATGTAAAGGTTTTGTTTGTGTATGCTTGGCTAGCTCAACCAAGGAAGTTTCAAAAAGTTTTTCATCAAATCTCTTTACTAACTTCCTAGTGAACCTTGCATAAGTAGACATGTTTGCATCTTTTAATGAAGAAGATTCATAAAACCACTAGGCATAAGCCTTACCTTCAAGGTGCAGCGCTGCTACTCTAATGGCTTCATCTTCTGAAACTTGGTGTTGCTGCAAATAGGTTTCTAGCTCCTCCACCCAAGCCCTAGCTGAACATTTAGGTAATCCGTCAAAACTAGATAGAAAGAATCTACCCACATCATGTTGCTTGCACCTTGTGCTTCTATCATGGTTGCTAGGTTTTCTATCCTCCTTGATCTTGCAAAACCCTTGGAATTTAAGATGATCTCTAAATATCTGAGTCTGAGATTCATACTCTTGAAGATATTCACCAAGAGTCTCCTCCTTTGGTACATCTTCTTCCTTCATCTCTCTTGCTATGACCCTAGGCATAGCACCACGTTGTAGATCTGATGGTGTAGCTAAATTCTCACACCCATGATGTGAAAATTGTTGTGCTAAAAGGTGTCTTTTAAAACGCCTAATTGCCTCACATTAATTATCAACCAGGGTAAGTCATTTTATCTAAAGAGTGTACACAATATGTGCAAGCTATAACCTAGAGAGTAATGTTTCCTAAATTGTAGTATAAATCTTGACACAAGAATAAATGGAAGCATCTAACAAACTCCAATTGAAATTATTAAAGGGAATATCAAAGTTCAATCTTCTATTGAAATCAAATCTTCAACAATCCAAAGAATGACATCATCAGTTGGGAGCACAACAACAATAACTCACTCCTACTTAGCTAATTCAATTCTAAATTATATTAACTTTCTGCAAAGAAATTAAGACAGAAACAATATCACTTCCGAGAGTGTAATAGTGATAATTAAACTCTTATAGATAAGCAATACAATATGTTGTCTCAAATAACTTGTAGAAATTTGCTGAATAAATCACTTATTCACTGAAGATTAACCCGATCATACATCAATTTCGAATTGCATGCATAACACATAACCCTCTTCTACAATTAATTGTCACATGCGGAAATAATATAGAAGCAATCGCACATCAAATCAATCACACATAAACTCAGTATGTATGGGGAAAGCCTATAGCTGAAAACCCCGCAGCTATTGTGTATATTATAATGTAGAAATCATGTAACAAACTCAGTACAATACTCCTCACAAGTACTCAGTACTATCTCATGAAGTTACACACAAACTAGCTTGGTTTTGAACAAGTCACCGGGTCCAGAAACTCCCCGCTACCGCTCTTGCCTCTTTTACAATCATGAATGAGCATGAAGAGATCCAAGGTTCAACTCTTGTTGTGCAGCAGAATTGTCATGGACAATTCCTCCAAGTGTAATGCAAATCCTATGCAAAAATGATCCTCCAACTCGATAGCTTTACTCACCCTCTTCATCTACCTCTTCCATCGGCTCTACATCAACTCGATCATGCACCGTAGTGAACTCATGTGTTGAAAGGTTCTTGAGTTGACTAATGAGTTACTAATTGTTTTAATTAAATAATATTTAATTCCTAATTCCACTCATAACTAATTGATTAGCTAGTTAAACTAACTTGAACTAGTTCAAACTAAAATAAACAGAATTAATAACCTACTCATCATCTCCAAGGGACCTCCAAACTTCAGCTAATCAAGTCTGAAACTAATCTGTCCCATGTAGATACATCAAACCCTAGGAACCACGTGATTCCTTCTGTCAGTTGCATGAGCCACCTCCATGACTCGAACTGAAGTGCTCCAAGAGAGTAAACTGCTGTTTATAGTCAAAATATTATTAAGGGTAAATAATAGTTGACTTCCATATTTTTAGGAGATCAGTCTAAAAATAGTCTGGGTCCTAAAAAATAGGGTCTCATCTATTTTTACCGACATGTCGCATCCATCAAGAATCTCCAAGTAGAATTCCCAAATTATGCTCCGTATGTCTAAAAATAGACATAGTCTAAAATAGACTTTGCGCCAGAATTTGCCTGCGGGCCCACTTAGTGAAGGCGACTTCATTTCACTAAGATCCATCATCTTGCTGCATTCTCAACACTCCCTCTCAGCAAGATATGGATTATCTGCAATCCCTATCCTGCCTCTGTGGAATTCGAACTTGCTCCTGGTGAGCGCCTTCGCCAGGATGTCGGCATCCTGATCCTCCGTGGGAACATATGAAAGCATCATGATCCTCCGCTGAACACAATCTCTGATGTGATGGTACCTGATGTCGATATGTTTGGACCTATCATGAAAAACTGGATTAGCCGAGAGCTTGATGCAGCTCTGGTTATCACAGTAGATCACCGTAGGCTCCAAATGCAACCTAAACAAACCTGTGAGGATCTTCCTCATCCAAATAGCCTCACATGCAGCCAAGCTTGCTGCCATGTACTCGGCCTCTGCTGAACTGAGTGCCACGGATCTCTGCTTCCTGCTGTACCAGGAAACTGCTGTCGACCCAATGCTGAAAACTCCTCCAAATGTGCTCTTCCGGTCCGTTGGACTCCCTGCCCAATCTGCATCAGTGAAGCCAGAAAGCTTCGCTCCATCCTCCTGTCTGTACCATAGACCATATCCCGATGTGCCTCTAATATAGCGCAATACATGCTTGCCTGCCTTCCAAAAGAGCTTGGTAGGCTTAACCATAGCTTGTGAAAGTTGGTTAACTGCATAGCATATATCGGGTCGTGTATTGACCAGATACATAAGCGACCCCACCAACTGTCGATAGACAGTGGCATCCACTACCTCCGTTGAAGTAGCATCCTCCTTCCTCCAACCACCAGGAAGAGGAGTGTCAACAGGCTTGCAGCCTTGCATGTTGAACCTCTCCAGAATCTCCCGGGCATACTTGCCCTGAGAAACAAACAGTCCTCCGCTGCGCTGCCAAATCTCCAATCCCAGAAAATAATGAAGGATGCCCAAGTCCTTCATCTCGAACTCTCGTGCAAGATCCTCCTTGCATGAAAGTATCAACTGCTCATCGCCAGTCAAAATCAGATCATCTACATACAAGACGATGATCAACAGCTTCCCCTCCACCACAATCTGGTACAGGTTTGGATCCGCCACTCTTGAGAACGGCCCAGAAGTACCGTTCATCCAAGTGTACCAAATCCCAGTGCCTGTCACCAGACAGTTGAACTGGGTCGGTCGAAGGTGAACACTCTACCGCTGAAGATCCTGAAACCTTCAGGGGTTGCCTCATGTACACCAATAACTCCATTGAGGAACGCAGTCTTCACATCCATCCGATGAATGTGCCAAACCCATCCGCCCGAGAGAGCAAGTATGGTCCTTGGTGGAAGAATATCATGTGACAGCAAAGGTTTCTTCATAATCAATCTCCTTGATCCGTGAGTAGCCCCGCAACAACAAATCTTGCCTTATACTTCTCGACGCTCCCATCGCCATCCTTGCTTTACCTTTTGTAGATCCATCATGAACCTACCACCGATTTAAACTGTATCTTGGAAAATTTCCAAGCATTATTTCGACAATGGAGTCGGTGTTCTCCACCATGGCATCGACCCATGTGTGCTCTTGCGTCGCTTCCTTAAAGGAAGATGGCTTTGTCATGATACACTTGCTCATGCAAGCTATGTAGCTAGTGAATCGCCGTGACTCGTCTATGTCTATGCCGGTGAAGTAGGGATTCCCACATTTCGTGCCACATCAAGCTTCAACCTCCCAAATTTTCCGTGGTGGCGTTCTACCACTTCCGATGTTCGTTCTACGTGAGTGGATTCCTCCACCTGATCCTCCTCCCGTGGTCGATCCACATTTTGAGGCTCATATTTGGGAACGTGTGTTCCTCCTTCCGCATGCAAGTGTAGCTCCTCGGTTTACGCCTTCATGGCTTTCTCCTCATTGAATTTTATATCCCGTCACACCACATCTCTCCATCCGACCGTTTAGAAAATACACACAATAATTATAGTGTTTCTATGTACCCCACAAATATCCCAACTTTGTACGGCTCTAGCTTCTTCTTGGCATCCTTGGTCACATGAATGTAAACATGAGCCAAAATCTTTAAATGAGAAATATTTGGTTTCTTACTGCTAGAAAAGCTTCTTCGTATGTACTCATGCCAAGTACTCTATGAGGACAACAGCTTTGCACATAAATTGCAATGTTAAAGCAAGCCGCCACAAGTGCATCGTTAGGCTCCCCGCTCATGCAACATATCTTGTGCAAAGACCATGATCGTTTTTTCTTCTCTCCATGACCCCATTCTCACAGGGTTATGAGGCGCTATGAGTTCTCTCTTCGAATTCATTCTTAGCTGGCGTGCTATTTGAATCTTCGTTCAAGATATATTCACCACCATTATCACCGCAAAGCCTTCACTGCTTCCCCGACTTTTCCCACCAATGCTTTAAACTCACGTAATTTTGAGAATGTTTGATCCTTCTTCCGCATGAAGAAAAATCCAAAGATCTACGCAGAATATTCATCAATAAAACAATATAATACTTGTGTTTTGTTGTTGAAGAAACCGAGAGTGTTCCACACACATTTGTGTGAATTCTCTTCAGATCACCGTGTTGTCTAAGCCCTTCTCAAGGAAAGGTGGTCTTCACAAACTTACCCATATTACATCCATTTCACCATCCGACTACGTAAGAGTACTGGGAAGTCCTATAGAAACTGCAAATTCATGGCCCCATGGTGAAGATGGCCCAATCTCCTATGCCAAGCACTCCGCCCTCATCTTGGCTCACCAGTTTCTTCTTTTGCCCACCATTGTAGTGTTTACTCCAATTTCAAACTAGGAGATTCTTGACTCAAATCCCTATCCTCTTGGTTTGACTCATTGTGTTGAAAATGAGGAAGGCTTTTCCTCAATCGAAAACAACATCATAACCCTTCGTCCTCCAACATTGCAACCGAGACCAAGTTCTTCTTCGCACTGAACATGCATAAAATATTTCAACAGTAAATGGCTTTACTCCGACTCCCTCTCAAAGGTAATGGTTCCAATGCTAGTCGCACCGCATCTACCATCGTCGCCCATCTCTATATGCATTTGGAGATATTTCTCCTCCATGTCACCAAACAACTCCTTAATTTCCGTCATGTGGAAGGAAGCACTACTATCAAGATACTACACCGATCACATCGTGCTTGAAACCAAGCATGTGATCAAGGAGAAATCAAGTTCAAATCGTGAGGCAAGGGCCTCCACCAAATCGAGTTCCGTAGCCTTCGTTCTTATTTTTCCGTGCATTTAGGCATAGATGCCCATGTCGTGATGCTGAAGATACTTCACTGACAAATCCAAATTTTCTTCTGCCTTTAGCCTCGAATTTTGATGGGATTTCTTCCTTCCTTTCCTTGCTTTGCAGCCAGTGAAATTCTCTTCATCATCATTCTGATGAAGATCCATCCCTAGTACTTCGCCTTCCTCCCGCACTGATTCACCAAAGTCGTCTTCCTAATCATAGCTTTCTCCCGTCCATCACAGAGTTCCTACACCGTGCCAACTCTTCGAAGCCCAAGGAGAGGCCAAGCTCACCAAGTCATCTTCTGCAAATGTGATTCCCACACTCCCAACTCATCCCTTACATTGGAAAAACTTTCAGAGATATTTGGAATATTGTCACCTTCTCCATTTTGTTTTTTCAGCTTATCTTTTCAAGACCAAATTCCCAGGTCGTTAAGCGTTTAAAAATATCTCAAATCCTTCCACATTGCAAAATGGGAGTGGATTTCCCCGTGGAATTTTTGACATACAGTGGTCCTTCACACATTCCAACATGATACTTCTTGTCTGCTACTTATTTTGCCAGCCATCAAGTAATTCAACATCCGTCGAAGTGGGCTTAGGAACATCGTTATCGATGAACTCCTTCACCATTATCTTCAAGCAATAATTACCTCCATCTTGTCCTGTGTTATGTAGTTAGAGTCGCTCGAAATTACATTTTAAATGCAACCCATTGAAATCCATTTCAATGTATACTCAATTGTCGCAATTACAGCCTCATGTTAAATTCAATTGTCCACTGAAGACAAAACTCACAAGACCGCTCAATATTGCAATCTCCAAAGGATCAACACGTTTTCCGATACCATGTAGAAATTATACAATAAGGTTGTATATTAATGACTTTGATTCAACAAATTAATCTTATGTTAAGTACAAATAATCCTTCCAGACTTAATTCTTGCGAAATTAAATTTGTTGGGTATGTGTTATATTCTTTTCCACGTACTAAGCACGGCGTAAGGAGCAATTTTCTTTGCGCCGGGCGAAATGTGGGGAGGTAGCCCACCTGTCGAAACCGGGCAAATACTCGGCGAAAATTTTTGGTCCTTAATTTTCGGCGGTAGTCCATGGCCTTATGCAGTTTTGCATGGTTTTGCACATGGTATTGGGGTATGATGGTTTTCGCCCCTAGTATTTTTGTAGATCCGGTCAAGGGAACTACGATTATGTTCTAACTGTGGTTTATGGATCGGGGTTTATGTATGCTCTTACATGTATATATATGTGTTGTAACACTAAAAGGAATGAATAGAAAATCAAGTTGGTCGTCCGATTGGGATCCAGGGAAATCTCGTGTTTATTCCGTTTTATGTTTTATGCTCTCGCAATTGTTTATTTTCCGTTATAAGATTCGTGTGTAGATAATTTCTCGTTCGTGGTTAAAACTCTACATTTGGGTATCGAGCCGTTTCGGTTTGCGACGCCTTGTCGCCGGGGAGGGTTTTTAGTTCGGGCCCGAGGTAGAGACCTCCTGCTCGCAGGAGATCCGCGATCGGCCTCTGCGGTGAGAGAAGATGGCGAGCGGCGGAAAGATATAGATCGAGAAATTAATGGCCGTAGCCTTGAGTCAGGAAGCCAAGATGGAGGATCCGCCGTGGATAAAGATCGTTGATCGCGGTAGATCCGGTGTACTAAGCCAATAGAATGTCGATGAAGACTGGAAGAAACCGGATCTAAGGCTAAAGCACAATACGGTTGTGTGTCTCAGATTCAATATTGTTGAATGTAACTGGGGAAGCTACGATGAAGACTCAGGTGCCAGGGGACTTGTACCACCCAAGTCTCTAGTGAATAAGTTGTTCCCGATAAAAGTTGTATAACCCGAGGATGAAGGATGGAGACTCTAAGGATGCAGCATCCGAATGCCTTCAATACGGTAGTCACTATCCGTTGATATTAAAATCTCATATGAAGATAAGTGCATCACTTGTTGTGTTCTACTGCATGCTGCGTGGACAAGCCTGTTATTGCAATAGGTAGCAATACAATTACCTGGGAATTTGATGACATTGTCTCACTTTGCCGTCTTGAGAAAATGAGACGGAAATATGGAGGGTCGTAATGGAGATGCCTTATCAGACAGGAAGGTCCTGCACGTAAACAAGAATATGGGTTCGAGTGGGAGATTCAATCTAGATGGAGATCTAAATCTCCTGAAAGTTTGTAAAGGTGTGCTGGAATGTGCAGCTGAAGGGCATCATAAAAAGGACTCGCATCTAAAGCTCCCGAGTAGCAAGGAAAGGATCCGATGGATGCCTCCTTCAGCAGAGGCAAAAACCACCTCGATGAAGGTGGGATGTGTATTTGGCTTCTTCTTCAAATACACATGTAGATCATGAGTCATGGTTGATTGACTCGTGTGCATCTCACTTCACTCTCATAGGGAGTGGTTCTCAAGGAAGTATGAGAAATATGATGGCAGGTGATGTCTTCTGGGGATGATAAGGAAGGCCGTAATCGTCTCGACGGGAAAGGCCGGGTTGAAGCCGTGAAGGTGGGAGGATTAGAACATTTCCTCGGCTCTGCTGGGGATATTCCTCATGACACAAATTTGATTTCTCAGCAAGAGGATGATGGTGTAAAAACAGTTGTTCGTAGAAAGATGCCCAAGATGGTTCGTATACTAGTATTAATGCGGGGAGTTTAACCTGAACTCCGTATTGCTACAAGGTAGCAATCGTTATCGATGGGTGTAACAAAGCTTGCTGACTCGAAAGTGACAAAGTCTAATTGCCTCTCGGGAGAAAGACCAAGTGCTGCGGCGGCATCAAAGGCTCTGACATATTGGAGAGAAGGGTCTTCTTGAGCACGTATAGAGATGGTATGGTAGAAGGTATGTCTAATTGTGTATATGGGAAGCAGACCGGTGAGTTTTCTTCGGTGCTAAGAGGGCAACAAGATATTAGAACTTGTGCACAAGATGTGTTTGGCCCGTGTCAGCTCCATCACTAGGAAAGTTTGTGTACTATGTTTCATTCATAGATGACTTCTCAATGATACATGGATATACTTGAGGAAGAAATCCAAGTCTTCTAGCAATTTAAAGAATTTAAGGCTCGGTGGAAAACCGCATGAAGAAGATAAAGGCGTTGAGGACAAACATAATGGTGGGGAGTTCCGCAAGAAGGAATTTGAAGAGTTCGTAAGAAGTGTGTATAGCACGATAAAAAAATCATCTCCATACACACCTCAAAGAAAATGGAGTTGCAGAAAAGAATGTGAATAGAACACTGATGGAAAAGGCAAGAAGTATGCTCAAGGGTACGGTTAGGACAAGAATTGCGTAGGCAAGTGGAGACCGCATGTTACTTAGTTAACATATCACCTTCACGGGGCCGTTGAGGATAAGACCCTACATGAGGTATGGATCGGTAAGAACCTCTATTTCACATCTAAGGGTATTTGGATGTGATGCATATGTACATGTTCCAAAGGGAGAACAGGACCAAGTTGATAATAAATCTGAAAGGTGCATCTTATTGGGTATAAGGATGGCTTAAAGGGTTGCCATGCTTTGGAACCCGTAAAACAAGGAAGGTTGTGTACAGCCGAGATGGTGTTTAGAGAAGTGAAAGATGCTGTTAAACAGCTTTGTCCAGTACTACAAGAACCTGAGAAGAGATAGAGTTTGAGCTAAAGGAGGATGAATCAGACTCTACAATAGAAGAAGACTCCGAAGATGAAGAGCCACAAACTCCACTTTGAGAAGACTGGCCGGAAAGAAGGCAACCAAAGGTATATTCCATCTCGCTTCTGCTCGTGCTCTCAACCATAAATTCAATGATGAACCCGTAACTATGAGGAGTGCGTAGATTCAGAGGATGAAATCCTGAAGGAGCAACATGGTTGATGAAATGGCATCCTTGCACAAAAATGATGCATGGGATCCGGTGGAGTTGTCGGGCCGGAAGGAATCCCACTGAGCAAATGGGTAGTTTTAAGAAGATGAATGTAGAAGGCAAGGTGGAGAAATACATGTGTTCATTTATAGCGAAATGTTGGTCTTTGTGTGCCGAGAATTGATTTTGGGTGATATTTTTTTCTCCTGTTGCCAAGGTTACTTCTATTAGATTACTTTTATCTGTTGCTGCTGCATTTGATTTTGAGATAGAACAGATGGATGTGAAGACAACTTTTCTTCATGGGGATCTAGAAGAGGAGATCTACATGAAGCAACCTGAAGGCCTTATGGTGAAGGGTAAGAAAGAACTGGTATGCAGGTTGAAGAAGTCTCTGTATGGGTTAAAACAGTCACCAAGGATGTGGTATCAGAAATTTGATACCTATATGCGGGGACTTGGCTTCACCAGAAGCAAGGAGGATCACTGTGTTTATTTTAAATTAATTGGTGACCGTGTTATTTATTTGGTCTTGTATGTGGATGATATGTTGTTGATTGGAAATGACAAAGAAATTATCAAAGATTTGAAGACCCAACTGTTCTCCAAATTCGACATGAAGGATCTTGGTGCTGCAAACTATATTTTGGGCATGGAAATTAAGAGAGATCGGGCAAAGAGGAAGCTCTGGTTAAACCGGAGGAAGTATGTCGAGACTATATTGCAGAGGTTCAATATGCAGGATAGTAAACCGGTGAAGGTTCCTATTCCTGTAGGTGTAAAGCTGTCTGCTGAACAGTGTCCCAAGACACAAGAAGAAGAGAAGTATATGTCCCGTGTTCCATATGCAAGTGCAGTGGGTAGCCTGATGTATGCAATGGTCTGTACTAGACCAGACATTGCACATGCAGTGGGAGTATTGAGCAGGTTTATGTCAAACCCAGGGAAGGAGCATTGGACAACAGTGAAGCGGGTTTTCAGATATTTACGTGGCACTATTGATTATGGCTTGTGCTACCAAGGAAGACCAGGATTGGAAAGAATGTTGGACATTTGTGGTTTTGTTGATGCAGACTGGGCTGGAGATCTAGACCAAAGAAGATCTACAAGTGGGTATGTGTTTAGCCTATTTGGAGGCGCAGTCAGTTGGATGAGTAAAAGACAGTCTGTAGTGGCTCTTTCAACTACAGAGGCAGAATACATAGCAGCCACTCATGCAAGCAGGGAAGCAGTTTGGTTGCAGAGATTGTGTTTAAGTATGGGGTTGGTACAAAAAGCTATAAGGATAGACTGTGATAGCCAAAGTGCAATTTTCTTGGCTAAGAACCCTGCTTATCATTCAAAGACAAAGCACATTGATGTTCAATATCACTTTGTTAGAGATATGGTTGAGGCTAAAAGGGTGTTGCTGGTAAAGGTGGACACTTTGAAGAATGTTGCGGATGCATTGACGAAGTTTGTGAGCACTCAGAAGTTCTCTTGGTGTAGAGAAACAATGGGTGTTGAAGAATTGGCCCAATGACTAAGCTCTCCTGTGGCCCCCTGTGGAAAGAAAACAACAAGTGGGAGAATGTCTGGTATGTGTTATATTCTTTCCACAACTAAGCACTACTCAGCCTGTGACCCATTTAAATCCATTTCAATGTATACTCAAATCTCGCACCAAGAAATTCTTGCAGCAAATTCGAATAGTCCACCAGCACAAAACTCAGCACCGCTTCAATATTGCAATCTCCAGTGATCAACACTACTCTGATACCATGTAGAAATTATAAAATATGCATGTATATTACTGGACTCTCCTAATCTAACAAATTAATCTTATGTTAAATACAGAATCCTTCCACTTAATTCTTTGCGGAAATTAAATCGCCAATTGCAAAACACATATGAAGCAAATCAATCACACATAACAAGAATGTTTTACCAGGAAATATTGAAGCTAAAAACCCCAAATATCATATATTATGTATATCAATGGAACACGTAACAATCTCATACAAAGCTCATAGCATAGAGCTCTCAATATAATCAACAATCGTCACACGCTGTCATGTAGAAATTTGCATATCTATGCACCAATTTCTTGCCTCCTGACAGCCTGCCTCCACTGTGCAATCCTTGTTGAATAATATCCCTGAATGAATTCTATCTTGCCTTGACTTGACTACGCAATCCTCATTGGTAACTCCAATGTCTGTGTAGATGCATTGAATGCATCACTATAGTCACAACAGATAGTCCATCTCACCCTTTCACCTATCTCTCCACTGGGTCTCCACTGGAACTGACATGCAAGTAGTTAACTGTTGTATTTGTTCAGCTGCAAGTGAGTCTCTAGTTGTGAATTAATTAAATAATTAATTCACTGAACTCGCACTAGTGTATCTTTAGTTACAACTAGATACAACTAGCACAACTGAGTTTAACTCACTTAACTGACTTAAACTAAATAACAACTCACATAACTACTCTTCCAACTCTGTCACAACTTGCCACTATCAGTTATAACTGAGTCCTCCATGCGTGAGTCACCAACCACCCTAGTAATTGCGTAATTCATTCAACCCACTAATGTGCCACACCTGTTCACTAAAATAAAGTGCTCCAAGAGAATAAGTTGATATTTAGAGTCTGATTATTATTAAGGGCTAATAATAATCGACATGCATCTATTTATATATTAGCAATCTATAAATAGACTTCGCCCAATATTCTAAAAATAGAAATTCATCCAAAGATATAATTTTCTCAACCATATAGAATCATCATCCTGCTAAATTTAGAATATGCTCACGATTCTAAAAATAGACATACACCTAAAAATATCTTGCGGGCCCCACTTAGTCAAGGTGCTTAATTTTCACTAAGCTCATCATCTTGTTGAATCTCAACATTTTTTCAGGTATATGATGGGAGATTTACATAATAATTTTGTGTTTAAAAATCTCAATATTTTCTAGTTATATTCCTACAAATATTTAGTTCATCAAACCTTGTTTGTTGAAATGGCACCCCAAAGCAGGGCTTCTAATTTAATTTTTCCTTAGTTAAATTGGAAGAGAAATTGTAATTTCATCTCATAACAACTTGTATTAGTTAACTACGTCAGAATGATTGAATTAGCTTAGGAAATTTAGGTTGAGGGTCATAGAGGATGCATTTAGATTGATTCCATGATTTAAGGTGGTCAAGTTGCAGTTATGCACGAGTTGTAATTATTCAACCCAAGAAATTGAGTTAAAAAATGTTTAACTAGTTCTAACTGAGTGATGAGCTAGTGAGAGGTCTAGTGAATTAAATCTGATTTAATTCAAAATGAGTGATAAATAAGTTAACTGATAATTCTCTATAAATATTTGTTGCATGTGATTTATGAGGAAGACCCGGTTGAGACAGAGGTTAAAGGGAAGATAAATATCAATTGTATAATTAGAAAATTGTACAGGTCAGTTATAGATTGAGTTGGAGGTCCTTGATGAATTGCACAATAAAATGGATGGATTTTCCTATTTAATAGGGATCTAATTATCCCAAGAATGAATGAGCAAGGCAGACTGAGCAAAGGCAGAGAATTGGCTAAGTATTTGTCTGATTTTTCCTATATCAATGTGAAACAGTTGGAAAAGTGCAAGAGTTCTCTTGTGAGAGAAAGCATTGTATTATTTCATGATCCTTTACTTTATACAATATACAGATAGTGAGGATCTAGGCAGCGTGATTTCCCAAGATACATCTTGTGTTGTGAATTTGATTGTTTCTTTCTCTTACTTGTTTGTGTGATTGTGTGATCGTGTTTTGCTTCCGCAAATTATAGAAGGGATTTAGTATCTTGTTTTAGTACATCATAAGATCAGATTTAATCCCCGTGGTAAGATTTTCTACATGGTATCCAAGCAACAGGAATCATAATAAGAAGAGAAGAACAAATTTTTTTTTATTAGGTTCGTATTTGCATATTATTTCTTCGGTATCCAATAACAGATCAAGATGTCTTTCACTGTCTTGAGACTTGAATATGCACTCAAGGGAAATTAGAATTATATTGCATAGAAGGACGGGATGGAGGAAATTCTTGAGGAAAATAGACTGAAAGCTTTTATAAATGCTAATGTCCCGCATCTTGCAGTAGCATATGCTCAACTTCTTGATGCATGGAAGAAGAATGTTGTGAAAGCGAGAAGGATATTCTTAGAGGGAGTTCTGGACCATCTTGTATCGAGCCTCCACGGGAAGGTGAATCCATATGCAATGTGGAAGGCCTTGACAAATATGTATCAGAATAACAGTGACCACGGGAAGATGGCACTGAAAGACAAGCTCTGGAAGATCAAAATGGAAAAGGGCGACACGGTCCAAAAATACATGACCAAGTTCACTCAATGTCGAGATGAGCTTGGAAGTGTTGGGGTCACCGTTTCCATGGATGATTTGGTGAGCCTAGATCATCTAGGCCTTCCCAAGAGCTGGCATAGATACCAAAACTCTGTTAATGGGAGGGATAATCTATTATATTGGGAGCAACTTTTTTCTGATTTGGCACAAGAAAGGCAGGCAATAAGTGATACTTATCAAAGGTGAAATGTTTCAATTTTCATGAGCATGGAAACTATGCCACAAATTTTCCAAAAAAGAATAACAACAAGAAGGCTTCAGGAGGAGCAGAAAATGAAGCATTGGCTTCGTAATTTGAATTGTACTTCCCCCTCATTACATGCATGGTGTCATCAGTGTTGGGATATATGTGGTACTTGGATAGTGGAGCCTCAGTCCACATGCCTGGCAACAAAGAATTATTCAGCAGCTTGGAGGAGAAGGATCTCCATATGCACATCGAGATGGGTGATGATGGGAGGTGTAGCACTACTTGGATTGGTACAGTTACTTTACAGAGAGAGTCAGGTAAAACCCTCATACTAAAATATGCCATGCATGTACCTGGTTTAAATAAGAATTTGGTTTCTTTTGCTATGTTGGAAGATCGTGGATATGATGTGATTTTCAGTGAAGGAAAGGTGCTCTTTCATCACAAAGCCATGGGACATGTGAAAAATATTGGGGTTTGAGTGAATAACCTCTAAAAACCTGATGTGGATGATTCCAAAACATTGAGAAGTAAAGCAGAGGAGGTGGTGAGTTGAGACATCGGCGACTTATGGCACATGAGGTTGGGTCATCTTCACCACAGTGCTTTGAGGATCATGAAGCAAATTTATATAAGGATTCCAAAGGGTACACTTGTGCAGAGAGACACATGCAAAGGGTGTACTATGGGAAAGTATAAAAATGATACCTTTCACGATAAGGAAAGCTAAGCAGCAGAAATCCTTGAGAGAGTTCACTCATACATGTGTGGACCCTTCTCAACATTTTCCGTAGCAAAGAAAAGGTATTATGTGATTTTTTTTATGGTGTTTCATGAAAGTGTTGGATTTTCTTCATGTAGAAGAAAGATAAGACGTTCTCCAAGTTTTGTGAGTTCAAAGAATTTGTCAAGAAATATAAAGGGAAGAAAGTGAAGGCTCTGAGGAGCAACAATGGTGGAGAATACATATATAATGAATTCAATAACTTTCATGCCTTAGAATGAATTTGAAGAGAATTGATTGCACCTCATAACCCACAGAAAAATGGGGTTGCAAAGAGAAATAACAGAACTATTGTGGGAGCAACAGTAGCTATGTTGCAAGATCAGGGTATATCGTTGTATTTGTGGGTAGAGGCATGCAATACAACAATATTTTTGTAGAATAGAAGTCATCATCGGATACTTGAGATGAGCACACCAGAGGATGTTTTTTCAGGTAAGAAACTGGATGTTTCATATTTTAAACTTTTTGGTTCATTTTTCTATTTCCATGTGACCAAATATGCCAAGAAGAAGCTTGATCCAATAACAAAGTTGGGGATATTTGTGGGGTACACTGATACACCTCATAAATATTGGGTGTACTTTCCATCACATCGGATGATAATGGTCCAAAGAGATGTGAGGTTTGATGAAGACAAAGCCATGTGATTGTCCCTTGAGAGGGAGCTTGAGTTGCATGAAGTTGAGGAGCTCTTAGCTCCAAAGGATGAACCTCATGATGTGGAGTAGCCACAAGAAGAGGAAAAACGAGTGGTAGAAACCACTTAGGCATATTCATCCACCAAAGATGGAAGTAAGCTCACAAGAGAGGCTAACGGATTATTGCTGGATGCGAGAGATAATGTGGGAGAACCCACATCACAGCGTAGGAAAAGAAGGTCCCTAGAGTGGTACACTAGATACATGGCTCTTATGAGTAAATGTATTGATATAGAACCATCCTCTTTTGAGGAAGCAGTGCAGCAGCCAATGTGGGTTGATGCCATGGTTGAGGATTATGACTCCATTATCAGCAATAGTGCATGGGAAGTGGTCCCAAGACCAATGGGAAGTCAGTGGTAGGATCTAGATGGGTCTACAAGGTGAAGCAGACAACAGATGGGAGTGTGGAGAAACACATCTATATTTGTGGCCAGAGGGTTCTCTTAGGTGGAGGGGATTGACTATTATGAGACTTTTGCACCAGTCGCAAGGTACTCATTTATTAGATCCATCCTTGCACTCTCTATGCAGATGGGATGGTAGATACATCAGATGGATGTAAAGACAGCCTTTATCAATGGATTTATTGAGGAAGAAGTGTACATTGAGCAGCTAGAAGGTTTTGAGACCTTCGACAAGGAATCACATGTGTGCAGACTTAAGAGAGCACTGTATGGGATGAAGAAAGCACCTCATGCTTGGTACACTAGGATTGAAATCTATTTCACAGGGTTTGGATTCACCAAGAGTGAAGCGTATGTGAACCTATATCATATTGTTGTTGATGGTAAGCTTTTTATTATTGTAATTTATGTTTATGATATGATACTAACAAGTGATGAGCGTCTCATAAAATATTGCAAAGATGATCTTGCAAGAGAATTTGAGATGAAGGACATGGGGATCTTGCACTATTTCCTTTGAATTGAAATATTGCAAAGAGATGGGGAGCTATTTGTATCTCAAGGCAAGTATGCCAAGGCCAATATTTTGAGGAAGTTCCACTTTGAGAGAAACAAAACCATGGAGACTCCTCTTGCAGGAAATTGGAGGAAGGAGGATGCTACTTCAGGTGAAGTAGTGGATGTTACTGTTTACAGACATCTGGTTTCGCTCATGTATTCAGTGAACACCTGACCCAACATATGCTACGCAGTTAACCAACTGAGCCAAGCTATGGTTAAGCCGACCAAGCTCTTTTGGAAGGCATGGAAGCATGTGTTGAGTTATATCATGGGAACTATAGAGTATAGCTTATGGTACAGACATACAGAGGGAGTGAAGCTTCAAGGCTTCACTGATGCAGATTGGGCAGGGAGTCCATCCGACTGGAAGAGCACATTAGGAGGCATCTTCAACGTAGATCAGCAGTAGTTTCTTAGTACAGCAGGAAACAGTGATTATTTGTACTCAATTCAGTAGAGGCAGAGTACATGGCGACTAGTCGGGAAGCATGTGAGGCCATCTCGATGAGGAAAATACTTGTTGGTTTGTTTGGCCACTAGATGGATCTGATGGTGATACATTGTGATAACTAGAGTTGCATCAAACTCTCAGTTAATCCAGTATTCCATGACAGGTCCAATCATATTGATATTCGGTATCACCATCTCATAGATTGTGTTCAGAGTAGGATTATGTCATTAGAGTACATTCCCACGAAGGAGCGGGATGCATACATCTTGACGAAGGCACTGACGAGAAGAAAATTCAAATTCCACAAAGATGGGATCAGGGTAGAAGATAATCGCTTTCTTTTTGAGAGGGAGTGTTAAAATGGCACCCCAAAACGGGGCTTCTAATTTAATTTTCCATTAATTAAATTGGAAGATAAATTGTAATTTCATCTCATAACAACTTGTATTAGTTAAATAAGTCAGAATGACTAAGTTAGCTTAGGAAATTCTAGTTTAGGGTCAGATAGGATGCATGTAGAGTGATTCCATGATTTAAGGGGGTCCAGTTGCAGTTATGCATGAGTTGTAATTAGTTAACTTGAGAAATTGAGTTAAAATCAGTTTAACTAGTTCTAACTAAGTGATGAGCTAGTGAGAGGTCTAGTGAATTAAATACGATTTAATTCACAATGAGTGATCAATCAGTTAACTGATATTTCACTATAAATAGTTGTTTCATGTAAGTTCTGAGGAAGACCTAGTTGAGACAGGGGTTAAAGGGAAGATAACTATCAGTTGTATAATTAGAAAATTGTACAGGTCATTTATAGAGTCAGTTGGAGGTCCTTGATGCATTGAAAAATCAATTGGACATATGTTACTATTTAATAGGGATATAATTAGCCCAAGAATGTGTGATCAAGGTAGGTTGAGCAGAGGTATATAATTAGCTAAGTATTTGTCCATTTTTTCCTAGATTTATGTGATACAGTTGGCAAAGTGCAAGAGTTCTCTTGTGAGAGAAAGCATTGTATTGTTTCATGATCATTGACTTTATATAATATACATATAGCGAGGTTTTAGGCGGCCTGCTTTCCCCAGATACATCTTGAGTTGTGTGATTTATATTTTCTTTCTCTTGCTTGTTTATGCGATTGTGTGATCATGTTTTGTTTCTATTATCACTCCAACAGATCTCCGAAGGCTGAGAAGGAGACCAAAAAATGTAACCACGGACTGCTTTGACCTAGTAGCTAGCCCTAATAGGCAGGATAGTGATCTCTCTATGAGATCACAGCCAAATTTACTGGATAATGAAGATTTAAGGCTAGGTATAGTAGGCTTTAGGGTTTGATTGATTGATTTTGGGTATTAGATGGTGAATTAGATCAAAGAAGAACTAGGTCAGGGCACTCAGGATCAGAATTGCAGAGATCTAATGGGGCAAGGTAGGCACATACTTTAACACATTTAGGTATATTGATGAGTGTGATAGACTACTAGGTTTTTCAAAAACATCATTGAAATCATGAATTCTTTTCAATCCATAGAAAGTGAAACACAACTTCTGATAATTCCTCAAAGCGAGCATCAAATAATGAATTATGCTTATATAACTTAGGAATCAATCACATTGAAGATGAACATAGATATGGAAATCATAATACATTCAAACATATGAAAACATAGAGGAACAGCGATAAAACACATACCACGGGAATCCCACCAAAATAGCTACAGCATGACTATTGAACCCTTCAATGGTTAAGTTACACTAGTGTTCAAAGATCAAATACACAACATCCAACCCTTGCAATGACAAAAGGAAATGAAAGATATAGACCAAAAACATCTTCTCCCCACTCTCGGGGGTCGAGATCCTATGACTTGTGGAGTTGTTCCCCTAGGTGCTCAACTGGAATCCTAATGATTAGGGAGGTGGTAAATCATTCTATACTGATGAAATTGTTTCACTTGACCCAAAATTACATATTTACTTGATGTATCTACCTCTAGTAAATATAAAAGACATAATAAAATTTCATTTTTACATTTATATCAGTAAAAATCCTTGGAATCATCGATCAATTGAAAAGAAATGATTTACGAAGAAATCGTAATTTGGAAAAGCGCAGGCGTCCTTGTAAAAAGTGCAACGTGTCATGGAAAAAGTGCAAGGTGGGCCTTCAAATTGAATTTTCACTACCTTCACTGAGGTCTAAATTGAGCCCAAGATATCTCATTGGAAACATATTCACACATCTGGTTTATTAAAAATGTCCTCGAAGCGAAAATGATGGGTAGAAGCTCCTGTTGAAATCTCCCAAGGGCGGGTCAGCGTAGTGTGAGGCTGAATAAGGTTGAGAAAAAGGTGTTTTTAGGAGCTTTTTGGGCTTTTCCCACTGTCAAAAGCTCGGATTTTGGAGTGCCAATAGTCGAAATTTGATGAATGCCATCTTATATCCAACCATGTATATTTTTCCTCATTTAGAGGCTCTCCATAAAAATTGCGGCGTGGTCAAGCGTTATGTTTTTGTATTTTGATTGTCTGAAATCTATAAAATTTGACAAAAATGCCGAAATTTTTTTTTTATAAATTATAAATTTAAAAAACAAAAAACAAAAAAAAAACTTGCCCAAAAGCCTTCAAAATTTGGTGGATGAAGTCTTGGTGATATTTCAAGCTACGGAGGCACCCATTGAGTAATTCAAGTTTAGCCTTCTCCTTTTGGCTGATTAGGGTTTCCTTGCGCTTATCCTTCAATTGCTTGATATTGATATTAAAACCTTCTGGTATGGTAGCGATCGACCATGTGAATCAACGTTTGATTGTCTTAGTGGCCTTATGAAGAAGCTTCTCCATGTTATATTTCTCTGTAAGTAATTCCCTATCATCATTGATTTCTCTTGCAATTATTTCCTCAAAGTTGAGTTCTTACGCACTCATGTTTTTTCCTACTCTAATGCTCTTTTAAGGCCCCTTGTTTTGGTCTCTTCTTGGTGATCAGGCCTCATCCTCATCAGACTCATCATGTCCATCACGAGATTTTCCTTTACACCTTGCCTCTTAGCCTTCAACAAGTCCATTTCCCAAAATTACTTGTTTGTCACTCAGAATTTTTGTTTATTGCTCAAGGGAAGAAATGACAAATTTTGTTCCCTTACCAAAT
This sequence comes from Pinus albicaulis, assembly GCA_034641835.2. NCBI lineage: Eukaryota > Viridiplantae > Streptophyta > Pinopsida > Pinales > Pinaceae > Pinus > Pinus albicaulis. The sequence continues at coordinate 75,830,984 of CM076577.1, read as the reverse complement.
TATCTTACTGACTCTCTTATTTTGGAATGTTTCTCTTTGATGACCGGGACTGGGTTTCTGTTCATATTGGACCTCCAATTCACTATGTCAAAAATCCTTTTCTTCCTCATGGTGAAGGCTTCCTTCTCTTGAACCAATTGTCTCTGGCATTGATGATATCCTTGTTTTGATGATGTAGAAACAAGGCCCCTTCCACAATTTTGGAGAAAACACTTTTTATGTCCTCTCGATAGAGGTTTTTGAACTCTTTTCCTTTTTAGTTTTCTTCATTTTTAGCCACAACTAGATGATCCTAGTTTTCATGATAAATATCTTGATGGTGGAATAGGTCTAGCGGGGATGATTTGGTGGTGTTATGAAGACCTCCACCTCAATGAAATTCTCCCATGCAATTTTCAATTGTTTGAGGTGATGAAGAATGATAATGATTTTTATGAGTGAATGATGGAAGGTTGTTCATTTGAAGCTCATACTCTATTTTGCACTATGTAGGCCATCATCGATACTCTACACAAATAATAGGGGATGTTGATAAATTTCACCCTAGTTAATGCATGATAACTGATGTGATAGTTGTACAACCTGGAGAAATGTTGCCCTCCGCGAGTGAAATATTTCATGAGGATATTCATCATGGGAGAAAACCTATCAAGTAGTGACCAAAAGGAAATATTTTTCTTGATGTTGTCTTTGTAAGGTGCTTTGAGGTAAGGTTCATCTGATTGAGCATCAAATCTTAGGGTGAACCACTTTTAACCTACGCTAGGTATCCTGTTGATGTTTGTAATGATGTACGTAGAAATGATAAATTTCACCCTTTCAGTAATTCGAGTAGGTCTTTTTTGTAGGTTGGTGATGAAAATCCTGGTCAGAATTAGGATGTTTGTGCATCTTTCGGCCATCTCTCTACAAACTCAAACAACCTACATGCTGAAAACATTTAGCTACTAGGGTGACAACATAAATTCTGTCGATGAAAGCGCTTGGATTATCCACTCCTTTATTGTAGGGTTTTCCTTCTCTTCTTCTTTGGTGCTTATCTCTTCCTCCATGATATTTCTTTCCTCCTCCATGATGTTCGATTTTTCTTAGAAACCCTAGGGAGAAGGGGAAGGAAAAGGGAGTGGGATGATGAGGTTAGGGAATTGGGATCGGTGAGAAATTTTAGAGAAGGGTGTATGGGGGTTAGGAATATTAGGGAAGTGATGGGGAGTTGAAATGATAAGGAATAGGTAAGGGAATTCAATTATAGGTATGTTGTATAGTTACCCTATAAAGAACGTAGGGGGTAAGGTTTTAGGGAATATAGCTTAGGAGTGGGGAATGAAGGGGATGTAAGGGTAGTGGGGGATGAACTAGAGTGTGAGGAAGTAAATGGGTTTAGGGAAAAAAAGAAAAAAAACTTTGAAAATCTAAAAACTAGGGTTTAATCACTAAAACATGGCATGGATAGCGATGAGGGTTTCACCATATAATTATGACAATGAGCTAAAAGGAGGGACTTGGAAGATGTAGAATTGCCAGGGATGGTGAAGAAACCTTGAATTTTGTTTAGAACCCTTGGAAACAAGATCTAAGTACGTGGCTCCTTCCCTTTGAAAAAGCGTAGCAAGCAGAGAAAGCGCAGTGTGCTCACTACAAAGGCGCGGCGCCTATGGAAAAATCACAATGATGGACCACGAAGAACTTGGTTTTTGAAGAAACATTTGGTTTGGTAAACTTTGAGAGCTACGATGTTGAAGAGTGAAAGAGTTAATTTTATTCTTTGAGGGCCTTTTATACTTGGATAAATATCTATTAAGTATACATGGACCCACATTTCCCTTTTTTAAACCAACTTTACATTGCTTTTACCTTTAACCTTTGAACTTTATCTTTCGATGGCTTAGGAACTTGAATTTCATTTTGGAACCTTGATCATTTGATGATGGAACTTTGGTATGTCAGGCTACTTGGAACTCTAAAATATTTATTACAAGTAGGAACATAAAATTACATTTTTCTTTGAAATCAAATTTATTGATGAAAATAATTTATTGTCACTCCTTCACTTCTTTGTGGACTTGATGCATGAAATGATGATTTGATGACCTTGGAACCCTAAGACCTAATGGAGACTCACGGACTGAATGAAACCATGATTAAAATGAATTTAATGATAGTGAAAACTCATGAATGATGGTACACTCGGCTAAGAGGTGAAATGAACAACAACTAGTAAAATTTTTGAAAGGTGAAATCGGACCTAGATCTACATCGAGTGACCAATTTTTGCATGATGACCTAATGGAATGACAAAAATGTGAGAATGTAACCCTAACAAAGACATGATAAGAGTATATTTGATCACGGTGGCCGGGATGCAAAAGCGACACTAACGGTTTCACAATTGTAGAAGGGATTTAGTATCTTTTTTAGTACATCATAAGATAAGATTAAATCCACCTGTGGTTATATTACCTACATTTTTTAGAGGTCCCATAAGCAAAGAAGATATATATATTATGGATTGGTTTAAATGGAGCTGGTTGTGTTTTTTGTTCCAATTTGATCTTTAGCACAATGAAAAATAGTCCTCTCATGCAATGTTGATTGAATCCAGTGGTTAGATTCTCCACATTGTTTAGTGGTCCCACAAACAATAAGATATATATAGTATGGATTGGTTTTTATGCAAGGCCCATTGTGTTTTTTTGTTCCATGATCTTTAATGCGATGAAAATGACCTCATGCAGAGGTTGTGCACTCACCTTCAACAAGGTTTCATTTTATGAAACAATGATGATTCAATATGGGAATAGAGGAAGTAAGAGTTCTAGAGTTCGATTAATGAAATTGAGTTTGTGACAAGGAATGAATGAAAACGATTATAGGAGAATGAGGGAACTCTCCAAGATGTTATCATTCAAACATATGTCAACCTAATCATAAATTGACATTTTCACTTTTGGACTCACTTGCCCTTCGTAAAGGCTCACACTTTACTAGGCTATTAGGAAAGACATCTACAAGGGTTACAACACCTACAACATATCCAACAAAAAGGCGAGTGAAGGCATAGGTTGGAGATGTAGAAATTATACAAGCATATTTATATCAATGGATAATGTGATCAGCAAATAATAAAGCTAGATAAGATTCTTCTATAAATTAATTGCGGAAATTAAACACAATCGCCAATCACATTAAGAAAGAAGAATAAAAAAACCACAACATAGATAATTTCTGAGGGTAATCTTGCTGCTCCAAAACCCCTCATCTTCTGTGTATATTCACCATGGAATCATGAGAAACAATTACAAGGCACTCTTCACGAGTCTCCTTCCACTCTCACAATTGTCTCACACTATCCGGACAAAATCGACCAACACTTAGCCAATTCTGAGCCTCTAAACATCTTGCCTTGCTTGCACAATTCTTGATGAATGCAATCCTTGTTCTTTAGGAATTTTTTCCTTCCAAAGTGCCTTGAGATCATGTAAATCTAATGTATTTATGGTTGCATACGAGACGACCTACTAATCTTTGTGATAGTTAACAACTGTCTCAGCTTGGGTCTCCACTTGGAACTAACATGCGGGAAGCTATTAATAGTAAATCAACGAGTTGCATGGAAGATCAGCGATTGTGAATTAAGTAATATTTAATTCACTTGATCTCAATTAGTGCAAAAAAATAGTTACAACTGGTTCAGCCAGAGCTTTAACTCATGGCCCGGAGTTAGCGATTACACATGCATTAAACTAATGCACCAGCGCAATTTGAAATCCATAACTAATAAATTACTCTACATGCCTCACCAACCACCCTCAACTCGAAATACATGAGCTAAATGAGTTTATCACACTCGAGTTAACTATTACAAAAGTGATCATGAGATAAATTACATTTTATTGTCAATTTAATTAAGGGAAAATTAAATTAGACAACGCACCAATTTAATTAATTGATGCATTCACCACTGTCTATCGCTAGGACCTCTTGGTCACACACTAGTGTGTGTCTTTGCAATTTCTTTTTTTGGACTTCATGCCCTCTCGAAGAAGGGATTATGCGCCACCTAATCACGCACCAGTTATATTCGAATTTTCTCTTGGCGGCACCTTCGTCAGGGGAAATATACACATCCTTATCTTCCATGGGAATGTATTGAAGGAACATAATGAGCCTACGAACACAATCTCTAAGATGGTGTTAGGATGTGTATGTGCTTGGACCTATCATGGAATATTGGATTAACCTGAGTTTAATGCAATTCTAGTTATCACAATGTATCACATTCGGATCCATATGAAGACAAACAAAACCAACCAGGATCTCTCATCGAGATGGCCTCATGCGACTTGACTTGATTCCATGTGCTACACCTCGAAATTTGATTTGAGTGCCCACAAAATCAACAGCACTTCTATTATCTTTGAGGAAACTGTGTATCGATCTATCTTGAAGATCCCTACTAATTTTCTCTTTCTATCTAATGGACTTCCTACCCAATCTGCATCCGTGACGCCTTGAAGCTTCCTCCTCTGTATTTCATCTGTACCATAATCCATACCTATTACTTGAGTGCCCTGAGATATCTCAAGACATGCTTCCCCGCCTTCAAAACGACTTGGTCGGCTTAATCATAGCTTGAATCGGTAGTTAGCTGCGTAATAGAAATATGCGGTCTTGTGTTCACTAAGTACATCGGTGAACCACTAGCTTCTTTGTAGACGGTAGAGTCCACTACTTCTCATGAAGTAGAATCCTCTCTCTAATTTCCTACAAGAGGAGTATCCATGGGTTTACATCTTTTCGGTGAAAATTTTAGAATCTCTTTGGCATAATTTCCTTGAGAAACAAAATTTCACCATCCTGTTGCCATTTCCAAACCAAGTAAATAATGGAGTGCCATGTCCTTCATTTCCAACTCCCATGCGAGATCCTCCCTTGCATGAAGTTATCAGCGCTCATCACACATTAAAATTGAATCCTTAAACATAAAAATCGATAATCAAAGAGCTTACCATCAACCACAATGCGGGTACGGGGGTTTGCATACGCTTCACTTTGATGAAGCCCAACCGTAAAATAGCGTGATAAAGTGTGCCAAGCACGGGGTGCTTGCTTCAGCCATACGATTGCTCTCTTGAGTCGACACATGTGACTCACTTTAGTCTTAAACTTTCTGGCCACTATATGTACACTTTCGCCCTCAATAACTCATTGAGAAACACACTTTTCATCCATATGATGAATCACATTTGTCGTGTTGAAGCGCAAGGATGAATATAATGCAGAGTACCTCATGATTGGTACGAAGAAGTCTCCTCATATTCAACCCCCTCAACTTGTGAGAATCCCGGGCCACATATATGGCCTTGTACTTCTCCACACTCTATCCACTACTTGCTTCAACTCATAGATCCATCTAGATCCAACCATTGATTTTAGGCCGGTCCTGGGACAACTTCCCATGCTTGTTTTTGACGATGGAGTCACATCTCTACCATAGAAATATTTAATTGATTTTCTACTTTGCTTCCTCAAAGAATATGGTTATGTCACAATACACTTACTCCATAATAGCCATGTATCCGATAAACATGTTTGGATATTTTTCTATGTCTTCGCCGGTAGTAGGGGCTCCTACATTCTGTCGCATCAGTCTCCATCTATCGGCTTTCGTGCGCCTTCTACCATTTCTGGTGGATGGATGCGTATGAGTGTTTTCTACCACTCCATGCAGTCTTCACATGTGGTTACTCCCCATCTTGAGGTTCATTCTTGGAACCAGAGTTCCTCCTCTTCATGCAAATCTAGCTCCCTCTCAAAGGGGCTGATCGCATAGCTTTATCCTCATCAAAAAATTTTTATATCAGTCTCACAACATTCATGCTATTGTTTGAAGGCCACACCTGAGTAGTTGTGGGAGTATCAGTGTACCCCAAAAATATCCCAATCTCGGTTGTTGGTTTTTGAAGTTCTTCTGGCATAGTGGTCACATGCACATAAAAGATGAGCCAAAATCTTAAAATGAAACATCGGGTTTCTTACCGGTAAAATCCTCCTCTCGTGTACTCATGCCAAGTATCCAATGGGGAAAACGGTTTGCAAATACACGTTGTGTTGCGTGCATACGCACGGATGCAACGATATCTTACTTGATCATGCAACATAAACATCTTTGTACCCACAATTTTCTATTCTTTCTCTCTTTATGACCCCATTCTCTATGGGTTATGAGAAGTGCAAATCACTCTCTACGAATTCCTTCTTTATTGGCATTTCTTGAATTCATTGTAGATGTACTCACCACCATTTTCGCTCCTAAGAGCCTTCACGTCTTCACATGTGCTTTCTCCACTAGTGCTTTGAACTCAAGAAATTTTGAGAACATACGATCTTTCTTACGCAGAGTAGATCTAGAAATTTCTAGAAAATCATCAACAAAGTCATCATAGTACTTATGCTTTTTGTCAAAGCGGTAGAGAATGGTCCACACATGCGAGTGAACTCTCTCAATGATTTATGAATCTCGGTTCTCCTTCTCGTGAAAAGTGGCCTTTGCATACTTCCCCATAATTGCATCCCTTGCATGTCTAATTAGCAAGAGTACCCTTGGGAAGACCCATAGAAATGCGTTTGCATGACCTTCAAAGATCCATGGTATAGATGGCCCAATCTCTGTTCTATAACTCACCTGTCCCAGACTCTTCACTTTGTCCGCCTTACCCATCCAATTCTTCTGACCATCTACATCAATTTTATAGAGATTCTTCACATGAATCCCAGTATTCTTGGCTTTTCATGTTGCTTTGTGTGAAGGAAAGATTTTCCTTCACTTTGAAAACATCATCATAGCCTCTATCCTCCAACATTGTGGCCCGAGACCAAATTTTCTTCAAGCTTGGTACATGCATTACATATTTTTAATAGAAGGGTTTATTTGTCACGGAAGGTAACTATGCAATCCTATTGTACCACCATAATCACCCATTTCGATATGCATCTGGAGGTCCCTTCTCACTCCAGCTCACGAAAATTTCCTTCTGTCATGTGAAGAGATGCACCACTATCAAAGTACCACATGGATCCCATTGCACTTGACATCATGCATGCAATGGTGAAATTAAATCTCAAATTGTGAGGCCAAATCCACACTAGATGTGATCCTAAAGCCTTCTTGTTCTTGTGGACAATTGGTGGCACCAATGTACATGCTCGAACAGCGGTGAAAAACTTCACTCTCTGGACATGTCACACTTCTTGCCATCTTTCAAACTCAAATTTGGAATGAAATTTATTTCCTTTCCCCTTATTTTCCTTAGCGACAAGCACAATATTCTTCACATCATCATTCTTATATAAAGATCCATCCTGGTATTGCTTTGAATTCTTCTTGTACCAAATCCGACCAAAAGTCGTTTAATCTGGAAACTTTTCCCTTCCATTGACAGAATATAAAATTAACTATTCCAACTCTTGGGAAGTACTAAACTGATCACTAATTCATCATCCTTGCTTGATAGTCGACCTCCCAATCTCATCGACATTGGACAAACTTTGTTAAATATTTCGGGATAGTGTTTACCTTTTCTCCATTTTGATTTTCCTAAGCTTGTCTTGGTGCAATTTTCTATGATCTATTGCTCTTTAAAAAATATGTAAATCTTTCCACATTGCATATCGTGTCACTTTTCCATGGATACTTGAGACAATGTGGTCTCGTACTCCTCAGATAACATGCTCACGCCTTGCAACCTTCTTTTACCAAGCATCAGGTTTGGCATACGCTCTGTGAGGTTTGGGAACATCATTATCATCAGATTCTTTCAACCCATTGTCCTCCATCTTGCCTCAATCCTATATTTCCATGAAATATAGTGATATATGACCTCAGTGCATACTCCAATCTCAAGCCATTGAAATCCATTTCGATCTGATTTGTCTATCGCACAGAATACTTTTGCAAATTAATTCTATTCAGTCACAAACTCGACTTCTCCTCCATTATAGTGATTTCATGTGCTATATGATACCATGTATAAATTATACAATCATATGTATATCAAAAGGATTCAATCAGATAAAACAGTAATACTAAAACTAGATACTCAATCATACACAAATTAATTGTGGAAATTAAACATAATCGCCAATCACATTAAGCAAAGAAAGAATCAAATCAAACCATAACCTGGAATAATTTCCCAGGTAAATCTCTTCGCACTTCAAAAACCCCTCTATCTTCTGTGTATATTCACCATGAGATACATTATCGCACGAAAAATTCAAAACATCATTCGACAATATTACTTGGGTTCATGGGTCAAAATAGGGTCTTAAGAGTCATTTCTTGAGTTTGACCAAGGGGAAGTATTAAATTTTTATAGTTTGAGCCTACCCTAGTGTTTAAATAAACTCATTTTAAGGTCTTTCATGTCAATTCTTTCATCATTTTAGGATTCATTTCATTTCCCCAAAGTTTTTATATCACAAAGCGCGGTGCAATTAAATCGTGATTTAGTAGCGCATCACGTTGAAAAATTCACTTTGAGCTACGAAAGCAACGTAGTTTTGTAGCGCGAACAACAAAAATTACACTACGGGCACTACGAAAGCACGGTTTTGTAACTTTCTTGTTAGTTGGAACTGTCAAATTCGAAACCGTTAGGAAAGGGTAATATAGGCTTGTTAAGTCATGTAATGATGAAATCGAAGTACACACCCAGTTTGCGATCATCATGGTAATTATAGGTTATGAGTGGGCCATCATTTTCGGTTATGAAAGGACACTTGAAATTCAAATTCTTTCACACGATTATTCATTCTCATTCCTTTTGCCTTCATTCGTGATATGCAGAGCTCAGTATCGAGCCAAAATTGTGGTTGGTTCTTACAAAGGTTTATTACATCCGTATCAAGTGAGGTGATACATTTATTCCAGCTGAGGAAGTGATACATTTATTCAAGCGAGGCGATACATTTATTGACGAGGTTGATACATCCATATCAAGTAGGTGAAATATTATATCGAAGTGAAATTTGAGAAGGGTTCTCTAAAGAACATGGCGAGGAGAAATAAAAACACCGAGAGGAGGGCGATTAGCAAGGCATGAACACGAAGACATGAAGGCAATATTTGAAGAACCCGATAGTGATTGAAGCATTGAGGAAGAAGCCGGGTTGCCTACAGTTTTGTGAGAAATTGCGGGGGGCTATCACACCACAGGTATCGAGAATTTGCTATGAATTTCAATGGAGCAGCCGCTCAAAGTGGGGATGCTAAGTTTGTCTATCACACCCGAGAGGTCATTTCTATCGTTCTGATTCCACGGGTCGAAACCTGGTTCAAGGGTTCAAATTTGTATGGAGCGAGTTTAAAGAGTTCATGAAGCTTCAGGCACATTGAGATGGATCTCAACAATGCTATCGGCTTCCATCAAAGATAATTATTAAGCATTGCTCAACATTGAGAAATATTTACACGTGGCCCGAGGTATCTAAGGTTTATTCATACCATTTCAAATTAATTACACACTTCAATGGTAATATTTCACTTGAATTACCTTTTTATACGCATAGAAGTCTTGCAAAGATGGTGACAATGTCTGAAAAGTGCGGGGGAGTGAGACATCATTGTTTCATGTAACAATGAAATTATTAATTTTAGATGAACTTCAAAAGATAGGCGGAGATTGGTCCTCATTCTTGTTTGTTAATGGTTTTGAGTTGGAAACCCTAACTCACATAAGAAAACTTTAAAGCTAAAGGAGTTCCATCACCACCTGACATTAGAACCAAGCCAACCTATGGTTACTTGAAGCCAAAATAACCTGGAATACCAAGCCAAAGGAAGCAAGCTAGAAATTCAAGAGAGAAAATGCAAAATGCTTGATACTCCAACTCTCCCACACATAAGCAAATCAAAGGCTTTAAAGAATTGCAGCAGAACAAAGGCATCGGCAAACAAGGGACCAAAAGAATAACTAGAAGCCAAGCGGTCGTTTTGAAACAGACGGATTGCCTATAGAAGGCTTGATTCGAGTAATAAAGAACAATCTGGATCTTATTGTGCTGCCATTTACATAGAAACACACGGCTAACAGTTGAATTCATAAGGGAAGATAGACGAGAAGTTGAAAAAGGCCAAGTACGCAAGAGATTAGAGTTTGAGGGAAAGAGGCGAGGTTTCATTTTCCAACGAAAGCTTATGACAAGGCATTCACAAATTAATAGGAGCGACAAAGAAGTTCAAAAAACCCCTTTGAGACAACTAAATCACCTAAAGATATTATTGATCTCTCATCACCCACGGTGAAGGATACAGTAAAAGCAAATTAAAAGGGAAAGAGAAAGTGATAGAGAAAACATAGTTTCGGCGCCTTGAGGAAAGTTAAAGTTGGAAAATCAGAAATTGTTGTCATGAAAAAAGAAAGCTAGAAAACACGATTATTAGAAGTACAGGTTTAAAGGATGAAGGCAATGTGGGAAAGAATCGTAAAGAGATGCTTGTTTTCACATACACCATTGTGTTGCATGCTTCGGCACACAAGTGCAATGTTAGGCCACGATCTTTAACATCGCTTGTCTAGCTCCCATAATACTTATGTTCTTTCTTCCAAAACCCCGTGCAGTGTACTGGTTATGGAACGATATTACCTCTTTAATTCCTTAAATTACACGGAATTTATTGAACTCATTCGACACATATTATCCACATTATCACTCACGGGAGACTTCATTTTCTGCACGTGTATTTCTCGGCAAAGTGATTTAAATTTACAAGAATTTTGATAACTCACGGTATTTCTTTTGCATGAAGAATATCCAACTTGCCCATGAAATCATCTGGAATGTCACATAATACTTGTGCCCAGCCATGAAGGATGTCAATAATGGTCCCACACACATATGGTGAACTCTTTCAAGATGCTTTCACTTGACTATCATATCATGAAGGGTGGCTTTGGTGTACTTCCCCAATGTGCACCCTTTGCATGTATCACATATCTCTAGTGCACCCTTGGGAAGTCATGTAGAAACTTGTTGCATGATAGTCAGCTCCATGGTGCAAATGGCCAAGCTTCTATGCCACTTAATTCACTAATGTCACGACTACGCACCTTATTATCTTTCGTAATCAAAGCAAAACAATATTCTACATCTAATTTGTAGAGGTTCTTCACCCAAACTTGATTTTCTTCTTGTCATGTGGTATGTGATGAAGGAAAACCTTCCTTTTACTAAATATCATTGTAGCCCTGATCTTCAACATGTGACTAAAACTAAATTATTCTTCAAAGCTGGAACATACATGAGATCTTTCAATGTCAAAGGAGAATTGGAGCTCCTATGAAAAATACTTCGGTATCGATATTGGTCGCCCTATCCCTTCCATCATCTCCCATCGTGTGCATTTGGAGGTCCTTCTCCTCCAGAATTATTTGAAGAATTCTTTGTTTTCATTCATATGGAGTGAGCATATCCATATACCACACACTACCCATCATCGATGTCACCATGCATGAAGTGAGCGTAAATCCAACTCGAATTTTGAATCGAGAGCTTCACTGTCGCTCCTCTTGAGTGATTCTTGTTGGCCTTCTTATGCCGGACACTTAGTGGCATAGTGTCCCAACTCATGATAGTGAAAACATTTAATCTTAGACAAGTCCTTCTTCTTTCGCTACGATGAGAATCTCCTTTTCATTAGGATTTCCTCCCTTCCCATTTCTTTGTAATTTCATCCAGGAACATTCTCTCATCATAATGATTGATGAGGATTCATCTACAGTGTTTTTCTTATCTCTTCTTACCAAGTCGGACCACAAACGCTCCCCTTGTAGTAGGTCTTGCCTCCCACACATTTACAAAATCTGGTAATTGTGTCGGCTCTTTGGAAGGCATAGAAAGTTTAGGTTGACCGAGATCATCTTAAGAAACTTTAACACCAACACTCCCAAAGCTCATCCCGACATAGGTGAACTAGATCAAGTATTGTGGTATTTTGTCGCCCTTTTCCATCTTAATCTTGAAGCTTATCTGTACGGTGCGCTTCTGTGGTCCTTGCTATTTTGAAGAAGTTTGTCCAAGGCCTTCGACATTGCATATGTTTTGGTGATACGAAGTCTATGCATATGTTGTTATTGGTTTGAGAATATTGCTATCATTTTATTCCTTCAATCCATTTTCTTCCCATGACTTCTTCCATCCGGTCATTTCCAAGCAATGTAATTCTGAAGTGAAGTCGAGGTCATACTCGAGCCTCATACCATATAAATCCATCTTGATACTACCTTATCTTTGAAGAATATATCTACAAAACGGTACACTCCTGCCCAAGGATAAAATCGTATTCTTCACTTGTATAGTGATTTGCATCTCGAATACCATGTAGAAATTCCTTGTCAAATTTAACACCTTTAATTTTAATTTTCTAAAACAATATACTTTAATATACTCTACCAATTGCGGAAACAATCAACGATGGCAAAATCACAAAACATACGAAAAAGAATTCGATCGACAGAATTATATAATGATTTATTGGGGGAAATCCATAGCTAAAAAACTTGTTATATGTATATTTCGTGAGTCATAAAATATGATAATATTACAATATTTATCTCATGCCAACTGACCTCAACATTATCTCTATCTATCTCCTTGCTCCCTAGACAAGCCTAGGTCAATACTTAACCAAAATTTTTCTAGCCCAATTCCCTATTTCCTTACACATTTTTTCTTGTGAATTAGCCCTAATAGTGGAAAAGGAATTATAGTGTAATTGTCTTGTTTGTCATAGGCCTTCCTCACGACTACATGCACCATGTAAAATTTGGTTGATTATAAAAGCTTGATAATACACTACCCTTGAACACCATGTCATTGATGCTTGTATGTCTTGCATGCATGAGTTATTTTGGTTGATTTGTCGGTTAAATTTTTTTCCTCTTCACACACCTCTTGCGATCTCCCCTAGTTCCTCCAACGGTTGGAACTAGTTAAACTCCTTTAACTCGAGATAAAAATGAATTAATTAATTACAACTCAAAAAAATCAATCGGGGCTCCACAAAATGTAGGACCACTCTACATGACTCAAATTAGACCTTCAAATCAATTAATGAACAACTTAGTTAACTCATACAAGGTGTATAAGATGTGGAATTGAATTTTCTTCTAATTTAATTCAAGGCAAAATTAAATTAAGAATTTTTTTAGTACCATTTTCAACACTAAGTGCATAAACACTAATGGTGGTTATGGTAATAAAAATATTGAGAAGACCAATATGAATTTCCTAAAGTGGAAAATTATGTCATTTCAAATTCTTATACAATATCATGTTAAAGCATCAAGTTAAAATTTAATTATAAAGCCATCGAAGTGCATGTGATTGTTATGAATCCTTTGTCGAAGTGTACGAAAAGGACCACTTTAGCTAAGCATAACTAATAGCTAACAACAAAGTGAGCGCAATATCTTCATATACGCGGTTAGTTAGACGGAAAAAGAGGCGCAAAAAACCGAGATCTATGCATGGAAAGACATTAGCGAGAAAAAGTAAGGGTTTGCTCCATATACCAATAGACAAAGACAGAACAATTTTTGAAGAATTTTTTTATATTAATGGGGCACCTCGGAGGGAAAACAAGAAGGTGTATCCAATTCCCTGAGTGGGATGGGTTCTTGATACTATTTACTTCAGATCTAGATTTCTCTCTCTTGTTGGTGTGAAGACCCACACAAAGAATGGAACTCAAAGGGGAAGCTCTCACAGTGAATGTGAAAATGGTGACCAAGTGTATGGGTGAGGAGTGATCTATTAGGCAACAAAAAGGTGAAGAATGGTAGGAAAAACCCTCCAAAATATTGGGTCATTCTAGATCTTGGGGCATGGGTTCAACCGAGATCTAGATTCACTTTTTATGGAATATTTTATTATATTTGTTGGAGGGAAAAGGTATTTGACTTGGGTGCGAAATCACTTAATTTGTCAAAAATAAATAAATGATTTATTTATCTTTTAAAGCGATTAGAAGATAATCAAATAAATAATGATTTATTTAATTATTTAAGGAGGTGGTTGAAAGATAATTAAATAAATAGTGATTTGTTAATTATTTGTGGGTGTTTGGTCATATTTTAACAAGGAATATCATCTAAATAAGGTTTAAATGATTATTCCTAGAAATAATAAGATAAATAAGGTTTATCTAAGTTCATTTCTTTGATTTTGGAGTTAAACATATTTGGGAATAATTAAATTATGGTTTGATGTTATTCCATGAGGAAAATCAAATATGGGTTTGTTTAATATTTCTTTTTAGGGTTTCTGTTTTTAACATAGTGGCAGTTTTACTTAGGGTAAAACTGGTCTTACATAATTGTACTTGGGTCCATCTAATGATAATAGGTTAGATGACCAAAAAATGGTGTAGCGATGATTGTATAATTGGCGAGTCCATTTTTAATTAGATCTCAATTTTAACTTTCATTATAACAAGGGAAAAAACTGCAAAAATCACTCTTTACAATCTTAAAGTGCAAGTCATTGTAAACACATCTAAGTGGGAAAGCACTTTAGGGTGAATGATTGATAATACCCAACACCGTATGGTTGTTGATGACAAGTGCGAGCATGAAAAAAATATGAATATAAAATGGATAATGGAAAAAGAATTTGACAAAATGTCAGTCATGAAATAAATAACTACATAACTCTTTACATAATTATATCCATGAAATTGAAATATTACAAAAAAAAAATGTTTAATGTTGAATAAATTAATAAAGGATAAGATGTTCTATCAAAATCAAGTACTGAATGTTACGAATAATTAGAAAAAAAAATAGCATTTTTAAATGATGAAGTAGTTGAACTTCACAAAAAAATAAGTATAAAGGATTGGTTGATAGCAGCACTTCAAAAAAAATTAAGTAAAAAAAAGTAGGAAATGTTAAAAATGTAAATTTAGAAACCAGAAGCAACACAAGTTGATGATCAATGCTCCTTGTAACGCAAATGACTTTGATACAAGTGGTTGATATGTATATGATTAATGATTTCCTCACTAGTTTTGAGATGGGATTGTTCACATTTATTAACAATGAATCAATGAAGGCAAGTATTGATGAAGACAAACCACAAGCAAAAAATTGTGTAGCAAAAAATGTATAAGTTAATATGAACTTGAAAGTTAAGTGAGACAAAAAAAAAACATTCCTAACTGTATGGAAGTAATCAAGAACCTGATAATTATCTTTCCCAAATCATTATAATATTGTAGGAAACATTATAGTTCAACAAGAATTATATAAAAAAAATAAAAATAAATTAGGATGCAAAAAACATAATGATACTGAGAGTGGGGAAAGGGGGTGGGGGTGGGGGTGTGAAAGGAATTTAAATTTATGTGATATTGATTCACCGGTACCAGTTTCCCGCCACCACCGCCCCCGACACCCACTTACTCATAGTATCACTGTGTATTTTCAACACATAGGTACAACTTGAGTATTTGAATGTAATGGTGGATGATTATCGTTGATGTTGTTTTTTTTCTAGACACACATTGTTACTTAATAAAATAAAAATAACACAATCATGCATTCACTAAGTGCATAAACATTAATCTTGGTTGTGACTAATGAAATATCTGAAGACCAATATGACTTTCGTAAAGTGAAAAATTATGTCATTTTCAAAGTCTTATATGATATCATTTTTAAGTCATCAGTTTAATTTTATTGTAAATCCATTCAGACTTAGTACCAGATAATATTCATTGCATTGGGTACACACTAATTCTGGGGAATATTATCCAAATATGGGTTACTTGTAAATTATTTAGGACAGGGATCCGGGGGGTGTATAATGTTGGTGAAGGAAATTATGGAGGTTGGGTTTCCTAGCAAAAGAAAATTTGTTTTATGGTGTATAATTGAAAACAAGGCCCCTACTGGGGGAAATTTATAGAAGAGATACGCTTCTGGGCTGAGCTGGTGCACACTATGTAAAAATTCATAGGATGCAATATTTCACTTGTTCCTTGAGTGAACTTATGCTAATTTTATGTGGAATATTTTGTTTACATTTGTCTTTAAACTTAAGGTGGAAAGGCCCCTCTTGCAAAGAATCCTGGAAATCACAGTGGGATAATGCTACCCCAAAAAAACTCAAGAAACTTACTCCTATTATTTGTATGGGTATTTTTCTTGCAAGGAATAGGGAAATCTTCCAAGAAAGGCCACAACCCCTGACAGAGTGGGAACTCAAGTTATTTTTGCCAATGATAGTATCCCTCATGATGTTGTGAACCCCAAAACTAGGAATATCATTATTGAAGAAGCAGGCCACTCTTTCCCCAGAGGATATTTTGATGGGGCGACTATGGAGGTGGTGCTATATTATATGTTACAGAGAACCATTCTTGTAAACTTCAAAGTGGGTTGGGCACGAGTACAAATAATTATGTTGAATTGCTTAGTATAAAACTCTTGCTCTTGTTTTCAATAGAAAAGGGTTGCAGGAGGCTTCATATTTTTGGTGACTCTTTTTGTAAATAATTGGTTCAATGAGTCTTCCACATGTCACATGTACACACTGATCCCAATTCTTAAAGAATTTATACAGTTGAAGCGTGTTTTTTATTAGATTTCATGTTGTAAACTCTATTGTTGAAGCTTTTTCCAAGGCTAGCGTGGAACAAAATATGGGGACCTAGAAGATCTAGGAGTAGATAGAAGACACTACTTAATAGTACTATCACAAGCCTTTTATAGAAGGGTTGTAGCTGGAGGATCAAAATGCTTGATACTATCAATTGGACTTATGTTTTATGGTTCCAGGATCTCATTATTGGATGCTTATTGATGTATTTTTTTATTGTGTATTTATCTATTGATGTGTCATTTGACAAGTCATGATATGGGTTTTCAAAGCTTGGTTATTTCTATTGACAAAATGTTTCCTTAAAGAGTTTTTTTAGCATGCACATTATGCCTATGTAAAAATGTAATTTTCACTTTATTAATGAAAATTAAGATTTTTCTTTAAGAGGATAATAATTAAAAAAAATGGTAAATCCATCAACAAAGCCAAGTTATAGTAAGTAGGATAGTGTGTTGGCTAAGAATCTTGAACACCTTGATTTAGCTTGGGGGTAGCTCACATCTCCGAAATCCAAACTAGGAATTCCAAACAACAAAAATAGAAAATAGGAGCAACAACAACAACAACAAGGAATAGATAGATTTTCATGTCTTGTATGTCCAAAGAGAAGAGGAACTTTTGACTATTGGATATTTCTATTCATTGTTTTTTTATATCAACATGAAAATTCACGATTCATTTCTTTTTTAGATCACCATGAACAGTAACATAGGTAAATTGGTTAATTAATATAAATTAATTAAGGAAAGGTGATAATGCTATATAAAATCATATGGATTGAGTTTGAGATGGTCTTAGCCATTGATGGGGATCTATCATTGTCGTTGTTTCACCAACGAGAGATTATAAGAGAAGGATGATGGGGATGAAGAAGATATTTTGTGAAGAGTGAGTTCCTTGGTTGATCGAGCTATCCAATTGTAGAGATTGAGCAATGAAGAAAATTTCAATCCAGAAGAGACATAGAGTCAAGAGGGAGCATAGATAGTGATTCTAGAGGAAATTTCCAGTGTCTAAGATTCAACAACAAGAGGGTCAAGTTTTCCTCAGTGAGGCTATGTAGGGACTGCGTAGACAACTTCATGGGGAGTTCGATTAAGCTGAAAGAGATAGTGATTCAGTTTTTGGTGACCAGGAAAATTCCAGAAGGCCAAGCGAGTCATTTTTAGAGGTTGAGTTATGTTGAACAACAACATTAGATAAGTTTCTAGGGCAGTATGAATTGGCATGCGCAAAGGCAGCATGGGCGCTGACACAGGGGTGTTTGAGTAGCCAGTTTGAGTCTGTTTCGGAACTAAGATTAGTGTTGGGTGAGACAAAAATTGTCTCTCTAATTTGTGGCCAAGTTATTTTGATAAGGATTCCCAGTTTTGGCATCCAGATTTTTGTACTCATATTTCATTATTGCATAATAATTATAAAAACCTCATTTGTTGTACCGGTTTGCCCACATTGTGTTTTTCTAGGGGCATTTGTCCAAAAATAATAGTGTCAATTTTATTGTGTGTGTGCTATTTTTCTTGATTCCAGATTTAATTTGTGTAGTGCATTTTAGTTTTGGTGAAAACTACAGTAGTGATATTATTCGTTGTTTGTAATAGAAAATAAACTGCACATGTTGGTGTCCCATGTTTTGATAGTTTGGCAAATCAAAAGACAAGGCAACATCAAAACCAATGTTTAGAGTTCCAGGATCTAGTCCTCCTGTTCTCAGAGAGGGATCTCTCAAATTTTTGTTTTGCAAATATTTATCTTGTGTGCTTGGAAAATGGATTTTAGACTAGTTATTAAGTGCAGGTGTTTGTTTGTTTGTTTGGTTGGGTTGTCATAGCAGAAAATGAAATATCTAGGAAAGATATATAGAATGGAGAAACATATGGTTCATTGGGCAATGGAGTCAAAAAGAGGTCATAACATACTCATCAATGGATATGGGATATCAGAGGGAAAATCTAACTTGGCCACAGGATCCTTTGGTTTTGGAATGAGATGGACATCAATGATTTGGAAAGAGAAGTTTTATTCTCAAACAAAGGGAATTTGAAAGCACAATTTGAACAATAAAGAGATTTTTGATAGATAGGGCTAACAAATCACACCTTTAAGCAAACAACGATTTCAAAACAAATTTTAAAATGAAATCTAAGATTCAGGGAACACCCTATTTCCTCAAATATTTTATTTCAAATGATTTAGAAAACATGAAAGATTCACTGATAACTGCAGTCATAGAAGAGGGAACACCTAACACCTATGATTACAACTATAAAGACCCTTGAGACAACTTCTTACGTAAGGAAAAAGGGTAACATCAGAACATACCTCCTTGACTCACTGTAAACAGAAAAATTCAAAGGGAGACTTCAATAAAAACTTTAAAGTGGCAGCAGACAAGCAGGGAGAACCATAAATCATGTTGAAACCAACTGTTAAAACTATTAAGGAAATAAACGAGCATGAGGACTAAATAGATAGATTAAAGACTCTAAAATACCTCAGCGGAAGAAAACATGAAACAGTGAAGGATGAACAGGTCTAAGGTGCTTCCAGGAGTCATTTCTTAGCCTAAAAATTTCAACCTACTATAGTAAGAAATTATGGAACATAATGAAAATAGGGGAAAACATTTAAAAGTTCAGAATACTTCACCGATAGCCAAGCTCATGGATCCAATGATAGAGCCTTCTCAGTAACAAGCATGCAACAACATCATCAGGGCTTCCAATACTTCAATATCATCTTCAACTTCAACAAAATATGTATTTATTTCAGAGAGTTTTCAATATTACAACTAGTGATCAACCAACAACCAACCCCTCAGTCATCTTCTACAGAAGTATATATAGAAGAATGAGGAGGTGAGATCTGATAAAAAGATCTCCAATTAAAATTAATAAATATTTAATGACCTCTTGGCCTTTGAGGGGCTCAATGAAGAAACTTACATGGGTGTACTCTGTATTAAATTTTTTTACATAAAGTTTAAGCTCGATGGGAGCTTTTGTTGACCTTTGAGGCTCTGTGTGGCGTCAAAGTAACTCTACAGAGGTTTGTCATTAATTTCCTTGGCAGAGTTTCCTCTTTGGCTACGTTTTGAGACAAATATCTGATCCTGATCAATAAATTCAACCTCTGATTGAATACTTTGATGAACAGGTGGCATCGTGGTAGTTAGAGGGATCAATTTGCCTCAATTGTGGCGGTGGAGGTTTCCCTATCGATAAAACACTTCAAATTTTCTTTAAACTATGTTTTAAATCAGGGATTAGGCTTTTGATAAACACTCTTAGCCATGATCCCCGCAAAATTTGTCTTTAATCCTCTGTTTTGATAAATTTTAGCCTTTGTCACTAATATTCTCTGACTGTGCCTGATTCATGGTTTTTGCTGATATGCAGGGCTACGTAGGGTTATGTGGCAACAATGCTTTATGAATGATTGATGAAAACGTGGATTTAACACTTGTGAATGATTTCCCTCGGTGAATCGAAGGTGGGAGGATCGTCAGCCCTCGTTTCTGAATTTTCTTCAGAAATGGCGAAAAAACCATTTAAACCCTGCAAAAATAAACAAGTATTATAAAATCCGTGCATTTATAGGTTTATTGCTGCAGAAGGCATGTGGAGGAAGCGTGGCCATTGGATGGCATCATCCAATGGTCAGGATTGATCGGGAGAATGGTGTAGTGAAGGCGGAAGAAAATTTTGAATCAGGGTCGTCGATCGCGCAGAGATCGATGGTCGGGAGCGGAAAATGGAAAGTCAAAATGGGAAATGTTGACTGGGTGATCGAATAAAGGCGTTGGAATGTGGGTTGTCGATCTGCAGATCAGATTTACGGCGGAGATCAATTGAATGCCACGCTGTAGCCCGGTTAGCTGTCGAGCATCTTCAGAGAGCGATAGCCGTCGGATGGGCAGCCTCAGATCGGATGGTGTACAACGATATCGCGCCGGGTTTGCTTCCGAAAGTTAATGCGCGATGGGGGGCGGTTTTCAAATAGTGCACGAGACGCATGTCGGCCAGCGTATGGAATCACTGCCGATTGGGAAAAAACTGCCACTGCCCAAAGGCGATGCGATGAATACCGCGCGGTTTTTGGACAGGTGAGTGGAATGCGGGGACCACTGGGGAGACGGACTCTGCACCGTCGATCTACAGATCAGATCAACGGTGTGGAATGAATTAAATTTGGAACCGGCGGAAAATTTATAAAATAATAAAACCGATGATTTTTTAATATAAACCAAGGTTTAAAATATTATTTACGAAGCGGCTTGGCGCCCGACTGCGGGACCTTTGGGTGTATGGAGGATAATACAGCTGGGGTTTATGGAGGAAGGGGCTTAAGACTTAGCCCGAGGGGGCTTAAGTCCACACCATAAAAAATGTGATTTTTATGGTTTTTGAATGATTTTCAAAGGGTTAGAGGGGTTCTGATAAGGCAAAGAAGGACTTTTCAACCTTTTCAAGGGGATTCTGAAGAAGGAGAAAAGGGAAAAATATGAAAATGAGGGATTTTCATGGGAAATGGAGGGATACAAAATGAGGTTATTTTTGGCAAATGGGGAAAAGGAAAAATGTGTTTGCAACAGTATTTTTCCTTGGGAATCAGCAGGATTTCTGAAGGGGAAAAAAGGCACAGTAGTGAAGATTGGGACAGAGGTAGGAGGCCTCCAAGAGTCTTCAAGAGCCAACACTTTCTAGTCATAAAATTTGTTCCTTGAAGGCTCCAAATAGATTTAGCCAGCATCTGGTATAACAAAATTTATAGCTGGCTAACAGTGGCTCCACTTGGGGATGATGCCTTCTTGAAGGCATCAAGAACTTTCAGACTTGGATTCTCTGGGATGCTAATCAGTTGCCTCATCCATTGGGCTGCCCTTCCTTTGCTAAGATGAATTTCTCTAAAAACATATTAGCAACCATAAAGATAATGGATCTTTATCAATACAAGCTTCTACCTACCCAATCCTACTGATCTAACATTTTTTCTTCATTAGAGTGCACTTGGATTGGCAAACTCTTTTACAACATTTTATTCTTTTGAAAGCATAAAACTAATCTAGTTCTTATTCTTATTTCTCCATGGACTCAGATTAAGCAAATGAGCCCATATGCTTCTCTACCTAATCTACTAATCTATTAGGATTAAACAGTCTAATAGATTTTTATTCTTTAATTGCTAAAGCAAAAATTTTAAGAGCATACAAGTCAGGATTGAACAGTCTAACTTGATGTTGATCTATGGCATAAAAAAAGCTACACATAGATTATTATTTGTAGAAAATTAAATCAAAATGATGAAGGCTTAAGATCTGAAAATTCAAAGCACTTCCTTTATCCTTTTACAGCTCTAATTTGACCCTTATTTGAACTGCTTCTTCCTTACTCTCTGGTTCAGATTTTGAGATAATTAGAACCATATTTACAACTTTTTTGACTCAGAAAATAAAACAGATTTGATTCATCTCTATTTAGAAACTTAGGTTCAGATTTTGAACATGTTTGAACCTTTAATTTCTATCCTAATCTATCTACTGATAATCCAAGATTAAACAGTTTGGCAAATCGAATTCACTATCCTATCAGCAGAAAATTTAAAGGCTAATTAGTCAAGATTAGTCAATTTGACTAACTAGAAGTGTGTTTTTCAGTAGTGGCATTTAAGCTTGCACACTTTCAGAAATTATTTCTCTTTTTTTTGGTATGGGGCCATACCTTTATTGTTTTTACAATTTGCCCTCTTTTCTCTCTTTCTTTGTTTTTGTATTTTTTATTTTTCTAACTTTGAATGCAATGGTTAGACTATGATATTTACAATGAAAAATAAAATGCTTTGAAACTTAAGATTCTTGGCAGAAGTAATGCTTGAGCATCCTGCCATTGACAGGACCTCCATATAGATCTTCTCCATTCAATTCTTTCAAGAAAAATGCATTGTGACCCCTCTTAGTATGGATAATATATGGTCCTTTCCACAAGTTCTCAATTTTTCCATGTTTTCCCTTCTCTTCTCTTCTTGAATCCCATTTAAGAACAACATTTCCAACTTGGAAATTGTTTGCCTTAGTCCTTTTATCAAATAGCTTCATATTTTCTTGGACTAACTGTGTTCTTTCATAGACTTCCTCTCTAGTCTGTTGTAAATGGATTGTTTGGTTGATTCTTCTCTGCATATCATTCTCTTCAATCTGCACTTCTTGAAGGATTTTCATGACTGGAACTCCTAATGAGGTGGGAAAAACCATGTCCATACCCTAGAATAGCTGATAGGGGGGCATATTTATTGACTTATTTGTAGTTAATCTATCAGCCCATAAGGCATGAACCAGCTTACTGTGCCATGATTTTTGATTCTGTTCCAACAATTTTTTGATTATATTGATGAGACTCTTGTTGGAAGATTCAGCTAATCCATTTCCTTGGGGATAGTAAGCAGTGGAATGGCCCAAGGTTATGTGGTATTTGTAACAGAAATCAACCATATTCTTAGATTTAAAATCAGTAGCATTGTATGTTATGATTTTTCTGGGACAACCAAATCTGGATAGTATATTGGTTTCAAGAAACTTGATAATGACAGAGTCATTAGCATTCCTGGAAGGTATAGCTTCTATCCACTTGGTAAAGAAGTCAGTGGCTGTGAGGATCCACTTATGTTGAGCTGAGGAGGATGGATGAATTTCCCCAATGAAGTCTAGCCCCCATTGTTGAAAAGGTGCCTCAACTCTGATAGGATGTAAAGGTAAGGGAAGGGGTTTTCTCTTGCCATAAAAAAATTGACATTTATGGCAAGACATGACTAACTTCTGAGTGTCTGGGAAAAGGGTAGGCCAATAGTAACCAGATCTAATAATTTTGTTTGTTGTGGCCTTCCAGTAGAGGTGTCCTCCACATTCTCCTTCATGCAACTCATGCATGATCTTTCCTGCATCATCTTTAAGTAAACATTTAAGAAAAATTCCAATAACATTTTTCCTATATAATACCCCATCCAAGATGCAAAAAATCAAAGCCTTTTGTTTCAAGAATCTAGCTTTAGTTTTAGACAAAGAAGGAGGGGCATTTAAATATAAAAGCACATAAATAATGTCAGCATACCAAGGAAAATTTAGAAATGTTTCTTCAATAAAAGGAGTAGTAGATTCTTCTATTTCTTCCAACACATCTACCATATTCATGTCTAGTGCTTAGAAGTTAGACTCAACCATAAGTTTTCCTAATCCTTGCCCTTTAACTAGTTTGGTGGGCCTGATCTATAAGTCGTACTCAAGAATACTTGCAATCCATTTTCCCCTTTTACCATCAGGATCTTGACTTAGAATGTTCTTGACAATAGTATGTGGAACAAAAGAAATTATGTGAGAGTGTAAAATTTAGACGTTAAAATCCTTTAAAGCTTTCACTAATGCTAAGGCTTGCTTCTCCATGATGTTGTATTTGAGAGGAGCATCTCTTAAGGCCCTACTGAAGAAATATATTGGTTGTTCTTGCCCCAAGTCATTCTTTGGAAGTAATACTGCAGCTATGGTATGCTTGGATGCAAAAGAAAAGATATAAAAGTCTTTGGTGAAATCTGGACTAATCAGGACTGGTGTTTGAGTAAGAGCTTGTTTGACCAGTTCGAATGATTGTTTAGCTGGTAAATTCCATTTTACACCGACATTTTTCTTAAGCATGTTTTTAATTGTTTTTAATAGCTCAGCAAGATTAGGAATGAACCTCCTTAGAAAATTAATCTTTCCGATGAAAGATTGCAATTCTTTGAGGATCCTTGGATAGCTGATCTGCAATATTCCATCTATCCTTGTAGGGTCTATTTTGATTCCCTCTTCTGAAATTATATGTCCAAGAAGTTTACCTTCTTGGAGACCAAAGAGTGTCTTCTTTGGATTCAATGACAAGCCAAATTTCCTACACTTCTCAAAAACGTTTCTTAAGTGAGTCAAATGTTCTTCATCAGTTTTTGAAAAACAGTTATGTCATCAAGGTAAATAATTATGAAATAGACAATATCTTGAGAAAAGGCTATGTCCATGGCCCTTTGGAAGGTGTCCCCTGCATTCATTAATCCGTAAGGCATTTTGACATACATAAAGATGCCCCAAGGTGTGGTAAAAGCAGTTTTGATTTGATCACTTGGGAGCACTAACACCTGGTTGTAACCTGAGAACCCATCTAAGAGAGAAATCCTTCTTGACCAAAATACCCTTTGAAGTATATGGTCCATCTCTGAAGTCAATACAGAGGCTAATTTCCCCTATTTTATTTCTAACATAAACTAAGTTTGATATCCACTCTGAAAATCTAATGGGTACAATGATTCCAGCATCATGCATTTTTTTAATTTAGGCTCTAACTAAAGGTAATAAATGTGGGTTTATTCTCCTTAGTTTTTGTTTGAAGGGCTTTTGATTTTCCTTCAGGGGAATCTTGTGCTGAATGATGCTAGTATTGTAAGACTTCAGATCTGTGTATGCCCAGGCAAAAACATCTTTAAACTTCTTAAACTGATCAATGTATTGAGATTTTATGTGAGTTGGAAGAATGCTGGACAATTTAATCATCTTGGGTTATGTTAGGGAGCATATGTTGTGTTCTTCTACGTTTGTTTCGACAGGCTCCATTTTTGGTTCTTTGGCTACATCATTGAAGTCGAAAAGGTGTTCCAAAGGTGAGAGACCTCTTGGAATTGAACCGTTTTTACATTCTAAAACTTCCAGGTCTTTTTGGTCCACGTTGTCAATTAAATCTACTTCAAACGGATTCTCATAATGATTTATATCAATAGAGTGTGTTATTTCAGCTTTTGGGATTTCTTCGATATATGGACAGTTTTCATTATGGCTATATTCTGATGTTGGTATGCTGAAATCATTTTCTGATTTCAAGAAATCATCTATGTGTTTTTCCGAATCAAACACTTGCCAATGATCTTCGTTGTCAGGCACAGCAGGCCTATGTTTTACCTTCACACTGAGTTGTTCATTTATTTCAGGTATCTGGCAATTGTTCACATTGAAAGCGAGTTCATTTGCTAGATGATTCAATTCTCTTGGAATGAAAATAAGTTCATAATTTTCAAAGTTTTTTAATAGATCAAGGGCAGCGTTTTGATATTCCCTAAGTCTTGGATTTTTAGCTGAGTATTCTCCTTTGATTTGTCTTATGATAAGTTCAAAATCTCCTAAGATTGATATCTTCTGGGCTTCTAACTGTTTAAGCATTTGTAAGCCTAGGAGAAGTGCTTCATACTCAACAATATTGTTAGTGCATGGGAAATCCAATTTGTACGAAAAACTCTGTTTTGTATTTTGAATCCACACACCTGCTCCTGCACTTGCTTTATTACAAGATCCATAAAAGTTTAGGGTCCAAAGTATGTCATTCCTATTTTCATTTTCTTGTTGCTATTGATTGGTAATGTTTTGAATTTGATTGAAGGGAAGATTTTATTGTTCAGGTGAAATGATTGGGTCCATGTTTTCCTTATTTTGCTAAGTGATTTCATCTCTGTTACATAAGATAAAGGAATCTAAACATGATTGAATAGAATAGATTGTAGAGTTGTTTGGTTTGTCTATGTTTCTCACCATGTATTTCATGTGGGATTCCCTGTATAGTCTTCTGTTTTGGTTAAAAATGGGAAAGGTGGCATAAGACATGTCCATTTGAAGGCTTCTCTGAAGTTTGGCTCCCCAAGATCTGGATAAGAGCATGCCATACTTAGGGGGAATGTCAGCTACAACTATGTCCATGACTAAACTCTTAGCAGGGATTTGGGCTAAGTTAACATACAGATCTTTGATTAAACCCAAACACTTGACTCTGCTTGAGTCAAAGGAATACAAGTCTTTGTACGACTTAGTAATTTCTAAGCCTAAGATTTCCATCACTACTTTGGGCATTAGATTGTGTGAAGCTCTTGAGTCTAACATAGCATTGTGTAAAATTTTCTCATGTATGTTCAAGCTAACATAGAAGGGAGGGACAACCCCTTCTTGGTATTTTCCTCCAACTTCTGGACCAAAAAACAACTCTGGTTTGTCATCTGTCAAGTTTAAGGTGTCAGTATCGTCTCCTAAGTTCAAAGCTTTCAAAACATGGTTTTTGTACACCTCTTGGGTTACTAGTTCAGCTAGGCGGATGGTAATTTTCATCTTAGCAATCTCTCCCTGAAGGCTGAAAGGAATAATGGACTTGTTGATATTTACATTGGCCTTTTCAATTGAATTATTTTTATCAACTTTGATTTGCTGAACCTTGTTTGGACTGGTAATTTGGGAGAGTTTTATTAGGACCACTAGTTGAAGTGCTAGGGGTGCTCTGTTCAACAATTGGCTGGAAAATTTTGTCTTTGTTTAGGTCTGGTTTCTTGGCCAAAATGTTGGTTTTCTCTGCTATCTTTTTGGGCTGGTTTTATAAGTTTTTCTTGACAGCAGTGCTAGTGTTCTTATCCTTTGAATTATCTATGTTTCCCTTGCTCCTAAGGTCATACTGTTTGTGTACCTCCATGATTGCATTTTAAAAACCCAATCTATAGTCATCAGAATCTTCATAGGTATTTGTATTTTGATCATAAAAGAAGAAATCTTGTTCTTCCTGAGTGAGGAAAACATTATCCCTACTATCTGATCCAATCAAGTTTACATAAGATTCTTCCAACATTTCCAACTCCCTATCTTCTTCATATTGATCTACATAGTTCTGTTGAAAGGGAGGTCTAATCTGTTGATCACTTTCTTTTTTCTTATCTTGATTGCTATCCCTTCTATAATTCTGATTTCTATTTCTGTTTTGGGAGTTGTTCTGATTGTCTCTTGGTTGTGTTCTCTCAAGTATGCTCATCCTTTTCATGATCTCTTCCAACATCTATTCTGTCTTTGAGCTAGATGTGGAGGGTGTAGTGTCATCTTTCTAAGTTACCCTCTTCTCTGATCTCAACCTATTTCTTTTCTCAATTATGTTTGCTTCTACGCTCACAGCTCCTTTCTGCATGTCTTCTAAGGTTAAGTAGTCCCTCTCCCTTAACTGATACATCATGTCCACATCAAGGCCTTCGGGATATCTTACTAAGGCCATGCCTTGAGGAGGCTTCATGTGAGGTGGAAGAGCATTATAAACGCTATTGAACCTAGTGGAGTAGTCAGGAACACTCTCTCCTTGATTTCTCTTGAGGCTGCTATATTCTGCTAGTATTTGGAGAGGATTATTTTTGAGTTCCCATTTGTTGACGAATGTTTGATGCAAGGCGGGGAGATCATTTATGCTGTTAGGAGGTAAGTTTTTAAACCATTTCTTTACATATCCTCCTAAAATTTGAGCAAAGATCCTCATTTTCACAGTTTCTTCCTCTATCTCCATGTAATCAAATGCATCTCCCATCCTATCTACATGTTGTTGAGCTGTTGTAGACTCTTTTCCAGTGAAGTGAGGGATTTTGGATTGGTAATCATTTGGTAAGGGAAGTAGAGGTTGTGATAACACTAATGGGGCATACCATGTTGCCATGGCTGGAAATAAGGGTGGATTTACAGTAGTGAAAGTGGGCTAAACAGGAGTGTTTTGCACAGTGGTAGTCTGAATTGGAGTGGAAGAAAAACTTGGGCCAACAAAATGACTTTGAGCAGACTTATTATGAAAAAGGCTAAAGTGATAAAGAAGCTGGGAATCAGGAGGAGTGGAAGGTGAAGCTTCTCTACTGAAGCTTTGTTTCAAATCTACAATATCAAGGTCAGTTTGGTTTAAGTCACCTTGAGATCTGGTTCTAAAGATGTTCTTTGTATGATGTAAATCAAAGTGTGAATCCTCTAAGACCACAAGGTTTTTAGGGACAGAATTTGTTCTTAAGAGGCTCCTATTAGCAGCTGAATTTCGAGAGTTAGAAGTCTGCTACAAAACTCTCTCAGGATTTTCAACGATTAAAGGAGGATTTGGGTCTAGATGGGATCTAGTATTGATCCTATGTGAAGCCAGACTGCTTTTCAAAAATGAGCGAGGTGGGGGTTTTAGGGACTGTTTTTGGAAGCTTCACCTCTCAGGATGTTTTGTCTAAAATGGGACTAGGCTTCTAAAATTTCTTCAAGGCTGGTTAACACAGTCTTAAAGAGATTTGGGAACCTAGATGAGTAATAGGCCTACTGGGGCTAGTGGAGTCACCAGGTGGAAAATTTTAGTTTTTTATGAAGGTAAGATATTGGATGGTTCCACCACCATGCTTATTATGAAGCCAAACTGAAATGTTTTTTTGTTTTTCTGAGTTTCCTGATTTTATAGGTTATGAGAGTGTCCTAAATCTGACTTAACACTTAGCTAGGGTGTCAAAACATACAGAGTTCACTCTTATGGTTTGGTAACTGAATCCTTCAAGGTTGGATAAGGATTTATAAGAATCCTAAGGGTTACTTAGTTGTTCACTGATTCAATTAATTCCTATCATGATTACCATTTGTTAGGTAGTGCTTGAAGAAAGTTACTTATGTTATTCTAGACAGTGAGTGTTTAATTTGGAAAATTTTACTCAGGGTCCCACCGTGATCGCCATTATGTTGGTGTCCCGTGTTTTGATAGTTTGGAAAATCAAAAGACAAGGCAACATCATAACCAATATTTAGAGTTCCAGGATCTAGTCCTCCTGTTCTCAGAGAGGGATCTCTCAAATTTTTGTTTTGCAAAGGTTTATCTTGTGTGCTTGAAAAATGGATTTTAGACTAGTTATTAAGTGCAGGTGTTTGTTTGTTTGTTTGATTGGGTTGTCATAGCAGAAAATGAAAGATCTAGGAAAGATATATAGAATGGAGAAACATCTGGTTCATTGGGAAATGGATTCAAAAAGAGGTCATAACATACTCATCAATGGATATGGGATATCAGAGGGAAAATCTAACTTGGCCACACGATCCTTTGGTTTTGGAATGAGATGGACATCAATGATTTGGAAAGAGAAGTTTTATTCTCAAACAAAGGGAATTTGAAAGCACAATTTGAACAATAAAGAGATTTTCGATAGACAGGGCTAACCATGAATTCTACAAATCACACCTTTAAGCAAACAATGATTTCAAAACAACTTTTAAAATGAAATCTAAGATTCGGGAACACCCTATTTCCTCAAATATTTTATTTCAAATGATTTAGAAAACATGAAATATTCACTGATAACTGCAGTCATAGAAGAGGGAACACCTAACACATCTATTATTACAACTATAAAGACCTTTGAGACAACTGCTTAAGTAAGGACAAAGGGCAAGATCAGAACATACCTCCTTGACTCACTGTAAACAGAAAAATTCAAAGGGAGACTTCAATAATAGCTTTAAAGTGGCAGCAGACAAGCAGGGAGAACCATAAATCACGCTGAAACCAACTGTTCGAACTATTAAGAAAATAAACGAGCATGAGTACTAAAGAGAGAGATTAAAGACTCTAAAATACCTCAGCAGAAGAAAACATGAAACAGTGAAGGATGAACAGGTCTAAGGTGCTTCCAGGAGTCATTTATTAGCCTAAAAATTTCAACCTACTGTAGTAAGAAATTATGGAACATAATGAAAATAGGGGAAAACATTGAACAATTCAGAATACTTCACCGACAGCCAAGCTCATGGATCAAATGATAGAGCCTTCTTAGTAACAAGCATGCAACAACATCATCAGGGCTTCCAAGACTTCAATATCATCTTCAACTTCAATACAATATGTATTTATTTCAGAGAGTTTTCAATATTACAACTAGTGATCAACCAAGAACCAACCCCTCACTCATCTTCTGCAGAAGTATATATAGAAGAATGAGGAGGTGAGATCTGATAAAAATATCTCCAATTACAATTAATAAATATTTAATGACCTCTTGGCCTTAGAGGGGCTCAATGAAGAAAATTACATGGGTTTACTCTGTATTAAATGTTTTTACGTAAAGTTTAAGCTCGGTGGGAGCTTTTGTTGACCTTTGAGGCTCTGTGTGGCGTCGAAGTAACTCTGCATATGTTTGTCATTAATTTCCTTGGCAGAGTTTCCTCTTTGGCTGCGTTTTGAGACAAATATCTAATCCTGATCAATAAATTCGGCCTCTGATTGAATACTTTGAGGCATAGGTGGCATCGTGGTAGCTACAGGGATCAATTTGCCTCAATTGTGGCAGTGGAGGTTTCCCTGTCGATAAAACACTTCAGATTTTCTTTAAATTGTGTTTTAAATCGGGGATTAGGATTTTGATAAACATTCTTAGCCGTGATCCCCGCAAAATTTGTCTTTAATCCTCTGTTCTGACAAATTTTGGCCTTTGTCACTAATATTCTCTGACTGTGCCTGATTCATGGTTTTTGCTGGTATGCAGGGCTGAGCAGGGTTATGTGCCATTAATGCCTTATGAATGATTGATGAAAACGTGGATTTAACACCTGTGAATGATTTCCCCCGGTGAATCGAAGGCAGGAGGATCATCGGCCCTCGTTTCTGAATTTTCTTCAGAAATGGCGAAAAAACCATTTAAACCCTGCAAAAATAAACAAGTATTATAAAATCCATGCATTTATAGGTTTATTGCTGCAGAAGGCATGTGGAGGAAGCATGGCCGTCGATCGTGCAGAGATCGACGGTCGAGAGCGGAAAATGGAAAGTCAAAATGGGAAATGTTGACTGGGTGATCGAATTAGGGCGATGGAATGTGGTTCGTCAATCTCCAGATCAGATCAATGGCGGAGATCAATTGAATGCCGCGCCGTAGCCCGGTTAAGTGTCGGGCATCTTCGGAGAGCGATAGCCGTCGGATGGGCGGCCTCAGATCGAACAGTGTACAGTGATATCGTGTCGGGTTTTCTGCCGAAAGTTAATGCGCGATGCGGGGGGAATTTTCAAATAGTGCATGGAACGCGTGTCGGCTAGCGTATGGAATCGCTGCCGATTGGGAAAAAACTGCCGCTGCCCAAAGGCAGTGCGATCAATACTGCACGATTTTTGGACAGGTGAGTGGAATGCGGGGACCACCGGGGAGACGGAATCCGCACCGTCGATATGAAAATCAGATCGAAAGTGCGAAATGAATTAAATTTGGAACCAGTGGAAATTTTATAAAATAATAAAATCGACGATTTTTTAATATAAACCAAGGTTTAAAATATTATTTACGAAGTGGCTTGGCGCCCGACTGTGGGACCTTTGGGTGTATGGAGGATAATACAGCCAGGGTTTATGGAGGAAGGGGCTTAAGACTTGGCTCGAGGGGGCTTAAGTCCACACCATAAAAAATGTGATTTTTATGGTTTTTGAATGATTTTCAAAGGGTTAGAGGGGTTCTGATAAGGCAAAGAAGGATTTTTCAACCTTGTCAAGGGGATTCTAAGAAGGGGAAAAGGGAAAAATATGAAAATGAGGGATTTTCATGTGAAATGGAGGGATAAAAACTGAGGTTAGTTTTGGCAAAAGGGGAAAAGGAAAAAGGTGTTTGTAGCAGTATTTTTCCTTGGGAATTAGCAGGATTTCTAAAGGGGAAAAAAGGCACAGTAGTGAAGATTGGGACAAAGGTAGGAGGCCTCCAAAAGTCTTCAAGAGCCAACACTTTTTAGTCATAAAATTTGTTCCTTGAAGGCTCCAAAGAGTTTTAGCCAGCATTTGGTATAAAAAATTTTATAGCTGGCTAACAGCACATAATAATATTTAGTTAGAAGAATAATTTCCAGTTTCTACAATAGTGAAATTTTCACATGGTGTCAGATCTCTTCTCAATATACCAGTGGCTTAGTAATAAGGGAGAAATGTGCAGCTTGAAAGGGAGTCTCTAGGAAAAAATTTCTGATCTACTCACAGGCCAACCATGAGTGCAAATTAGTAGAGGCGAGGGTTTGATTTTTAGTTTGCAGGCAGCATAAAAAATTGAAAATCCTCTGTTGCAGTGATATGCAGCTAGTGGTGTTTTTAAGAAGAAGTTCTTGTGTAAAGATCAGAGATTCCATTGAGAAGATATGGGTGCAATGGTTTTGCAACAGGTTTTTCTGCAGCATATCAGCACTAGGAGGAAGAGAAAAAATGCACAAATGAAGGAATTTTCTAGAATTTCCCTTGGGGTTTCCAGATATAATTTTCTAGAGGAAATCCAAGTTTTTCCATAGAAGAAAGAAGTAGCTAGGAAATTAGTGCATTCCAAAAGGGAGTGTGAGTAGTAGAGCAGGAAGTCGAGCTAGAAACACTGTAGCTCTACAAGATTCAAAAAATAAATAATATTAAAAAAATATGATGAAAAAAATCTCGACTTTCATATTCCAAAGTACTCCAAACCAATTCAACTTGTGAGTGCCGAAGTTCTTGCCAAAATTTTTAAATTAACAAGATTCAAATCTTCAAAAGGTTGATAGAGTTAATAATAACACTAAAAATGTTGTTCTTAAAGTTGATGATCAACATATTCATCAAATTCTTGATGAGCACTAACATTGTCATCAAGTTGGCTGTGTGAAGACCAAATGTTTTGATATGCATATTGTTAGTTTTTGTAGCATCAAAATGGTGTTCTAGTCTCAACTTGTTTTAGAGAGGCTGAGAACATGAGATCTTCAAAACCCAGTAAATTTTTACCAAAATAAGCTTGTGAAATGCCTTAATTAAATTAATTAACCGTTATTTATTTTTTTCCTAAGTCTAACTTAGGAAAATTGGTTAATTCATAGAAATTAATTAAGGAAAGGTGAGAATTCTCTACAAAATCACATGTATTGAGTTTGAGATGATCTTATCCATTGATGGGGATCTATCATGGTCGTTGGTTCACCAACGAGAGAATATAATATTAGGATGATGGGGATGAAGAACATATATTGTGAAGAGTGAGTTCCATGGCAGATCAAGCTATCTAATTATCGAGATTGAGCAAGGAAGATGAGTTCGATCTAGAAGGAAGATAGAGTCAAGAGGGAGAAAAGATAGTGATTCTAGAGGAAATTTCCATTGTCGAAGATTCAACAGCAAGAGGTTCGAGCTTTCCTTAGTGAGGCTATGCAGGGACTGCGCAAAAAAAATCAGAGGGAGTTTGATTTAGCTAAAGGAGAGAGTGATTCGGTTGTTGGTGGCCACGAAAATTCTAGAAGTCCAAACAAGTCATTTTTAGAGGTTGAGTTATACTAAACGATATCATCAGAGAAGTTCTTAAGGCATTATGAATAGGCATGTGCAAAGGCATCGCGGATGCTAACGCAGGGGTGTTCAAGCAACCAATTTGAGCCAGTTTTAGAGCTAATATTAGTGTCAGGTGAGACAAAAATTGTCTCTTTAATTTTTGGCCAGATTATTTTGTTGAGGATTGTTAGTTTTAGCATCCATATTTTTTTACTCAGATTTCACTTTTGCATAATTATTATAAAACCCTCATTTTTTGCATTGGTTTTCCCACATTGTGTTTTTCTAGGGAAATTTGTTCAAAAATAATAGTGTCAATTTTACACTCTTTCTCATCAGAGCCATGTAGCCAGTATACCAATCTTGTGACCTCATCTTCCTGCATTGTGATGTGGGTGCTCCCATATTCTATATATAATTATGCATCAATATGTCAGCCCCTCTATTGTGATTCCTTCCATATTTGGATGTCTCTACATGAGTGGGTGCTTTCACACTCTACTTCTTTGTTTTGGTTTCTCCACAACATTCTGAAGTTCTTCCTTTGGAGCTAAGATATCCTCATCTACATGAAACTGAAGCTCCCTCTCAAGGGAAAATCTCATGGATTTCTCTTCATCAAAATTCACATCTACGAACAATTTTATTCCTGTGAGATGTATCATTGTACCCAAAAATATGCCCAACTCAGTCGTTGGCTCTAGATTTTCCCGTGCATCCTTGGAAACATGACAGTAAACTAATGAACCAGAGATATTGAAGCGTGCCACATTTGGCTTCTTACCTGAAAAATATTCTTCTGGTGTAATCATCCCAAGAATCTAAAGAGGACTATTGTTTTGCACATACACCATTGTGTTGCATGCTTCGGCACACAAGTGCAATGGCATTAGGCCCCGATCATGCAACATCACTCGTATAGCTCCCACAATAATTTTGTTCTTTCTTTCTACAACCCAATTTTGTTGTGGGTTATGGGGTGCTATTAACTCCCATCAAATTCCTTCTTATGCACAAAATTTCTTAAACTCATTCAACACGTATTCTCCACTGTTATCTCTCCTAAGAGACTTCATTTTCCTGCTTGTGTATTTCTCAACAAGTACTTTAAATTCAAAAAAAATTGAGAACGTTTGGTATTTCTTATGCATGAATAACATCCAACACTTACGTGAGAAATCATCTACAAATGCCACATAATACATGTGCTTGGACATGGAGGATGTCAAGAATGGTCCACACACATCTGAGTGAACTCTTTCAAGGATCGCTTGCACTAGACTGTCCTTATCATGAAAGGTGGCTTTGGTGTACTTCCCCAATGTACACCCTTTGCATGTATCACATTGATCTAGTGCACACTTGGGAAGTCATGTAGAAATTTGTTGCATGATCTTCAAATCTCCATGGTGATAATGGTCAAGTCTCCTATGCCATAATTCATTGATGTCTCGACTATGCATCTTCTTATCTTTTGTACTCAAATCATCACAGTCTTCTACATCCAATTTGTAGAGGTTCTTCACCCAAACCCAAATTTTCTTTACTTTCCATGTGGCTATGTGACAAAGGAAAACCTTCCTTTTTCTAAATATCACATCGTAGCCATGGTCTTCCAACATAGAAACTGGAACTAAATTATTCTTCAAAACTAGAACATACATGAAATATTTCAATGTGAAATGAGAATCAGACTGCCTATTGAAAATAACAGTATCGATGTCGGTCGTGGTATCCCTTCCATCATCTCCCATCTTGATGTGCATCTGGAGGTCCTTCTCCTCCAAGTCGCTAAATAATTCTTTGTTGTCGTTCATATGGAATGAGTCTCCACTATCCATATACCACACACGACCCATCATCGATGTCACCATGCATGAAATGAGGGTGAAATACAACTCGAATTGTGAATCAAGAGCTTCACCTGTCTCTCCTCCTGAGTGCTTCTTGTCGGCCTTCTTGTGCAGACACTTCATGGCATAATGTCTCGGCTCATGACAGTGAAAACAATTAATCTTCAAAAATTCCTTATTCTTGCCTTCCTAATGAGAATCTCCTTTGGATTGGGATTTCTTCCCTTTCCCTCTCTTTGTAATTTCATCCAAGGCACATTTATCCTCATCATCATGCTTGGATGAGGATCCATATCTGCTGTTTCACCTTATCTCATCTTGCACCAGGTCGGACCACAAATGCTCCCACTCTAGTAGCTTTTTCCTCCCATTTATGAAATCCTGGTAGTTGTGTCAGCTCTTGGGAAGGCCTAGAAGTGTTAGGTTGAACAAATAATCTTAAGAAACATTAACTCCAACACTCCCAAGCTCATCCCGATATTGGGTGAACTTGATCAATTACTGTGGTATTGTGTTGCCCTTTTCCATCTTGATCTTCCGAAGCTTATCCTGAAGTGCCAACTTCCTATGGTCACTGCTATTTTGAAAGAATTTTTTCAAGGCCTTCCACATTGCATATGGATTTTCCTTCTTGTGAAGGTTTGAGACAATATTATCTCGAACTACTTCCAATAACATCCTTCTTGCCTTGGATGCATTATTCTTCCATTCTACTAGAGTATGCTGTTATTGGTGTAGGAAAATTTATATTAATTTATTCCTTCAATCCATTATCTTCTGTAGAAATTTGAATAACTGATATATTATTCACTAAGATTCTCCTGATCACACACTATTTTATCTTCATGCACAATACATAATCTCTTCTACCATTGATCATTACATGCGGAAATAAAATCAATTGCATGCGCACATTAAAACCATAAACATTCACACATATGAACACAGTATTTCATGGGAAAGCTTAAAGCTGAAAACCCCCAACTATCTGTATATTATATGTCATAGAGATCATGTAACAATAATTGTACAAAGCTCCTCACAAGCTCTCAGCACAACCTCCAATTGCTACACACTAATCAAGCTAGATCTAGCAAAACACATGCTCCAATCTCTGCCACCTGATAGCCAGCCTCTATTGTGTAATCAATGTTGTAGGATGGCTCATTAAATAACTTGAACCACCTGGCTTGTACTGCGCAATCCTCATGGGCTCCTCCAATCATTGGTTGTTGCAAATATGCAACAGTATAGTCACAACTGATAGTTAACCTGCTCTTTCACCTATTTCTACACTGGTCTCCACTGAAACTGTCCATGCACTGAAGTTAACTAATGCATTCTTTAGTTGATTAATGAGTTTATAATTAGTGAATTAATTAATAATTAATTCACACCACTCTCACTAATTTTATCAATTAGTTAAACTGAATAAAAATAGCTCAACTATGTTTATATTAGCTAAAATGAATACAACTCCACTAACTTCCTCAATCAACTCCACCAAACTCTGTCACATGAGTTCTAACTGAAGTATCCA
This sequence comes from Pinus albicaulis, assembly GCA_034641835.2. Classification (NCBI taxonomy): domain Eukaryota; kingdom Viridiplantae; phylum Streptophyta; class Pinopsida; order Pinales; family Pinaceae; genus Pinus; species Pinus albicaulis. The sequence goes on along the minus strand of CM076577.1, from coordinate 75,793,812 downwards.
CGTAATAGCTCCACTTAACCCTCATGAATAGCGTAATTCCTTCTGTCAGCTCCTGTGCCACATCTGTGCACTTAACTCAAGTGCTCCAAGAGAATAAGATAATGTTTAGAGTCTAAATATTATTAAGAGCTAATAATATTCGACATATCTATTTTTAGACTGGCAATCTAAAAATAGATTCCGCCCAGTATGTCTAAAAATAGAATTCCATCTATTTTTCCCGACTTGACCAACCATCCAAAAATAGCATCCTGCAACTCATAGAACATGATCCATATGTCTAAAAATAGACATAGTCTAAAAATAGACTTTGCGCCAAAAATAGCTTGCGGGCCCACTTAGTGAAGGCAACTCTTTTCACTAAGCTCATCATCTTGTTGCAATCTCAACACTCCCTCTCAACAAGATAAGGATTATTTGTAACCCCTATCCTACCCCTGTGGTATTCGAATTTGCTCCTGGTGAGCCCCTTTATCAAGATATCAGCATCTTGATCCTCCGTGGGAATATATGAAAGTAACATGATCTTCTGCTGCACACAATCTCTGATATGATGATACCAAATGTCAATGTGTTTAGATCTATCATGAAATAATGGATTAACTGAGAGTTTGATGCAACTCTTATTATCACAATAAATCACAGTAGGCTCTAAGTGTGAACCGAACAACCCGACCAGGATCTTGCTCATCCATATAGCCTCGCATGCAGCCAAACTTGCTGCCATATACTCGGCCTCTGCTGAATTGAGTGCCACGGATCTCTGATTCCTACTGTACCAAGAAACTATTGTTGACCTAATACTTAAAAACCCTCCAGATGTGCTCTTTCTGTCCGTTGGGCTCCCTGCCCAATCTGCATCCGTGAAGCCACATAGCTTCACCTCATCTGACTGTTTGTACCATAATCCATATCTCGATGTGCCTCTGAGATATCTCAATACATGCTTGCCTGCCTTCTAGAAGAGATTGGTTGGCTTAACCATAGCTTGTGAAAGCTGGTTAATAGCATAGCATATGTCGGGTCATGTATTGACCGGATACATAAGCGACCCCACCAACTGTCGATAAACAGTGGCATCCACTACCTCTGCCGGAGTAGCATCCTCCTTCCTCCATCCACCAAGAAGAGGAGTATCAACATGCTTGCATCCCTGCATGTTGAACTTCTCTAGTATCTCCCGGGCACACTTTCCTTGAGAAACAAACAGTCAATCACTGCGCTGCCAAATTTCCAATCCCAGGAAATAATGAAGGAGGCCCAAGTCCTTCATCTAAAACTCTTTTGCAAGATCATCCTTGCATGAGAGTATCAACAGCTCATCACCTGTCAAAATCAAATTATCTACATAAAGTACAATGATTAGCAACTTACCCTCCACCACTATCTCGTATAGGTTCGGATCCGCCTCACTCTTGGAGAATCCAACTCCGGTGAAATAATTTTCTATCCGTGTGTACCAAGCATGAGGTGCTTGTTTCAACCCATACAACGCTCTCTTGAGCCTACACACATTTGACTCGCTGATGAAGATCTCAAAACCTTCAGGTTGCTCTATGTACACCTCCTCCTCAATGACTCCATTGAGGAATGCAGTCTTCACATTCATCTGATGAATGTGCCACCCCATCTGCACTGAGAGAGCAAGAATCACCCGTACAGAAGAATACCTTGCGACAGGTGCAAAGGTCTCCTCATAATCGATCCCCTCAATCTGTGAAAAGCCTCGGGAAAAAATCTTGCCTTATACTTCTCCACACTCCCGTCAGCTGCCTACTTCACTTTGTAGATCCATCTGGAACCCACCACTGATTTCCCCTTCAGCCTCGGGACAATCTCCCATGCACTGTTTCTGACAATCGAATCATACTCTTCCACCATGGCATCTACCCATGCAGGATCCTCCACAGCTTCCTCGAAAGAGGATGGCTTTGTCATGATACACTTTCTCATTAGAGCCATGTATCTAGTATACCAATCAGGTGACTGTCTCTGTCTGCGCTATGATGTAGGTGCTCCTACAACCTTCTCTGCATCTTGAGCCAGTCGCTTAGCTTCTGTAGTGCGCTTCTACCCTCCTCGCATGGTCAGGCACCGCCCGAGTGGTCTCTTCCACTCCATGAACCTCCTCTTGTGGTTGATCCACATCCTCGAGGCTCATCCTTAGGAACTAATAGCTCCCTCATCTCGCATGCAAGTGTGGCTCCCTCTCGCGCCAAGCGAACACTTCAAGGTTTTCTCCTCATGAAATTTTGATATCTGCCGCACAACGTCTTCGGCGATCATTCAGATAATACACACGATAGTTGTGGGGTGTATCGTTGTACCCCACAAATATCCCAACCCTCTCGCAATCGCTCCGCCTTCTTCCCTGCATCCTTCATCACATGAATGTAAACAGGGGAACCAAAAATCCTCAAATGGGAAATATCAAGCCTCTTACCAGAAAACTCCTCCTCGGGTGTACTCATGCCAAGTATCCTGTGAGGACAACAGTTCTGCACATATACTGCAGTATTGCATGCCTCAAACCACAAGTGTATGGGAAGGCCCTGATCATGCAACATCGCCCGTGCAGCACCCACGATCGTTTTGTTATTTCGCTCAGCAACCCCGTTCTACTGTGGGTTATGAGGTGCTATGAGCTCTCTTCAAATTCCTTCTGCGCTGCAAAATTCCTTGAATTCGCCAGAGATGAATTCACCACCATTGTCGCTCCTAAGAGCCTTCACCTACTTCCCCGATTCTTTCTCAACAAATGCCTTGAACTCATATAAATTTGAGTATGTCTCACTCTTCTTCTGCATGAAGAAGATCCAGCACTTACGAGAAAAATCATCAAAAAATATCACATAATACCTGTGCTTTGCTGTCGAAGCTACTAAGAAAGGTCCACACACGTCTGTGTGAATTCTCTCAAGGATCATCATGGCGCGACTATCCTTCTCATGAAAGGTGGCTTTCACAAATTTTCCCAAGGTACATCCCTTGCACTGATCTGACTATGCAAGAGTATCCTTAGGAATCCCAATAGAAATCTGCTTCAGTATCTTCAAAGCTCCATGGTGAAGGTGGCCCAATCTTTGGTGCCACAACTCACCATCATCCCGGCTCACCACTCCTTCTGCCTTGCCTGCCATTACTGTGAAGCCATCTACCTTAAATTGATAAAGGTTCTTAATTTGAACCCCTATCCTCCGGGTCTCACCAGTTGCCTTACTCCCCATGAAATCATTTCCCTCGCTAAAGACAACATCATATCCCTTGTCCTCTAACATCGCCACAGAGATAAGATTATTCTTCAATCCTGGAACAGGAATCACTTCCTTCAATATGAAGGGTTTACCAGACTACCTCTCAAAGGAAATGGTACCGATACCGGTCGCACTATATCTACCATCATTGCCAATCTCGATGTGCACTCCAACATCTTTCTCATCCAGATCAATAAACAAATCTCGATCTCCTGTCATGTGAAAAGACACACCACTGTCAAGAAACCACACTGAACCCATCACACTTGATACCAAGCATGCGATCAGCAAAAAATCTAGCTCAAACTGCGAGGCTAAGGCCTCTCTAGCTGCAATTCCAGCAGCTTGCTTATTTTTCTTCTTCTGTGGACAACTAGTGGTGTAATGTCCATGTTGGTGACAGTGAAAGCACTTCACCTTGGACATGTCCTGCTTCTTGCCTTTCGCACCAAATTGAGAAGATTTATTTCTCTACCCCTTCTTTTCTTTGGCAGCCAAAGCACAATTCTCTTCATCAGAGTTCTTTGATGAAGATTCGTCCTTGGTACTTCGCCTTATCTCCTCTTGCACAAGATCTGACCAAAGTCGCTCCCATCCTGGAAATTTCTCCCGACTATTAACAGAGTCTTGATAGGAATTCCAACTCTTCAGAAGCCCAAGGAGAGCCAAGATCACCAATTCCTCATCATCAATAGTAACCCCCACACTTCCCAGCTCATCCCTACATTGGATGAACTTCGTGAGGTACTTGGGCATACTGTCGCCTTTCTCCATTTTTATGTTTCTGAGTTTATCCTTGAGCGCCAAATTCCTTTGGTCGCTCTTGCTTTGAAATAATTCTGTCAAATATTTCCACATCAAGAATGGATGTTGCTTCAACATGAAGGTTGTGGGATACCATCCATTTGCACAATTCTCCAATGTATCCTTCGACACTCACCTGTCTTCTTGCCATTCATCATGTACATCATGAAAGCAGGTTTTGGAATTTCTGCATCTATGAACTCCTTCAACCCATTATCATCCAACACTGCCTCCATCCTGTCCTTCCATGCAATATAATTCGAGCTTCCCTCAAGGGCATACTCCAATCGCAATCTGTTGAAAGACATCTCAACTTCGACACCAAGAAAACACTGCTGCAAATTCGAATTCCACCAGCACAAAACTCAACCACTTCAATGTTTTGAAATTTCTCCAATGATCAATATTGCTCTAATACCATGTAGAAATTTATATAACTGATATGTTATATCCGAGATTCTCCTGATCACACACTATTTGACTTCATGCACAATACAGAATCTATTATACCATTGATCATTAATTGCGGAAATAAAAACAATCGCATGCACACATTAAAACCATAAATATTCACACATATGAACATAGTATTTAATGGGAAAGCTTAAATCTGAAAACCCCCAACTATTTGTATATTATATGTCATAGAGATCATGTAACAATCATTATACAATGCTCCTCACAAGCTCTCAGTATAATATCCAATTGCTACACACTAATCAGGTCCGATCTAGCAAAACACATGCTCCAATCTCTGCCACCTAATAGCCTGCCTCTACTATGTGAATAAATGCTATGGACACCATTAACAACAAACCACCTGGCTTGTACTGTGCAATCCTCATGGGCTTCACCAATCATTGGTTGTTGCAAATATGCAACAGTATAGTCACAACTAATAGTTAACCTGCTCTTTCACCTATTTCTAAACTAGTCTCCACTGAAACTATCCATGGACTGAAGTTAACTAATGCATTCTTTAGTTGATTAATGAGTTTATAATTAGTGAATTAATTAATAATTAATTCACACCACTCTCACTAATTGTATCAATCAGTTAGACTAGATACAACTAGCTCAACTAAGTTAAACCGAACACAACTCCATTAACTGTCTCATCAACTCCACCAAACTCTGTCACATGAGTTCTAACTGAAGTCAGCCATGCAATAGCTCCACTAAACCCTAGGAATAGTCTAATTCCTTCACACCTCCGTCCAAAGCTTCGCTCTCTTAACTAAAGTGCTCCAAGAGAATAAGATAATGTTTATAGTCCAAATATTATTAAGAGCTAATAATATTCCACATATCTATTTTTAGACTGGCAATCTAAAAATAGATTCCGCCTAGTATGTCTAAAAATAGAAGTCCATCTATTTTTCCCGACTTGACCAACCATCCACAAATAGCATCCTGCAACTCATAGAACATGATCCATGTTCAAAAACAGACTTCGTGCCAAAATAAGCTTACAAATACCCTAGTGAAGGCGACTCTTTTCACTAAGCTCATCATCTTGTTTCAACCTCAACATATTCTATGATTGCTTCCATCCAATCCTTCCAATAAATGTAATTCGAGCTACCCTCAAGGTCATACTCGAGCCTCATACCATATAAATCAATCCTAATCCTACTGCTATCTCTGGAGAATATATCTGCAAAACCAACTCCTCGTGCAAGGATAAACTTGTATTCTTCTCTTCTATAGTGATTTCAGCTCTGATTCCATGTAGAAATTCCTTGTAGATTCAAACTGCTAATTTTAATTTGCTAAAACAATATACTTGAATCTACTCTACCAATTGCAGAAACAATCAATGCTTGCGAAATCACGAAGCATACAAGAAAAAGAATTCAATCAACACATTATTATTGGAAATCCACAAAGATTAAAAAAATTTGTTATCTATATATGGCATTAGTTAAAAAATATGAATATTACAACACTTATCTCTGGCGGTCGCAGCAACCTCAACATTATCTCTATCCGTTCCCATCGCTTCCCAGACAAGCTCTAGGCCAATACCTAAACTAAATTTCTCTTGCCCAATCTCCCCTATTTATTTTTGTTTTTTCCTTGGGAATTAACCCCTATTAATTAGGAAAATTCTCAATTGAATCAGGCAATACATCATAAATGCCTTCCTTCGACTACACAACACCTCGTATAATTTGGATGATTATAAAATTGATAGTAATAACGTCTTGGAACCCATATCAATTGGATAACTCAGAGATCTTGCATGTATCATTTATTTTTTGGTTTATTTTTCATTTAATCGGTTGATCAAAAAGTACATACCCCACTACTTGATTGACCTAAATCTAGACTGTGGGAAAAATTAGCTCAAAAATCAAAGTGCTTGCACTGCACCAAATCAAAGATGACAACGACGCCCATCGCCGTAAATCCAATGCAACTATTTTCATCAAAAACCAAGTTCGTATTTACAGTTATATTCTATTAATCATTGTTCCGTAACACACAATAATTTGTAGAATAGGTATAGGGTGATGACATGGCATCCCCAGCTTAGCATGCAAAGAATTTTCTTCGGTTTTTTTCCAATGGGATCACAAGGCAACAAGCAATTGGATTCACGAGCTTAGTTTGAGAAGCGTGAAATTTTCCCAACGCTTCGAGGTTGAAATTGGGTTCATAATGATTTTTTATGTGTGGAAAATTATTTATTATTATTAATGTTATTATATATATATATATAAATCTTAATTATTAATTCTTAAAACATTATATATTAAATTCCACATTTATTATAAATCCAAACGGACTCATATCCCAAAGTCCAATATACGGTAGCATGTTTAAACCATGGGTTTAATATTGCTTACGTGGTACACGAATAATACAAAACCTTATGGCAAAGTTTTAACTAAAGTTTAATGGTGGAGGTGTTTAAACAAAGTCCCTAGCGTATTGTTAAGTGGAAAAACGTGCAGATGGGTGAAGGTTGGGGCTCGACCCCACGACCTCCCCCATGTCATTCACCACCACTTTGTTTTACTACCCCATTTTGCATTCATCTCTTTTGTTTTTATTTTTCTATTTGAAGTACCATTTTTGGGTTTTTCTTTTTTCTTTCTTTGAGTATGCGTTATTAAGCATATGACTAGGGGTTAGGAGTTTACAATGAACTAACATAGCTCTCTAACATTCTTATATTGGGGATTTTAACTTGTTTATACATGCTAATACCTAAAGCAATTTCACTTTTTTGACTTTCAAGCATCTTACACATGGGTTTTCATTACTTTTAATAGGACCTAGATGTGATGACTTATGACAAGATAACAATCCTTTGAAAAATATGATGTATGTGAATAGAAGTGAAAAATAAAGATGGGAAAGTATTACATGGTTGGGATATGAAGTATGCTATGTTCTATAGATTTCTCTAATAGTACAACGTGGACTGCGAAGTAACCACCATGGTATCTCTAAGAAAAAAAATTTAAAAATCTAGATTCTTATTATACATTAGTATATTACACACCCCACCATCGAAAGAACACATATGAAACATTAACACCATGTCGATGCAAGAAGTCACATATTAAAACATATTAGAGAAACTAATGTGAACAAGATAAACCATGAGATAACACAAAGACCACACATGTGAAAGTATAGTGTGTCATATGTAAGTGCATTTGCAATCTAAGATGTACCGTATAGTAGTTAACATAACATGGTTGAAGCATCTAAAAAACAAGGGTAGGATGAGATCATCATATATCTAAAGGAGAAATAATAAAAAATTGTATAGATACATGAGCAAGAGAGTCGTGTTTAAGTTGGAACACCAAAGAATTGGAGAGGTCAAGCCTTCGATGCAGTTACCCTAAGACCTCACTCAAGCAACTCATTTCTCTCATAGCTTAGTTGATCCACTCACTATATATTATAGGCCTATCATCTAGTGATCCAAGGGCCATGACAATCCCTTCTCTACTCCTAAAAACACAAGAAAGGTGTTATAATTTTTTCCCCTTTAGGATATTCTTATTTATTTCTAAAAGATTTTGTCTCTTAACTACCTATGTGAATACCTGAAAACATAGCCAATTGGCTCTCAAACAATCAACACCCATCAACAATTTATGTTGTTATATTTCTCTACCTCTTCACCTTCTTGTACCCATTTATAGCCCTTGTTATGTTCTAAGCCAAAGGGAGTTAGATGTTTTACACCTCAACATACTATATATAGGAAAGACCCAATGACTGAAGGAAGAGTTGAGACATCCCGTATCGACTACGACTATGAAAGATCCCTATGGATGCCTACTCCTTGAGCCGAATCAATACAAAGCATAAATATGCCTTAGATACTTGGACACAAGGTTGTGTGGCAAGCTGCTAATCCGAGTCACTTGAGCTAAGAACCATTGGCTACACCTTAATAGACTTTAGTATCAAATTACAGGAGAGATGTAACTCGTACAACAAACAAGGAACTTTCATGGACCAATTTGTCATTCCACAATCAAGGGTTTTCATGCCAATTTGATCGCCTCACAATAAAAAAGCTCTCATGTGCCAATTTTATAGTTATTATTATTAAAAAATAATTCAAGTTGACCTTTTATTATGCGGGGCACTCTACACCTCAATATAGGGCTATTTTTACATGTCGACTTAATATGTTGTATTTATATTAATATGTCAATTTATAATATGTAAATTGGGAAACATTTACATGTAGTTTAAAATTAATATAGAGCTAAAGGGAGATGTTTGCACCTTGACTCACTAAAATTATATAAAAATAAAAAATTGAACTAAAAAAATTAAAATTAATAATTAAACCACCATAGATCCATTTCCCAACTTAGTAAAGAGGTTTGCACCTTGAGAGATTTGATCCCTCAAGTTTTGCTCTCAGAGAAAGAGATATTCCGGAGATTTGATCCCTCCGGGGGCTTAATAGATCCGGAGTTAAGATGGATCTAAGGTACGGTATTATTAATATTTTATCATCCATGTCATTTATCTCCATCAAATTAACATGAAATGAGTTGAAAATACTATAAAAAATTGTGTTGGATACTTGATTTATTAAAAATCCTTAAATTACTCAACTAACTAAATCAATTTCATGCCATTTATCTATATAATTAGACTTTGATTTGAACCCTCTACCTAAATTACTCAACTAACTAAATAAGTCCCAAGATCAATCCTCATGGTACTAAATGGGATTTGAACCTGGGTCTCGTGGGTTTCACCTAGGTAAACTTGTCGTTAAACCACATATCCTTGTATGTGTATATCTTCTTAGACTTAGCGGTTGAATCGGAGGTGGATCCCTGGTCCCATAAGCTTGGAGAGTTCATACACCAATTTAGTGTCGGTAGGTCCCTTGTCCCATAAACGAAAGTCCCTTGCACGATTTAATGTGTGACTTGATCGTGACCTTAAAATAAATAATAATAATAAATAACATATAACATAATTTATTAATTAACGGCCTTTCTTGTCGGTTTAAAATTAAGTTTCCCCGCTCTACACTATGTATCTAACTATGTTTTTATATTTTGACCTACCTCGTCTTTCATATTGTTTGACTTCTTCATGTGTGATAAAGCTTTGGGTAAACCTAAGTCAATCGAGGAAATTGGTGAGTTTAAAGTGTCCTAATGGAAGTTATTTCGGAGGATGTCATTAGGCGGTGTTTGCTAAGAATGCCTTACGCATCACACAATAAGCTGAAAGCTATGTGCCATGACTTGGAGGCTATACTCGGTAGCCTGGGCACTGTCACCGCGGGGAAGAAGTAGCAGGACGAGCCAACAACTTATTTGCTTGATTGAAAGAGATGTCGGGAATCACGGAGATGTGAATGGCTTGTTTGTAGTAAGGGTATACGACCCTGAAGGGCACCTAAAGGAAATGCTACCTCCCATTGACGATGGAGATATGGTGTCGGTGCGTAGGTACATGTGAATCGGAAGCTAGTTGTAGTGTGCGGAAAGCTCTGTCCAACCGGATTTTTGATGAAGAGTGTTTACATTTATGACTTTGAGTACGCGAGATGGCGCCACAGCGAATTTGACATGCCTACACCTCGATCATTGTTTGCATGCTCTGTCTCTCTTCCAATGGACTAGTCTACGTTGCCACATTTATTATAAATCCAAACGAATTTCATATCCCAAAAGTCCGATATATGGTGGTGCATATGTTTTTAAACTATGGGTTTAATATTTATTTACGATGGTATAATTTAATAATACAATGTAAAACCTTATGGCAAAGAGTTTAACCAAAGTTTAATGGTGGAGGCATTTAAACAAGAGTACGATGGCACGTCTTGTTAAGTGGACAAAACGTGTATAGATGGGCAAGGTTGGGGCTTGACCCCATGACCTCCCCCATGCCATTCACCACCACTTTGTTTACCCCATTTGCATTCATCTCTTTTGTTTTTCTTTCTTTCTTTTGAAGTACCATTTTGGTTTCTTTTTCTTTCTTTCTTTGAGTATGTGTTATTAAGCATATGACTAGGGTTAGGGGTTTACAATGAACTAACATAGCTCTAACATTCTTATATTGTGGCTTTTAACTTGTTTATACATGCTAATACCTAAAACAATTTCACTTTTTTGACTTTCAAGCATCTTACACATGGGTTTCATTACTTTTAATAGGACCTAGATGGATGACTTATGACAAGATAACAATCCTTTGAAAAATATGATGTATGGAATAGAAGTGAAAAATAAAGAGCGAGAAAGTATTATGTATGGTTGGGATATGAAGTATGCTATGTTCTACGATTTCTCTAATAGTATAACACTGGATCATGAAGTAACCACCATGGTATCCTCTAAGAAAAGAAAGTTAAAAATCTAGATTCTTATTATACATTAGTATATTACACGGAATTCCCACCACATCGAAAGAACACATATGAAACATTAACACCATGCCGATGCAGAAGCTCACACATGAAACCATATTAGAGAAACTAATGTGAACAAGATAAACCGTGATAACATAGTACGACATATATGCAGAAACTATAATTGTGTCATATGTAAGTGCATTTGCAATCTAATATATACCAGATAGTAGTTAAGATAACATGGTTGAAGCATCTAAAAAAACAAGGAGGATTAATGTGAGATGAGATCATCATATATCTAAAGGAGAAATAGAATAAATTTTTTTATAGATATATGAGCAAGAGAGCTGGTTTAAGTTGGAACACCATAGAATTGAGAGGTTGGCTCTACGAGTAGTTACCCCTAAGGGGGGGACCTCACTCGAAGCAACTCATTTCTCTCATAGCTTAGTTGATACACTCCTTTATAGAGCATTATAGTCCTATCATCTTAGTGATCGAGGCCATGACACTCCCTTCCTCTACCCTACAAAACACAAGAAAGGTGTTATACTTGCTTTCCCTTTAGGGATATTCATTTATTTTGGTACTCTTGTCTCTTAATTAGGTTATGTGAATAATTTGGAAAAATATAGCCAATTGGCTCTCAAACAATCAGCTTTTCCATCAAAAAACCTATGTTGTTAGATTTCTACCTCTTCACTCTTTGTACACATTTATGGCCTCACGGAGTTCTAAGCCAAGGGAGTTAGATGTTTTTTACACCTCAATATACTTGTATTTTTTTATATAGGAAAGACCCAATGACTAAGCAAGAGTCGAGACATCCCATATTGACCACGGACGAGTGAAAGTTCCATAGGGATGCTATCGCCCAGGCCAAATCAATACAAACTACAAAATGCCTTAGGATACTTGAACATGGGTGGTTGTGTGGCAAGCCACAATCCGAGTCACTTGAGCTAAGAACCATTGGCTACACCTTAATGAACTTTTAGCATTCAAATTTCTAGTGAAGATGGATCATGGCCACTGTGAGAGCAAGGAACTTTCATGGACCAATTTGGTCATGCCACAATCAAGGGGTTTTTCATGCACCAATTTGATCGCCTCACAATAAAAAAAGCTCTCATGCACCAATTTTTATAGTTATTATTATTAAAAAATTTCAAGTTGACCTTTTATTACCGCGAGAGGCGCTCTACACCTCGGTATAGAGCTATTTTTACATGTTGGCTTAATATGTTGTATTTATATTAATATGTCCAATTTATAATATGTAAATTGGGAAACATTTACATGTAGGTTAAAATTAATATAGAGCTAAAGGGAGATGTTTGCACCTTGACTCTCTAAAATTATATAAAAATAAAATTAAACTAAAAAATTAAAATTGTGAACAACCAGCCTAGATCAATTTCAACTCGGTAAAGAGGTTTGCACCTTGAGATTTGATCCCTTGAGGTTTTGCTCTCGAGAAAAGAGATATGCGAGAGATTTGATCCCTCCGAGAACTTAATAGATCCGGAGTTAAGATGGATCTAGGCTGGTATTATTAATATTTTATCATCCATGTCATTTATCTACACCAAATTAACATGAAATGAGTTGAAAATACTATAAAAATTTGTGTTGAATACTTGATTTATTAAAAATCGTTAAATTACTCAACTAACTAGTCCATTTCATGTCATTTATCTATATAAATAGACTTTATATAATAATGGTTAAGAGCATGTGGAAGTGTTGAATTACTTGATTTATTAAAAATCCTTAAATTACTCAACTAACTAAATCAATTTCATGTCATTTATCTATATAAATAGACTTTGATTTGAACCCTCTAACTAAATTACTCGACTAACTAAATAGGTTCCGGATCGATCTTGCCTCATGATGCTCAATGGGATTTGAACACGGGTCTCGTGGGTTTCACCTAGCTAAAGTTGTCGTTAAACCACATATCCTTTGTGTATATATCTTCTTAGACTTAGCAGTTGAATCAGAGGTGGATCTCTTGTCCCATAAACAAGAGAGTTCATACACCAATTTAGTGTCGGAGATAGGTCCCTTGTCCCATAAACAAGAAAGTCTCATACACCAATTTAATTTAGTGTGTGACTTGATCGTGACATAAAATAAATAATAATAATAAATAACATATAACATGTCTTTCTTGTCGGTTTAAATTAAGTTTCCCCACATCTACACTATATATCAAACTGCGTTTTTATATTTTGACCTACCTCGTCTTTCATATTGTTTAGCTTCTTCATGTGTGATAAAGTTTGGAGTAAACTCGGTCGATCGGAAATTGGTGAGTTTAGTGTGTCCCAATGGAAGTTATTCGGAGGCTATACTCGGTAGCCTACGTTTTATCCTGGCCGAGGAAGAAATGTGGGACGAACGACGGCTTATTTGCTTGATTGAACCATTTATGGGGAATCACGGAGATATGAATGGCTTGTTTGTAGTAAGGGTATACGACCTGTGAAAGGAGCACACAGGGATACGCTACCTCCCATTGACGATCCCCGAGATAGTGGAATATGGTGTGAGTGCGTGGCGCAGATAGGAAGCTAGTTGTAATGGGCGGAAAGCTCTGCCCAACGGGATTTTGACGAAGAGTGTTTACATTTATGACTTTGAGTGCGAGATGGCGCCGCGGGCCCGACATGCCTACACCTCGATCATTGTTTGCGTATACTGTCTCCTCTTCCAACGGACTAGTCTACGTTGCTGGCGGGATCAGCGAGCGTGTCATGGAGCGAGGTGCGAGAAGCATATAACGTGGAAGACAAGTGGAAATTTTGCACTCCTATGATCGAACGCGGGCGGCGGATGCCGTGGTGCTTTCGTGGAAGGTAAATTCATGGTGTTGCGGGAAGGCCTAAATGCACAAGTTTTCGATCCGAGTGAGGGAACGTGGAGAATGGCCGAATTTGAGGAGAAGTTGTGTGATTTCTTCTTCTTTGGGGGATTTGTACAGCTTCCTCCCGTCGAGGTGGAGAAATATGATGCCGAGAAGGACGTTTGGAGTGTTGTAGCATCTCTTCCCAATACCCACGATATTGACCAAATTGTTGCGCTACACGGTGGTAAATTTTTATAAGCGGATCGTGCGACCCACTTTGTTCCAAACCACAATTCTCTTATACGTTTCGATGTCAACCGAAATGGGTTTATCGAAGTTAACGGCGATGGTGGGGAGGGCATGATCGTATACTGTGGCTTGCTTAGTGGAGATTTGAAAGTAATTTTTAGATGCCGCCAAACATAATGTTTTAGTATTTGTGTTCAATTCTATATTAGTTATCCCCTAGTGTGCCTAATTGAGGAAATGGTCTTATATTAGTTATTCCCTAGTCTACCCAATTCGGGGAAAGTGGTTTCGAATTTTTCTCACAGTCAATTTGTTAAAATTATTGTATAGAGTGTATAGATTTTCACAAATTTATTGAAATTCTGTATAGATTGTTAAGTTTGTAAGTTTCCATCAAATGAATATGGAAGTGCAATATAGATTGTTAAGTTTGTAAGTTTCCATCAAATAAATAATAACAAAATTAAACATAGATTGTTAAGTTTGTAAGTTTCCACTCGAATAGGATTTATTCTTAACAACTTTGTTGTTTTGGATTTCATTGTATTTTGTAGAAAAGCAATAGGAAAGACTTTTGTGAGATTTTAATTAGAAAGAAGAAAATATAGATGTAACAAAATATTAAAATTTGATACTTGCAAAACAAAATAAAATAGAGAAATACTAAGAAATTTACTAGGAATCAAATAGGATGATATGTAGTGATGAAAATGAATATATTATATATACTTCTCAAGATGACAATCAATTAGCAATATATTGGGATCTTTCCTTACTTGGAAAATAAGTTAAAATTAGACTAAGAGACTTGACAATTAACAAAATAATTGGTTTTTTTTTTTATCCTTGGAACCTTCCCAAAGAAACTTGAATCATACTTGCCAAAGTGTCCCAATATTTCCTTATGGAACCCAAGTTAGAGAGCTCTCTTGTAAAATAAGATTGATCCAAAGAATACTATTACTAATACCGATTCACCATCTCAAATTCATTGTATTATAAATTAATTTTCCTTTCAATTTCTATCGATATCTAAAAAAAACCATTTTTCTAGAAGTGGCCGAGTTTAGATAAAAACCACATATATTGAACCTAGAGCTAATGTCCATGGTAGTAATGATGAGCAAGCACAGTCTGTACAATGTGTCAAGATTAGAAAAAACCCACTAGGAAATGGAATATGTGTTCCCATTAATGCACATGTTATTGGAATAATAAAAAGTAGAGATAAGGTCCCACGAAAGGCTTAATTCTTTGAATGTTTTAATTAGAGGAGATATTAAAATTTGATACTTGCAAAACAAAAGAGAAGATAGAGAAATATTGCTAGGAAATTCACTACGGAATCAAAGACGATGATATATTCTTGATGAAAATGAATATATTATATACTTTTCAAGATGACAACCAATTCGAAATATATTGGGATCTTTCCCTACTTGGACTAGGAGACTCGACAATTAACAAAATTGACCCTTTTTTTTTAACGAAGATAACCCATACCCTCATTTAGCAAGCAATTTCGAATCTAGGCCTTAATATCTTAGAAGGCCATATTGTCCCTTTTAAATTTCTAAATAGACCAAGAAGTGATGTTTATGGCTTTTATGTCCTAAATTTTTTGTAAATTGAATTTGTTGAGATTCTAGACTAGTCTGTAGGCCACGAAACATCATTTATGACTTGAATATTTCGGCTATTCTAGACTTATTTTTAAATGGATTTGATGCTTTCCCATAGTGGAGGCAATTTCCAAATGAATTGGGTAGAGATCGGATTTACCCCTTGAAGAAATACGATACTTTATCTTTATATTATCCTCCAAGGAAGAATGTAAAAGAGAGGAAACATGAGTTGTGTGTTTTCAATGTCATACATAGAAAATGTGTCCCTATATTTCTGCAAATAACATTCAAGTTGTTTTTCTAGATTGTATTACTCATTAGCGGCTTATTTTGCAACTAAATCTGTAAAAATCCTTGATTTTGAACTATAATGATAATATATGCAACATCCTCTTCTTATTTTTTTCCTTTGTTTAATTTTAATTAATACATGTAAGGTAGGAATGCAATATTTATGTCCACTTGTGATGTGAAAAGAAATTTAACTCTAGGGGTTTGATTTATCTAAATTTGTCGATGACATAGATTGATGTTTAGAGGTACTCGCTTGTGAGCCCTCTAAGAATGTGGACTCTTATTGATTCAAGGGACAAGGCACATGTGACATAATACTCATCAATTCAATGTTTTTTTCATATCTACTTACAGTACAATAATCACCAACCATTGTGATGGTATAAATTAAGAAGAATTTGGGCATTTTGTCACAATTTCATCACATATTGCATTAATTCACACTAGTTCATGATGGCTAATCTATAAGAATCATTATTATGCTCGTTCCCAAGCCCTCATTATTCCAATGTGTTTCATTATTTACACCAAATCACTTTAGCGATCACGCAACTTGCAACGAGGAGATCACACTAGTATTACAAAATCAGTATGATCTATCCCACAACTTCTTTTAATAGCTTTGTTAGCAATGAAGGTATCACTAAACCTAACAACCCTTACATCCATTAGAAATAAAACTTCAATATCTAAATAACCGATCAATCCAAGTGCACACATCTATTAGACATTAACTTTAGAAGTATGATGGGTGTTGGAACTTGTAAAATCACCCATAGATTGGTCCACTTATAATATTCCAATAAAAATCATATTCATATAAATAAAGTGGATTGGGAAAAGATTCTATGTTCACAAGTGCACCCATAAAGTTGAAAAGATCTTGTATTTTTCAAGAACCGGCGAAGAGAATAAACCCACCACTAGAAGTGTCATACACACAATCGAAAATGACACAATTATCTTCAATCCAATCACAAATGTCGATGGAAAAAAGAAAAACAAATTCAACATCTTGTTCAATAATTTATAGATATGGAAGCATGCATTGAATTGATGAAGGAAATGATTATTGGATATTAATCTCAAGAAGAAGCATAGAATGATAGCGATCGTAGTGAATGTGAAGAAGGAATATTGCATTTTGAGTTTATTGTCGAACCATGGGGAGTCATTGTAGGTTGAACATAAATGAAATGGATAAAGATCACCCATAAGGAACCATGGTGAGTATTGCACCAAAATAAAATGAATGGAGGTTAGAAACACGTGTGTTATGCTTGGGTTATATGTAGTGATCATATTTGACCATGTTAGTTCATTCCATGACTATGCTAATCTTAGAGAATGAGGTGATTATTGACTTTGTTCATTGTCCATGAGTTGAATGATAAGAATTAACTCCATTTATTGTTTATGTAATATCTAAAACTTTGATTTTCAACATTAGAGACGATTTTTGGGAGAGGACGAAATTCCGACGTTGGGACTTAGGATGAAAAAAGAAAAATTGCCGATTTTTGGGAGATGACGAAATTCCAATGTTGGGACTTGTGGCTTCTCAACGCATGCGGGTGGATAAATATGATGCCAAGAAGGACGTTTGGAGTGTTGTAGCATCTCTTCCCAATACCCACTATATTGGCTACTTATGTGTGCTACACGGTGGCGCGACCAAATTTTTATAAGTAAATTGTGCGACTCACTTTGTTCCAACCCACAAATCTCTTATCTTTGTTCAATATGTCAACCGGACGGTTGATCGAAGTTAACGGCGATGGTTGGGGAGGGCTTTTGCGAGCATGATCCAATCTCCGGCCAACCGTGGAGATTTGAAAGTAATTTTTAGATGCCACGCCAAACATAATAATGTGCTGTGTTCAATTCTATATTAGTTATCTCTTTATACGGGGAAATGGTCTTATATTAGTTATTCCCTAGTCTACCCAATTCGGGAAGTGGTCTTAGAGAGTTTTTCCATGAACATTTTTGTTAAAAATTTTGTATAGATTGAAGTTTGTAAGTTTTCACCAAATCCATTTTATTCTTAACATTATTGTTTTGGATTTCATTCTATTATTTTGTAAAAAAACAATGGGAAAGACTTTTATGAAGTTTTAATTAGAGGAGAAAATATAGATGTAGAAAAATATTAAAATTTGATACTTTCCAAAAAAAAGAAGATAGAGAAATATTGCTAAGAAATTCACTAAGAGGATGATATATTACGTGAAAATGAATATATTATATATACTTCTCAAGATGAAAAAAAAATTCGAAATATATTTGGATCTTTCCCTAATTGGAAAATAAGTTAAAATTAGACTAGGAGACTTGACAATTAACAAAATTGATTTTTTTCTAGGAGACGAGAATAATTGGTTTTTTTTTCCTTAGAACGTTCCCAAAGAAACTTGAATCATACTTGCCAAAGTGTCCCAATATTTCATTTTGGAACCCGAGTTAGAGAGCTCTTGTAAAATAAGATTGATCCAGAATATTATTACTAATACTAACTCAACATCTCAAATTCATTGTACTAGAAATTAATTTTCCTTTCAATTTCTATCAATATCTAAAAAAAACCATTTTTTAGAAATTATTTCGAGTTTATATAAAACCATATATATTTGAACCTAGAGCTAACGTCCATGGTAGTAATGATGAGCAAGCCTAATATACCCGGTGTGTCGAGAGCTCTTAGTACAATATACAATTGTCTCATCTTTGTCATGAAATTTGCATATTCATGCACCAGTTCTGTATACGATAACTTTGCCTCCCTTTGCGCAATCCTGTTTGATCACAATCCCTAAATGAATTTGATCTTGCCTCGCCTTCGAAACTGCGTAATACTCATTGGAATCTCCAATGTGTGTGTGTGAATGGCCAGGCACCCACTAATGTCACAACAAATAGTCAAAACTGTCCCTTTCATGTGCCTCTCAACTAGGTGTTCAACGGATCTAACATGGATGTAGTTATTAGTAGTTTTTCTTGAGTTACATGGGAGACCCACTTTGCTTGTGGTGTTCAAATAATTAATTCAACGTCTCTCCTTGAGTTACAACTAGCTGGCCCCGAGTTAAACTAATTTACAACTCACATAACTACACATCAACTCACCATTGCAACTTTGAATCACTCAATTATAACTAAGTCCACTTGCATGTCTCACCAACCAAACTAGAATTTGAAATTCCCTCGGTCGACTAGTTTCCCACATCGGTTAACTGAAATCAAGTGCTTGAGAATAGATTATTATTTATTTTCTAATTATTATCGAGAGATAATTATAATCGGCATGCATTCTATTTTCAGACATGTGATCTATAAATAGACTTTGGCCATGCATCTATCGTAGAATCTCATCTATAAATAGAATTTTCTCAACCATCTATAAATAGACTCCTTTATAAATAGAATTTTCTCAATATTCTAAAAATAGACATACACCCAAAAATAGCTGCGGGCCCTACCTAGTTTAAGTGCTTAGTTTTCCACTAGGATCATCATCTTGTTGAATCTCAACACTCCCTCTCAACAAGAAAGTTGTCTAAACCCCAATCTTGTCTCTATGGTATTCGAATTTGCACCGGTGAGCGCCTTCCTTGAAGATATCTTGCATCTTGATCTTCCGTAGGGAGAAATGTCTTTGAAGCAACATGATCTTCCGCTACACACAATCTACGTACGATGATACCGAATATCTGTATGCTTAGATCTATCATGAAACACGGGATTAATAGAGATTTCAATACCAGCTCTAATTATCACAATGAATCATTGTAGGATCTAAATGAGAACCAAACGAAACGAACCGGGATCTTTCTCATCCGGATAGCCTCACATGCGGCTTGACTTGCTTGCCATGTATTATGCTTCCACTGAACTAGGGTACATAGATCTTTGTTTCTTGTTGTGCCAAGAAACAATTGTAGATGCGATGCGAAGACCACTCTTGATGTGCTCTTTCTTTCCATTGGGCTGCTTGTCCAATACCATCTATGAAACATGCAACTTCCCTCATCCGTCTCTTTGTACCATAAGGCATACTCCGATGTGCCCTTGAGATATCTCAAGACATGGCACTGCTGCCTTCCAAAAGAGCTTGGTATGCTTAACCATCGCTTGACAAAGATGGTTCACCACATAGCATATGTTTGGTCTTTTATTAACTAAATACATGACGGAAACCCTGCCAACTATCGATGAACGGTAGCATCCACTAACTCTCCGGATGTAGCATCCTCTTTCCTCTAGTTTCTGGAAGAGGAGTATCCATGAGTTTACATCCCTGCATGTGAAAATTACCTAGTATCTCCCTTGTGTTAGGGTCTGTAATTAGCAAAGGTTGGAAAAGGTCAACTACGGGGGTAACATCAAACCGCTTTGGGATTCAAGAACTAACCCTCCTGAATCCCGGAGAAGTATCTCTCTACAAATGAGTTTAGATGTGATATTTAAAGTACGAAATGTGATATTAGGCTAGTTATGAAGAGCACGGGGTTTTGTTTTGTTTGTTTGGTTGGGAAAAGACATGATGAAGGTGAGCGATTCGAAAATGAAGGGGTGAAGATATGCAAGTGAAGGAATGATTTGAGTACATTAGAAAAAGGAAAAGATAGTTTTAACCCATTGGGCTATGGAGTGATAGGAGGATTTTAATTGGACGACAAGGTTCAAGAAGGATCCATGGGGGAAAGTCACTTATGTTAAAGGATCTCTTAAAAGGTGATTCATGGAGTGAAACGATAGGAAGTGGAGAACAAAAAAAATGAAGAACGAGTGCACGATCTAAGATCAAGTAAGTGCTTTTTAAACTATCTTGCTTTCAACATGTGCTTAGAGACAAAACATAAAGAGAATTACGGCGAAGCGAGGTAAGTAATTTTAAGTGCTTTGCATTGAAGTACTTTGAGTTTAGAGAAACAAAATATAAAACGATACAAGGATCGGTAAGTGTTTTTAAACTTCTTTGCTTTGAAGTACTTTCGGTCAAAAACATTCAAAAACGAGTTAGAACAACTTAAGATCAGGCGTACTTTGAAACCAGCTTTCTTTCAACATATTCTAAAGGAAAACAGAGTGATCATCATAATGAGAAATCTAGATCGGGGGAAAGTGCTTTGAGACTAGCACCTTTAATATACTCAATATTAATAAAGAAAAAACATAGAAAATAAAGCTTTCGGTAAGAGTAGGGTACTGCGAGGTAATCCTAGCTCTATGTTTGTTGTTCCTTATAAGAAGAAAATGAACGAGTGAAAGAATTAAAAATAACAATTGACGATTGAGGAACACATCACCATTTGTGCAAAATCGGAATACATAAATCGTGACTTGTATTTGATGTTCAAACCGATTACAACCGGCAAACTGTAGGGTCTCTACAACTTCAAACTTCTCATATCAGCTTATTTATCTTCAAATTGCACACGGTGTATCATTGGCTTCATAAAACCATTACATGCATTCGGATGTCTAGAGACCAACATTTTCTTGTATTCCTACGAGGAGGTATTTATAGAGAAATGTGGAAGTGGGAGGATTTCCCAAGGATCAAGTATCATTAATTATGTAATCATTTCTAACTCTGATCCATAACATATGTTACGACTTTCGAGGCATAATGATCAAAAGATGTGCTTCAGGCGGCTGCTTAATCTTCTAAAAATATGGATTACTGCCGAAAATTAGAATAAGATTCTTTGATTTGTATTAATTGTTCGAGTACCTTTAGGTAAACACCTCTTGTCCCGAGGGTAATGCCTAAGCTTCCTTTGATTTAAGCGAAATTTGCAGGTGTCTTAAGGAGTTGTAGATGGTTCAATTGGCCTCGGTGATGACGGTGGAAGCTTTCTCGGCTTGACGGATGTCTTTGTCTTTCCTTAAACACCTTTAATTTACTTGAGTGTGTTTTAGGTCTTGATTCTCCACCATTTCCTGGTAGTAATTACATCTTCGACAACGATACTCTTTAATCGATGCTCGATTAACTGTGTTTTACGGTGTGCATGGTTGTACGGGGGTTGAATGGCATCGATGTCTCATGAATTCATTGATAAAATGCGAATTTAAAACCATAACGAGTGATTTTGTGGTGAGAATCGCGGGAGGAAGGATGCGTCACCCTCGACACAGCAGATTTTTCTTGACATGGCAGAAAAAACCATTTTAAACCCTTCAAAAATACGAAAAATTATTAAAAAATGCATATATAGGTGGGCGCCGAGAAGGCATGTGGAGGGATCATATCCATTGGATGGCATCATCCGATGGTCGAGATGATCGGGAAAAGTCAAAGAGACGGCGGAAGAAAAGTTTAAATCGAGCCGTCGATTTAACGCCGGAGAATCGACGGTGGGGAAGCGGAGGCGAAAAATAACATGGAGGAGTGGGTTTTTTTTTGGAGAAGGTAATTAAAAAACCTTTGTTTTGGTGAAAAATAGTGTGTGGGGTTCGGGATGATGGGCGCATTGGGCGGGTTGGATGAGATCAGCCCACACGATCAGCAGGTGGAGATCGAGCGCCAATAAACTTTAGAAAATACACCCGGACATCAAAAATCCAATTAAATCATGTTCGTAAAGTTCCGAGTCCGGAAATGCGCATTTGGATCGGAAAACACGGAGACTCGCCCCAGTAGAAATCTGCCGTGTGGATGTTGATGTGGCGTTGGGGTGAGCAATGGCGGGGCATGCAATCAAAATCTGGACCGTCGATCTAAGGAGGAGATCGATGGTTGAGATGCATCGGAGGGCGATGGACGATGGAGTCGGGGCCTTTGTTTGCCTAGGTTAACTCCCGCGCATATTTGGGGAGCAACTATCGTCGGATGGCCGCGGATGGAGACGGTGCCCATGACAATATCCGCCGGATTTGTGGATGAACGTTAACACGCGATGGGGGGGTGGTTTTCAAAAAGTGTTGGTGCCACATGTCAACGGGTCCCCGCGCTGGAATTTGTCGAAATGAAAAATATGGCCAACCCTCGGAAGGCGATTACCAATGGATGCCGCCGGTTTACGCACGTTTGGCATCGTGGGGGACACCGACCACGATGGGTTCCACACCATCGGTTAGCGGATCAGATCGATGGCGGAGATTAATTTGGAATTTTGCAACGTGAGAAATTTTTTTCATAGTAAATTCGACAAATTTAATATATAACCAAAAAAGGTTTTAAACTTTGGCGGGAGATATTTATTCAAAATGGCTTAGCGCCTAATTAGAGCTTTGTGGGCGCATGGAGAGGCATATGACCCGGGGGGTTATAGAGTTAGGGACTTAGCCCAAGAGGGGCTTAAACCCCTTAATATGAAAATGTGATTTTTTTCATGGATCTTTAATGGTTTTCAAAGGGTTTTGGGGGTTTCGATAAGGCCAAAAAGGATCTTAAAACCTTATGAAAGGGATTTTGATGAAGGGGAGATGGAAAAATTATGAGAATGAGGGATCTTTATGGGGAACAAGAGAGTAAAAATGAAGGTTAGTTTCTGAGTGTAGGAAGGGGAAAAAAGGGGATTTTGCAGCATTCTTTCTCATGGAATTCAGCAGAATTTTTTGAGCTTGAAATGGGAACAACAATGAAGATTGAAACAAGGATATGGTGTCTTCCAGAGGCTTCAAGAGATACACTTTCTGCAATGAAACTATTCCTTGAAGGCTAAACAATGTTTTGGCCACCTTTTGTTAGAAAAATTTTTATAGGTGGCCAACAGTGGCTCCACTTGGGGATGGTGCCTTCCTGAAGGCATCAAGAACTTCAGACTTGTATTCTTTGGGGGGCTGATCAGTGCCTTATCCATTGGGCTGCCTTCTTTGCTTGGATGCTCTTATTTTTCTTAAAAACATATTAGCAACCATGGAAAACAATGGATCTTCATCAACAAGCTTTCTACCTACCCAATCCTACTGATCTAAAATTTTTTCTTCATTTAGAGTGCACTTGGATTGGAAAACTCTTTTACAACATTTTTTTTTTTTTGAAAACAGGAAATCTAATCTATTTCTACTCCTTATTTCTCCATGGACTCAGATTAAACAGTTGATTCCATATAATTCGCTACCTAATCTACTATCTGTTGGGATTAAACTGTCCAACAAATTTTATTCTCTAAATTCTACAACAAAAATTTAAAAACAGTCAAGTCAAGATTAAACTGTTTGACTTGCTGTGATCCATGGCATAAAAACAAGCTGCACATAGACATTTATTTTGCAGAAAAAATAAAATAAAAAAAGGAAGGCTTAAGATCTGAAAGTTCATGCACTTCCTTCACCTTTCTATAGCTCTGATTTCCTCTTGATTGAGTTGTTCTTTCTTTTTCTCTGGTTCAGATTTTGAGCTAATTAGAACCAGATTTACCTCTGTTTTGACTTAGAATAAAACATAGTTTGGAGTCAATTCTTGCTTGGAAAATTAGGTTCAGGTTTTGAGCAGGTTTGAACCTTTAATTTCTAACCTAATCTATCTATTGATAAGCCAAGTTTAAATAGTTTAGCAAATCAAATTCACTATCCTATCAGTAGTAAATTTAAAACTAATTAGTCAAGATTAGGTTGTTGGACTAACTAGGAGTGTGTTTTTTAGGAGTGGCATTTGAGCTTGCACACTTTCATATTTGTTTATCTTTTTGTTATGGGGCTATACCTTTATATTTTGACAATCTGCCCTCTTTTCTTTCTTTTCTTTGTTTTTGTATTTTTGAATCTTTGATTTTTCTTCAAAGCAGAAAATAACAACTAATATACATGCTCATAAATGAGATTTATTGACATTCCTATCTAACCTATTCTAAACATGGAGTATTTACATTTATCATATGATAAAAAAAATGCCAATGCATCCAGCTGAGTAATGTCAAGAAGAAGTAGAAACTCTGGCTGCTTGTCAGAGGTACCATAGAACATATTGAAGATTAACCTTCAATATCAAGGCTATCACAGAAGGTGACATCTTTTCATGTCTCTGGATATTGCAAAGGATCACTACTTGATAATTTGATCCAGTTGGTAATTCCACACACTCTTCCATAGGATCAACAAAGAAAAGATGAAGATTCTCTTCTTTTTGGCCCTCCATGTCTGGTAGATTGTCTGCTTTCAAGACTTCAGCTTTGAGGAGCATATCTTCAGAAAGTTGTTTGGAAGCATCGTGATCTTTAACCTGCACAATAGAAAATAGTGAAATATTTTCTTTCTCTAAACATATGCTTGCTTCTAATATACTTTCAGGTTCTTTGGATGACAGTTTGACATTAATGAAGGGAGAAGTCTCTTCTTGGGAAGATGGTATATCCACAGCAGGATAGTCTTGTATTTGTTTCTCTCCTTCTTTATCATCATCTGAACTAGAGGACTCATCATATTTGGCAGTGTTGTCCTCTTGTAGCCCTGGTATGCTTGGATTTAGTGGGCTGAACTCTGTAAAGATATTATTATATTCTTGAGTGGGGGTGTATTCAATGGTTTCCTATTGCTCAAAAATTTCTTCATTACTCTTCTCTTCACCTTCTGAGTTGAAAGGCTGCTGATTCCCAATTAAGTGAAAGCTTTTTATGATGGATCGAAAAGGATGATTGCGGCTTTCAAGATGATGATGGTGAAACTCATAACACCAATCAAATTATGGTTGCCCTGCATGATTAGTTTCTGCTTGGAAATCATCATCATCATAAGACTGATTGAAGTTTGAAAATTTATTAGAATAAACATTTTCATCAGTCAAACATATTGGGATATCAGTAGCTCCTTCTTCATTCTGATCCACAAAAGGACTTTCTAAATATGTACAACAAATTTCTCTATGTGAATGGGCAAGAGTGTTTGTTTTGAAAAAGGTTTTAGAGACTGACTGTTTATAAATAGTCTGATCTATTTCCTTCTCTATCAAAGGGAAAGATGTTTCTATGTTCCTTTGAACAGGAGTACAACAGTTCTTTGTCTCTTGTGAAGACTAATTTTGAGGCTGGATGTTTTCTTGAGCCTTAGCTACAAGGGATGATGAATCAATATCTGAGTTTCTAGGGATACCTTGAGGGATGTTCTTTATTTCTTGGATCATCTTTTCCTCACCTGATTCATCTATGTTCTTAAAAATTTTCAATAGGAGATTAAACTCATGAATGGTTGTTAAAAGATCTTCAGGATGCATCTCTTCCAAAGCTTCCTCATTATCTATAATGTTTTGGGTGATGTTTTGTGATGGATCATAATATATTGCACCCAATGATAATGATGTAGTGTTTTCTTTATAGTTCTCATAGAACACATATTCAAGGTCTCTTAAAGAAAACAAACTACTAGATCTTAAGCATTCATACCAATCCCTAGCTTTTCCTTCTAATGTTAACATGAACATTTTCATTAGGTAGTCTTCATGCCATTCAACATTCAACCTCCATACATGTATATGAAATTTGATGAGATGT
The DNA here is from genome assembly GCA_034641835.2 of Pinus albicaulis. Lineage (NCBI taxonomy): Eukaryota > Viridiplantae > Streptophyta > Pinopsida > Pinales > Pinaceae > Pinus > Pinus albicaulis. The sequence continues at coordinate 75,767,428 of CM076577.1, read as the reverse complement.
AATAGAGGGTCATCAAACTTTTCACCTTGTAAAACAGGCAGGTTGTCATCCCAATTCATCTAGAGCATCTTACGTGGAAACCCAGGGATATGATCTCTACTCATTGGGGCATATCTTCGTTGTATTCTTGGAATCATGTTTTTAAATCAAGAAAGAGGTCACTGTGTCTAGTCAATCAGTTCAGGGTCTTCTACTAGTGGAGTCATTTGGTCTTCTGGGAGTTTCAGAGTGTGGAGTCGCCAGGTGGAAAATTTTTAGCTCGTAAGGAGGTAAAATGTTTTATGGTTACACCACCATGTGTTTCTTGTGGAGCTGCAAGATTTTCAGGAACTGAATTAGCTCTCAAGTGTGATCTGAAAACAGTTGATAATTTTATCTTAGGAGACTTCCTAAGGATAGCTTTCTGGGTTATCAACTATTTCGAGTGGATCAGGGTCAGGATAGGCTCTAGTGTGAATCTTTCTAGGAGCCAGTATGCTGCGTTTTTCAGACCCAACTTAAACAAAAATAGTTTAACCAGATATGGAAATCTTTAAAAGGTCAACTAATCTATTTATACAAATTTTAATCCTACAGTCCTCTAACTGAGTTTGAATGATATTACAATGATAGGGTTCTTCCCAATGGAGTCTTAAGGTCTGTTAAGGATTGTGGAGTCACCAAGTGGAAGTTTTTAGCTCTTTTGGAGGTAAAAGGTTTAATGGTCCACTACCATGTTTATTGAATACCAACCTAAAATGTTTTTATGTTATTTTCTGAGTTTCTGTGGTTGTATGGAAAATTAAAGAGTCCATAAAAGTTGGCCAAGAAACTATGAACTCAAAATTTCCCCAGTGGAGTCACCATTATGTTAGGGTATCTGTAATTAGCAAGGTTGGAAAAATTCCAAATAGGGTAACATCAAACCGCTTTGGGATTCAAGGATCTAGCCCTCCTGAATCCAGAGAGGGATCTCTCTACGAATGAGTTTAAAGATGTGATCTTTAAAGTCTGAAATGTGATATTAGGCTAGTTATGAAGAGCATGGGTTTTTTTTTGTTTTTTTTGGTTGGGAAAAGACATGATGAAGGTGAAGGCAGTACAAAATGAAGGGTGAAGATGTCTGCAAGTGAAGGAATGATTTGGCTGATAGAAAAAGGCAAAGATAGTTTTAACCCATTGGGCTATGGAGTCATAAGAGGATTTTAATTGGACAACAAGGTTCAAGAAGGATCCATGCGGCAAGTCACTTATGTCAAAGGATCTCTTAAGGTGATTTATGGAGTGAAATAGATAGGAAGTGGAGAACAAAACAAAATGAAGAACAGTGCACAGTCTAAGATCAAGTAAGTGCTTTTAAACTATCTTACTTTCAACATGTGCTTAGAGAGACAAAACATAAAAGAATTTTGTGATCAGGTACGTACTTTTAAACTAGCCTGCATTGAAGTACTTTGAGTTTAGAGAAACAAAATATAAAATCATTCTGAGATCAGGTAAGTGTTTTTAAACTAGCCTGCTTTGAAGTACTTTCAGTCAAAAAACATTCAAAAATAGTTAGAACAGCTTAAGATCAAGTGAGTACTTTGAAACCAACCTGCTTTCAGCATATTCTAAAGGAAAACACTGATGATCATCATAATGAGAAATCTAGATCATGCAAGTGCTTTGAAACTAACCTGCTTTAATATACTCAGTATTAATAAGAGAAAAACATAGAAAATAAAGCTTTCAGTAAGAGTAGGGTACTACTGAGAGTAATTCCTAGCTCTATTTTTGTTGTTCCTTATCAGAGAAAATGAACAGAGTGAAAACTTAAAGAAAATAACAATTGACAGTGAGGAACACATCAACATTGACACAAATCAGGATCCCATAAATTAGCAGCTTGTATTTGATGTTCAAACCAGTTACAATCAGCAAGCCCGGAGGGTCTCTACAACTTCAAACTTCTCATATCAGCTTATTTATCTTCAAATTGCACATAGTGCATCAGTAGCTTCAGAAAACCATTACATGCATTCAGATGTCCAGAGACCAACATTTGCTTATGTTATACAGAGGTATTTATAGAGAAATGTGGAAGTGGGAGGATTTCCCAAGGATCAAGTATCATTAATTATGTAATCATTTATAACTCTGCTCCATAACATCCGTTCCTGCCTTTAGAGGCATACTGATCGAAAGATGTGCTTCTGAACTGTTCTTAATCTTCTAAAATGGTTCTGCCGACAATTAGAGATAAGATTCTTTGATTTGTATTAATTTTTCGGCTATCTTCAAGTAAACACCTCTTGTCCAGGTAATGAATAAGTTTCCTTTGATTTCTGTGAGGCTGCAGGTGTCTTAAGGAGTTGGAGAGGGTTCAATTGGCCTCAGCTGAAGGTAGTGGAAGCTTTCTCGGCTTGACAGATGTCTTTGTCTTTCCTTAAACACCTTTAATTTACTTGAGAACTATGTTTTAGGTCTTCAATCTCCTATTTCTAGTGTGTTCTATCTTCGACACTGATACTCTTTGATCCGTGCTCGATTAACTGTGTTTTCTGGTGTGCAAGGCTGTACAGGGGTCGAATGGCATCAATGGCTCATGAATTCATTGATAAAATGCGAATTTAAAACCCTGCAAGTGATTTTGTGGTGAATCGCAGGCAAGAGGATCGTCACCCTCTACCTATGAATTTTTCTTCAGCATGGCGGAAAAAACCATTTAAACCCTGCAAAAATATGAAAAACTATTAAAAAATCCTACATATATAGGCTAACTGCTTCATAAGTCATGTGGAGGGAGCATAGCCATTGGATGGCATCATCCAACGGTCGAGATTGATCGAGAAAAGTCAAAGAGACGGTGAAAGAAAAGTTTAAATCAAAACCGTCGATCGCGCGGAGATCGACGGTGGGAAGCGGAGGTGAAAAATAATGTGGAGGAATCAATTTTTGGAGAAAATCGGTTAAAAAACCTTTGTTTCGGCGAAAAATAATGTGTGGGGTTCATGATGATCGTGGGCTGTCGGATGAGATCGGCCCACACGATCAACGGTGGAGATCGGGTGCCATTAAACTTTAGAAAATACACCCAAACATCAAAAATCCAATTAAATCATGTTAAGTAAAGTTCCCAGGTCCGGAAATGCTGACTGGACGATGAAAACACAGAGACCCGCCCAATAGAAATCTGCCGCGTGGATGTTGATGTGGCATTGGGACCAGGCAATGGCGGGGTATGCAATCAAATCTGGACCATCAATCTCAGGAGGAGATCGACAGGATGCGTCGAAGGGCGACGGACGGTGGGCCAGGGGCACTGTTTGCCTAGGTTAACTCTCGCGCATCTTCGGGGAGAGACTACCGTTGGATGGCCCGCCCCAGATCGGACGGTGCACAACAATGTCGCGTTAGATCTCTGGACGAACGTTAACGCGTGATGGGGGGCGGTTTTCAAATAGTGCTGGTGCCACGCGTCAACCGTTGTATGGAATCGCTCTGAAATAAAAAATACCGCCAACCCTCAGAAGGCGGTGCGATGGATACCGCCGGTTTCTGCACAATTTTTGGCACGGTGGGGACCACCAACCATGATAGGTTTCGCGCCATCAATCAGCGAATCAGATCGACAGCGGAGATTAATTTGGAATTTTGCACTGGCGGAAAATTTTTTTCATAGTAAATCCGACAAATTTAATATGTAACCAAAGGTTTTAAACTTTGGGCGGAAATATTTATTCAAAATGGCTTGGCGCCCGATTGTGGGACCTGTGGGTGCATCGAGAAGCATATGACCGGGGGTTATAGATTTAGGGACTTAGCCCAAGGGGGCTTAAACCCTTAATATGAAAATGTGATTTTTTTCATGGATCGTCAATGGTTTTCAAAGGGTTTTGGGGGTTTCAATAAGGCCAAAAAGGATCTTAAAACCTTATGAAAGGGATTTTGATGAAGGGGAGATGGAAAACTTATGAGAATGAGGGATCTTGATGGGGAACAAGAGAGTAAAAATGAAGGTTAGTTTCTGAGTGTAGGAAGGGGAAAAAAAGGGATTTTGCAGCAGTCTTTCTCATGGAATTCAGCAGAATTTTCTGAGCTTGAAATGGGAACATCAATGAAGATTGAAACAAGGATATGATGTCTTCCAGAGGCTTCAAGAGATACACTTTCTGCAATGAAACTGTTCCTTGAAGGATAAACAATGTTTTGGCCACCTTTTGATAGAACAAATTTTATAGGTGGCCAACACCTTGTATACTTGCCTTGAGATACAAAAATTTCGCCATCTCGCTGCCATATTTCCAATCCAAGGAAATAATGAAGGAGGCCCATATGCTTCATCTCGAAAACCTTTGTAAGGTCTTCCTTGCATGAGTGTATCATCTTCTCATCACCAGTAAATATTAAATCATCAACATAAATAAAAATGATTAAAAGCTTACCCTCCACCACAATCTGGCATAGGTTTGCATCCGTCTCACTCTTGGTGAAGCCAAGTGCATTGAAATAGTTGTCGATCCATGTACCAAGCATGGGGTGCTTGCTTCAGCCCATACATCGCTCTTTGGAGTCTGCACACATGCAACTCGCTGCTAAAGATCTCAAATCCTTCAGGTTGCTCAATGTACACTTCTTCCTGAATGATCCCATTAAGGAACACAGTCTTCACATACATCTGATCAATGTGCTAACCCATCTGTGCTAAGAGAGCAAGGATGGTCCTTATGGAAGAATACCATGTGACATATGTGAAGGTTTCTTCATAATCAATCCCCTCGATATGTGAGAAGCCTCGAGCCAAAAATCTGGCCTTGTATTTCTCAACACTCCCATCAACAGCTTGCTTTACCTTGTAGATCCATCTTGAACCTACCACTGATTTATCAACTAGCCTTGGAACAATTTCCCAAGCGTTGTTTCTGAAAATGAATTCATACTCATCTGTCGTTGCATCTACCCATGTGGGCTTCTGCACTGCTTTCTGAAAGGAAGATGGCTCGGTCACGATACATTTTCTCATGAGAGCCATATATCCAGTGAATCGATCAGGAGACTGTCTCTGTCTGCATTCTAAAGTAGGAACTCCTACATTCTATGTCGCATCAGCTTCAGCCTCTCAACTTCTATGGTATGCCTTCTACCAGTTCTAGTGTTTGGTTCTACGTGAGTGGACTCCTCCACTCCATGAACCTCCTCTGCATGCAAGTCTAGCTCCCTCTCAAGCGACAAATTCATGGCTTTCTCCTCATTGAATTTTTTATCCCGTCCATGACAGTCATTCGACTGTTTGGAAAATACACACGATAGTTATGGGGTGTTTCTGTGTTCCCCAAAAATATCCCAACTTCAGCATTCGGCTCCAGCGTTTTCCTGGCATTCTTAGCCACATGCACATAAACATATGAGCCAAAAATATTTAAATGAGAGACATCTGGTTTCTTACCAGCAAAATATTCTTTAGGTGTACTCATACCAAGTACCCTATGAGGAAAACGGTTTTGCACATAAACCACAGTGTTGCATGCTTCTACCCACAAATGCATTGGTAGGCCTTGATCATGCAACATCGCTCATGTAGCACCCATGATTATTCTGTTCTTCCTCTCTGCGACCCCATTTTGTTGTGCGTTATGAGGTGTTATGAGTTCTCTTCAGATTCCTTCTTTTCTATAGAAGTCTTTGAATTGGTTCGAGATATATTCTCCACCATTATCGCTCCGCAGAGCCTTCACTTGCTTCCCCGACTCTTTCTCCACCAATTATTTAAACTCACAAAACTTTGAGAATGCTTGATCCTTCTTCTACATGAAGTAGATCCAGCATTTACGAGAAAATTCATCAACAAAAATAACATAATACCTATGTTTTTTTGTTGAACCAACCGAGAATGGTCTACACACGTCTGTGTGAACTCTCTCTAGGATCACCAAAGCACGGTTCCCCTTTTCATGAAAGGTGGATTTTGCATACTTCCCCATGGTGAAACCCTTGCACTGATCTAACTGAGCAAGTGTTCCCATTGGAAGTCTAGTAGATATTTTCCGCATAACTTTCAAAGCTACATGATGAAGATGGCCCAATCGCCTGTGCCATAACTCGCCCTCATCCCAGCGCACCACTTTTTCTGCCTTGCCCATCATTGTAGCGTAGCCTTATACCTCCAGCTTGTAGATATTCTTGACTTGAATCCATATCCTCTTGGCTTGACCCATTTTTTTATGTCACAGGAAATCTTTTCCACCGCTTAAAACAATGTCATAGCCTCTATCCTCCAACATTGCGACTGAGACCAAGTTTTTCCTCAGACCTAGAACATGCATAACGTCTTTCAAAAGAAATGGTTTACCTAACTCCCTATCAAATTTAATGGTACCAATTTCAGTCACACCGTATCGTCCATCGTCACCCATATCTATAAAAATTTGGAGATCTTTCTCCTCCAAGTCACTGAAAATCTCTGTATCTCCCATCATGTGGACAGAAGTAGCACTATCAAGATACCACACCAATACCATTGCGCTTGAACCAAGCATGTGATCAAAGAGAAATAAAGTTCAAATTTTGAGGCAAGGGCCTCACCAGCTACAGCTCCAGTAGCCTTCTTGTTCTTCTTTTTCTGTGGGCAGTTAGTGGCGAGATGCCCATGTTCGTGACAGTGAAAACACTTCACTTTGGACAAATATAGCTTCTTGCCTTTAGCCTCGGATTTTGAGTGGAATTTCCTCCCCTTCACTTTCCTTGCCTTGGCAGCCAAAGCACAATCCTCTTCATCATCATGCTTTGATGAAGAGCCATCTATGGTGTTCCGCCTGAACTCCTCCTGCACTAGATCCAACCACAGTCATTCCCAATCTAGAAGTTTTTCTCGTCCATTGACAGAGTCTTGATAATTGTGCCAAATCTTAGGAAATCCTAAGAGATCCAAGCTCACAAAATCATCATCAACAACCGTGATTCCCACACTCCCTAGTTCATCCCAACATTGGACAAAATTTGTGAGATACTTAGGAATATTGTTGCCCTTCTCCATCTTGATCTTTCTGAGTTTATCCTTTAGCACCAACTTCCTATGTTCATTTTTGCTTTGGAAAATATCTGTCAAATACTTCCACATAGCGAATGGAGTGGCTTTCCCATGAAGTCTTGAGACAATATGGTCTCGCACACCTTCCAACAGAATTCTTCTTGTCTTTGCTACTTTCTTTTGTCATGCGTCAGGTAGTGCAGCATCTGTCGAAGTGGGCTTAGGAACATCACTATCAATGAATTCTTTAAAGCCATTATCTTCAAGCATCGCCTCCATTTTGTCATTCCATGCAATGTAGTTCGAGCTTCCCTTGAGTGCATACTCTAGCCGCAAACCATTGAAAGCCATTTCGATGCTTACTCAACTGTCGCACCAAGAAATTCTTGCAGCAAATTCGAATTGTTTACACCAACAAACTTAGCTAATGCTTCAATTTTGAAATCTTATTTTCTTCGATACCATGTAGAAATTTTAATACAATTATGTATTGTCTAGATTCCCCTAATCTAACAATTGAATTCCATTGTTAAATACAGAATCGTTCTACTTAAATCTTTGCGGAAATTTAATCGCCAATTGCAAACACATGAAGGAAGATCAAGCATGTGAATGTATGAGCTAAAGTCGAACATGTAAGAAAATTGCCAGATTTACCAATGCAAGATGTGTGCGCCACCTATTCCTCTTCACCCTGTCATTACTGTTGGTCCCTTTGCAAAGTGGTGCATCGATTTTATGACATGTAACCCTCACTCGGCCGAGGGGCATGCCTATATTATCGTAGCCATAGACTACTTCACCAAATGGGCCGAAGAAATTCCTACACTTACCGCTAATGGTAAAACAACTGCTCAATTCATATTCAATCACATCATTGCTAGGTTTGGTGTCCCTCATGCCATTGTTACCGATCATGGTTCTCATTTTCGGCATTATATGGTGGCAGAGTTGACTTCTAGGTTGGGTTTGCGTCACGACAGCTCAACGCCATACTACCCTCAGGCCAATGGCTAGGTTGAAGCTATAAAAAAAGTTCTTGTCACCATGCTTCAACGTATGATTGGGATCCACAAATCCAATTGGCATCTCATGTTATTTTTGGCTCTTTGGGCATACCAAACCTCAGTTAAGAACGCAACTGGGTTTACTCCTTTCTAGTTGGTGTATGGTTTCGAAGCTACGCTTCCGATTGAATGTGAAATAACTTTGCTCAAGTTAGATGTTGAATTATTGCCAAATACTTCACCAGAAGAAGAGTGTCTCCTTTATTTAGAAAGGCTAGATGAAACTCGCCGCTTTAGTGATCAAGGCACAGAAAAAGTGGATCAAAGCTCATTTTGAGCTGTCAGTTTCCCCTCGTTCCCTCACTAAAGGAGATCTCATCCTCCTGTATGACCAAGCTCATGACAAGTTGGGGACAGGAAAATTTCAACCCATGTGGCATGGGCCCTACATCGTTAAGCATGTATTGCAGAATGGGGCCTATGAACTCATAGATTACGAAGGTCATCCTCTTGAACAACCCATAAATGGGTTGTATCTCAAAAAATATTATGCGTGAGGCATTCATGTGTAATTGGTGTACATAGGTATTGTTTTCAGTTTTGTACATGTTTTCAGTTTGGTGTGCTTTGTGAGCGTTTTCCTGCATATTGGGTCTTTCTTATTGTGTAGATGTCTATCACCCCTTATGTCGGTTTCGCGGATGATGCCTCCTGCAATACCAGTAATTTGTCTTCAGCAGCCTGGGTAATTTAAGATCCTGCTAGTGAGTTGATAGATCTGCAAGGTATTTGTCTAGGACGCACTACAAACAATGTCGCTGAATATAGCGATGTCATTGAACTATTAACTGAGGCAATCAACCTCAACATACGTGCATTTCTTGTAAATCTAGATTCACAGCTTGTCGTTCTGCAACTCAATGGTCATTATTCATTTAGAAATATGCACATTCTGAGATTGTATTTTCATATTCGTTTGTTGGAAAGACATTTTGATTTCATCACATATCAACATATTCCTAGATGAATGAATGCATTAACTGATACAGTGGCTAACATTGTATTAGATACACATTTCCGTAATTTGTAAAGACGTCATCATATGTAAAAGATCCATGTAGGAAAAAAAAATATATATATATATATATATCGAATGTTTGCATCAGTGTACATCATAAATTCAAAAAATATGTGTGTTTCTGTTACATCCTCAGAGATCATGTCTCTCAAAATTTTCAGATAAAACCTACGTGCCTAATCAGCATGATTCTCATGGTAGCATGTCACTATCCGTACAAGCTGCCTCAGTAAGCGGTGAATTCGGCTAGGCACCCCTATGGTATGCCTCTGATAGGAGTGAGGAACACCGTCAAATATTGCATAATCTAAGACTCCGCGTGTGATTCCCTTTAGATTGCGCACAATATCGTCTTCCTCGCTGCCCTCACCTTGAGGGTCGAAATCGCGAGGGATTTGCCTCACTATCGACGACATGCCAGCAGGTCTCTCTGGGCCAACATCTGTAAACGCATGGATTTAATGTCAAAGCATGCATAAGTAAAAAAAAAATTCATAATACTCATGAAAATTAAAAAATGAGTCTCACCCAAATATTCATCCCAATCCTCTCCCTCTAGGAGTGGGAGGTCTAGATCATCAGTGAAATCTGTACCGAAGGAGGACCAGTCCTCCAAGACAATCAATTGTCGGCGGAGCCAATCAAAAAATTACAGTCTCCAGGATATCTTTTGACCACCCCCTACCCTTAGCATCAGAGCTGCCCATCGGGCCATCTGTGGTTCTCTCGCTGGTGGTGTCAAAACTATGACCTCCTACCGGTGAAATATTGGTAGTCGTTCCAAGAAGAACGATACCAGAATGGACCCATAACCGAATTGCTTCAATTTTCCCTTCTTGCATTTTGTTAGCTAGCGTTTCATGTTTATTGTCACAGCCTATGCCCAGTTGTAGATGATTGGTGACAAGCAGTCTACAACAAGAAGCAACTGTGTCTTTGTTGCTTCGTGTGGTGCTTGCAATCCCACAGCTCGTGTGATGGTATGTAACACTACTTTTAGTGTCAAGTCTGGGATAGTTTGGATATCAACTTTCCCACTGCCTGATCCCTTCCGTGCCCTTGGACATACCCTATCCATCACCATGGTCATGTTCTCCATGCACGGCCGGGTGCCGGTTAGGATTGGTGCTTCTCCCCTCCACGATAATCTTGTGATAAAATAGATGTCAGAGACTTCAATCTCAAGTTCCTAATCTCGAAGGATGAACTTTTCTTGATTTTCATCCCATATGCTAACCAGATACTGTAATAGCTTCGGTTGACCTCGGAGGCATGGTGTTAGGAAGAACTTTTTCAGTCCACAGTTTTTGAGAGCTTCCATGACTTTCTCGTTTTCCATGGCGAGCTCATCTTCTTCGCTATGTTCCTGTTCTTTCCATTCTATGACCATTTTTCTGCTTTATACCTGCAAAGGTTGTTACATGGACATTGTTAGCCTAATGCGAACATCAAAATTTGGTCTATCACTTGGGATTTTTGACATAAAAATGGTTTATGTCGTTGCCGCGATTGTTTCCCAAGCAGTCGCGCCAATGGGCATGCCCTAGTGTATAAAATCGGGTGGTTGGCGCGACTCCGTGCCCGAAACCCGCGCCAACCGTCGTGCCCTATTTTTCACATTTTCTCCTATAGAATTGGAAACTGGAAATTGTAGGTAGAAAGGAATGACTCAAAATGAAGGGAAAGGTGTCAGCTCTTACCTAGAACTGACGAAATCGAGATTGGACAGTCGGATCGTCCGCTATCGCCATCACAAAATCACAGTGTTAAATGGGTAACTATTGATTCACAAGAGGTAAAAAGTGAAAAGTAATTGTTTTTACCATTTTTGGTTTTTTGTAACTTTTTCACAACCCTAATTAGGTTTTAAGACATATTTTTCGATTATTTTATTATATTATTTTGAAAAATGGGTTTTACACATGTGTCTTGTGCAACAGCAAGTTTTCACAAAACAGTGATGAAGTAACAAGTTATATTTTATACTTTTTCGGACTCGGTAAAAACACGAAAAATTCATTACTGGAGTCATCTTTTAGATCTTTTCTAACTCTCTAAGATTGAAAAGATTGAAAATATTCTTGTCATTTTGAACTCGTTAAATGGTTGTGAAATGATATCTACCCAGTATACGTTTAACCATTTTTCGGGCTAGGATGGATTATTTATGAAAAATAAATACCTTAGCCTATCGCGACTAAGAGGTTCTCTCAGACATAGTTTTCTACCTTTTTGGATTTGTGAGACTACCTACGAAAAGGGACTACTGAATTTTTCTTTTCCGCCTTCTTTTCAAACTCTCTAAACATGAAAATATGGCGAGTTCTCCCTTTGTCAGACTCGTTAAACTTTGATGACATCAGATTTCGTCACCATGATGTTACTCGAGTTCCTCCTTCCTAGGGCTCGTAAAATGTACTAGGTTGGATTTGTCCAAAGGAAAAACTTACAGTACAAGCATCTGCTATCCCCTTTAAGATTTTTTTAAAAATAATTGGGGTACTCGGCATAAATGGTGGGGGAAAATGGAACCCGGTTTTAGTTATGTTGCTAGTATGTCGATCTTGAACATAACACTTGTTTGCATTTGTGTCAGGTTGGGGACATCTCATTTCGTCATTTTTTGCCTTCATGGGTTTGGGTAATCTCTTTTGACCTCTCATTTTCTCTCTACCATGTCATCATGAACTCAGATCCCTTGATGTCAAATACTGCCAAATCCAGTGTCGTGTCACTGATATGTTCAAGAGAAGTTTTCCTTTGCAGTTGTCAACCTTCCTCTGATTCCCTGTTAGTCTTGATTCACTTTCATCATATTCCTCTGTCTCGTGTTGATGATGTGGGAAAAGTTATGGCCCTCCTTCGACCAGGTCACTTTTGTCGACTTCTGCTCATTATTCAGGAATTTGATTTAGAGACTCCCTTCTGGTACCTTGGAGCCTGCAAGCCTCAATGGCAGGTTTTTCTCATTTGACGCAAGGTTCACATACTTGGCCTTCAATCGAATGATTCTGCAGGTGTTTGACATCATATCACTATTCACATTCCGTATATTGTACCTTTTGTACCTTGAGGGCCATCATCATAATCAGTGGTTTCTCTCGCATCTTTTAACGACTTTCATCATTGGCTAGTAATCAGATGATTTTCTTCCATGTTTGACTTCCGCTCATACATTCGCATGCTTGAAATTAAACTTGTTCAAGTCAAGATGGAGCGCAAGACCCTGGGTTTTTTCTGATAAAATCCACGCTGCGGATTTTTGTGGATTATCATGACTTATTACATGACTCTTGATTGGATGGTTGTGACCATACCCGAGTCTATTTGTTTATCCTTACTACTGGATGGTTGTGTCCATACCTCGGATCTCAGTTTTATTGTACTCTATTATGGATGGTTGTACCCATGCCACATGTTCATGTATCATAGATATCAGTTGTATTTGTAATTGAAAGTTTTTCGACATTGGTGTTTGGTTCGAACGCGTTCTCATAAAGCATTTCTCCCGTCCCTCTCCCTCGGACCTCAAGCTTTATGGGGCATCTGGTACAAAGAATTTTTTCATTGCCCCTACAATCCCCAAATCACACATCGTAGGGTCATTTCTATGACTAATAAGAAGTGTCATGCCTTGCAAAGACCATCATTGCATCCCTTTACATGAGAGAAATATTCCTCTTGTTGAAAATTCCCTGAACAGGACTGTAAAAACCCTGGTTTTTTCCTTGGCGCGAGTAGCCAGATACACTCCCACGCTGTGATGGAAAATTAACATTGAGCCTGCGCCAGTTAGCGCTCTATCCCAGTTAAGCACCCACACCAAGCTGTTTATGGAATGTTTTTTAAAAATAGAGGCAGAGGTTCCATTCCAACCACCTTGAGGATGAGTCATTGGGAGTGGTTGAACTGAAACAACCACAGACTCCCTCCTTTAGTTAGTAGTTTCCACCTCCCTTGGAAATCTCCTAAAGGCTAGGACTCCCTCCCACCTTTGTAGGGATCCCAAACTCCTCCTTTTCCTCTATAAAAGAAACTATCTCTCTTCTCATCAACTAGTTGAACTTGGAGAATTGATACTATAGTTGAATAATTAAGCATAGGTGGAAGATTTGCATTGAGAAAGAGATAGAGCAAGGAGGAACTTTTTCAAGAGCGCTCGAGTCGGTGCCCTCATATCGTTTTATCCCTTGACAAGTACTGAGATGCGCTTCGGCTGAACCCCGCTAGAGGAGACTGCGATGTCAAAGCATCGGTTGTACCTCTTCTTTCTACTTATTTATATACATGACTACTGTTTGGTTCCACTATTGTGTTATGTTGTTTTTTTAATCCGATATGTTTATCCCTATTTGATTGGATAATAGTTATGAGTGAAACCATTATGTTGTATATTGTTCTTGTTTCTTGTTTTATGTGCAGTTAGCCGAGCATAACGGTGAACGAATTGTGATTTGCCGAAGCAAGAGCGAGATTCTACTACTCGTTCGACAATGAAAATAGCATTGGATTCCAGGTAGGTCAATCTACCGTGTCTCTAGTGGAGTCACCAATTTTTTCTGCAGGTAAATCCTCTCTACGGACAAAGATGATCCCTCTAGCTCTAGGGTGGATCTAGAAACAAAGGGACATGCTAAAATTTTGCTTCCTAGTTAATGAATGAACAAAATACCCGATAGATTGACCTACCTGGAATCCAATGCTATCGTCGTTGTCGAAAGATTAGTAGCCTCTCACTCCTGCCTTGGAAAATCACAATTCGTTCGTCGTTACGCTTGGATACCTGCACATAGAACAAGAAACAAGAACAACATACAACATAATGGTTTCACTCATAATTATTAGCCAGTCAAAGAGGGCTAAACACATCACATTAAACAAACATCATAACACAATAGTGGAACCAAACAATAGTCATGTATAAATATAAGTAGAAGGAAGAGGTACAATCGATGCTTTGACGTCGCAATCTCCTCCAGCAAGGTTCAGCTGAAGCGCGTCTCAATACTTGTCAAGGTATTTGGACGGGATGAGGGCATGGTCTCAAGCTCTCTCAACAAAGTTCCTCCTTGATCTATCTCTTTCACAATGCAACTCTTCACTCTATGCTTAATTATTCAGCTATAGTATCAATCCTCCAAGTTCAGCTAGTTGATGAGAAGAGAGATAGTTTCTTTTATAGAGGAAAAGGAGGAGGTTTGGATCCCTTAAAAGGTGGGAGGGAGTCCTATCCTTTAGTAGATTTCCAAGGTAGATGGAAACTAATAACTAAAGGAGGGATTCCATGTTTGTTTCATTTCAACCACTCCCAATGACTCATCCTCGAGGTGGTTGGAAAATTAACACTAAGCCCGCGCTAGTTGGTGCTCTATCCCAGTTAAGCACCTGCGCCAAGCTGTTTATGGAATGTTTTTAAAAATAGAGGTGGAGGTTCCATTCCAACCACCTCGAGGATGAGTCATTGGGAGTGGTTGAACTGAAACAACCATAGACTCCCTCCTTTAGTTAGTAGTTTCCACCTCCTTTGGAACACTCCTAAAGGATAGGACTCCCTCCCACCTTTGTAGGCATCCCAACCTCCTCCTTTTCCTTTATAAAAGAAACTATATCTCTTCTCATCAACTAGTTGAACTTGGAGGATTGATATTATAGCTGAATAATTAAGTATAGATTGAAGAGTTGCATTGATAAAGAGGTAGAGAAAAGAGGAACTTCGTCAAGAGAGCTCCATTCCATGCCCTCATCCCGTCTGAATCCCTCGACAAGTATTGATATGTGCTTCGGTTGAACCCTGCTATAGGAGACTGCGACGTCAAAGCATTGATTGTACCTCTTCCTTCTACTTATTTATATACATGACTACTGTTTGGTTCCACTATTGTATTATGATGTTTGTTTAATGAGATATGTTTAGCCCTCTTTGACTGGCTAATAGTTATGAGTGAAACCATTATGTTGTATCTTGTTCTTGTTTCTTGTTCTATGTGCAAATATCCAAGCGTAACGGCGAACAGATTGTGATTTTCCAAGGCAGGAGCGAGAGGCTACTACTCTTTCGACAATGACAACAGTGTTGGATTCCAGGTACGTAAATCTACCATGTATTTTGTTCATTCATTAACTAGGAAGAAACAATTTAGTGTGTCCCTTTTTTTGTAAACCCACCCTAGGGCTAGAGGGATCGTCTCTGTCTACAAAGAGGATTTAGCTACAAAACAACGGGTTGTAAGAAGGAAAAGAAGAGAACAGATTTGGGAAGGAAAACATTCTTTGGGGATTTGATTTCAAGGGAAGAAAAGGAACAATACACATCATACAGAGATAATAGGAAAACAGGGCCATAGAAAATAGCTACCATATCAAGGCTTGGACCATCGGTGTCTTCTATGGTTGGACCTCACCATCCTTTAAACAATATATTCGCTCCTAATATCAAAACTCCGGATTCAAAATAGTAGTGGAGAATTATTGATCAGGATCTGAGAATTGAAGGACACGGAGAGACCAGTGGGGATCATCAAGAACCTGAGGAACAACAGTCAGTTGATCATCAATTGGAAGATTGTAGTGTTGTTAAACAATTGATCCTGGAGCAGCTTGATCCTTCTATTTATCAATCTCTAGTGCACTCCAAGGCTAGTTCATACTATCATAAAGAATCATCCATGGGGGACAATAATTTCAAACCAGATAGCTCTGTTACTTTTGAATTCCCAATAGTAGTAACACGGGATGAGGCTCCTATGAAGAACATCCCTTTATCATCCCTACTATCCTTTCAAGGGATGGCCGTTGAAGATCTTGATACCTTTCTATTCGAATTCGATGTGCTGTGTAGTGGTTATGACTATACTTCAGACGCCTAGAAGCTAAAATTATTCCATGCTACTCTGAAAGGAGCATCATAAAGATGGTTCATGAGATTCGGTGCTGGCACAATTCGAACATGGAAGTATATGAGAGAAGCCTTCCTTTTTAAGTGTCAAGACTACTTCCGAACAAGGGATTTGAAGGACTAAATTTTTAGAATCGCACAGAAGGAGGAGGAAAGCCTGGAAGACTATCTAGAGCAATTCCACTACAATTTACAAAGGTCTAAGTTTAGTAACTTGGATCCAGAGATTCTAAAGCCAATATTCTTAAGAGATTTAAGAGATGATTGTCTAGAACATATGAACATAATAGGAAAAGGAGACATATCGCAAGAAACTTTTGATGAGATAATGAAGCTTTGCCTACGTAGCTCAAGAGGATTGATCAAGGGGAAAGTTTTAGTTCGGGACCCTTCACTTCGAATACAGAAGTCCACAAGTGGAGGAGTAACCAGAGCAGAGATCGAGAACTTATTCAAGGATTTTAAAACCAATCTCCTTAGCACTCTCTCTACCCAAATCACTATGGTACAAGCCAAGAAGGCACAAGCAGAAGCTGAAACAGCCTTAGAAATATTATGTCCCCGATGCAAAAGAAACATTTGGAAAGAGAACGCGGACTAAATAGTGTCAACATATGCAACATCTGTGAGTTGACGCACTCTACAAATCAGTCTCCTAAGTTTCCCATACTTAAGGTGGTACTCCAAGAATCAAGCGAGGATGTTCAATATTCTTATTTTATCGGATCAAAGAGACCATGGCAGCTGCGACCTACATGTATGCCTTTAGATTTTTCTTCCTTTTATCCTTGGAATAATATTTATAACAGTCAGCAATACCCATGGCAGTATCCTACTCCTTCCTCAACACAATTTCCTTCACCATGGAATCAGTGGCCATCTCCTCCACCAATGTAATATCCTCCATCACAACTCAATCCTTGGGGTCAGAACAAGAGAGGAAATGGCCAAGGTCCAGTACCCCCTTCAATACCAATGCAATAGTAGCAGTGTCAACTACCTTCTATTCAGAATCCTACACCTTTTGTCCAACCCCAATTACCTGTACAACCTAACCCTAATCCAAATAATAAGGCAGGGCAGAGCATGGATGTTCTGGTTACCCTCCAAACTTATCTTATTACTCCTATCAGACTTAATGAGGTTTAGCTTCGGTCAGGGAAAGTAATCAAATTTGAACACACTCCCATTATTTGTTGGGTATGTGTTATATTCTTTCCACGACTAGTCACATGTGGGGGGATCACAGGGGGGGTGAAAGCTCCCCTTGTACGTTGCGCCATGTGCAGCAAGGGGGTCACAGGGTGGGCAGTAGCCCCCCCTGTTCGGGGTCTGAGGCAGCACCTCGAGAAAAAAAAATTGGACCTTATTTTTCCATGGGCGGACCCGCCCATGGTTTTGTGCATGGGTTTGCACATGGTTTTGGGGCATGATGATTTTTGCCCCTTGGTATTTTGTAGATCCGGTCAAGGGAACTATGGTTATGTTCTAATCCAGGGTTAATGGATTGGGGTTTATGTATTCTTAGACATGTATATATATGTGTTGTAACACTAAAAGGAATATAATGAAAAATCAAGCTGGTCATCTCGATTTGGGATCTAGGGGAAAATATCTATGTTTATTTGTTTTATGTTTTATGCTCTTGTTATTGTTTATTTTCTGTTTTAAATATTCTTTTGTAGATAATTTGTGTACAGGGTTAAAACCTATATTTTTTATCGGAGCAGTTTCGACTTCAAGGGGACGCATTTACTATTGAGAGGTTTTTCGCTCAGGCCTGAGGTAGACCCTATTCAGTGGGAGATCTGCGGGATCGATTCTTACTGTGAAAGAAGATAGCGAGTAATGGAAAGATAGAGATTGAGAAATTTAATGTTCAGAGTTTTGAGTTGTGGAAGCTCAAGATGGAGGATCTGCTGGTGGATAAAGACTAGTGGATCGTGGTAGATTCATGTACTAAACCAATGACAATGTCAGAGGAAGACTAGAATAAGTTGGATCAAAAGGCAAAGAGCACAATACAGTTGTGTGTCTAAAATTTGGTATTTTTGAATGTATCTGGGTTAGCTACGACGAAGAATTTTTTGGACAAACTTGGGACTTTGTACCAATCTAATTCTCCGGTGAATAAATTTTTCCTACGGAAAAATTTGTATAACCTGTGGATGAAGGATGGATACTCGATGACAAAGCATTTGAACACCTTCAATAATGTGGTGATTTAGCTATCATCTGTTGATATTAAAATCTCAGATGAAGATAAGTGCATCCGTTTTTTGTGTTCTCTACCAAACTCGTGGGACAGTCTGGTTATTGCAATAGGTATAAATACAACTACCTTGAATTTTGATGACATTGTCTCAGCCTTGTTGTTGGAGGAAATGAGACGGAGAAATATGGAGGGTTAGAATGGAGATGCCTTATCTGTACGAGGAAGGTCCCAGAACAGAAACAAGAATAAGGTTTCAAGTGGGAGATCTAAATCTCCTGGAAAGTTTTTAAAGGTGTGCTAGAAATGCGGAAAGGAAGGGCACTACAAAAAGGACTGCAAATCTAAAGCTCCTGAGAAAGGAAAGGGATCTGATGATGCTCCTTCTGTAGAGGCCAAAACCACCTTGGATGAAGGTGGGGATGTGTAATTGGCTTCTTCTTCAAATACACATGTAGATCACGAGTCATGTTTGATTGACTCAGGTGCATCCTTTCACTTTACTCCCCATAGGGAGTGGTTCTGCGAGTATGAGAAATATGATGGCGGTGATGTATTCTTAGGTGATGATAAGAAGGCCAGAATCGTCGGACGTGGAAAAGTTAAGATGAAGCTACAAGGTGGAAGGAATAGAACATTCCTGGTGTTCTGTACATTCCTACATTGGCCAGAAATCTGATTTCTGTAAGAAATATGGATGATGTAGGTGTAAAAACAGTGTTCGAGAAAGATACCTATAAGATGGTTCAGGGAGCACTGGTATTAATGCGAGGATTTCGGATTGGAAATTTGTACAAGCTTAAGGGCAACACTATTATTGATGGGTGCAACAGTTCTGTGGTTCCCGAAAGTGGAGCAGAAAGCCTAGTGGTCTCTGGAGAAAATATCATGCTATGGCATCAAAGGCTTGGACATATTGGAGAGAAGGGCCTTCGGATACTGCATGGAAATGGTATGTTAGAAGGTATGTCTAATATCTCTCTGGATTTCGATTTCTGTGAATATTATTTATATGGGAAGCAGAATCGGGTGAGTTTTCCTTCTGGTACTAAGAGGGCGAACAAGATATTAGAGCTTGTGCACAGTGATGTGTTTGGACCTGCGTCGGTTCCATCACTGGGTAAGTCTGTGTACTATGTTTCATTCATAGATTAATTCCCAAGGAATACATGGATATATTTCTTGAGGAAGAAATCAGAAGTCTTTGACAAATTTAAATAACTTAAGGCTCTGGTGGAAAACAATACAGAGAAGAAGATAAAGGTGTTGAGAACAGATAATGGTGGGCAGTTCTGCAAGAAGGAACTTGAAGAGTTTTGTAAGAAGTGTGGTATAGCACGGAGGAAGACTACTCCATACACACCTTAGCAAAATGGAGTTGCAGAAATAATGAACAGAACGCTAATGGAAAAGGAAAGAAGCATGCTCAGTGGTACCGGGTTAGGACACGAATTATGGGCAGAGGTAGTGGAGACTACATGTTACTTGGTTAACAAATCACCTTTATCAGCATTGGAGGATAAGACTCCACATGAGATATGGACGGGTAAGAAACCCTCTCTTTCACATCTGAGGGTATTTGGATGTGATGCATATGTAGATGTTCCAAAGGAGAAAAAGACCAAGTTGGATAATAAATATGAAAGGTGCATCTTTATTGGGTATAAGGATGGTTTAAAGGGTTACAAGCTTTGGAACCTGGAAAAAAGGAAGGTTGTGTACAACTGAGATGTGATGTTTAGAGAGGTGAAATATTTTGTTAAACATGAAGTCCTGCCAAAGGAGCCCGAGAAGATAGATTTTGAGCTAAAGGAGGATGAATCAAACTCTACAACAGAAGAAGACTCAGAAGAGGAAGAGCCACAAACTCCAGTTGTGAGAAGATCAGTTCGGGAAATAAGACAACCAAAAAGGTATAGTCCATATGCTTTTTGTTAAAATTTTGCTTTAACTATAACTGATGATGATCCCAGAACCGTCAAGGAGGCAGTAGATTCAAAGGATGGAAAACTCTGGAAGGAGGCCATGGTTGCATGGGATCTGGTGGAGTTGCCGGCTGGAAGGAAGCCCATCGGGAGAAAATGGGTTTTTAAGAAGAAGATGAATGTAGAAGGCAAGGTGGAGAAATACAAAGCTTGGTTGGTAGCAAAAGGTTATTCCCAGGTGTCAGGAATTGATTTTGGTGATATTTTTTCTCATGTTTCCAAAGTTACTTCTATTAGATTAATTTTATCTGTTGTTGCTGCATTTTATTTTGGGGTAGAATAGATGGATGTGAAGACAACATTTCTTCACGGCGATCTGGAAGAGGAGATCTACATGAAAAAACCTAAAGGCTTTATGGTGAAGGGGAAGAAAGAACTAGTATGCAGGTTAAAGAAGTCTCTGTATGTGTTAAAACAATCACCAAAGATATGGTATTAGAAATTTGATACCTATATACGAGGACTTGGCTTCACCAGAAGCAAGGAGGATCATTGTGTTTCTTTTAAATTAATTGGTGACCGTGTTATTTATTTGGTCTTGTATGTGGATGATATGTTTTTGATTGGAAATCACAAAGAAATTATCCAAGATTTGAAGACCCAACTATTCTCCAAATTCGACATGAAGGATCTTGGTGCTGCAAACTATATTTTGGGCATGGAAATTAAGATAGATCAGGAAAAGAGGAAGCTCTGGTTAAAACAAAGGAAATATGTCGAGACTATATTGCAAAGGTTCAATATGTAGGATAGTAAACCGGTGAATGTTTTGATTCCTCTAGGTGTAAAATTGTATGTTGAACAATGTCCCAAGACACAAGAAGAAGAGGAGGATATGTCCCGTGTTCCATATTCAAGTGCAGTGGGTAGCCTGATGTATGAAATGGTCTGTAATAGACCAAACATTTCACATGCAGTGGGAGTATTTAGCAGGTTTATGTCAAACCTAGGGAAGGAGCATTGGACAGCAGTGAAGCAGGTTTTCGGATATTTGCGTGGCACTAGTGATTATGGCTTGTGCTACCAGGGAAGACCAGGATTGGAAGGAGTGTTGGAAATTCGTGGTTTTGTTGATACAGACTGGGCTGGAGATATGGACCAAAGAAGATCTACAAGTGGGTATGTGTTTAGCCTATTTGGAGGTGAAGTTAGGTGGATTAGTAAAAGATAGTCTGTAGTGGCTTTTTCAACTATAGAGGCAGAATACATGACAACCACTCATGCAAGCAAGGAAGTAGTTTGGTTACAGAGATTTTTTTCAAGTATGGGGTTGGTGCAACAAGTTATAACGATAGACTGTGATAGCCAAAGTGCAAATTTCCTTGCTAATAACCCTGCATATCATTCAAAGACAAAGCACATTGATGTTCAATATCACTTTGTGAGATATATGGTTGAGGCTAAAACGGTGTTGCTGGTAAAGGTGGGCACTTTGAAGAATGTTGCAGATCCATTAATGAAGTCTGTGAGCACTTAGAAGTTATCTTGGTGTAGAGGAACAATGGGTGTTGCAAAGCTGGTCTAATCACTAAGTTCTCCTATGGCCCCTTGCTGAAAGAAAACAATAAGTGGGAGAATGTTGGGTATGTGTTATATTCTTTCAATGACTAGTGACGCGTGGGGTGGCGATAGCACCCTATGTACACTGCATGGGGCACAGCAAGGGGGTCACAAGTGGGGTGATATCCCTCTCTATTTGGGGTCTGGCGCAGCGTCCCGGGAAAAAAAAATTGGACCTTATTTTTCAGTGGTTGGACCCGCCCATGGTTTTGTGCATGGGTTTGCACATGGTTTTGGGGCATGATGGTTTTCGTCCCCTAGTATTTTATAGACCCGGTCAAGGGAACTACGATTATGTTCTAATCCAGGTTTAATGGATTGGGGTTTATGTATGATTCTGCATGTATCTATATGTTTTGTAACACTAAATGGAATATAATGAAAAATCAAGCTGGTCGTCCCAATTTGGGATCCAAGGGAAAATCTTTTTTTAATCTATTTTATGTTTTATGCTCTTGTTATTGTTTATTTTATGTTTTAAAGATTCGTCTGTAAATAATTTCCGTACAGGGTTAAAACCTACATTATTATCGAAGAAATTGAATCACTCAGGAAGGATATGGATGATTTTTAGGCAGTTGTTACACATGTAACAACCGATACAGCACCCATTGTTACATTTGTAACAGCCAGCTCGGGAAGGTTTGTTGTTCCTACAACAACCAATCCAAGTAAGGTTGGTACATTTGTGGTAGCTGACTCAGCTGTTAGTATTAAGAATCCCCCATAACCTTAACGATTAACTGAAACTGGACTAGTCTTACAACCTGAATCCAAATTCCTTAAGGAGCTGCAAAAATTATATGTGTGGATTCCGCTGTTACAAGCTCTTAAATAAGTGCCTATCTATGCTAAAATAGTAAGGGATATATGCGTCAAAATACCTGGGAGGAAACCTAAGGATCCTGATACTATCCATGTCATGAGAAAATTGTCTAATCTTATGATTGATCGGCCTTTGTTGACCAAATATAATGACCCAGGGAGCCCCACAGTGATTGTCCATATTGACAATAATCCTATAACTAATACCTTGATTGATCTAGGGGCAGTTATAACGTTATGACTAAAGACCTCTTCATCTCTCTATGACTTCATGGACTTAGACCTACACCTACAGTGCTTGAACTAGCAAATAGGTCCCGTGTTAAGCCTGAAGGAATGATTGAAGATGTGGTTATCACTATGGCCTCCTGGAACTATCCGGCTGAATTTCTCATTTACAAACCAAATCCAATCTTGGGGGTCACCCTTTAATATTGGGGTAACTACTTCCAGAAGATCAAGACAAGACAACCTTTACTTGTCCATGGGGTACTTTTTCATACAGAGTCCTCTCCTTTGGTCTCTGCAATGCACCAACAATCTTTCAAAGGAAAATATTAGGTATTTTTTCTAATATTTTGAATAACTGTCTTGAAAACTTTATGCATGATTTTACACCCTACAGGGATGCCTTTGAGACAGCATTAGCGAACTTGGAGAAAGCGTTGGAACGTTGTGAACAAAATAATGTTGCTCTGAGCACGGAAAAATGCCACATGATGATGACCAAGGGAATTTTGCTGGGACATTTCATTTCAACATATGGAATCAAGGTATATCCTACAAAAATTGAGGTAATCTCGAAATTCCTGACCCCTAAGACTTTGAAAGAGGTACGGAGTTTTCTGGGACATGCACAATAATATAGGAATTTTATAGAGAATTTTTCAAAGATTGCATCTCCTCTATTCTCATTACTGATGAAAGATGTGGAATTTGTGTGGACAGAAAAGTGTGAGAAAACCTTTTTAAAGTTTAAGAACTATGTAACAGCAACACCTGTTTTACGAGGACCAAATTGGGAATTTTTGTTTCATATTGCTACAAACACATCTGACATGGTTCTGGGTGCTATTTTGGGGCAGCTGGAGGATAAGAAGCCTTATGCTATTTATTACATCAGCAAGAACTTAACTCCAGCAGAACTTAAATTCAATGTTACTAAGAAATAATTCCTAGCCATAGTGCATGCTATCAACAAATTTTGGCACTACATCACGGGGTAACAAGTATTTATACACACTGACCATGTTGCAATTCGATTTTTAATGAAAAATCATGTTACTAATGGTAGATTTACACGATGGTTATTGATGTTACAATAATTTGTCATTACTATTTTAGATAAATCTTGAAAATATAATGTAGTCGTCGATTTCCTTTCTAGATTAACTATAAGTGATGATTGCACTTCTACTGAGGATTCTTTTCGAAATGAGTATATTTTTTCCATTCCTACTCACTCACCATGGTATGTAGATATAGCCAATTACCTTGTTGCAGGAAAATTCCCACACTAGTTGTCTTCCAATGAAAGAAGGAGGATTATACAACAGAGTTCTACTTAATCCTGGATAGAAGGCAATCTCTATCACATCAGGCCAGATTTCCAGATTAAGCGATGTGTTAGAGAAGATGAGGTATTTGAGATCCTAAAGGCTCGTCATGAGGAACCTTGTGGAGGAAACTTCGATGACAAGATGACAGGACATAAAGTACTCTCAACGGGGTACTACTGGCCAACTATATTCCAGGATGCCAAGAATTTTGTGAAAGGATGTGATAGTTGCCAAAGGATGGTCCAGCCTATAAAATAGAATGAGATGTCATTATAGCCTTAGATAGTAATAGAACCATTCGAGAAATGGTCCCTAGACTTTTCGAGGCCAATTAATCCTTCATCACAGCAAAAATCATACATATTGGTCTGCACTGATTATTTCAAAAAATGGGTTAAAGCAAGGGCACTAACTAGAGAAAAAGAGCAGGCTATTTCAGACTTCCTGTTTCAAGATATTTTTGTTCACTTTGGGATACCCAAAGAGATAGTGACAGATGGGGGTCCTTGGCTCACATCTCATTTGATCAAGAAGTTGGTTGAAAAGTATGGAATTCATCACAAAATCACCACACCATATCATCCACAAGAAAATGGTCAAGTAGAAAGCACCAATAAAGTCATTGAGGGAATCTTAACAAAGATAGTAGCCAGCCACCAAAGAAACTGGGCTCAGAAACTTCCAGAGGTACTGTGGGCTTATAAGACAACATGGAGGAATACTACAGGCTTCTCACCGCATGAACTGGTGTATGGTAACAATCCCTTATTCCCTGTATAAATTGAAATAAATACATTAAGAACAGTGTTGCAAGTTGATCTGGATTTGAGTACAACACAGACTCAAAGATTGAACCAGATTAATGAGTTGGAAGAGAAATGGTTGGCTGCCATTCAACAGACAAAAATCATTTAGCAGCAAAGATCCATATGGCATGATGGGTTTATTAAGAAGAAATATTTCCAAAAAGGAGATTGGGCTCTTTTGTATGGTTCAAGGTTCAAATATTTCAAACGCAAGCTCTGCACCAGATGGCTAGGTCCTTACGAAGTGGATACGGTCTTTGATAATGAGACTGTACAATTGGTGACCATTGAGAGTGCTAAGACACAGTTACTGGTTAATGGGCACCGTCTAAGGTTATATCATTAACCCGCTTCGAAGGAATCATTTTTCAACATTGTCGCAGACTCTGATCTTCATGTTACGATAGTAGGGGAACATTCTCCTCTGCAGCCTTAAAAATTGAAATTCCAATAAGTGCAGCAGTTGAAAACCACCTTTATGGCAACTGTTACACTTGTTTAAAATAAATAAATAAAAATAACAAAATAGAATAAAAACAAAAATAAATCTAACTGTGAAAACCCCTTTCTGGGGCGCAGTCAGACAATTAGTAACAGTTGAAAAGCACTCTTGTGGCGGTTGTTACACCCATGTTTTTCTCCCTATAATATCATCTTCCCTTTCTGATCTATGTCATAGGATGATGGTATTCATGTAATTTCCTTTTCTGTACCAATTCCTTTTGATTATTGTGTGTTTTTTTTAGAATAATTTAAAAGTTGTCTTGGTTGTTACACATGTAACAACCGACAACCATGAATAATATTCTTTGTAATTCATTTCATAAACAGTAATAACCATGTCAACTAAACACAACAACACGAGCGTTGCAAGCAGGACGCTGTCAATTCAAGTCTTCCTCCACGTCAAATCAGGTATGTCATCAAAAAGGAAAATGATTGGCATTGATGATTCAGTGATTAATTGGAAAAATAATGACACTCCTGTGACGGCCATGGATGGTCGTCACCATTAAAGTGAGGGAGGGGATATGACTTGAAATCATTGCAAAAAGGTTTTAATCATAAATATCTATTAAATTTTCATGCACCTAATCAATAACAAAATTGCTAATGATGACCGAATCCAGTTGGAAAAAAGCGTGTGTACGAAATCCCATTAATTTCCATAATAATCCATTTATGAATATTAGTGTAGGGTACAATTCGGTAAATCCGTTAAAGTCATCACCTTTCATCAAACTCCTAGTAGGAGAAGAGAAACTGGAGAAGAAAGGAAGAGGAATTAACAGATTGACACTTTCTCATCCTTGGGAATACATTGCCCTAGGCTTGATCAAATATATCACTTGCGAGGGGAGATCCATGATAGTGTTAAACTATCACTTTCCTCTGCTTAACCACCTTTGGCACCAATAAATAATCAATCTTCCATTCTATTTTCTAGGAAACATCAAGCACGTTGCGGCAGCAGTAAAAACAACAGTGCACCTGGAGGCATGCATGACTAATAACAAAATCATTAAGCTAATTGTGTTGGATGCCCTAGGCCAGCAAGGAAAAACTTGGGAAGAATTCAAGAGAAAAATACCAAGGACAAGCCAGGGGAAACAGACCGTGACTTCAGGAGGAAGTCAGGTAGAGGTGGAGACCCAGACTCAGCCTACTAGAGTTAGAATTGGGAAGAAGCCTATTGATGAACCAATTGGGGACAGAAGACTGAAACAAAGAGTGAAGTTCAACATACCTGCAGAACCCTTTCCTACGGTAAAGAAGCAGACAGAAGAAGAAGTTTTAGAAGGAGAAAGGAGACCTTCCTCGTCAGGTAAGGACAAAACCAATCCCTTGTGTTTAGAAATTGAAAAATTAAGAAAGGAAAAAGAGGAATTGAAGAAAAAATTATCTGAGGGAAAGGAAATCCCGGTGTCAGTATGCATGACATATTTTTAAAACTTAACAGTAGCGGGATATAATACCCGTAGAGAAAATATCAGCCCAATAGAAGTATAAACAGAATAGCGGGAGGCTGTTATACATGAACCTGTTGATGATATTGTTGCTACACAAGAACCAGTAGTTAAACCAGAGCCTCCTATAATAATCGACCTATAAGCCGACCCACGAGAACCTGTGGAGGCCACTCCTATTGTAGAAGAAACAGAAATGGACACAGAGGCGACTCTAGGTAAAATCAAAGGGGCTGACACACAAGAACCCACCGAAGAGGCTGTTGTTACACAAGAACTAGCAGCAGAGGTGGAACAACCCCATGAAGCAGAGGCTAGTACACCTATTGTTGATGAAGGTATTGAATTTAGGAGAACTCTAAGTCCCATCTCAGGATGGAACTCTGAGAAACTCCTGTTAATTTCTGAGTTACAAAAATGGAAACAAGAATAAATCTCCCTTCAGGATGGGATGATTTCGCTAAAGGAACATCAGAGAGAAATATACATTTTACATGAAAGATGGATGGAAGTAGAGTTGAAGAAAGGGTGGGAGAATTACAAGAAGAAAGAAGCTCTAAAGAAATAAGAATAACAATTGTTGTTGTTACAAGAGCATATTCGAGACCTCACCGTAGATACTGCATGACCTCGCACTCAACTTGCTGGGTTGTAGGCGGCCTTCTCCATCCTATCCGATTTTTATGTGGGAATGTTACTTCTTATTTCAATTGAAAGCCATTATGGAGGACAAATCTTATTTATGTTCCTCCACTCGTACGTTCCTGGATGTTTTTCGTGCCTCAAATTTTAATGAGAAAAGTTTGCTGTGTGAATTATTTCTACACAACATTATTTGTGAACATGTGAGGATGCAGATGGTTGTGACAATATTCTCTTATATGGGAGATCTTCAATTAAGGGATTTTGTGTCCTTCATGAGGAATTAGGTTGAATGGCATCTAGCCATTAAATCTATGGAGACTAATGAGGAGAAGACAACATTGTGGGTTCGGGCAGAACTAGGATGAGCTGCTAAATTGAGATGAGAATTCAGAAGAATGTTGAGCACCCCAAGGATTAAAGAACCAGATGCCACTTATAGAAGAATAATTGTGGATTTCTGCCTCAATCAGTTCGCAATGATGAAGAGTCGAGCTTTGACAGGGTGTTTAAAATGCACGGAAGCTAGCAGTGTTGAGCTACTGAAGGGAGATCCATTCTTATTCCAAAATTTCATGGTGGCTATTACACATGTACCAGCCTACACATAGATTGTACAATCCCTTGGTGCTTTGTGTTTGGGATTGAATTTCATGTTTCCTTTGATCTGGTTTCCCATTGAGGATTGTCGGACCAATTACGAATTAAGAAATTATGAGTTAGAATCCTGGGTACGGCAGTTGATGGCCAATCAGGGATACAGGTCTACAGACAAAGACACAACTGGGGCTTATGATCTCACCGACCTGCACCAAAGATATTCCCATGAGAGATGAGTTTGCATGAGGTCATGCAAGCATTTCAGTTGGGGGGAGATGTTGGGTGCTAGTTTTGTACGTTTTTCTTACACTTATCTTCCTTATTTTGCCTCATAACCATAAAAATTGGGAGTATCTTTACCCCTTTTTCCTACCTTTTTACCCTAACTTGTGTTGTTTCACCTTGCTTTCGTTACTTTTCCAATTCACCAATTATTATGATCTATTATACCTTCTTATGACTAATTGATGGTGAATGTTTGGAGAATATCGATGATATTTTTGTTGTATTTTCAGATGTCATTTGTACCACCAAATATCCCGAATACAAAGTTCACAGGAGCAGTTCGGATAGTGTTGTTATAGCAAAGCGATGTTGTTACACCTTGTTGTTATAGACCCGCCGACAACTTCTGTTACATTATGTTGTTACAAACTCATTGGAAAACTACTTATATAGTTGTACCATTGACTGATCTCATCAATATTTTTGTTGATCTGTACTCTGGCAGTTGCACTACAGTTGTGTTTCCATTATGATAGCTATAGGAGTTGTTAGCGTTGTATTTCTGGGATAACAGCCTAAGGGCAGTTTCAATTGTAATATTTTATTTTCTAGTCAGAAATTTATTAGGAAGTGGTTATAACTGTATGAATTATATTTAGATCGGCATGAGAATCGTAAGATTCTCATGAATGATCTATCCCTAGATTTTCTGATGTAACCACTATATAGCTCTCATCCCTAGAGGTCGAGAGGTTAGAGGAGAACATCATTGTTTTGGCTTTGTAATTGTGTTCATATTAATATAGATGATCATGTTATTGATGTTACATGTGTGATTCTATTTAGTTTCTGTTAAATTTCCTTCTCCACCTACGCCCTGCTAGGGAGGAAGGGCCCTCCTTCTTAGCAGGGATTGCAGTGATTAAAGTAGTTTTTTGTATGTAATTTTATTTCAGTTTATGTAACAATAGAGTGGTGTTGATGTTGTTCTGATGAGAATATATATGCTTCAATTTCAATACTTTATATGTTGTTACACGTGATAATAGAAATACCAATTGGGTACTTATTGTATGTCAAGCTAGACAGACCAATTGAAGTGTGATTTCAATCTTGTAGATTCTTTTATTTCTGCATGAGTGATTTATTTCCAACATTTACTTCAGCAACGATTTATTTTCTTTGAAATTACTTCTAGTTGGTGTATTGGCATAGACAGTGCAACTGTCATTGGAATAAACAGACGCCCCTGTATTGATAATTAAATGTGTGCTATTCAGTCATTTAATAAGTGATTTATATAGCCCAACACCATGTTTCAAAAAAAATAAGCCAAAAATCTACAAATGACTTAATAGATATGACAGGAAAGCTTTCAATCCACTGTTTACATTTCCCTTGAAATGAATCATAGAACAATATGATGAAAATATCTTCATGTCTAACTTTTAAGAAGCTCAGTAAAGTCACGGAAATCTGATATATACTTCAAGGTAAAACTCAAATCTTCTCAATTAAATTTTGGACCATTCCTTAAAAAATATGCATCCTTGGGAATCACCATTTGATTTCTTCATAAGTCTAGTGGAATCACCATGAATCTATGAAATTTTGAATTCTTCAACAATGGAGTCGCCAAGGTAGTTCTGCAGCCTCAAAAAAAATTCTGAGCTCCTGCTACCTCCAAGAGTTCAACTTCACTTTTTTGCACAAAAACTTCAGGAAATTAGTCTTTAGACTCCTGGTAGACACACCAAAATGTTATCACAAAATTGTACTTGATTGGCTACTGATCAGACAACTAAGTGTAATTGTTTAAAGCCACCTATTGATTTAAGATTAGCCTCTTCAATCTGAGAGGGAACTCTCTAAGGTATTTTATGTCATTGGTTAAGGATAGTGCTAGATGGCTAAATCTATAGAAATTTTATCTTATTTTTTATGATTTCAGGTTGAAAGAATGCAATTTTTCCACCATTGGGCTTATGGAGTCAACAATCAGTAGTTTCAGTGGAAAGGTTTCTTTACATGGAAGTTGAGGCAGATATAGGTCTTTAACAAAGGAAATTCACTCATAAAACATAGGAAAACACAGTCATTTCATTACTAAAGGAAGTCAGAGCATAGAGTTATGAATTCTGAGTAATAGAAATGAAATCTACTGCAAGTGGTAAAACATAAGATGTAGATCAATAAGACATTAAAAACCTACATTGCTTCTTCATAACATTTAGGTTCACCAGAATCAATCAACAACAAATAATATAATGAAGGAGAGTATCGTTCAAGGGGTCTAATTATCCTGGTAGATCTTATAACACCACTTTCAGGTGTTTGAGGTGCTTGTTGCTATTGTGGTGGTTGTTGTTGTTGTAGCTCTTGATTATTATTATTTTCAGGCACCTTTACCTTTTTTGTGATCTCTTCAAGAACTGTGTATTCTTTGTTTTCTTTTTCCTGTTTCTTTTCCTGCAACTGATTCTTATACAATACATTTTCATTGAATATTACATCTCTTCTCCTAATGATTTTGTGATTTTCATAATCATATAAGCGATAACCAAAATCGTTAACACCATATCCAATAAAGGTACATTTCTTTGATTTTGCCTCAAGCTTTGTTCTGTTTTCTTTATTAAAATGGACAAAGACCTCACAGCCAAAAGAATTTAAAAAAGAGTAGTTTACCTTTTTACCTATCCATGCTTCCTATGGATTACCACCATCCAACGAACTTGAAGGCCCTCTGTTTATTAGATAAATAGCAGTATTTACAGCATCTGCCCAAAATTGTAAAGGCAATCCTACATGCAATCTCATGCACCTTGCACGCTCCATGATTGTTCTGTTCATCCTTTCTGAAACACCATTTTCTTGCGGTGTTCTTGGAATTGTCTTCTCTCTGTGAATTCCATGCTCTGAACAGTACCTATCAAACTTTTTGCTGCAATATTCACCTCCATTGTCTGATCTGAGACACTTCAACTTATTTCCTATCTCAATCTCAACCAAATATTTCCATTTCTTGCAAGTATCAAATACATCATATTTATTCTGAATACAATAAATCCAAGTTTTTCTATTTGCATCATCAATAAAAGTAACATAATAATTGTTAGAAAAATAAATATAACAGAGCAATGAAACACATAAAATATGCGGAAAAAATACAAGCACACAAAACACATAAAACCAGAGAGACACAGATATACGTGGTTCACCCAGTTTGGGCTACGTCCACCCCGAACAGCCAGTCCTTCCTTTATATTATCCAACAAAATGAAGAGACAAAACCTACAACAGATCCGCTGTAATATCCTCTGTTCTCTCTCACAGTCTCCCTCTCTGTTTCTCGCTCTGAGAATACACTCATAATACACAGACGCAATACACTACCCTCATATATACAAGGGGTTGCCTTCTAGGGAAAAAAACCCTAATCTAAACATAAATTCTACCGTCAGATCATTTGCCTAATGAACGGCCAAGATTGACTAGAAATTACTATACTTTTACAAGGCAATTTTACATCTATTTTTAGCTTCAGGGGCAGCGCCCCTGAACCCCCGCCAGGGGGAGGCTCGATTTGAAGGACCTCCTTGTCTCATTTCAAAAGCAGTCAGAATACCATGTAATTGAAAAATATGTTAGAAAATTAAATATTACAGAGCAATGAAACACATAAAATATGCGGAAAAATACAAGCACACAAAACACATAAAACCAGAGAGACACAGATATACGTGGTTCACCCAGTTTGGGCTACGTCCACCTCGAACAGCCAGTCCTTCTTTTCTATTATCCAGCAAAAATGAATAGACAAAACCTATAGCATATCCGTTGTAATATCCTCTGTTCTCTCTCACAGTCTCCCTCTTTGTTTCTCGCTCCGAGAATACACACATCATACACAGTCGCAATACAATACCCTCATATATACAAGGGGGTTGCCTTCTAGGGAAAAAAACCCTAATCTAAACATAACTTCTACCGTCAAATCATTTGCCTAATGAACGGCCCAGATTGACTAGAAATTACTATACTTTTACAAGGCAATTTTACATCACTTATTTGGGCGCGCTTCGAATCTCCGCCAATGGGGCTCAAAAGCGCTCGCGCGTTTCTGGACCCCCCACGGTAAAGGACATCTCTGGAGGCGCTGTCGCCTTTTAAGGTACTCTGGGTCCAAAGTCAAGATACAAAATAAACAAGATAATCAGGCTCCACACCCAATAATATCCCACTTGGATACTGATTGTAGCAACTCCATTGTTGCTTCATTTGTTGGACAATGACTCCTCTTTGGACCTGGCTGTTTCTCATCTTCATTGTCATCCTCGAAGACAACTTGAAACTGAGGATATTCTCAGTTTCTCCCTGGTTACAACTTTTGTTAACATATCTGCAGGATTATGGATAGTGTGTATATTTTCCAGCTTCAACTGTCCATCTTCCAATACTGACCATATGAAATGGTACTTGAGATGTATGTGTTTAGTCCTGGAATGAAATGTCGAGTTCTTTGCAAGATGAATGGCACTTTGGCTGTCACTGTATAGCGTGCCCATATCATGCTTCTTACCCAATTCATCCATAAACCTTTGTAACCAAATCATTTCTACTAGCCTCCGTAGCAGCAACATACTCAAGCTTCGTTGTTGAAAGTGCAACAACACTTTGGATTTTTGAAACCCAATTGACAGCTGTTCCACCTACAATAAATACATATCCTATAGTGCTCCTCCTGTTATCTCTGTCACCTGCCATATTTGCATCAACATAGCCCTGTAGAGCAATGTTTGAACCACCAAAGCATAATGCTTGATTTGTGGTTCCTCTCAAATATCTGAGAGTCCATTTCACTGCCATCCAATGTTATTTTCTTGGATTGTTCATGTACCTGCTTAAAACTCCCACTACATGTGCAATATCAGGCCTTGTACAGACCACTGCATACATTAAACTTCCAACTGCCGACAGATATGGAACTTTAGACATATAATCCATGTCTTCTGGTCTTTGGGCACATCTCCTTACTAATTTTGAAATGGCTAGCAAAAGGTGTACTAACTGGTTTTTCATTCTGCATATTAAATCTTTTCAACACCTTCTCTATGTACTCATTCTGAGACAATGTTAATTTGCGATTTTTCCTATCTCTAGTTATCCTCATACTAAGGATTTGTTTTGCAGCTCCCAAATCCTTCATTGCAAATGAATTTGCCAATTTTCTTTTGAGCACATTTATTTCCCGCATGTTAGACCTTGCAACAAGCATGTCATCTACATACAATAACAATATAATATAGCTGTCATCATTTTGCCTTTTTAGATAAACACAATGATCAGAGTGACATCTAGTATAACCTTGTTCAAACATGAACTTGTCAAATTTTAGATACCACTGCCTTGGAGCCTGCTTTTAGCCATACAAGCTCTTCTTTAACTCGCACACCAATTTTTCTTTCCTTTACCTCATATCCTTCCTCGTCGATAGTATATCTCTTTCCTCTGCAAATCTCCATGTACCATGGAGAAATGTCGCCTTTACATCTAACTGTTCAAGATGTAAATATTCCATTGCTACAAGACTTAAAATAGTTCTGATTGAAGTCATTTTAACAACAGGAGAAAATATTTCATCAAAATCAATACCTTTCTTCTGTGCAAACCCCTTCACCACAAGTCTAGTTTTGTGCCTCTGTTTTCCTCCATCTTCTTCCTTCAGCCTATAAACCCATTTATTCTGCAATGCAGTTTTACCTACAGGCAACCTAACTAAGTCCCAAGTCTGGTTATGCATTAAGGAGTCCATCTCTTCTTCCATGGCTATCTCCCACTTCTTCCTACTTTCAACCTGCATTGCTTCTTCATAACATTCGGGTTCACCAGAATCAGTCAACAATAAATAATATAATGAAGGAGAGTATCGTTCAGGGGGTCTACTTATCCTGGTAGATCTTCTAACACCACTTTCATGTGTTTGAGGTGCCTGTTGCTATTGTGGTGGTTACTGCTACTATGGTTGTTGGTTATTATTATTTTCAAGCACCTTTACTTTTTCAGTTATCTCATCAAGAACCGTGCATTCCTTGCTTTCTTTTTCCTATTTCTTTTCGTGCAACTAATTCTTATATAAGACCTTTTCATTGAATATTACATCTCCGCTCCTAATGATTTTGTGATTTTCATAATCATATAAGCGATAACCAAAATCATTAACACCAGATCCAATAAAGGTGCATTTCTTTGATTTTGCCTCAAGCTTTGTTCCATTTTCTTTATTAATATGGAAAAATGCCTCACAACCAAAAGGATTTAAAAAATAGTAGTTTACCTTTTTACCTGTCCATGCTTCCTCTAAAATACCACCATCCAAGGAACTTGAAGGCCCTCTGTTTATTAGATAAACAGCAATATCTATAACATCTGCCCAAAATTGTAAAGGAAATCCCGCATGCAATCTCATGCACCTTGCACGCTCCATGATTGTTCTATTCATCCTTTTTGACACACCATTGTCTTGTGGTGTTCTTGGAACTGCCTTCTCTCTACGAATTCCATGCTCTGAATAGTACCTATCAAACTCTTTGCTGCAATATTCACCTCCATTGTCTGATCTGAGACACTTCAACTTCTTTCCTGTCTCAATCTCAACCAAAGCTTTCCATTTCTTGAAAGTATCAAATAAATCAGATTTATTCCGAATACAATAAATCGAAGTTTTTCTAGTTGCATCATCAATAAATGTAACATAATAAC
Source organism: Pinus albicaulis (assembly GCA_034641835.2). Taxonomy (NCBI): domain Eukaryota; kingdom Viridiplantae; phylum Streptophyta; class Pinopsida; order Pinales; family Pinaceae; genus Pinus; species Pinus albicaulis. The sequence goes on along the minus strand of CM076577.1, from coordinate 75,732,317 downwards.
GAGAGCCACCAAGAGATGATACCTGAGCATGTCCCCATACATCTGTATGCACAATCTATAATTTTTCACTCTTCTTTTCTTTCCCAACTTTGAGAAATCTGACTCTCTTCGTTTTCCATAGATGCAATTCTCACAAATAAATCCAAATCAACATTCTTCAAACTCGCAACAAATTTCTCTTTGAGTGAAGAATCTTCATTCCCTCCTCACTCATGTGTCCGAGCCTATGATGCCATAATGCTGCATCTGCTCCTTTGGAAGTTAAAGCATTAACATATTTAGAAATACCATTGCATAAATACAATGTACCAACCTTTTCTCCCTTTTCTATTACCACAACTCCTTTTGTGACCTTCCAATTTTTATCTGTGAAAGTTGTCACACAAACTTCATTGCCTAACCGCCCCGTTGAAATCAGATTTTTCTTCAGATCTGGAACATGCCTTACCTCCTTTAATAACCATTGGTTTCCATTCTTCTTTTTTACAAGAACTTTACCCGTTCCAACAATTTTTCAGGGTTTATCATCGTCCAAACGAACTTGTCCAAAATCTCCTTGAACATAGTCATGAAAATATTTCTTATTAGGTGTGGCATGGAATAGTCTCCAATCTACAACCCAAGAATCAATAACATTTTTGAAAGAAATAATCAAAACATCTTGTAACACATCACCTGTCACATTTGCTTCATGATTTTTTTCTTGTTGTGCATCTCCTTCTTTTCCCTTCCAAGATCTACAGTATTTCTTTAGGTGTCCTTTTCTTCCGCATTTCTAGCACACTATCCCCGATCTGGACTTGGATCTGCCTTCCTTTATTTACTACGATATCCTGAGCTCTTTCCTCTTTCCATTCTTCTTCCCCTAGACTCTGCAGTCAAAGCATTACCCGATGTCTCGCCCGTAGCTTTTCCGCGTATTTCCTCGCTAAGGATAGCACCAACAACATCATCAAACTTTAAAGTACTAGATCCAAGAGACGTAGTTGGCTAATGGCCATTACTAAACCATTCCAACTCTCTCGGCAATGAGCACAAAAATAACAAAGCCCTAACTTCATCATCAAAGTTTACCCCTACAGAACTTAACTGACTGGTAACCGTATTAAATTCATTTAAATGTTCAGCAACAGATCCACCTTCCGACATCTTCATATTAAATAAACATTTCATAAGAGATACCTTATTTGAGGCTGAGGGTTTTTCATATAGTTTCGCCAATGCTGTAATTAAACCCTCTGTTGTTGTTTCCTTCGAATATTGAAGGCTACCAACGCCGCGAGGCATAGTCGTATTGTTCCAAGTGCCTTTCTATCCAGAATCTCCCATTCTGCATCTGTCATATGCGACGACTTCTTTGTTTTTTCGCTCAATGCTAGGTATAGATCTTTCGATACGTATAGATTACCTCCGCATTCTCTCCACAAATGCGCAGTTTTGGCCGTTAAATTTCTCGACCCTAAACTTACCATCGTCCGCCATTGCTCCCCACTCGAACCAGGAACCCTCTTTTTCCGAGTTTATCACAAATAGACCTTCGGCTCGATACTCGCTTGTTAGAAAATTATATATTATGGAGCAATGCAACACATAAAATATGCGGAAAAATACAAGCACACAAAACACATAAAACCAGAAAGATACAGATATATGTGGTTCACCTAGTTTGGGCTACGTCCACCCCGAACAACCAGTCCTTCCTTTCTATTATCCAGCGAAATGAAGAGACAAAACCTACAGCAGATCTGCTGTAATATCCTTTGTTCCCTCTCACAGTCTCCCTCTCTGTTTCTCACTCCGAGAATACACTCATAATACACAGCCGCAATATAATGCCCCCATATATACAAGGGGTTGCCTTCTAGGGCAAAAAACCCTAATCTAAACATAACTTCTACCGTCAGATCATTTGCCTAATAAACGGCCCAGATTGACTATAAATTACTATACTTTTACAAGGAAATTTTACATCTGTTTTTAGCTTCGGGGGCGCTGCCCCCGAACCCCCGCCAGGGGGGGGGCTCCGAAAAGCGCTGTCGCCCCCCCCTGGACCCCCCACGGCAGCGATTAAATTTCGGGTGGTGTTGCCGCCCCTTTTAAGGTACAGGGGTCCAATGCTGTGATACAAAGTAAACAAGATAATCAGGCTCCACACCCAACAAAATAGTAAGAGTTTGCAGATCTTGCCTTTCTTCAATCGCTGAGACTTTAGAGTCAAATTTTGAAGTCAAGGATCTTAAGACTTTTTCCACCAGAGTAGTATCAGTTATGGTTTCACCCAAATTTCTCATTCGATTTACAACATCATCTAGACGAAGAAAGAAACTGGCAACACTTTCATCACTATGCATCTTCAAATTTTCATATTCAATTCTAAGAGTTTGGAGTTTTGCATTTTTTACCTTTGTATCTCCTTCTAGCTCCAAATGATTTTGTCCCATATTTCTTTTGCTGAATGTAGCTGCATCACTTTAGCAAATTCTGATTCAGACATGCTTCCTAACAAGACATTTACTGCTTTGGCATTGGTTTCATACTTCTTCCTTTCTGCTGCATCAGTAGGAATACTTGCCGGGTATTGATAACCTTCTTCCACGATTGCCCATACATCTGCACCTAGAATTTGCAGATATGCTTTTGTTCGTACCTTCTAGAATATCAGATTGCTTCCATTGAATAGAGGTGGCTTTATAGACATCACTCCTTCTTGACTTCCCATTGCGATGGATCTTCTTCAAGCGATCAAGCTTCTGCAGAAGAACCTGGCTCTGATACCAATTGTTGGGAAAAATACTGAGAGGGGGGGTGAATCAGTATTTACAGCATATTCAAAACTTTTTACTTTTCTTTACTTCAAAACCCATACGCTACTTTCCTGAATCAGACTCGCGTATATACGCGGATACCCTTTATTAAACTCGCGTATACACAGAGAACTAATTATGTCATTAATTCTTCACTTAAACCATTCCATCATTTATTCATAAGATATTCAATAAACAGTAAACATGTGCAGTAAGAACAGAATAAACCATCACACAAAGCATCACACATGAACACCAGGATTTTTAGGTGGAAACCCAAGTCGGGGGAAAACCACCGCTGCAGTTGCTCAGCCTTCAATATTTTATTATAGAGAAAACATCTTACAACATATGTGCTGGCGCAGACTTGACCAGCACGCAGGCACCCACCTGCGCTCGTTTACCAGCCTCTCCTGGAAGGGAGCTCCAGCCCCCTGACTCGTTTACCAGCCTCTCCTGGAAGGGAGCTACGACCCCCTGATCTCGTTTACCAGCCTCACCTGGAAGGGAGCTACAACCCCCTGACTGAAGGCTACAACCCTCAGCACCACCTTGGACCACATTTCATCAATTTTCACACTGGATCCAACAAATTCAATAGAACACAACTTGCAGGCCACATTTCATCATATTTTCAAACTGGACCCTCTCCATACTTTTAAGCACAGTCAACCATGAAACAGATACATATAACTCACTGACAGATATCAGTAAACCAGCAGAACAGATCAGACATTTCTTACCACAGACTTCAGCAAACCCTAGTTTGCATACGTGCTTTCCTTTCACTGATGTCGCGTATATACGCGCTTCCGTCCACATCAACCAGCGTATACTTCAGTACTTATTATAGGGCAAATTTGATTGCGCATACGCGCTTTTTCTTCAGCGAAGCCGCGTATATACGCGCTTCTTATGCGGCAAAGTAGCGTATAGATCTTCAACCATTACAGAGCTGCATACTTCTTCAGATCAGACATTCAGTTCAGATTCAACCCTTTACTTCAGACAGATGTTCGCCTCATCTCAGATCTAAGCCTTCTATAAACAGATCTAGCAGATACAAAATACATTTCAGATCTAGATATCCAACTTCATCATTTCTTCATAGGTGCATCATAGATTCAGATTTATCTTCAAGTGTAACCATTTCCATTCAGATCTACTTCAGAGAGAAGTATTCATTCAAGCTTAGACATCTTGCACCCACACTTGTCATATGCACAATGAATTTCTTCTCCTTATATAGGTTTATCCTTTTTCAATACCACGGGCCCCTTTTTCAATACCATGAGCCAAAACAATACCATGAGCCTTCAATACCACGGGCCCCTGGTTTTGCACTTTTTGAGCGCTTTTACCCATACGCGACTTGGAACGTTCTTTTCCGCGTGCATACGCGACTTCCCTTAGACAGATCCGCGTATTCATAGAGACATATTATTTTCATCATACTTTGAGCACATTCTGAATTCCTTTCTTCATTTCCTTCTGTACACACTGTAGATACATCATAATTTCTTCATCAAGAACATATTCTAGCAAGCACAACTTCATCAAGTAAGTTGCCATCATCTTTATTAAGTGGGTTGCCTTTCAGGGACAACACTCATCATCATAATATCAACAAGCATCATATCACATCAGATTTACATCATTTACCAAGCCCATCAAGTCAAGAATAACTTCATCAGATGTATTGCCATCAAGGACAACACATGCCAACAATCTCATGTCTTCATCTTCATTCAGTGGGTTGCCATCAAGGACAACACTCTGCATCATATTTCCAACACTTTGGAATATGGTGGTTCTTCCATCCAACATTAGAGTTTATGAAATCATAAATAACATTTATTTTTTTCTCATCATGAGTTTCCTCTGCTATATTTTCTCCATTAGGAAGCATTTCTTGTATCAACTTTGTCAAACCTTCCATGTCTTCTTTTAGATCATTCTTCATTTTTTCCATGTTGTCTTTCATTTTTTCATCGATATTAGCTTCCATGTCATCCATATTAGCTTCCGTGCCATCCATCTTAGATTCCATGCCTTTCTTCAAACCATCCATCTTAGCTTCCATGCATTTCTTCAAAACTTCCATTTAATTTTTTGTTTCTCTTTGCAAGATCAAAATTTGGTGCAATTGCTCTTGTAATTTGATATGTCATGTTGCACTTCTTCATCTTCATGAGTCATAGTAGATCGTTATGAAGGATTAATGGGTGTTAAATTATTTCTAGGGGAATTTTAGAACCCAATACCGATATGTACTCTACAATATGCCCTTGGAATCAATTCAAGCTGATTTTTCAAGCAAGACTTATGCAATTCAAAAAACAATTACACACCTTTTTCTTGATTTTGAGGAGCTCGATATTGAAACTTAATTATATTTGTGATTTCAGCTCTTCAATATTTGAAATTCAGTCCTATAGTATCCCTCTGAATCTTCATTCGAATGTCATAGGTCTAACCTGGTTTTGATTCTTCAAATCAAAGTTATGCTCAATCTCCCATAACGACCTATTTATGGACGGGTTCAGTAGAGAAAACTTGTACGGTGTGCCACGTGTCACTATTTCCTCCTTCGGCTCTAAAATTGATATACAGGAAACTACAGTCCATGCATTTGCAACCACTTTTTACATAATTCCAATCTAACTCTCAGAGAGAGAGTTATGACGATTTTCCCACGGTCACCTATTTGAGATGAAATTCAGGAGCCTGAAAAAAATATAACTTCCACAGATCATATCTCCGAAATTTTTTTGAACCAAGATCTGAAATTTTTACACGAAGTTCCTTAGGATAGCAGATTTGTGTGACAAAAGTTTTAGCTTCTAAACCTTTGTAGAAAAAATATTATAGCGCAAATGCCACTATTACCTATTTGGAGCAGCGAAACCCTAGAATCCAAATCTTTGAGCCCAAATTTTATGAAAATAGCTCCAAAAATAGAAGAAGAAAAGAGATCAATGCCTTAGAAATAAGCCACTTCAAGGGGGAAACCTCCTTTACATTACATAAATGAAAAATTATTGGATGATACAAATGACAAAACCTCCTTCAATATATAGGAGTCCAATGGGTCACAATATAATCCTAGCTGACCTAAAAATAATAATGTAAGGGCACAATAATAACAAGTTTTGGGTTATAGGGGTACAACAATAACAATAAGGGGGTTACACTAACAACAATAAGGGACTACACTAATAATATAGGGCCCTCACACATAAATAGACTTTATTATCCTTAAAAAAAACACATGTGAAAGTTGTAACCTCAAAATTTTGATCATTTTTCACTGACACCTGTCTAGAAAGCATCCAAGACAGAAGTGTCATGCAACACATAGAAGCGTCACGCTTTTCAACAGAAGCGTCGTGCTTTTTAGCATAAGCGTCGCGCCACTAGGAGGGAATTTTTAGTTGACTTTTAGCCATCCTCCTGCTCATCTAAAGATTTAGAAAGGTATCCCTAGATGTATTATATCCAACTCAACCCTCAAACTGACAAAAAACCACCTGAAATAGCTTCAAAACTCCATTTTTCCAAGCTTACTCCAGAAGCACTACGCACAGGTAAAAAAGGTGGTAGAAGAATGAGAAATAGGGTGTTTTTTAGGTTTTTCTCCAAAACTGGGAGGTGTCATGAAAACAAAGACCATATCTAGAATATAGACTCCAAAATCAATCCAAACACATAGATAAAACCTCATTTGGATCCTCTTAGGAAAAGCGCCGTGCCATTTCGCGACGCTTCTGTACAACTGAAATTCCCAAAATTGCCAAAAATCCAAAATTTTCCAAAAGAAAATCTGGAAAAATAGGGCTCAAAGATGGATCAATATATCTCTAACCATACTATTTTTTTCAAAAATGAGAGTGTTTTTTTTCTTCCGTATCATATTAACAAAAACCTACTCCCATTTTCAAAAATAATGTCCCATTTGTTTAGAATCCTAGTTTGAATTTGGTCTCTAAAGATTGCATAAGTGTAGTGTGCTCTCAGAAGAAGTGTAGCATGTTGTTTGAGAGGGAGTTTGAAGGCCTTACCATAGGCATTTTGGGCTGAAATTGGTATGGTGGGAAATATTAGGATTTTTTGTACGCAATGGAATCATCAAGCACTACAAACCTCTGTTCCAATCCCCTGAAAAATTGACTTGAAGAAAAATTATCCAAAAGTGTAGAAAATGACCTGGAGCAACTATATTTTGGGCATTTATCTCAAATAATAACACCTGTGAATAAACTGAAGGAGGTTTTTGTTCCTTGTTATATGATTTATAAAAACCTCTTTCACGTTTTTCAAATTCATCTTCATTTCTTTAGAGAGTAATTTTGAAGTAGGATTGTCCATATGCGCAATGTAAACCCTAGCAAATGATCACAAAACTCTAAAAATGATGCCATGGGTCTGAGTTGGATTAGACCTAGAAAATTTCCCTCCTTTTTTATACGTTTTCTTCTCATCTTCCGTGATGTTTTTCAGCAAAACAAAACCGTAGCTTTATGGGAATGAAGGAAATGGTGGAATCTAGGAAAACAGGGGAAAATGGGGCAACAAGTTTAGGGAGGGAATTGGATGGGATAGGAGTTAGGGGAAAATTGTAAAAAATTAGGGGAGATAGGGGAGTGTTTTAGGAACATAGCGCAAGTGAAAATTTTGGAAATGGGTATGGGAAAGAGGGAAAAAAAGTTAAAACACATAGTTTACCTAGTTTCTCTACAAAATCATAGTGAGAACTAGGGTTTGAGTGAAAATGGGAGTTATGAGACATATGAGTGATATGGAATGACTTGGTAAGGTATATGAGTTATATGTGAAGGTTTATTGATGATGAAACTAGGTTTTTTCTTGCTAAAGCAAGCTAATCATCAATGAAACCAAAACGTAGTTGAAAACCTAGAAGAGGCAATCCACCCTTTGCTGAAGAAATTGAGCTGAATGAAAGGTGAGGGATGTTCACTTACTGACTTGGAAGAATTTTAAACTTGTGAAATGATGAGTTGACCCTTCTCGTTTCTCCTTTGGATTTATTTTCTAATTTTCTAACTCCCATGATGGTGACAATGGCAATGACATGACTCCCATGTAGAATTTGATGACATGAACAAATGATGACACCTAAAATGTAATCCTAGACCATCACCTAGATGATGGTATATTAATTGATTCATGACCATAGACACTTAAATGAATACTTGACCAATATGAGTAACAATGACCATGAATGGGTGAAGAGAGCAACATTAGACCTAGACAACATTTAGTGAACAAAATTTATTTGAGAATACAGTTGAAAACATGACATTTTGACCAAGGAATTCTACCAAATAAACTTGAAAGAGATTATTTTATCACTAAACATTTAGAAACTAACACCATGCAAGAATTATTGGAAATAGTAGTAACTTTAAGTCAATTAGATAAGGAATAAATAATAATTGGCTTATAGTATAAAGGAGAAAAGGTGCATGAAAAGGAACAAGATATCGAAAAAGGTCGAGAATCATGTGAGGATAATTTGGATCAAATTGTTAGAATATTGAAGATGCATAGGTACTAGAGAAAATATATTCATATCAAGAAGTACCTAGTTTATAAGTGGATCAAACATTAGAAAGGGTGGAATATTTGTTAGAATCTTAGAGTATGGAGGAAGGAACGTTTGAAATTACTAAAGAACATTTTATTGATTCCTCAATAAATATAGTTTAGGAGTTTCCTACTGATCTTTTGGTAATCATAGCTCAGATTCCTCACAATGATTCTCCTGCTACTACAATTCATGAACCTTACATAGGCTCTACAACTACTATATTTCGGGAACATTCTACTAGCTCTAAAACTATTATATACAAATAACCTTATGTTGATTCTCTAGTTGATGAAGTTAAATAATTTTTTGTTAATTCTCTAGTTGACAAGGTTAGAGATTCTCCTATTGACTCTTCAATTCATGAAGTTCAAAAATCCCCTATTGAGTCCTCAATTAATATGGTTTAATAGCATTCTATTGAATCCTAGATAGCCATCACACAAGAACCCTTGGTTGATCCTTTAGTTTTTATTGCATAGGAACCTTGTGCTAACTCCTTGATTGATATGGTTTGTGAACCTCCTAATAATTCTTTGGTTGTTATAAATTAAAGTTTTTCGATTGAATTCCTAGCTACCAAAAATTTTTAGTCCCCTGTTAATTGTGCAGAGGCTAAAGTCTATACTCTACCTATTGTTTCTTTGATTGTTCCATTTAGAAGTAGAAGTAGATGATGAAGAGAAGAAATTTTAGAAGTAGAGAGGGAAAAAGTGAGAAATATGATTTTTTTCATAAAAAATTTCACCTTGAAAATGGAGAATGTTTCTCTAAAAAAGGGGATATAAGAATTAGAGAGACAGTTGGAAGAAGGAAAACAGTCTTATGCTAGTCAAAAGAGAAAGGTTTATATGAAATCTATGGCCCATAACAAAATAAAAGTGTTTGAATATCAAGCTATAGAAACATAGACCGAATAAACGATTTAGATAGAGACAAGAGTGCAAATAGATATTGTGCCTCCATATTCTCCCTTGATTCTAGAAGTTGAAATATAAACATTAAAGAAGATTATATCTAAGTATCAGGGGGAGGTGGTTCCTCAACATTAATAAAATAAGTTGTTGAAATCATTTTATGCATTGACACATGTGGAATTAGAAATAGTTGAACACTTGGTTGATGCCCAAAAGTGATCTATGAGTTGGAAGAACAAGTTCACAAATTGACCGAAGAAAGGAATGAAATTAGTCCCATGATCGTAGACGCCTTGGCCTATAGATATCATCCTATAATTATGTTATATTTCTAGTGGAGAAATATCTAGTGCTCAAGATTCAGGGAGTATAACATGGTTTTCTGTATCAATTTATTAATGTTTTGAATTTCATAATTGTTTTACATAAGAAAAATGAGCACATACAATATCTTTTATGTGAAATTTATATGCATAATTATCTTCTGATGGATAAAATAAATGAAAATTTTGTACCAATTTTCAAAGACATGCAACTTCAAGCCCTTATATATTTTGTGGATCCTCAAGATTGCCCCAATTTTGGCACTCCTTTTCACTATATTTCCTTATTTTTTACAACACCATAAGCTCAAACAAGTGTTGAATTGAAAATTTTGACTTGGTAAGTTATACTAATGATATATTTTTCATATTTTCAATTTTTCTTTATTGTTAGAATGAAATTTTCATTTAGCTACGAAATTAATGCAATTCTGCAGTCAAACTCTGTTTCTGTAGCCATTGCCACGGTTCAATAGGTCTTGAGGTATAGATGGAGTAGAAAAACATATGGGAAGTTGAAAAATGATTCGGTCATGGATCCTATCCTATCCATATGTCCATAATAAAGTAATAAATCACCCATAAATGGGGGCAAAGGGATGGTCAACCAGGAGCTGGAACAAGTGAGCGAGGAATTTTGAAGCTTCACAATTTTCTCTTCCATGCAGAAAATCGTGAAGCAACGAAATTATCCTTTCTATTTGTAATTTCAGATAGAATTTTCTTAGTCCTAGAAGGTGTAAAAGCCTCAAAAAATTTAATGATAGGCTTTTATAAGTATCGAGTTAATTAATTGTAAAAACAGTATGAATTATTGTGAGACTGTGATATCATTAAAACTATATTTTTATTTCGTAATCGAATGAAGAAGCATTACGGAGTTTCAATGCGAAGTTAGTAAAGAGTAGATTCAAAGAAATATTTGTGGAGGGCCCCTGCAACAGAAGAGGATTTATTTCGTTTACATTCTTGCATTCAGATGTTATTTCACTGCTTGATTTTTATGCTTTTACTGTGTTTCGTAGCGTAGATACATGCTTTTCTTTTATTTCTATTTTCATTGCACACATTTCCATATTTCTATAGTGTAGATGTTCAGTTTATTACCGTTATTTCATTACTTGTTATCATCATTTACGGAATGTCATTATGTTAAAGTAGATGCTCTGTTTCTATCATTTAAATATACTTATTTCCTAGATGGTTAAAAATGTAGAGATAATTTATCATAAGATCTTGTCACAGATTCATTTTTCATAGATTTGTTTATCGTCGATTAGTTTATCAAAGATTATATTAGTTCATTTTCATGCAATAGTATCTTATCATAGATTATTTCTTGTGAGACATATTTGAAGTAGTAATAGAAGATTTCCTTTCTAGTTTTGAATCAATTATGTCTTGTGAATTCAAATAGTTTTTCCTCATAATAGTGATTTCTTTTCCAAGCATAACATAGTGATTTCTTTTCCTCATAATTGTCCTCAAAGCTTGAGTAGTTATGGATTATTCTATATAAAATTATCATCCTCCCATATAGAATCTTCAGTGGGTAAGTTCTTCCACTTAACGAGATACTCTGAAATTGATCGATTTCATAGCTATCGAGTTCTTGTTTTCATAACTACTTCAGGTTCCAATATGATTTTTCCTTCCTCATCAAGTTCTGGAAATATTGTTTGAACCGAAATTTTTTCACCTATAACCCTCTTTAAGCATGAAACATGGAAAATTGGGTGCACTCGGGAAGATGCAGGAAGATCCAATTTGTATGCCATAGTACCAATATTTTGCAACACCTTGTAAGGACCACAATACTTCGGTGATAATTTATTATCCTTATTAGCTTTTTTGAGGTAAAATTGTAGATTTTAGGCTTTTGAGAACAGTATTTTGTGTGGTGGTGTTTTTCGAGTAGGTCGCATCCATGTTTTTTATTTCGACATTTCGAACCAAACCACCATGGTTCATCTTTAGGAAAAGATCCATGAGTAAGTAAGATCTCACATCGCATGAGGTATAAATGGGAGAAAGGGAGAAGTGAACGGAGGGGAAATTGAAATGGATGTCGACATAAAAATAATATGTTTAATATGTTAATTTAAATTGAGGTAAAATTGTTTGTATGTTTGTAGTTGTAAAAATACCCGGTCCCTTACATAAAACCTTCTCTCGCTACGATGTTGATTTTCTTGTTGTTTCATTCGATTCTCTGCCAAATTCAGGTTATCCGTTAAGAGTTGGAAAACTTGTTGTTGATGCTCGATGTGATCTTCCACTGCTTGAAACTTATAATTTTCTCTTAAATATGATGTGATGGAGGGCATATGATATCCATAAAGTTCCATAAATGGGATCATTTTTCCTGTAGTGTGGAAGGAATTTGTATACCACCATTCAGCTAGAGGTAACCAACTGACCCATTTTGTTTGTTATTCAGATACAAAGAAATGAAGATATCCTTCCAAACATCGGTTCACTATCTCAATTTTCCCATCAAATTGAGGATGATAAGATGAGCTAGGAGCTAGTTGAGTACCCAAACAAGAAAATAATTATGTCCAAAAATTCCTAGTGAAAATGGGATCTCTATCGCTTGCAATAATATTTGGGTTTCCATGTAGCTTTTGAATTTTTTACATAAATGCAGTAGCAACTGTACTCGCTTTAAATTGATGAGATAATGCACAAAAGTGTGCATAATTGGTAACTCTATCAACTACCACCATGATGACACTCTTTCCTTCAGACTTAGGTAAACCTGTGATAAAATCCATTGAAAACTCCTCCCAAAGTTGATGTGGAATGGATAAAGGTTGTAGCAAACCAAGGGTCTTTAGTGTCTCAACTTTATTTTTCTGGAAAACCAAACATTCCGCCACCAAATTTTGAAGATCAGATTTAAGGCCATCCCAAAAAACTCTTTCTTCACCCTGTGGTAAGTTTTTAAAAATCCTGAGTGTCTTCCTAAGGGAGAGGTGTGCAATTCCAAAAGAATATTTTGTTTTAGTTGGGAATTCCTAGAAATATAAGAGATATTTGTACCATAAGGAATCATTTTTCAAAATAAATGTATTAGATGTACTGGAATCTTACTGCAAATTTTGAATGAGTGTCCATACTTCTTCATCATTCTTCCATTCCTCCCTCGCTTTGGTTATCAAATCTGGTTGTATAATAGAAATGGCACAAATAAATGCTTCCACATCCTCATCCTTTCTTGAGAGTGGATCTGAAACAACATTTAGCTTCCCTTTTTTGTAAATGGTTTCAAAGTCATAACCCAACATCTTTGTGACCCATTTTTTATACTCTTCTCAAGATATTCTTTGTTCCAAAAAGTATTTAAGTATATCGTGATCATTTTTTACCTTGAAGTTTCTTCCCATTATGTAAGGTCGCCATTTCTTTAGTGCATGTAGTATTGCCAATATTTCCTTCTCATAAATATATTTCTGTAAATACTTTCATTTGATTGGATGGATTTAAAAAGCAATGTGTCTTCCTTATTGCATTAAAACAACACCAATTCCATTTCATGAGGCATCAAATTCCACAATAAAAGTTTATGTGAAGTTTGGCGTAGCTAAAACTGGTGCTTGGCACATTGCCTCTTTAATATGTTCAGATGTGTTAGCTGCTTCAGGAGTCCATGAAAATGCATATTTCTTTAATAATGTTGTTAGAGGTGTTTCTATTCTCCGATAATTATTAACAAACTTGAAATAATACCTCATTAACCCGAGAAATCCTCACAACTTCTTTATGGTTGTGGGGACTTTCCATTTCTTAATGGCTTTAATTTTTTTAGGCTCTACCTTAACACCCTCCTGAGATACAATATGACCCAGATATTCCACCTCTTGTACTCCAAAGAAACATTTGGAGGTTTTTGCATATAATTGTTTCTCCTCCAATAGTTTGAGCACCCTGTCAACATGTTCAACATGGTCCTTACATGACCTATTGTAGATTAGTATATCATCAAAAAATACTAACACAAATTTTCTAAGGAAGGGTTTGAAAATGTAATTCATCAACCCTTGAAATATATAACGTGCATTGGTAAGGCCAAAATGCATGACCAAAAATTCAAAATGACCCTCAAGAGTTCAAAATGTTTTTTTCGGAATGTCTTCAGTCTTCATTCTAATTTGATGATATCCTTCACGAACAACCAACTTGGTGAAATAATTTCCTCCATGTAATTCATCCAATAATTCATCAATCACAAGAATGGGAAATTTATCTTTAATAGTGAGCTTATTGAGCTCTCTATAATCCATACACATGCACCATGATCCATCCTTCTTGTGCACCAATAGTACTGGAGCAGAGAAATAAATTTGACTAGGTTTAATTATACCAGCCTCTAGCATTTTTGCAATCGTATGATCAATTTTTCTCTATTGGACATAAGGATATGTGGAAGACCTGATGTTTGGATGAACACTTCCTGGAATCAAATGAATAGTATGATCATTATCACGAATAGGTATCAGTCCTTTAGGAGTTTCAAACACTTTGGAATGATTCTCCAAGGCTTTTTGGAGATTGGGAGAAATAGATGATTTTGATGTTGGAACTCTATTGAGAATAATTGTGCAATGACGCCTCGTTGTTCTTTCTTCAGAAGATTTTTCGTGAAATTAGAGCTCATTATATTTCTTGACTTCCCTACAATACCTTGTAATTCAAATTCCTTTCATTCTGAAGAAACTTTAAAGAAAATTTCTCAAAAACTAAAAGCTATTGTCCCCAAATATTTTAACCATTGTACTCCTATTACAACATCAACACCATTGTTATGAAACCATCTCCCAAAATAGAAGATAAGAGAGATCAATGCCTTAGAAATTAGCCACTTCGAGGGGGATACCCCCTTTCCATTACATAAATGAATAATTCTTGGATGATACAAATGAAAAAACCTCCTTTCTATATATAGGAGTCCATGGGGTCACAATATAATCCTAGATGACCTAAAAATAATAATGTAAGGGAACAATAATAAAAATAGTGGCTTTTATGGGGCACAATAATAACAATATGGGGGATACAGGGGTACAACAATAACAATAAGGGGGATACACTAGCAATAATAAGGGACTACACTAGTAATATAGGGATATAGCCTGCCCCTCTCCTTCAAAAAAGTGTTTTCCTCAATGCATGAGTAGCTCTGGATTATTTTGCATAAAATTCTCATCCTCCCATATGTAATATTCAGTGGGAAAGCTATTTCACTTCATGAGATACTCTAAAATTAATCGATTTCGTAGTTTTCGACTTCATGTTTCTGTGACTGCTTCAGGTTCCAATATGATTTTTCCTTCCTCATCAAGTTCTGGCAATATTATTTGAACTGGAATTTTGCCACCTATAACCTTCTTTAAGCATGAAACATGGAAGACTGGGTGCACTCAAGAACAAGTAGGAAGCTCCAATTTGTATACCATTGTACTAATACTTTGCAACACCTTGTTTCATTCACTACGATGATGATCTACATGTTGTTTCATTCGATTTTGTGTCAAATTTATGTTATCTTTTAAGAGTTGGAGAACTTGTTTTTGATGCTCAATGCGATCTTCCAATGCTTGAACCATATAATTTTCTCTTAAAGATGATGTGGTGGATGGTCAATGATATCCATAAAGTGCCATAAATGGGGTCATTTTTGCTGTAGTATGGAAGGAAGTGTTATACCACCATTCAGCGAGAGGTAACCACTTGACCCATTTTGTTTTTTTATGAGATATAAAACAATGAAGATATCCTTACAAACATTTGTTCACTATCTCAGTTTTCCCATTGGCTTGAGGATGATAAGATGAGCTATGAGCTAGTTGAGAACCCAAAAAAGAAAATAATTTCGTCCAAAAATTTCTAGTAAAAATGCGATCTCTGTCACTTACAATAATATTTGGGTTTCCATGTATCTTTTGGATTGTTTCCATAAATGTCGTAGCAATTGTACTTTATTTAAAAGGATGAGATAATGCACAAAAGTGTGCATACTTGATAAGCCTATCAACCACCACCATGATGACACTTTTTCCTTCGAACTTAGGTAAACCTGTGATAAAATCCATTGAAAACTCTTCCCAACATTGACTTGGAATGGATAAAGGTTGTACAAGACCTGGGGTCTTAATTTTCTCAAATTTATTTTGCTGGAAAAACATAAATTCTGCCACAAAATTTTGAATATAAGATTTAAGGCCATCCCAGAAAAATTCCTTCTTCACCCTATGGTAACTTTTTAAAAATCCTTAGTGTCCTCCTAAGGGAGAGGTGTGCAATTCAAAAAGAACATTTTTTTTTAATTGGGAATTCTTACAAATATATAAGCGATATTTGTACCATAAGGAATCATTTTTCCAACTAAATGTATCAGATGTACTAGGACCTTGCTACAAATTTTGAATGAGTGTCCACACTTCTTCACCTTTCTTCCATTCATCCCTTGCTTTGGTTATCCAATCTGGTTGGATAATAGAAATGGCACAAAGAAATGCTTCCAATTCTTCATCCTTTCTTGAGAGTGCATCTGGAACAACATTTAGCTTCCCTTTTTTGTATATGATTTCAAAGTCATAACCCAACATCTTTGTGACCCATTTTTGGTGCTCTTCTGAAGATAGTCTTTGTTCCAAAAAGTATTTAAGACTAACATGATCAATTTTTACCTTGAAGTGTCTTCCCATTAGGTAAGGTTTCCATTTCTTTAGTTCATGTATTATTTCCAACATTTCCTTCTCATAAATAGATTTTCTTAAATACTTTCCTTTGATTGGACAACTTTCAAAATAAATTGGTCTCCCTTCTTGCATTAAAACAACACCAAATCCATTTCCTAAGGCATCACATTCCACAATAAAGGTTTTTTTGAAGTCTGACGTATCTAAGACCGGTGCTAGGCACATTGCCTCTTTAATATGGTCAAAGGCCTCAGTTGCTTCAGGAGTCCATGAAAATGCATCTTTCTTCAATAATGTTTTTAGAGGTGCGGCTATTCTCCCATATTCATAACAAACTTGCGATAATACTCTGTTAGCCCGAGAAATCCTCGCAACTGCTTTATGGTTGTGGGGACTTTCCATTCCTTAATGAATTTAATTTTTTTAGGGTATACCTTAACACCCTCCTGAGATACAGTATGACCCGGACATTTCACCTCTTTTACTCCAAAGAAACATTTGTAGGTTTTTTCATATAATTGTTTCTCCTCCAATAATTCGAGCACCCTGTCAACATGTTGAACATGATTCTTCCAAGACCTGTTGTAGATTAGTATATCATCAAAAAATACTAACACAAATTTTCTAAGGAAGGTTTTGAAAATGGAATTAATCAACCATTGAAATGTATAAGGTGTGTTGTAAGGAAAAAAGGCATGACCAAAAATTAATAATGACCCTCATGAGTTCTAAATCTTTTTCTAATAATATCTTCAGTCTTCATTCCAATTTGATGATATCCTCAATGAATATCCAACTTGGTAAAATAAATTTCTCCATGTAATTCATCTAATAATTCATCAATCATAGGAATGGGAAATTTATCTTTAATAGTGAGCTTATTGAGCTCCCTATAATCCAGACACATGCACCATGATCCATCCTTATTGTGCCCCAATACTGCTGTAGCAGAGAGAGAACTTTTACTAGGTTGAATTATACCAGCCTCTAACATTTTTGCTATCATGCGTTCAAGCTTTATTTTTTGGACATATGGATATCTCTAAGGCCTGATGTTTGGAGAAACACTTCCCAGAATCAAATGAATAGCATGATCATGATCACGAATAGGTGAGAGTCCTTTGGGAGTTTCAAACACTTTCGAATGATTTCCCAAGACTTTTCGGATATCTGGAGAAATAGATGATTTTGATGTTGGAACTTATAGTGAGCATAATTGTGCAGTTGCGCCTCATTTTTATTTATTCAGAAGCTTTGTCATGACATTAGAGATTATTGTATTTCTCGTCTTCCCTGTGATACCCCATAATTCAAATTCCTTTCGTCTGAAATATATATATATATATATATATATATATATATATATATATATATATATATATATATATATATATATATATATATATGTATGTATATATATATATATATCAAGAAAAGTTCTAGAAAATTAAAAGCTACCATTCCCAAACATTGTAACCATTGTACTCCTAGTACAACATCCACACCTCCCATTGGAATGGAAAGCATTGGAATATTAAATACATATTCCCCCATGGTTAGCTTGATATTATGGCATTTTCTAGAGAAATTTATAGTCCCTCCATTTGCAACCATCACTTGACACTGTGGTGCTAGGTATAGGAAGAAATTCAATTCCTTGGCTACCTTACAATGAATAAAATTATGGGTATTAATTGAATCAATCAACATTATTACCATTTTATTCTTGATATGTCCTTCTATATTGAGTGTTTGAGGAGTGGTAATTCCTACCAATGCATTACAGGATATGGTCGGACTCATTTATTCTTTCTTTAGGGTTGGTTCCTGTTTTATATCCTCTTCTTTGGAAGTTTCTTGTTCATTTTCTTCCTCTTCTTCACAATTTATGTAAAATAATTTCTTCTCAACACACTTATGACCTTTAGTATATCTGCTATCACAACTGTAGAAAAGACCTTTTTCTCTTTTTTCTTCCAATTTTTGTGGCGTCAACCCTGTAGGTTGTGGAAGTCTAAGAGTAGAAACACTTCAATCTTTATAGATGTGAGTGGTAGGCCTCCTTGTCACCATAATTTTACATTCAATTTTTCTTGCCAGCCTGAATGCCTTCTCCAATGAATTAGGTTCCCAAAGGAGAACCTCATGTTGGATGTTATCATTTGAACTCCCTATGAAGACATCAATCCTACGTTCCTATGGAATATCAGTTACCCTTATATTCAATTTTTGGAAGTCCTTAATGTGCACCACCACTGAACCCTTTTGTTTGAGATTTATCAAATGGCTAAAGAAGGTGTTGCTCTTTGCATCCTCATAATGTGCTATCATTTCCTCCGTAAAAATTGACCAAGTGACAATTTCTTTATGGAAGCAAAGCCATCGATACCATCAAAATGTATTTTGTTCTAAATATAAAGTTGAAATGTGTACCTTTTGTGTGTTTTGCACATTTTTGAGATCACAATATTTCTCCATCTATAGTATCCATGTTACGGGATCCTTGCCATCAAAATTCCTCATATCGATATTTGGAATATGGTGGGTCTTAAATCCAACTTTAGAGTTTATGAAATCATGATTAACATTTATTTTTTCCTCATCATTAGTTTCCTCTACTATCTTTTCTTCATTAGGAATCATTTCTTGTATCAACTTTGTCAAACCTTTCTTCAAACCTTCGATGTCTACTTTTAGATCATTCTTCATGTTTTTCATGTTGTTTTTCATTTTTAATTATATACCATCAATCTTAGCTTCCATGCCATCCATTCCATTCTGTAAACCATCCATATTAGCTTCCACGCCATTCATCTTAGCTTCCATACATGTTGCACTTCTTCCTCTTCATGAATCATAGTATAGCATTATGAGGGCTTAATGGGTTTTGAATCCATTTTAGGGGAAAATTTAGAACCCAATATTGATATATATGCTTCAATATGCACTTGGAATCACTTCAAACTGATTTTTCAAACAATACTTATGCAATTTGAAAAAAAATTACACACATTTTTTGTTCTTTTGAGGAGCTCGATATTGAAACTATTGTATCTCTATAATTTCGGATCCCCAAGATTTTAACTTCAGTCCTTTAGCATCCCTCTGAATCTTCTTTTCAATGCCATAGGTTTGACCTAATTTGGATTCTTCAAGGCAAATTTATGCCCAATCTCCCACAATGACCTAATTATGGACTAGTTCAGTATAGCAAAATTGTATGGTGTGCCACCTGTCACTATTTCCTCCTTCAACTCTGAAATTGATACACAGGAAAATGCAGTACATTTAATTTCAACCAATTTTTACAGAATTCCAATTTGATGCTCAAAGTGAGAGTTATGATGATTTTCCCAAGGTTACCTCTTTGATATGAAACTCAGGAGCTTGTAGAAACCATAAGTTCCACAGATCATATGTCTGAAAATACTATGAACCAAGATCTGAAATTTTTATACAACATTCCTCATGATTTCTTCACAAATGGGTTTTCTTTTTTTAGCTTCTAAACCTTCGTAGAAAACAATTTATAGCAAAATTTCCATGATGACATGTTTGAAGCAGAGAAACCCTACAATCTAAAGCTCTGATACCAAATGTTATGAAACCAGCTCCCAAAATATAAGAAAACAGAGATCAATGCCTTAGAAATTACCCACTTCAAGGGGGAAACCTCCTTTACACTACATAAATGAATATCTCTTAGATGATATAAATGACAAAACCTCCTTTCTATATAGGAGTCCATGTGGTCACAATATAATCCTAGCTGAACTAACAATAATAATGTAAGGGAACAATAATAACAATAGTGGATTTTATGGGGCATAATAATAACAATATGGGGGTTACAGGGGTACAACAATAACAATAAGGGGGATACACTACCTACAATAAGGTACTACACTATTAATATAGGGACCTAACAACCACCCATTGGAATGAAAAGAATTGGACTATTCAATACAAATTCCCCCATGGTTATCTTGATATTATGGCACTTTCTAGAGCAATTTATAGTTCTTCCATTTTCCACCATCACTTGACAGTTAGGCGCTAGGTATAGGAAGAAATTAAATTCCTTGGCTACCTTACAATGAAAAAAATTATGGGTACTACCCAAAACAATAAGCACAATTACATTTTTCTTCTTGATATGTCCTTCTAGCTTGAGAGTTTGAGTGGTAATTCCTGCCAATGCATTACAGGATATGGTTGGATTCATTACTTCTTCCTCTAGGGTTGGTTCCTGGTGTATATCCTCTTCTTTTGAAGTTTCTTGTTACTTTTTTTCCTCCTCTTCACAATCTACATAAACTAATTTCTTCTCAGCACACTTATGACCTTTAGAGTATTTTCTATCCCAACTATAGCAAAGCCCTTTTATTCCTTTTTCTTCCAATTATTGTGGTGTCAACCTTGTAGGTTGTGGAAGTCTAGGAGTAGCAACACTTCCATCTTTGTAGTTGTGAGTGTTAGGCTTCCTTGTTGCCATAAGTTTTCTTTCAATTTTTCTTTCCAACTTGAATGACTTCTCCAATGTATTAGGTTCCCAAAGGCAAACCTCATGTTGGACGTTATCCTTTTGAGTCCCTATGAAGACATCAATACTATGTTCCTTTGGAATATTATTTAATCTTATATTCAATTTTTGGAAGTCCTCAATGTGCCCCATTATTGAACCCTTTTGTTTGAGATATATCAATTGGCTAAAGAAGGTGTTGCTATCATTTCCTAGGTAAAAATTGACCATGTGACGATTGGTTTACAAGAACAAAGGCATCGATACCATACAAACGGATTTTTTTCTAAATATAAATTTGAAATGCCTACCTTTTGTTTGTTTTGTGTATTATGGAGCTCAAAGTATTGCTCTATTTGTAGTTTCCAAGTTATCAGGTCCTTGCCATCAAACTTCCTCATATCTATCTTTGGAATATGGTGGGTCTTTGATGCTCGGGCTACCACACTCTACCCACAATTTTCAGTCTTGTTTGCATATAAAATGCATTCTTCAAATGCATGCCCCAAATGATTTTAAATTTGGGCAATCTTTATAAATATCCATGGAAGATTTAATATCTCAAATCTGAGATTTGAGATTTTAATTCAAAGTTCTCTTATGGTTATAAACCCATATGCCAAACCATACCTCTCAGTCCATAATTCATGCAGAAAATTAATTCATTTATGTGTTCCAAACCATAGCAATAATTCCAAAAGCATATAATATGCTTTCACATGCAAATCCCAACAACCCTTATATCTAAGGTTTTTTTTTCATTTAATCTCCATAGGAAGAGCTCTGTACATTTAATATATGATTATGAAACCATAGGTAGGAACTCACTTAATCCAAAGTCCCCACCTTTAATTCATTTCCAAATGAAAGAACCTTTTGAATAATATTTGGATTAATTAACTCTCGGCATCATATTTGTAACTTGGGCTTTATAAGCTTTGTTTAGAGCCTAATACAATAACAAATCACGACAAAACATAATATATCAATATATAATACGCCTCCATTCAATTGTCAAGAAACATTGTAATAAGGCCTTGACTTTATATAAGACACCAGCAACATAAATGCTCACCATACCTTAAACCCGTTGGGTCCCACACATCCATTAAATTTCAATTAAAATAATCGCTCACCATACCTTGCTTATCTTACATGTAGCTTTCGGATGCGACCATCTCCCGATCGGTTGGGTATGAGATATGAACACCTCCGCAACTTGGCAATGTGAACACCCTTGGATCTATTTCCAACCTGATCGAACGGAAATTGCAAATTTTTTATCATAGAATTTTAATGCTCACAAAAAATGTGAAATAGGTGGTAATTAAAAACCACTTAGGCCACGCGTCCTCCAGCGAACGATATCGCATTTTTTTTTCAACATTCTGCTTACCACTTTTTTAAATTGTGAATACCACCGATTTTGATTCTCGAACCGCTTTTACTGTTACATGTTGGTTCCACTCCTCTTCATGGTTCTGCTCCTTCGGTTTATTACGTAGCTCAGCCTTATCCTTCACAACAGCGTTTTCGCTCCAGTTTCCCTTCCATACTCTCATTCCTTGTTACACATTGCTTACCTATGACCCATCGCTTCCATAATTACGAACATAGGTTAAACAACCCCTCATCACTCACCTCGGCGCTTCCAGTTCAAAACACAATGTCGACATATTTACCATCGATTCCTCCATCAATTGCAGAGCCTCATATCGAAGCTTTATTATAGAGTTCTTCCTTTGCACAATAGGTCTCATCTATCTATTACGAAGTTAGACACACAGGGTTCAAGTTCACAATACTCAACCAAAATATTGCCATTAATATATCAAAGGCGTGCAGAAACACCATTACCCCCAAATTTAGTATTTTACCACACTGTTTCCTACACAGTTTCTTATGAAGTGCAAAGCCATTCATACAGAAATCATGGGGATTCAAACATTCTCACACAGAATTTAAATCAACCAATAGTCATATAACTCTGAAACAACTTTTGTCATATATATACAAATGAACCACTTACGGAACTTATGGTCTTTGGCCAGATCTTCAATTCGATGGCCTTCTATCCTCCCTAGTCTGCCCAACTCTACAACTTTATGCAGGTCTCTTTTTGAATGCCATTGAGGCTTATTTTTATACAATTGATAATCAATTGATTCAACTCCTTCAATGACTCAACAAAAACTCTTGGAATCCTTAAATCCTAAATTTAGCCTAAATCCCTAAACAAATTGAAACTGACTCTTCATATTCCTAACCAATCAACTTCTCTCATGTTCTCCAATCACTTGTGAACATTTACAATTTCGCACTAAATTTATTTGAAAATCACTCAAGAATTAATAATTACATAAGAAAGCAAAAACATGAGACCCCCCTATGTCTATTTATAAACAAAGTATTTTCCTGAGCCTAATGCTCCTGCATCAGACTCCCCAGGTTAAATGATTCATGATCTCTTGATCATGTGCTTTCATCCTTGTCTTCCTGGATCCCACACTTTGTTCTGTAGTTGATCATTTTCTGCAATATTCTTCTTCTGCACTTCACCAGGCTTCCATATCTTATTCTGTTTTTCTCCACTGACTGCACTTTTACATTCTCTTTTTGTCTTTATTTTGTTGTTGTCCCTTTTTTTTCTTGCTTCTGTCTTTTTTTGAGACACTTTCACCATCAGCTTTCTCATCAGTTCAATTTCCCTGTCTAATATGTCTTTTGACTGCTGGATATTGTTTCCTCTTGATTTCTGAATTCTTACCTCTGCCTCTGCTTGCTGATTTCTTATTTGCTGAACTCTTACTGTCACCTTTGTTGTAGCTTTAGCCCCGGATTTAAATTTAGTTTGTTCAGTCCTTATTGTTGCCCTAACTCTTAATTGTTGAGCCATTGCTACCACCCAATCATCCATACCCTCTTGTCCTCCACAAGAGTAAAACTCTTCTTGATTGCCATCCATGAAAATTTCTTCATTCTCTGACTTCAGCAATTCTCTGGACTGGTATTTAAATTTCCAATAACTGTCATCATCTCTTTTATTCTCCTGATGGACTAAACATCCCTTAGTCCTTCCATCAGTACCCGCAATCATAAAACAAACATCAAAGTTATGAATTCTTTGTGTCTCTTCCTCCTCTACTAGTAACACTTCAATTTGTTGCTCTAACATTTCTTCTAGCAACACTTCAATCTGCTACTCTGCCATTTCATTCTCCTATTTAATTGTTTCCAGTAAACATTTCATCCATCTCTTTTGTACTTGTTTCACATCCTTGATATGCTGCAATTTAAATTTAGCATCATCTTCTTCTTATGTGACAATCTTCAGTAATTTTACTTTATCTCCTTGATTGATTCTACCAATCAAATCAATTTCTTCAAGTTCTGTGTCCTCATCTGTTATCAGAGTAAAATTCTGATTCTCTACCACTGTAGAAGTTCCAAAAATCTTCCCTACAGTCTGCTTTTTGTCCATCAGACAAACCAGTTCCTTCTTGTCATCAACAACAATAACAAGTTCCTTTACATGAGACATGATAGCCTCACCTTCCCTCTTCTACAACAGTTCATCTTCCTCCATGACAACTCCAAAAGATGGATTGCCTTCTGCCATACGTGTCAACACAACCAAATTATTAGTTTCAAAACCACAAGACCCAATGGTCTCAATTGATGATTCAATCACCAATTCCTTCCTCAGCAATCCTAATTCTCCTCCATGACTCATAAAGTCTTCACTATCTCTATTCCCTTGCATCTTCACATTCTGCAATCCCAAATTTTGAAATTCAGGTTCTCCTTCCTGTATTGAATCCTTTTTATTCAGCATAATCTCCAGCAATCTAATTTCTTCATTCCATGGATTAAAATATTCCACAGAATTCTCCTCGTCTTTTAATTAGCTGCCCAATGGTGTCAAATTTTCTCCATCACCAACAAAATCTTCATTCACAAAACAATTGTTAAAGAAAAAATCATGAGGCCTCAGTGCCTTTCTTTCCTCAGTTAGCATTTCAGTATGTTGTCCTGAACTTTCCTCCACTATCATCACATCAGTACACTAATCCAAACTTTCCAAAGAATTCTCTGAAGAATCCCCAGGACTGTCAACTAGTCTTCTTTTCACACCATCTACCTCCATGATGGTTTCCTGTTCTCTGTGATGAACTCTACCTTCTGCAATATCTCTTTCATACTCTGAATTTTCCAACAAGTATTCCAACAATGCAATTTCTCTCTGGTATTCTTTAAGAACTTCATCACCACTTACAATCCCTGCATTCACACACAAACTTTCATTTTGTGGGCTAGGAGCTCCAACAACCTCAACTGGTGTTCCATAAATCAACTCTTCAAACTGATCCTCTCCTTCTTCATCCACAAGAATTACATTCTGTGTTGCAACAACTTCAATCATAAATGCATCACTACCTCCTTTAGTCAAGATAAATTCTCCAGCATTGCATTTTACTTCAGAGTATCCATTTTCTGAGAGATACTTCTTCATACTTGTGACAGCTCCACAAGATTTCTCATCCTCCTCCTCAACAAAATTTAAAGCTTGTTCATCTCCCTGTGGTGTACCTGCAAACATACACAACTCTTTAGTTTTAAAACCACATGACTTTTCAGTCTTGGTTGATTTCTCAAGCACTTCCCTATGAACAGATCTACATGTGGAATCTTCAAATTCCATCCTTGGCTCAAGAACTCTGAGTTCCTCTTCCTCTGTATAACCTATAATCACCTCACAATTATAAGGCTCTACATCATCCAGGTCATCTGGACTTGTCCAATAACTCAGGAAATCATCAGTAATTTCCTCCTCGGCAAGACAAACTTCTTTTTGTCTTAAACCTCCACCATGGTTCACAAGATCTTTTGTAGATCTCCCTCCTTCATTTGTACTCTATTCTGCATCACAAACAGAAAATTATCTTCTCAACTCAGCTGCCCTGAGTTCTGTACACCTCAATTGTACATCCATCCTCTGTTCAAGCTTTCTCAGCCTCTCTGCAAACATACAAAAATCATCAGATGTAAATTCATTGACCTCTTGGTCTCACTTGAAGTTTCAGTCTTCAAGTCCTTCTCCAAATACTCAATCATTCTGAGTAATTTCTCTTTCTGCTGAGCATTTATCATCCTCTCTTTCTTCATCTGTAGCCCCTTCCACTTTACTTTCTTCTTCATGAGCCAACCAACTCTCTAGCTCTCCTCTATCATCCTCTGCAATTTGTTGAACTGTTCCCTGGTCTCAGCTAACTCTCTCTCATATTCTTCATCAGTGAATTTCTTCCTCATGCCATTTTCTTTGGCATATTCCTTCACTCTTTTGTTGTGACCTCTCTCAGAACCTCTACAATATCTGCTATGACTATCAGTATTAATATTCTCCTCCATGATTTCCTCACTCATTAGCTGCACCAAGCCTCTGCAACAGTAAGCTCTCCTGCTGCCACTTACCTCACTAATCCTTTCCTCCGGATCTGGGCTTTTGGCAATTGCTGGTCCCCTTCTGCTGGAACCTTTTGAGCACTCTCTTTTTCTCTCTCTAGGCTTCACTCTGCAACTTTTCAAGAACACATCTTTTCTTCTTTCATCCAACCTCTGTTGGGAATTCTCCAGGTTCTGCCACACTTTCTTCTCCACTTTAGAATCCTCTACTGGATTCTTTCATCACTGTTCTCAAATCTGTGATCTGCTTCTTCTGAGATTTCTTCCACAACTACCTGCAACCTGAATTCTACAAACAGGTCCTTCAAACTAGAGTTAAATAATGCTCATCAACTCACCTTCAAGATTCTATGTATTCTTGCTTCGTATTTCACCTACACTGCATCTCTGTATGCTGAAATCTTCAAACACTTTATCTTCAACTCTAGATTCTGCAAATCTGAGTACCTTCACTGCACACCTAATCAAATCTGCAATTTCTGTTAAACAGATTTAAACTTCAAATTTTCCTCATTGCTTCAGTACATATGCATTTCAAAAATTAAATTTTCAAATGAGCTATTCCAGCTCTGATACCACATGATGCTCGGGCTACCACACTCTACCCACAATTTTCAATCTTGTTTGCATATAAAATGCATTCTTCAAATTCATGCCCCAAATAATTTTAAATCTGGGCAATCTTTATAAATATCCATGGAAGCTTTAATATCTCAAATTTGAGATTTGAGATGTTAATTCAAAGTTCTCTTATGGATATAAACCCATATGCCAAACCATACCTCTCAGTCCATAATTCATGCGGAAACTTAATTAATTTCTATGTTCCAAACCATAGCAACAATTCCGAAAGCATATAATATCCTTTCACATGCGAAACCCAACAACCCTTATATCTAAGTTTTTTATTTCATTTAATCTCCATAGGAAGAACTCTGTACATTTAATATATGATTATGAAACCATAGGTAGTAACCCACTTAATCCAAAGTCCCCACCTTTAATTCATTTCCAAATGAAAGCACCTTTTGAATAATCTTTGGATTAATTAACTCTCGGCATCGTATTTGTAACTTAGGCTTTATAAGATTTGTTTAGAACCCAATACAATAACGAATCATGAAAAAACATAATATATCAATATATACTACGCCTCCATTCAATTGTAAAGAAACATTTTAATAAGGCCTTGAATTTATATAAGACACCAGCAACATAAACGCTCACCATACCTTAAACCCATTGGGTCCCACACATCCATTAAATTTCAATTAAAATAATCGCTCACCATACCTTGCTTATCTTACATGCATCTTTTGAGTGCGACCACCGCACGATCGGTTGGGTATGAGATATGACGGACATCGCATGACAACTTGTGCGCGCTTTAACGCCCCTCTTCAATCATTAACACCTCCGCAACTTGGCGATCCGAACACCCTTGGATCTATTGCCAACCCGATCGAATGGAAATCGCAAATTTTTTTATCATAGAACTTTTATGCTCACAAAAAATGTGAAATAGGTGGTAATTAAAAACCAGTTAGGCCACGCGTCCTCCAGCGAACAATATCACATTTTTTTTCGACATTCTGCTTACCACTTTTTTAAATTGTGAATACCACTGGTTTTGATTATCGAACCGCTTTTACTGTTCCATGTCGGTTCCACTTGTCTTCATGGTTCCACTCCCTCAGCTTATTACGCAGCTCAGCCTTATCCTTCACAACAGCGTTTTCACTCCAGTTTCCCTTACATACTCTCGTTCCTTGTTACACATTGCTTACCTATGACCCATCGCTTCCATAATTATGAACAGAGGTTAAACAACCCCTCATCAGTCACCTCGGTGCTTCCAGTTCAAAACACAATGTTGACATATTTACCATCGATTCCTCCATCAATTGCAAAGCCTCATCTCCGAGCTCTATTATAGAGTTCTTCCTTTGCACAATAGGTCTCATCTATCTATTACGAAATTAGACACACAGGGTTCAAGTTCATAGTACTCAACCACAAAATTTCCATTAATCTATCAAAGGCATGCAGAAACACCATTACCCCCAAATTTAGTATTTTACCACATTGTTTCCTACACAGTTTCTTATGAAGTGCAAAGCCATTCATATAGAAATCATAGGGATTCAAACATTCTCACACTAAATTTAAATCAACCAATAGTCATATAACTATGAAACAACTTCTGTCATATATATACAAATGAACCACTTATAGAACTTATGGTCTTTGGCCAGATCTTCAATTCGATGGCCTTCTATCCTCCCTAGTCTGCCTAACTCTACCACTCTATGCAGGTCTCTTTCTGAATGCCATTGAGGATTATTTTTATACAATTGATAATCAATCGATTCATCTCCTTCAATGACTCAACAAAAACTCTTGGAATCCTCAAATCCTAAATTTAGCCTAAATCCCTAAAAAAACTGAAACTAACTCTTCATATTACTAACAAATCAACTTCTCTCATGTTCTCCAATCACTTGGGAACATTTACAATTTCTCACTAAATTTATTTTAAAATCACTCAAGAGTTAATAATTACATAAGAAAGCAAAAACATGAGACCCCCCTATGTCTATTTATATACAAAGTATTTTCTTGAGCCTATTGCTCCTGCATCAGTCTTAAATCCACATTAGAGTCTATGAAATTATTATGAGCATGTATTTTGTTCTCATCATGAGTTTCCTCTTCTACCTTTTCGCCATTAGGAAGATTTTATTGTGAGCAACTTTTCCAAACCTTCCTTCAAACCTTCCATTTCTTTCTTCAAATATTCCATTTTTCCTTCTATATCATCCATCTTAGCTTCCACGCCATCTATCTTATCTTCCATGCCATTCTTCAAACCATCCATCTTAGCTTCCACGTCTTTCTTCAAACCATCCACCTTACCTTCCACGCCTTTCTTTAAACCATCCATCTTAGCTTCTAACAAGGGTACAATAATAACAATAAGGGGGTTACACTAACAACAATAAGGGACTATACTAGTAATATAGGGACCTAACATGCCCCTCTCCTTCACAAAAGTGTTGTCCTCAACGCTTGAGTAGCTCTGGGTGCTTCTGTATAAAATTCTCATCCTCCCATGTAGAATCTTCGGTGGGTAAGTTCTTCCACTTGATGAGATACTCTGAAATTGATCGATTCCGTAGTTGTCGAGTTCTTGTTTCCGTGACCGCTTCAGGTTCCAATATGATTTTTCCTTCCTCATCAAGTTCTGGAAATATTGTTTGAGCTGGAAGATTTTCACCTATAACCTTCTTTAAGCATGAAACATGGAAAACTGGATGTACTCGCGAAGAAGCAGGAAGCTCCAATTTGTATGCCATAGTACCAATCTTTTGCAACACCTTGTAAGGACCATAGTACTTTGGTGATAATTTATTATCCTTCTTAGCTTGCTTGAGGGACATTTGTTTGTATGTTTGTAGCCGTAAAAATACCCAATCTCCTACATCAAAAATTCTCTCGCTGCGATGTTGATCTGCCTGTTGTTTCATTTGATTTTGTGCCAAATTCAGGTTATCCTTTAAGAGTTGGAGAACTTCTTGCTAATGCTCGATGTGATCTTCCACTACTTGAACCTTCGAATTTTCTCTTAAATATGATGTGATGGAAGGTGGATGATATCCATAAAGTGCCATAAATGGGGTCTTTTTTGCTGCAGTATGGAAGGAAGTGTTATACCACCATTCAGCGAGAGGTAACCACTTGACCCATTGTGTTTGTTTATCAGATACAAAACAACGAAGATATCCTTCCAAACATTTATTTACTATCTTAGTTTGACCATCAGATTGAGGATGATAAGATGAGCTATGAACTAATTGAGTACCCAAACAAGAAAATAACTCCGTCCAAAAATTTCCAGTAAAAATGGGATCTCTGTCACTCACAATAACCCTTGGGCTTCCATGTAGCTTTTGAATTCTGTCCATAAATGTAGTAGCAACTGTACTTGCTTTAAATGGATGAGATAATGCACAAAAGTGTTCATACTTGGTAAGTCTATCAACTACCACCATGATGACACTCTTTCCTTCGGACTTAGGTAAACCTGTGATAAAATCCATTGAAATCTCCTCCCAACGTTGACTTGGAATGTATAAAGGTTGTAGAAGTCCTGGGGTCTTAATTGTTTCCACTTTATTCTGCTGGCAAACCAAACATTCCGCCACAAACTTTCGAATATCAGATTTAAGGCCATCCCAAAAAAATTCTTTCTTCACCCTGTGGTAAGTTTTTAAAAATCCTTAGTGTCCTCCTAAAGGAGAAGTGTGCAATTCCAGAAGAATATTTTGTTTTAGTTGGGAATTCTTACAAAGATATAAGCGATCTTTGTACCATAAGGAATCATTTTTCCAACTAAATGTATCATATGTACTATGATCTTGCTGCAACTTTTGAATGAGTGTCCATACATCTTTGTCCTTCTTCCATTCATCTCTTGCTTCGGTTATCCAATCTGTTTGGACAATAGAAATGGCACAAAGCAATGCTTCCACCTCTTCATTCTTTCTTTAGAGTGCATCTGCAACAACATTAAGCTTTCCTTTTTTGTAGATTATTTCAAAGTCATAACCCAACATCTTTGTGACCCATTTTTGCTGCTCTTCTCAAGATAGTCTTTGTTCCAAAAAGTGTTTAAGACTATCATGATCAGTTTTTACCTTGAAGTGTCTTCCCATTAGGTAAGTTCGCCATTTCTTTAGTGCATGTAGTATTGCTAACATTTCCTTCTAATAAATAGGTTTCTGTAAATACTTTCCTTTGATTGGACGACTTTCAAAAGCAATGGGTCTTCCTTCCTGCATTAAAACTGCACCAATTCCATTTTCTGAGGCATCACATTCCACAATAAAGGTTTTTGTGAAGTCTGGCGTAGCTAAGACCGGTGCTAGGCACATTGCCTCTTTAAGATGTTCAAAGGCCTTAGTTGCTTCAGGAGTCCATGAAAATGTATCTTTCTTCAATAATGTTGTTAGAGGTGCTGCTATTCTCCCATAATTCTTAACAAACTTGTGATAATACCCTGTTAACCCGAGAAATCCTCGCAGCTGCTTTATGGTTGTGGGGACTTTCCATTCCTTAATGGCTTTAATTTTGTTAGGGTCTACCTTAACACCCTCGTGAGATACAATATGACCCAGATATTCCACCTCTTGTACTCCAAAGAAACATTTGGATGTTTTGCATATAATTTTTTCTCCTGCAATAGTTTGAGCACCCTGTCAACATGTTCAACATGATCCTTCCAAGACCTGCTGTAGATTAGTATATCATCAAAAAATACTAGCACAAATTTTCTAAGGAAGGGTTTGAAAATGGAATTCATCAACCCTTGAAATGTAGAAGGTGCATTTGTAAGGCCAAAAGGCCTGACCAAAAATTCATAATGACCCTCATGAGTTCAAAAAGTTGTTTTTGGAATATCTTCAGTCTTCATTCTAATTTGATGATATCCTGAACGAAGATCCAACTTGGTAAAATAAATTTCTCCATGTAATTCATCCAATAATTCATCAATCATGGGAATGGGAAATTTATCTTTAATGGTGAGCTTATTGAGCTCCCTATAATCTGGACACATTCGCCATGATCCATCCTTCTTGTGTACCAATACTACAGGAGCAGAGAAAGAACTTTGACTAGGTTGAATTATACCCGCCTCTAACATTTCTGCAATCATGCGTTCAATTTCGCTCTTTTGGAAGTAAGGATATCTATAAGGCCGAATGTTCGGAGGAACACTTCCTGGAATCAAATGAATAGCATGATCATGATCACGAATAGGTGGGAGTCCTTTGGGAGTTTCAAACACCTTGGAATGATTGTCCAAGACTTGTTGGAGATCTGCAGAAATAGATGATTTTGATGTTGGAACTTCTAGTGAACATAATTGTGCAATTACGCCTCGTTGTTCTTTCTTTAGAAGATTTGTCATGACATTAGAGCTTATTACCTTTCCTAGCTTCTCCGCAATACCCCGTAATTCAACTTCCTTTCCTTCTGAAAAAAATTTCAAGAAAAGTTCTTGAAAATTAAAAGCTACCATCCCCAAAGATTGTAACCATTGTACTCCTAGTACAACATCAGCACCTCCCATAGGAATGGAAAGCATTGGACTACTCAATACATATTCCCCCATGGTTAGCTTGATATTATGGCATTTTCCAGAGCAATTTATAGTTCCTCCATTTGCAACCATCACTTGACATTCTGGTGCTGGGTATAGGAAACAATTTAATTCTTTGGCTACCTTACAATGAATAAAATTATGGGTGCTACCTGAATCAATCAACACTATTACATTTTTCTTCTTGATATGTCCTTCTATATTGAGAGTTTGAGGAGTGGTAATTCCTACCAGTGCATTACACGATATGGTCGGATTCATTTCTTCCTCTTCTAGGGCTGGTTCCTGGTGTATATCCTCTTCTTCTTCATTTTCTTCTTCCTCTTCACAATCTATGTAAAATAATTTCTTCTCAACACACTTATGACCTTTAGTGTATTTGCTATCACAACTGTAGCAAAGCCCTTTTGCTCTTTTTTCTTCCAATTTTTGTGGTGTCAACCTTGTAGGTTGTGGAAATCTAGGCGTAGCAACACTTCCTTCTTTATGGAATTGAGTGGTAGGCTTCCTTTTCGCCATAATTTTACATTCAACTTTTCATGCCAACCTAAATGCCTTCTCCAATGAATCACGTTCCAAGACGTGAACTTCATGTTGGATGCTATCCTTTAAAGTGCCTATGAAGAGATCAATCATGTGTTCCTCTGGAATATCAGGTACCCTTATATTCAATTTTTGGAAGTCCTCAATGTTCTGCCCCACTAAACCCTTTTGTTTGAGATTTATCAATTGGCTAAAGAAGGTGTTTCTCTTTGTATCCTCATAATGTGCTATCATTTCCTCCATAAAAATTGATCAAGTGACAATTTTTTTACGGGAGCAAAGCCATCGATACCATACAAATGTATTTTGTTCTAAATGTAAAGTTGCAATGTGTACCTTTTGTGTGTTTTGCACATTATGGAGATCAAAATATTGCTCCATCTGTAGTATCCATGTTACAGGGTCCTTTCCATCAAACTTCCTCATATCCATTTTTGGAATATGGTGGTTCTTCCCGCCAACATTAGAGTTTATGAAATCACGATTAACATTTATTTTGTTCTCATCATGAGGTTCTTCTACTATATTTTCACCATTATGAAACATTTCTTGTATCAAATTTTTCAAAACTTCCATGTCTGTTTTTAGATCATTCTTCATGTTCTCCATGTTGTCTTTCATGTCATCCATCTTAGCTTCCATGCCCACTTCCATGCCATCTATCTTAGCTTCCAAACCATTCATCTTAGCTTCCACGCCTTTCTTCAAACCATCCATCTTAGTTTCCACACCTTTCTTCAAAACTTCCATTTCATTTTTTGTTGTTCTTTGTGAGAGCGAAATTTGTTGCACTTGCTCTTGTAATTTTGATATGTCATGTCACCATTCTTCGTCTTCATGAGTCATAGTAGAGCCTTATAAAGGCTTAATGGGTGTTGAATTATTTTTAGGGTCCATTTTAGAATCCAATACTGATATCTATTCTACAATATGCCCTTGGAATCAATTCAACTTGATTATTCAAACAAGACTTATGCAATTCAGAAAAAAAAAATACACACCTTTTACTTGCTTTTGAGGAGCTCGATATTGAAATTGAATTATCTTTGTAATTGGGGATCTTCAATATCTGAAATTTAGCCCTGTAGTAGCCCTTTAAAGTTTCTTTCAAATTCCATAGGTCTGATCTGATTTGGATTCTTCAAGACAAAGTTATTTCCAATCTCCCACAATGACCCAATTTTGGACTGGTTCAGTAGAGTGAACTTTTAATACTTTCCACGTGTCACTGTTTCGTCCTTCGGCTCTTAAATTGATAGCCAAGAAACTAAAGTCCATGTACTTGCTGCCACTTTTTATGGCACTTCAACCCGATGCTCAGAGAGAGAGTTATGAATATTTTCCCACGATCACCTCTTTGAGATGAAATTCTAAATCCTAAAAAAACACTATCTTCCACAGATCATATCTCCGAAAATATTGTGAACCAAGATTTGAAATTTTTTGATGAGTTTCCTCAGGATTTCGGCTTCGTACCCTAAAAATTTCAGATTCTGAAGCTTCGTAGAAAATTTTTTATAGCACAAATGCCACAATGACATGTTTAGGAGCATGAAAAAAGACCTAACTTCCACATATCATATCTCCGAAAATATTGCGAACCAAGCTCTGAAATTTTTTGATGATGTTCCTCAAGACTTCAGCTTCGCACCCTAAAAATTTCATCTTTTGAAACTTTGTAGAAAAAAAATTTATAGCGAAAATGCCATGATGACCTATTTGGAGTAGCGAAACCATAGAATCCAAAGCTCGGTGATGTAGCTGTCGTGAAGTAAATTAAATGGATAATGATATAATTTTGTAGATAAACAACTGAGGCCTTCATGCCTTTATGAATAATCATTGTACTTATGATTAATTTAAATTTCTTTCCATACTAAAATTAATAAATTTTTATCACAGTGAAACAATGCAACATGCAAATCTGAAACATTCTTATGTGTTCAAAGTTTTGTCATGTAAAATGAGTTCACAGAACAATAATAATTGATAAGAGTTACCTTTCTAACAACAATAAATTCATAATATAGAATACAGAGATCATCCTTGTATTTTTCTATTGAAAACCATCTATTATTTATTTTCTTCAATATGTTCATTTCATTTTTATCTGTACCAGGGTAAATTTATACATGAGTCTTGTGGTTTTGTGCTATCATATTCTTCTTCTCTGTGGGTCATTATTTGATCTGAGAACTAATGAATTGATTATTTTGGAGGTACAAAGGAAAAACAATACTGATATATATGATTCAATATTCCCTTGGAATCACTTTAAACTAATTTTTCAAACAAGACTTATGCAATTAAAAAAAAAAAAGCACGCACATTTTTCTTGCTTTTGAGGAGCTTGATATCGAAACTGATGTATCTTTGTAATTTACAACCCTCGAGCTATGAACTTCAATTTTGTATTAGCCCTCTAATTCCTCTTTCAAATGCCACAGGTCTAACCTGATTTTCATTCTAAAAGACAATGTTATGCCCAATCTCCCACAACGACCTAATTATGGACAAGTTCCATAGAGCAAACTTGTATGGCATGCCAAGTGTAAATATTTCCTCCTTCGGCTCTGAAATCAACCATTAGGGAAATTTTGAGGTCTAAAATGGGCCTCGTAAGGAAATTATAAAATAATAGTGGAAATAATAAAATAAGATTTGATTACATCATCAAAGTTTACAGGGAAAAAAGAAAGAACTAATTTTTTCAACTCGTATTTTGAACTTATCTCCCTAAGGGTTTACTCAAATTTCGAGTGGGAATACTCGTTGCATGCAAAATTTAATTCCTCATCCAAGGATTACCCATGCTGCATATTTTTGATGGAATTTCCTACGCGAAAAATGAGAAATACATTAAAAAAATGTGATTGCAATCATGTTTTTTAATGTATTTCTCATTTTTTGTGTAGTAGGGTCCATCAAACGTATGTAACATGGGTACTCCTTGGATGAGGACTTAAATTTTGCATCCAACTATTCCCGCTCGAAATTTGAGTAAACCGTTAGGGAGATAAGTTGAAAATATGAGTTGAAAAAGTAGTTTTATTATTTTATTATTTTATAAACTTTTTTAATTTTTTATTCCAAAAATGGTGAATCATCCCCCATGGTTGACATCATCATCTTGAATCCTATTGGTTCTTATAAATTTTATTTTAGTTGTACATTTCTCTTAGGAAGCCCTTTTTAGACCTCAAAATTCCCCTAATGACATAGGAAACTACAGTCTGTGTAATTTCAGCCACTTTTTACAAAATTCCAATCCAATTCTCAGAGAGATAGTTATGAAGATTTTCGCAAGGTCACCTCTTTGAGATGAAATTCAGGAAGCTGCAAAAACACTAACTTCCACAAATCATATCTCCGAAAATATTGTGAACCAATATCTAAAATTTTTACACGACATTCCTTAGGATTTATTTGCAAATATGTTTTTGTTTTAGCATATGAACCTTCGTAGAAATAAATTTATAGAGAAAATTCCACAATGACCTGTTTGAAGCAGGGAAACCCTAGAATCCAAAGCTCTGATACCAAATGTTATGAAAATAACTCACAAAATAAAATAAAATAGAGATCAATGACTTACAAATCAACCACTTCTAGGGGAAACCTCCTTTACACTACATAAATGAGCAATTCTTGGATGAAACAAATGAAAAAACCTCCTTTCTATATATAGGAGTCCATGGGGTCACAATATAATCCTAGCCAACCCAAAAATAATAATGTAAGGGAACAAAAATAATAATAGTGGGCTATTATGGGGCACAATAATAAAAATATGGGGACTACAAGGGTACAAAGATAACAATAAGGGGGCTACACTAACAAAAATAAGGGAATACACTAGTAATATAGGACCTTAATACTTCAAAAGGAAAATAATCATTTTTAAGAAGAGACATCTCTTCATCAAAATGAAAGCCTTTGAAACCAAACACATGATACTCCAATAAAATCAACCCCCATCATAGAAAACAGTTCAGCATCTATATCAAAACCTCATTTCCTTGAAATATTACAAATTGATAAAGGGCTGGAAAAACATATCATATTTCCTAACTATGATATGTGAGATGAAGTGAAAAATGTTTGTATAAAAATTCATTTGATACAAGCTATCAAAGAAATTTCAATCCTTGCAAAGAAAATAAGAGAGATGAGTATAAATAAACCTGGGGTAAAGAGAAAAGAAGTAAAAAGAATACAACTAGTAGGGAAAATTGCAGATATCATGATGGGAAAAACAACAATACATAAATATTTGGATCCAGGTTATCCCATTGTGAAGACACACATCAATGGTATTGAAATCCAAACACATTTATTGACTTAGGAGCAGCCATAAACATCATGAGTAAGCAAACTATGCAACAACTAAAACTTTCAAATATTCAATATACACCAACATGGTTACAAATAGTAGATGGATTTGTAATTAAACCTGGTTGTGTATTAGAAGAAATTTATGTATCCTTAGATTCTTGGGAATATATAGTTGAATTTATGATCTTAAATCCCAAGAATAACTTAGGAGGACATCCATTAATATTAGGAAGACCTTGGTTAGCTACATTTGATGCCTTCGTCAGTTGTATATCTGGTGATATGTTTATCTCTGATGGAATTTCAACGAAGATATTCACATTATACCCTCCAGCAAAAAATGATAGAGGTATAAAATGAGGAATGGATGGATGAAGAAAATGACATACAACCTATTTTTACTGTCTCACAAAGAAGTGAAGAAAATCAGGTTCTAAATTCAATAGAAAATAATGAATTATCTTCACAATGTGAGAGTAGTCAAAATTTTCAGAAACAATGCAATATTAAATATTTATCATCCAGAAAAATGTATTTATATTCTATGGAATAATTTGGAAATTCTTCAATAGAGATCTCTCCAGGTAAAACTTTAAATGTAAGCAAAAATCTAGAAGAATTTCAAAAGGATAAATTAATGGAAACATTACAAAAACACTCTATTGTGTATGCATGGGAATACACTGACATGAAAGGAATAAACCCTAAAACTTGCATACATTATATATATATATAGGAGAATTCTAGACCAATATGACAACCTCAGAGAAGAATGAATCCAAAATTAGGGGAAATTTTAAAGGAGGAACTAAAAAAATTGTTGAATCTAAACTTTATTTATCCAATATGAGACAGTTAAAGTGTTTCACCTTTAGTAGTTGTTCCTAAAAATAATGGAAAGTGGAGGGTATGTATTGATTATAGGGAATTGAATAAGGCCACTTTAAAATATCATTTTTTATTACTTTTCATAGATCAATTTTTGGATACATTAGCATGGAAGAAATATTTTTCATTTTCGGATGGTCTTAGTGGGTATAGTCAAATTCAGGTAGCATCAGAAAATCAAGACAAAACCACTATTACCTATCCATGGGGAACTTATTCTTACCGCGTACTTCCTTTTGGATTATAAAATGCACCCGCAACATTCCAAAGAGCATTATTGGGTATTTTCTTTGATTTAATTCATGATTGTGTGGAAGTGTATATGGATGATTTTATATTCTATGGAAATTATTTTGAAGAAGCCCTTGAAAATTTTGAAAAAATTCTCATAAGATGTAAGGAATAAAATCTCTCATTAAGTCATGAAAAATGTTTTATGATGTTTACTGAAGGAATTTTTTTAGGACATCATATTTCAGGAAATGGAATTAAGGTGTTCTCATCTAAAGTTGAATTTAGTTCCAAATTAGCAATCCCAAATTGTCAAAAAAGATGTTAGGATTTTTCTTGGTTTTACATGATACTACAGAATATTCATATAAAACATCACAAAGATTGCATCTCCACTCTTCAAATTTCTTACAAATGATTGTGAATTCAGTTGGAATCCTGGCTGCCAAAAGGCATTTGGAACTTTGAAAGAAAGGATTTCTGAAGCACTAAACCTAAGAGGACCAAAATACAAATTACCATTTCATATTTCAACGGATGCTTCAGAAAAAAATCTTGGAGATATATTGGGACAAAAATACTTAACTCATTATGCCATTTATTATACAAGTAAAAAATTGACTCTCGCAGAGTTAAATTATTCTGTTACCTACAAGGAGTTTTTAGTTTTTGTCCATGCCATTAACAAATTTAGACATTACATCACTGGCTATGAAAATTTCATTCACACAGATCATTATGCAATTAGATATCTAATGAATAAGTCAATTAATAATGGCAGAATCATAAGATGGTTACTATTATTGCAAGAATTCAATATCACCATTTTAGATCGACCTGGAAAACAAAACATAGTTGCTCAATTTGTGTCTAGAATTCAAAATGATAACAATGATACACCAGTAGAAGATAGTTTTCCTGATGAATATATTTTTTCAATATCTACTAAATATCCATGGTTTGCAGACATTTATAATTATTTAGCCACATGAAAGCTACCATCATATTTGTTTCCTAGAGAAAAGAGGAAGATAATTCAAATGAGTGCATCTTATTGATGGATAAATTAAGAATTGTACAAGACAGGTCAGGATCTCATCATTTGAACGTGTGTGCGAAAAGACAAAATTCCTGAGATAGTCAAAGCATGTCATGACGAGCCATGTGGAGGACACTTTTCTAACAAAATAACTACCTACAAATTCCTTCTCTTAGGATATTATTGGCCTTCCCTTTTCAAGGATGCCAAGGAATATGTTAAGAGATGTGATAGTTGTTAGAGAATGGGGAAACATGTTCCTTAAGATGAAATACATTTACAACCATAGGTACTTATTGAACCCTTTGAAAAATGGGCTCTGGATTTTGTTGGACCAATCAATCGACCATCAAGACAAAAGAGGTATGTTCTTGTGTGCACTAATTATGTCACTAAATGGGTAGAAGCTAAAGAAATTTCGTTTTCTAATGAAAATGTTGTAGTTTTATTTATTTTTTAGGATATTTTTACTCGTTTTGGTGTCCCAAGGGAAATTGTGATAGACTAGGGAACTCAATTTACATCCATAATGGTGTAGAAGATCATGGAAGAATGCAAAATCAAGTATAGAAATTCCACTCCATATCATCCGCAGGAAAATGGACAAGTAGAGCCCACTAATAAGGTGATTGAGGAAATTCTCACAAATATTGTACACTTTCATAGAAGGGATTGGGCAGAAAATCTTCCAGAAGCTTTATGGGCCTACCACACCACATGGATAAGCACAACAGGACATACTCCCTACAAAATATTTTGTGGGAAGCAAGTCTTATTTCCAATACAGTTCCAAATAAAAACTTTCAAGACAATAGTTAAATTGGAACAACTCAATGAGCTTGATGAAATAAGACAATATTAAATTCAAAAGACCAACCTAGTTCAGCAACAAAGATCCAAATGGCATAATAAATATATCAAAGAAAGAAAATTTCAAGAAGGAGATTAGGCACTTCTCTTGGATTCAAAGTTCAAATATTTTCAAGGGAAATTTCAAACTTGTTGGCTTCGGCATTATGAGATTGAGAGAATATTTGATAATGGAGAAGTCAAGATCATAACCATTGATGAAGAAAAAAGTTCCTCTCCTTGTAAATAGACATGGACTAAGGATCTATCACAATCCATTGAAAAAAGAGGAACTTGTTAATATTTTTCAAGATAATGCTGATATGAAGTTGGTTAAGAAGAGTTCTTCTTCTTCTCCAACTTAGAAGTCTTCTTTCATTTTTATTACTTCAATATATATATATATATATATATATATATATATATATATATAATAACAATGTATAAGTATGAAAAATAATCATTGATTGGCATACTCATACAGAAAATATAAGGTGAAAACCAAAGATCTTTTTTGGCACCTTACATTTTATTTTCTTTTTTTGTAAATTAAAAATTTCTAATCAGAGCGGTAAGCAAGGATTACATAGATATTCAGAAGAATATTGGTGTGAGAGGAGATTCAAAACTGAGATTATTTGCTAATCCCATTGCTTGGGACTGCATTTTTCCCTCTGGGAGTGAGTTTACAGGGGAGAAAACTAAGGGGGGAAATTGAGATAGAGAAAATGGAGATGCAACTCCAGGAAAAAATGCACGTTCGCCTCATTGATGAAATTTAGCATGGATTTATAAAAGAGAGAAAATTAATTATAATGACTATCAAAAAAACTGGGGAGAGAAGGGCCAGGTTAGTTGAGAACATCCCCCAATTGGTCGTCGACACTGATGGGGTGCTCTATAATTCTGTTGTAGTCATAAGCGAGCTGAGCTTTGCCGCTAAAGGAGGGTCGTGCGCCTGTGGGGTTGTGTTTCTCATGGAGGGGCCTACTGGTAAAGGGGCCACCTGCTCCATGTTTAGGTTGTAGATTGATATGGTGACTGGCAGAGTGGCACTTGAGGAGGGCCTAATGGGGGGAATTATTCTCAATGAATTTTCAATGATGAACATCTCCCACGTAAAGCACAACTTTAGAAGTTAGATCATAAATATTTTTAGCCAATAAATTTTTGTTGTCCCTCTATTCTTGTAGGGCCATAGCCAGGAGAGTCTTGGTTTTCCAATTCATCTCAATGGCTTTGATAAGGAAGTTTTGTATGGCACGGGTTAAACCTAGGCTATGGATCTAGTTGAATGCCTCATCAACTTCCTCAGTAGTCACTCTCCCTCGAGCTGTTCGGACCCTAGCTTCCAACCTATAATTTTTATCTTTAGCAATTTCAATGATTTCCCTGCCATAAATCAGAGAAGCATTCCTTGCTGCTTCTTCTGTGCACATAGTGGGAGGTATATTTGAATAGGTCTAGCGCAAACCACGAACTCTATCGCACCTTGCTGGAGCAGAAGAATTGTGTTGACAGGGAGCCACAAAATTCGGCTGAGGATGAAGGAACAAGGAGTTGGGGTGGACGATATGGGAGGGCATAAGGAAGAAGAGAAGGGGGGGAGAGATGAAAGGGGGTGGCATTGAGAAAGTGGAACTGAAACAGAAGTCCCAAAGCTCATAGATGGATGCGGCAATAGGGATGAGGGCCTGGTTTACATAGGCAGAGGAGGGAAGGAGATGATGCCAAGAGAGGGGGGGAGCAATGATGGCTTGGTGATTCAAGGGTAGAAAGGAGTGAATGCAGTAGGTGCTCCTAGCATGTGAGAGGCTCGGAGGGTGGCTGACAGAGGTAATACTTGGAGTGATCATACTGAGGCCACAGGGATCATATTGATGGATGATCCAAATCATTATGGTTTTAAAGGTGGAGCATATTGTCAGTAGGATTGGTTATGCCTGCTAAAAATTTCTTTTCATTATGATTGAGCAAGCCTCCCTCACATCAGTATGTGAGAAATCCTCCCAAGCTGTGGAGAGGAGGCGGAGGTTGCCACTAACCCCTGCATTCACCGGCGTGTCCACTAGATGATTTCCCTTGAACCTTACAATCTAGAAGGAAACTACTTTAGCATGGATAATATGGAACTTTATCCTGTGGAGGATTGTACTGAGTCTCCAATTTTTCGAGACTTTCAAGGTGTTTTTCCTTTTTGAATATGTTTTCACTCTTGGGTAGCTACCAGCGAATCACCT
Source organism: Pinus albicaulis (assembly GCA_034641835.2). Classification (NCBI taxonomy): domain Eukaryota; kingdom Viridiplantae; phylum Streptophyta; class Pinopsida; order Pinales; family Pinaceae; genus Pinus; species Pinus albicaulis. Next base: position 75,689,688 of record CM076577.1, on the reverse strand, counting down.
TCTTTGATTAAAGGCTAGAATTTTTGTTCTCTATAAATAATCAAACCATGATCCAGAGCTTGTAACCCCACCATGTTGTTTTTAGAGTGACCAAGATTACTGTAGATCCATATAATCTGCCCTGTGTGGTTTTTGAAAGCTCGTCCAAAACTAGCTCTACACGAGTTGTCTTTGGCTACTTTATCATAATTTAGCTTGAAGAAATTAGGTTACGAAGGTTGCTAGTTTGGAATAGAGGTTTGAGCGGAGGGGAGGTGAGAGTTAGAGGGTGGGACAAAGAAGGATAGGTCTAACAAGGAAACAATGTGGAGGTCTTCCCTTGTGGGGGGATTAGGGGGATCAGGCAGCTTGGAGATGGCAACCGTTTCGTGGAGGGTCTGTTTGATGGAAGAGATGATTTTCTTCTCCTTTTTTTACTGGCCTCTGGATATTTTTCCATTCCATTCTTTCCAGAGGGACCAAAATATAATTCCTGGAAGGAGGTTCCAGGCCTGATTGATCAATGGATAGGAAGAGAAGGAAGAGCGCTAATGCTCTAGAGAGAGAAGAAATGAGGAGGGGTCTCTTTCAAGGACTCTGAAGATCAGGGAGGCCTAGATCCAAATGTTGGAAGAAAAGGGTGTTACAAGACAAATGACCCCCTCATCAAGTCAAAGGAGAAGGTAACATGGAAGGAATAAAAAGACCTAGACAAGACCCATTTTTTCCAAGGTAACGCACCCCAGAAACAGCTAAGTAAAGTTATAATGCACCTAAGCCATGCAAAGGGAGTGTTAGTGCCTAGGGTAATGCTCTATCTTTCCCAAGGGGCAGCATTATCCATGTTTGAATGTGAAAAGGGAAATATCTTGAAAAAAACTGTGGCATTTCCATCTTTTTCTCAGAAAGAGTCAGTTCAAAATAGAAACTAAAAGGAAAAAACATTTTATTAGGCATTTCCAAACACAATTGGACTCCTATGGAAGGAAAAAGAAAAGAAAAGCGAGCAAATATCTAGATCTTTCCCTATTCGAACTAGTTGAAAGAGCTGGCAAGGTTAACCCTCTCCATATCCTATGAATTCAAGTTTTGGGCTCTTGGTCTAAGGTCAAAGGTTTTATTATATGTGGAGCATAATTTCATTGTTCTAGTGTGAGGCTTGAAGATTGGCAGAATTCATTGAAAACTTTCTGCCTTGGGAATCATCACACTCAGAGATAGAGAAAGAGAGAGGAATTGGAAGATTGAGGAGGGCTTGGTGCAACTGACGGTTATAATCCTCCTTTTCATAAATCAATAGAACTGTATCTGTTTTTTCCACTCCATGCATCAGTGTCACAATATTTGTTTAATCGTCTATGTAGCATGATATGAGTGGCTTAGATCTGCATTGTTTTATGTTTGTTATATGCTAGTTTAATTGATAAGAAGCTATAATGTTTTGAATATTACACGGGTACTTTGATTGGTTGCAGAATATGGATTTGGAGCCGGTGAAGAATAAATTCTACTCCATCGCTGGGTGTTCTCCATAGGATCTGTCGTCCACAAAGAGGCAATCATTCCAATATTGCTTTGTCAATTATATATATTAGTATGAACATGCATGCAATACCTTTGGAACTTTAGAACAAAACTTACAGTCTGCCTCGGGCACCAGAAAGCCCTAAGAGGGATACCCAATAACCACCACCCAAGAATATTACCCTATAGTAGAAATGGCGACTTCGTTAGGGAGTAAACCCCAAGTTTCCAGGTTATTCCTGTGACTTTACCTCTTTTCCTCTGTTCATATATCCTTCCGACGAGTTTATATGCTCAATAATCATCTCAAAATCTCACAGAGTCCAAATTAGACCCTACTTAGCCATCTGTGCAACTTTACCCTAAGTAATTCTCCCTCTGAGAGTGTTTCATGGCGTCATAACACTACTTATGCTCAGATACAGTGTGTTAGTCTCAATATTAACGCTCTGTAGCCTCTGCTTGCTAGCGTTACCTAGCCAAAATATGTTGTTTACACCTTTGTTGTGTTTCCCTTTGGATGTGGAGTTATTGGCCACCAGATTAGCTTCTTTTGTTGGATCCCTGTGCTTGATTACTAGTTAGCATTTTTTTCTTTAGTTCTTGTTTAAAAATTTAATGTTAGTAGCATCTACTTTTTGAAGAAGAATTATTTTTTTTAAAGTTTTCTGAACTTAGCTGAATTAATTCTGAAAATTTTTGGTTAAAAAGCTATTAAGAGAAGATAAATAGATGTCTAAATCTTTAAATATGAACTGTGTTATTTGAATATTTGGTGCACGGATTTTGAAATAATCTCTCCTTGTAGTATAAACTCTTCATTGAATTGAATATTTAGAGCATGTTTCTGCATGGTTTTTGAGTCAGAGTCTCATCACATTTCATACGTCCACTCCCCCTCTGCAAGACTAATAATAAAGTACACTAAGAATCAAGTGATAATAAAATTAATCATATAACGTTTTCTGAGCTCACATCAAAATTAGTTCAGGCTAGGATCTTGGGGTAGGAGAAGTGAGAAAATCACCCAAGATCTCAAAACTTGGAACTAGAGTCATTAAAAAATGAAATCCTACTGCACTTATATTATCAGGACCACTCCACTACCATTGGATTTAAGTGCAAGACAGCACCAGGGTGCATGAGAAGGTATCCCACCTTCGAGTGCATTCAATGGGCATGCTATATATTGGGGTTCCCTTTGGGGATGTCGAAACTAGATCAGGGATCTAGGTGTTCTGCCCATATAGTGTGTTGTCTACGACCGTGACCCCCCTTGATGATGTCTATGATTTGAGGTATATTTAGTTTCGAGAATTTTTAGGGACTTACATGACGTGACTAGGGCAGGCTGCCCTGGTACCTAAAACAGACGGACCTACTCTGTCTTCGGTCTTTGGGAGGGTACTCGTCTTCACGAGAGTGCTTACACCTATTGTTTGAGGTGCGGGTGAAGCTCTAGAGTAACTGTAAATGTGTTTATGACCAACCCTCTCTATATGCTATTGTGATATTGGTTTTCATCTCCAGTAAATGATAGTACTCAGGCGGGGCCACCCTGTTATGGTGACTTGTTGATTGATTTTAAAAGTCCTTTTTTATTTTTTATTTTTTAGGTGTGTGGTTATTATCACTGAGACTTTATAATACATCACAAATAATTAAAATATTCTAAAATAAACAAGTCATTGTGGCATCCTTTCATCTATCTCGATGACAATGAGGTCTTCCTCCATTGACATCAGAAGAGGAGCCGAGTCTCGGTGAACCAGTGCCTTCTTCGGAAGAGCAGTCTCCAGTAACAACCCCTTATTTTCACATAGCCCCGCATCATACGGAGTTTCCAAAGGATCCTTTTATGGAAGTAGTCATACCTCTTTACAATCCTCCTCTCACTGACCCGTCGGGGCTAGTGTTAGTTTAGGTTACACCAGGCCAAGATATGTCTTCGGCTGCACCAACATCCATTTCACAACTGGCGCCCATGGGGTCGATGCGATGGTATCCAACTCTATTCCACCACCATATTCTTCACCAGTTGTCAGTTCTACACCAATAATTGGAAACCCCAGTAGCCAGGCTATACCCAGTCCTAACAATCTGGTCACCACAACTGTCAGCGGACCTTTGAACCCTTCAAGATATTTTCCTATTGTGACTGTGTCGGGATGCATAGTTTTTCCTCCCGCTAGTGAGGCTACTTTGGTTCCTTTTAGCAACCCTTTTGGTTGGAACCCTTTGCTGAGTTCAAACCCCTTGGCCACCATGCTAGGAGGCAGTGTCACCAACACATATATGCCGAGGGGAATTATGGTACCCCTACAGTCATTGGGACAAACAGGATAGCATATTTTTAACACTGTTCCTTTGAGTGGTCAAACTTTCTGGTGTAGGGTCTATGTCGATGCTTAACTATGTGAACAAAAATATTCCTTTGGATAACTCTATTGCATCCATATGGGTGAACCAACACCAAACTCAATTTGGAAAAGGGGGTAACTTTTACACTGGGGGAAATTCGAGAGCTTTGCCCGCAACAGGTCTCACAAGCAAGACCCAGGTTCAAATATTGGGGCCAACAAGGGAATTCGTTGTAGTCTAGAACCACACCAGAATTGTCACCTTACTCCGGAGAGCAGAGAGTCTCACCCGAGGCATGCCATGACCACATGTAGAAGGGGAATAGATAGATAGTGGTGGAAGGATCCGCAACTCATGATTAACATAGAATTGATTGCATAAACATCATCATATACGCAAGAACATTCAGAAGAGTGTACAAGTATTAAAAAAATAAAATTTTAAGACATCATAGACATCATTCATACATGTAACTCATATAATAAGACAGCAACCTACAAGTATATTGATAAATTTCAGCCAGATCCATACTTACATCGCTTCCACAGGAAGAGCTTACAAGTCTGTTACAGATGCCATATAGGATGGAAAGATAGATAAGAGAAGCCTAGGAACTATAGATATATCAAGCTCAGAATAGATCTCTCCGGTAGCATCCGCTCAATCCTCTTCAGTCGCTCAGCATTCGTCTCTCTTCTTTCGGCCAAGTGATGGCTATTTATTCACCCGCCATCGCAACTTATAGTTCCTCTTGCGTTCTTCTTCAACTGCTTCCGGCTTCTCTCGTGTTGTCTATGAGTTCTTCTCTGTGTCTTCTGCTGCATATTCTCTTCTTCTGCACTTATGCATCTGCTTTCTTCAACTATGCCCTATTCCCTTGCAACCTCGGTAGCTCCGCTACTCACCGTAGTTGCGGCTTGGTTGCGGCTGCCATGTGTCATTCTGCAACCCAAAAATCTGCTCTTTATTCAAAATTCAAAACATTCAAAACAAGGGCCCCAATAGGCCCTGACCACAGTTTCTTGACTCATCCTGAGTCAATCACAAATCACTGTCTCTATTTCCATCGCCCCACTGGACCCCATGCCATGTTCTTGCTGTGCGCCTTCAGCCTGCTGCCCAAACAAGGGCCCCAACTCCGAGACCTTGCTGAACATTGTAGCCTTAAGCTCATTGAAGGTCGTCACAGCTTGCTGCCACCCCTGTAACAATGCATCTGTCTTTGCGGTGATCTTGGTGACAGCTTCCTCCTTGACATGCGCCAGTACAGTCCCGAACACGGTGCCAATTTGGGTTTCGGCCTCAGCGGCTAGCTGCTGCATTATCCTGCCGCTGAGTTGGAGGGGCGGGCGGAGCTCTCGAATTGCTTGTTTGGTCATTGCTGAGCTGGCCTCTTTTTTCTAGATCTAAACCTCTAGAGCATCCGCCTGGGCGTATAGCTGGTCCAACTATGAGGGGTCTGTGGCCTCTTGGATTTCCTTCGAAATTTGCTACAGCTGCACTGAAATGGGTTGCGTTTTGACCGTAAGGGCCGTCGAGCACTCCTAAAGACCCTTTAGGAGGTCATAAGCATCGCACGCTGGAGAGTTGAGAGTTTCCTACATCTAGGTCACTTGCCCCTGTTTCTCTACAATTTGTGTTGTATAAACTGCCTTTGGATCAGGCAGCGCTGGCCATGCTGATAATGCTGCTTGGAGCTCTGTGTTTTCCTTGTGGAGGCCATTGAATGTGATCCTAAGGTGGAGGGCCTACTCTACGATATTTTTCTCTGGTACATCTGTAGGAAGCTGAGTGTAGTGAGCCTCAACGGCTCGCCATAGCCCTAAAAACACCCTGGCCACTTCATTTATCTGACCTTGTAGCTTCCCCTGTGCTACTGTGAGCTATTCGCATTGTTCAGTAAGTGTGGTGATCTTCTGTTGTTTCTCTTCGCACCTCTACTGTAGTTCAGAATGAAGCCTTTCCGCCTGATGGGCTGCCCTCCGGATAAAGTGGTACAGCTGAGTCGTACCCCATGTTTCTAAATTGGCAACTCCTGAAGTGCTTTGATCCGGCTGTTGTTCCTGGTGGGTTTGCCCACTGGCAACTGACCGGGTGGATTTATCTTGAGGGGACGGTAGTGGGGTTTGATGAGGTGCTGAGTTGGCCATATTCAGGTCTGGCCGCTCCTGCTGATCTGTGTGGCCGGTCTGTGGAAATATAGTAGGCTCAGGCTGAGCCTCAGCTGAGTTGGCAACAATTTGTGCCATCGGTGTAATTATATCAGACAAATAGACTTGGGGTTCCCTAACAGGGTCGACTGGTGATACTACTACTGCAGTACTGGAGTCAACCTCGGCCCCATGGTCCCCATTAAGTAGATATCGGATGATTGGGTCTGACACGGTGGTGGATGAATTGGATGGTGCGGATGAAGTGGTAGGTGGTGGTGGAAGCCGAATGTTGATGAACTCAGAGGGATCAATGGGTGGTTCTTCCTGTATAGGCACCCCTGTACTCGGTGGCTGAGGTGGATCCTCCTCAGTGAGGTCCACCACCAAACTCGACTTTATGGTTCGGGCCTGCTTGGCCTGCAGAGTTTCTAAGGGGTCAATGGACTTGCTCTTTTCCCCCATCGGGGTCTTCATCGGACTTGGAGACGTAAATCAAACATTAGGGATGGGGGAGGTGATGGAAGTTTTGTGGAGATGCGATGTGGACTGAGAAAGATGGAACTCAGAGAAAAAATGAAAAGGAACGACATCGCTTGAGACGACCTTGGTCACTTCATTAAAACTACGTACCTGAGTGTTTAGGTGGCGAATGAGGGGGACGAGCTGCACGGTGGAGTCCTGTTGTGCCACCTCCACGTCCGTCTCAGCAGGTCGTTGATATAGTAGCATCTGATCAAAATTGTATATGGGTACCCCATTGCGGATTTCCATCGCGGCCCCCGGCCATGAACAAACTTCATTGTGGAAGGTTGTATCTTCAAGCTAGAATTTCAGCGGCCGCATGTGAAATGTCTCCTCCGGTACGCAAGTAGGTCGGAGGTAAGTATGCCTATGACTGACCCTGTTGTAATCGTCCAGCAAGTTCCTGGGCACCCTCTGCTGGCTTGTTACCACGTCCGTCATTAAACCATACTAGCTTCGAAATGCCTCTGCATTGATTTCTTTGGTGCTGGGATCACTCGACACCTTCCACAGGATGAACTTCATCACTAGAGGTTGGCCCTGTGTTATCTCCACCGGTAGCCTGACGAGGGGAGTGTACCACTTCCACATGGCAAATGCAACTATCAAATATCCATAAATGAAGCTTGTGGCCCGCTTGTAATTTTCTTCGCACGCGTCGAACAACTCCTTCAACAGGAAGGAGCACCAGTTCAACTTAGCCCCTTATGTTAGCCCCCCTATGAAATTTTTAACAAGCAAATGGGGGCTAAATTGTTTTTGAGCCTTCAAGGAATGCATTTCCTCTGAAAATACAGTCTCCTCGAAGCCTCCACGTGTCTTCTATCCTTTGAGGAAATCCCCTCTGCTGATTTCCCTTATAAAGCTTCTCTGTTATGAAGAAATGCCCAAAGGCCCCCTTTTCCTTCTTATTTCACCCCCAATGAGTCTCTATTTTATCTCCCTAGTCTTCCCCTTCTATTTCCCTTCTTACCCTTCAATTCCCCCTAGAATCCCCTTTAAATCCCCCCCCCTAGCTTTTGTCAACCTTCTTCCCCCTTTATCTCTCTATCGTTCCCCTTCCCAACCTTCAAAATCAATTAAAACGGGCTAAAACCCATATTCCGACCTTATTATAGGGCTTAGCCCCTTTACCGCAAGCCCCAACCACTTCCCCACATATGACCCGGCGCTGGGGACCAAGCGCTTAAGTCCCAAGCACTAATCGCAATTGGAAGACTGGGCGGGTGAAATTTCCTTTGTAATATCAAAAAACCCCGATGCGATTGTTTATGAAGTTAAGTCTCGTGATGCGTTTAGCACCGTCGATCTATCACAAAGATCCGACAACTGAGAGCTAAACGCAGCCCCCGCCCGATCGCAATCGCAACGTTCTGTGTGTGCCCTCCGATCAATCGCAAGTCCTATCTTCCTGCCTCCGATCGCGATCCCCGATTGCATCTCGACTGTCCATCCTCCCCGCGATCCGATGGTCAGCGCTCGATCGCATTCCCCCTTCTGATTGCGATTGCATGCCTTCCCCACCGGCTGTCAATTCCATCACAGCCGTCCATCTGTTTCACGATCCAACGGCTATCGCACGCCCACCCCCAATCGCAATCGGAGATTTCAATCACACCCCCTTTCTGTGCAATGCGATTGCGATCCCCCGATCGCGATCCTCCGATTTGATCGTGACCGTCCATCCACCCAAGATCTGACGGCTCAGGTTTAATCGCCCTCTGCCTCCGGCTGGACCCCACTTCATCGCATTACCATCGCATTGCTTGGTATTTTGTTCAAATTATATTGCATAGTTGTTCCATCCATTTCCGCCTATTATTTCGCTCAATCCCCACCGTTGTTTTTTGTTCCCAGACCACAATATGACGGTCTACGCTGCATATTATCACCAAAACCTATTACTCATATGTTTTCACTGTTTCATTGCATTTTTTTACCACTATAGTAAAAGGATATCGCTCCACCACCGCCGCACTACCATTTAGCCCACCCTGCATCCATTGCTTCGTCCACTGTTTTCTTCACAAAGTTTGCTGTGTTGCAGAGTTTCTAGAGGAAGAAAACCGTCGCTGTTCACTGTACTACCTCAATGGCGAGCGGCGCAGTCAGGATCAAATCTAATGAGCTAGTACCACCAGGAAGGTCAAGGAATGGGGCTGTCAGGACTTACATTAAAGGAAAGCAGAGTTCAAACGCCGAAAATCCTGTCGGCGCCATTTAAGGCTCGAGCTAACTCGACAGAAGCAGTAATGAAACAACTAGGAGTTTCAGTACAGAGAAGAGGGATTAGTGCACGTCAACAAAGTTCTTGAGCTCCGAATCAGAAGTTTAGAGAGGCAGAGCATCATTTTGAAGGCCCCAAGGATCGATCTGGAGATCCCGAACATCAATAAGAGGTAATATCAGGGGTTACTTATCAGCAGAATGTTTTTCCATAAAGGACAGGTCTCCCATATAGTCTTTATTATGTGTCGTGTCCCTGAAGGAGTCTTCCACCCTAGCTATAGTTCAAAACAATCTAACATCTATGAGGCAGACCTCTCAGCAGTATTTTTCATTTTTGTTCAAATCACCTGGAGTACTACAGCCAAAAGGTTAAATCATATCTGAAGCAGATCTTTCTTTCATAAGGAAGATGACATAGATTAAATATACAGCATGTCCAGCGGAACAGGCCTCGGCCCTACATTCATTGTTGTGTTTAAATGTAACATTTAACATTCACCTACCTCCTCAGTCAATCCTCTGCATCTCTTCTACTATAAAGCACAGAGGGATATCATTGTAATGGTTGTTGATGAGAAATCAGTGGAATGCAAGCATTGTTCCTCTTGAGACAAGTTCTCTGTGTATATTGTAAGATAGGCTGAGATTTGATGTATTCAGACTGAATGTTCAAGCTATGGGCTATGATGTACCTGATTGGTGTTGTTTTTAATATGACAAGCATGTTTCTTTGGATCCTGATCTAAAGCAGCTGGTGATGTTTTCCTTTCTCCGTATTTGTGATTGAATTGCTTTCATTTCATCATGTTTCTGCTGGTAGGCAACAGAAGTATAATGTAAGATTCACCCTTAATAGGTGCCTTGTGTTTCGTGCTCTCCCTACCTTAATGTTTTCTTCTTATATGTGTATCTGAATGTTGATTTCTATTGGTTTAACCAGTGTAGTGGATGAAATTTCCTGCTCTCTGATGTATGAATTGATGAAATTGATGTTCAGATGTTCTTGTTAGGATTTAGTTGAATGCGTTGAGGATCCTGGAGGTCTAGAACCTGATCTGTGCCTCTCTAGGAGCTCTTCATCCCATTTAAACCTTTCCAAGATCCCTTGTTTCACCTCTAATTATGTCCAAGCAGGCCTAGAGTTAAATGACCTCTGGTCTGATCTATAGAAAGAATTGGTTGTTTCTTTTCCTCTCATTTTCTATCCTTAATGTTCCATTCCAACTATCATCTTTTAAGATCCAGATGATTTAGATGACTAGCCCAACTGAAAGCTTGCACATTGATTACCAGTCAATCCTTTCTTGACTCCATAACCCAATGGCATTGATGTTCTTTGAGTTATTTGTCTCTGCCTAAGCTTCCTCTTTTCTCACCCTTGTCTTATATTGGTCCTTCTTTTCCTGATTCCCTCCAACCACGCACAAACAATCAAACCAACAACCTCAAGCCTATAACTAGCCTAAAATCTTATACCCTAAGCCTCAAAGACATATCCTTTGACTTTATAGAGAGATCCCTCTCTGGACCTAGGAGGGCTAGATCCTAAGGTCTGAAAGTGGTTCTATGTTGTCTCATCTTTTGGTCTTTGTCAACCTGGCCAAAACATGGGAACTCCAACATAATGGCGACTCCGCTGGGGAATTCTGAGTATATTTCACCTCGAACATTTGTTTAAACCTCAGAAACTTAGAGCTCTGGTTAGGTTGACAGTAAGTCACCCCTTTCTTGAATCAACATCCATTATTGAAATATCCACCATACTCTTAGACAGAGCCTGGAAAGGGCCAGGTAGCCTCCAGATATCATCCTCTTTTCAAGAGGTGACATATCTGGTAAATGCCCTCCCAGTCAATCTCTGGTTGGAGCTTGTTGATTTAGAGGAGATTCTTGAAAGGTGATAGTGCCTGAGCACTGTGGTGGACATTTTATCCCCTTAGAAACATCCTAAACCCTCCACCTAGCGACTCCATTGCTCCTAAATGTTAAAGACTCCACTGGTGATCAGTAGGCCTGCTGATCATCTTGGTTCCACATCAGACTCCACTGGAAGACCAGACCCGAAACATAATGAGGACTCCACTGAGAGGCCGGTCCCTAAGACAACATTAACCACAGTAGAAGTAACCAGTAGGGTTAAGCCGCTTGGCTTATAAACATCATTCTGGCTCTCAGAACCATTCATACAAGAGCTTATCCCAACCCTGACCCACCGGAAATAGTTGAAAATCCAGAGAGTATCCTCAGAAGAGCTCACACACTAAGTAGACCAACTATTTCCAGTCACATTCATAGAGCTAATTCTGCACCAGAAGATCTTGCAGATCTATTAGACCCTTTCTTCGACCTAGGCTTTCCAAACAGATTACCTAGAACTAGGTCATTCAGTGTTCCAGACCAGCCAAACACTAGGGACAGTGAAACCCCTCTTTCCACACCTTCTGATTTTCATTTCCTTCAAAACTCGGGGCTCTCTCACCCTAGATCTGCTCAGCAGATTCCTGCTGGTCTAAACATCCCTATCATTCAAATACCAACTGCTCAAATTAACCCTTTGCCCCACCAGAATATCATCATGGCAGCTTGGTATGCACCTTTAGTTCTACCCCAACCTTTGTTACCTTTACCAAATGATTATCAATCAAAAATCCCACACTTCACTGCTAAAGAATCCATCACAGCTCAACAACATGTAGACAAGATGGAGGACTCTTTTGATTACATGGAAATTGATGATGAAACAATAAAAATGAGAATCTTTGCCCAGAGCTTAGGGGGTGAGGTGAAAAAATGGTTTAAAAATATACCTCCTAGCAGTATTCAAGATCTCCCTGCACTATACCAAACCTTCATAAACAAGTGGGAGGTTAGATCCAACCCTCACCAGCTCCTTGCAGAGTACATGTCCCTTAAGAGGAATGTAGGGGAAAGTGTTCACGATTACACCACTAGATTCAACAGCATTTACAATGCTCTCCCTCCACAGATGAAACCTCCACAAGGAATGGCCCTAGCTAAATATCCTGATGGATTTGACGCTGACATGGCCTATGAGCTGAGGGATAAAGAGTACACCACCCTGGAATACATGCAGAAAGGAGCCATAACCATAGAAGCAAACCTTATGGAAAAAAGGGCAAGACTAAAAGCTAAAAAAAGGGTAACCTATAGGGATGACAGCATAGCTTCCACATCCGATCCCAAATATGACAGACTGTCCAAAAATGTGGAAGAATTACAGCAAATGATTAAAAGGATGTTTGTCCAAAACAATAACCAAAACAGAAACCAGAACCAGAACATTAGAAGAAACAATGATGCCCCCAACAGACAAAGAGAGTCAGATCAACAGATCATTCCCCCTTTTCAAGAAAACTTCTTAGATGAGGACGAGGGAATCATTGAAGAGTTTGAAGGGAATACAATAAACATGTTTGAAGCAGAGGACTCAGTCCTTAACTGTGATTCAGAAGAATATCAGCCCTCACCTTCATTCTGGGAGGAGGAATGGTTAGAAACTGAAGATTACAGACTAGGATTTGAAAATGCCATGATGCAGGTCAGGGAAAAATATGAACTTAGGAGCAAGAAAAGCCAAGGTAATTCCAAAACCAAAACTCCTGAGATAACCACCAAGGAAAGACCTGATAAAATTCTCAAAGCAGCCTCTGTAAACAAAAAGACAACAACTGAAAGTTCTGGTAAACATAAGGAGAAAGACAACCAAGACAATGAAAAACAAAGCCAACCAACCAGCAGTGCTAGTACTTCGGTTAGTACTCCTGATAAAACTGTTCATACACATGCACATAATGGGAATCAGCAAGCTGATTCAGCTACCAAAACAGCAAATAAAACAAAACCTAGTGTTTCCAAGACATAGTCCGCTTTCAATCTAGAGAGTGAGATTGCAAAAATCAAAATTTCTGTACCACTATCTAAGCTGGCCTCTCAGGATGTATATAAAGGCCAAATTTCGAAAGCATTAAATCTGGGATGAATGAATGATTCTGTAAATTTGAATGATGATCAACCAGCCCTGCTCTTTGGTCCAAAAATTGAGGGAAAATTTCAGGAAGGGGTAGTTCCACCTTTTTATATCAGTCTCAACATTCATGACAAAATACTCCACAACGCCATGCATGATTCTGGAGCATCACATAATTTGATGCCTAAGGTAGTGATGGAAAGGCTAGGCTTAGAAATCACCAGACCTTACAAAGACTTATACTCATTTGACTCTAGTAGAGTAAAATGCCTAGGCCTCATCAAAGACTTATGTGTGAGCTTAACCCAGATTCCTGCCAAGTGTATGGTCATGGATGTTGTGGTGGCAGATGTGCCACCAAAGTATGGCATGCTATTGTCAAGATCATGGGGAGCCAAACTGCAAGGAACAATGCAGATGGATGGCTCATATGCCACTATCCCTATATTTGGCCAACTTAAAAGACTGTATAGAGAGTCCCAAATGAAATTCCTAGTCAGTAGCCCCGAGAAACCTGAAAATTCACCATTATATTCTATACATACAGATCTGGACTCTTTCATTCTCTACAATGACCAATCCCCAGAAGAACCAGTCTCAGAGAACAGTAACATACTGCCCATGGATTTCAACATAATGGCTACTCTAGAAGAATACCAAGAAGAATACCATGGGAAAACGACTGAAAATATAACTCTGAATGAAACAGAAACAGGACAAATGCAGCAAGCTAGATACCTCCCTGACCTCCATGCCCATAATGAACCACAAGATGATCCTCCTTCTAGCTCAGGCCTCACAACTCAACATAATGACGGATCCAGCTGTAGGGGAGGGGGTGAAAATGAATTAGACGAATAACCCCTGTGGGAAATGAATTTTGATGGGTCCTGTACTAGGCAGAGTGTTGGAGCAGGAGTGTGGCTGCGTAACACTGAAAACGATCACGCAGAGAGCCACGCTGTCAATCTGCATTTCAAATGCACAAACAATATTGCAGAATATGAGGCTCTCATCCTGGGTATGAATTTGTTGAAAAAGTCAGGAGCCCGTAGGATAGCTGTGAGAGGAGACTCAGAGTTAGTAATCAAACAGGTGAATGGTGAGTATTCAACAAAACATCCCAGACTAAGAGCATACAGGAATGACACTCTAGATTTGCTGAGGATGTTTTTTGAATATGAATTAGTGTTTGTTCCTAGGGGTCAAAATGCAATTGCAAACGGATTAGCATGTCTAGCTAGCTCATATCCTAAGGCCCCAGTTGACCAAAAAATTAGCATTCAGACCAAATTCAGGCCTGCAGTGCCAGACAATGAAAAATATTGGCAGGTCTTTGAAGGAGACAAACAGATTGAGGATTTCCTGATAGGCAGAAATGAGTTTGAATTCTCTGATTCAGACTCCAAATCTGATAGCTTCTGCCTAGATGAATATTCCCCAGATGAGGAAGGAACACCCTATAACATAGAAATAAATTCTTTGTCTGAGCAAACTGGAAACCCAATCGAAAAGTGTGAAAATGCAGAAAATGAGGAGGTTGAAGTGCTGCTGGCCAAAGATAAGAACATACCCAGAGGCCTAGCACCCTTAGAAGACCTTTTTGACTTTGATGACGTAGCAAAAAATCCCACAATCGAACATGCAGAATCAGATATAGAAGAATGCAACATAGGCACTGAAGATAAGCCCAAAATGATAAAACTGGCTAAGTCTATACCTGCAAACATGAAGAAAAAATACATTGACTTGTTTAAGGAATTCATTGATGTGTTTGCATGGAGCTATGAAGACTTGAAGGCCTATGACACCAACATCATACAACACAAGATACCACTAAAGGAAAATCAGAAGCCTTTTAGACAAAAACTTCGAAGAATCAATCCAAAACAGTTGCCTACAGTAGAAAAAGAAATTAAAAAGATGTATGAAGCAGGCATAATTGTTCCTGTGAGGTTTTCTGATTGGGTGTCAAACCTAGTGGCTGTAAGGAAGAAAACGGGGGAGATCAGACTATGCATAGACTTCAGAAACCTCAATAGAGCCTCCCTGAAAGATAACTACCCTTTTCCTAGAATGGAACACATCCTACAAAAGGTAGTGGGCTCTAAGAGAATCTCCCTGCTTGATGGTTTTTCAGGATACAACCAAGTTCTGGTACTCCCATAAGATCAACTCAAAACAGCTTTTACCACTCCATGGGGCACCTTCATGTATGTGAAAATGCCCTTTGGATTGATGAATGTTGGAGCTACCTTCCAGAGAGCGATGGACATAGCTTTCTCAGAGGAGATAGGACACTTTATAGTGATCTACTTGGATGACTTGACTGTCTTCTCTAAAACTGAAGAAGAACATCTGAAACATCTGAGAAAAGTTTTTGAAAAATGTAGAAGGTATGGTCTGTCCCTAAATCCTAAGAAAACTGTTTTCGGGCTGCAAGAAGGTAAACTTCTTGGCCACATTATATCTGAGAAAGGGATCCGGATACACCCACAGCGAGTTGAGGGAATACTTCAAATCTCACATCCAAGGAACATCAAGGAATTGCAGTCCTTCATAGGGAAGATCAATTTCCTCAGAAGATTTATTCCCAATCTTGCTGAACATCTTATAAAAATGACTGAAATGCTAAAGAAAGATGCCGGAATCAAGTGGACTGTTGAAGCCAAGAAATCCTTTGAGTCAGTAAAACTTGCACTCACTCAGGCCCCTGTCCTTATTAGCCCTGACTTCTCAAAGGATTTTCTGATATTTTCGTTTGCTTCCCAACACACAATAACTGCAGTTTTGCTGCAGAAAAACTCAGAAGGTAATGAACAACCTATAGCCTTCTTTAGTAAAGCCTTGAGAGACGCACCCTTAAAGTACAACATCATGGAAAAGCAGGCCTATGCTCTGATTAAGGCCTTAAAATAATTTAGGGTGTACATTCTGCATTCCCACACCATTGCTTATGTGCCAAATATAGTGGTCAAAGATATCCTGTCCCAAGACCTAGATGGGAAAAGGGGCAAATGGATCGCTACAATTTTAGAATATGACATTGAAATAAAACCCACCAAGCTGATCAAAGGTCAAGGCCTGGCCCAATTAATGGTTGAATCAAACCTGCAGGCCCTTGACATTAATATGATGAATGCCTTAGATGAGCAGGAAGGATTGCCCCATCCAACTGTTGAGGAGCAGTTTCAGAACTCTCCTTGGTATACTGATATCCTTTATGTGCTCACTAACCTCAATGCCCCTCCAGAACTATCTAAAACAAAGGCCAGATTCATAAAACTCAAAGCTAGAAACTATTGCATTATGAATGAGAGTCTGTACTGGAAAAGTCCAAATGGCCTTTTACTGAAATGCTTGTCTGAAACTGAAGCTGAAAAAGTCAAACAAGAATTCCATGCTGGGGAATGTGGAGGCCACCTGAGTTGGAAAACCACTGCAAATAAGATACTCAGGGCTGGTTACTATTGGCCTACACTCTTCAGTGATGTCCATAAAATGATTCTTGCCTGCCACAAATGCCAAATATTTGAGGGTAAAAGAAAGCTCCTTCCCCTCCCCCTGCAACCGATCACCATAGAAGGTCCATTCATGCAATGGGGTCTAGACTTTATAGGGGAAATTCATCCTTCTTCTTCTGGACAACACAGATGGATCTTAACAGCCACTGACTATTTCACTAAGTGGATAGAAGCCATACCCACTAGGAATTCCACTGACTCCGTCATCATTAGGTTCCTAGAAGATTTCATCCTATCCCGGTTTGGTTGTCCAAGGAAAATAATCACAGACAATGCTGCTACTTTTGGATCCAAAAGAATGATTGATTTCTGTCATAGGTACGGAATAACACTTGGACATTCAACTGCCTATTACCCCCAGGGTAATGGCCTAGCTGAATCATCAAATAAAAGCCTGGTTACAATCATCAAGAAGTTGCTGGAAGAGAACAAAAAATCATGGAATAAAAAGTTGATACATGCCTTATGGGTAGACAGGCTCACTACAAAGAAATCTATTGGCATGTCACCCTTTCAGCTGGTTTATGGGACTGAAGCAGTTTTTCCTACTAGTCTTGGAGTTCCAGTAATCAAGCTTGTTCAGGAGATCCAATCAGAAGAAGACAACATGATAAGGATAATTAATGAAACAATACATCTTCAGCAGACAAGAGAGCAGGTTTATAGCAGAGCTGTCAGAATTCAAGAAAGCATCAAAAGGTAGTTTGATAAAAGAACCAAAGCATCAGATTTCAAAATTGGTGACAAGGTCCTGAAGTGGGATTCGAGAAGGGAGGATAAAGGAAAACATGGCAAATTCGACAGCTTGTGGCAAGGTCCATATATCATCCAAGCCACTGTGGGTTCTAATGCGTTTTTCTTGCAAGAACTTGATGGTTCCGAGTTGTTTGGGGGTCTTGTCAATGGCAGGATGCTCAAGCATTATTTCTGCTAATGCTCAGTTTCCAGTTTCATTCCCATTGTACATACCGTTGTAGCTTTTATTTTTGTTTTCAAGAAAAGCGAAAATGTTCCAAAAATAGAAAAGTCAGAGGTTTAGACATGCCCAAAAAAGGACCTCTAAAGGTACAAAATATTGGCTCTAATAAACTCAAAATCTGAGCCAAGGCAAAGTGAAACAGCTGGTCTTAATATGCCCACAATCTAGACCAGCAAAGAAGAGAGAAATCAGCTCTAACATGCACAAAACTAGAGCTAAAATCAGAGAAAGAAGTGACTCAAATATGCTCAAAACCTGAGTCACAAGAAAGAAAGAAGGATGTTTCACCGTTGCAGGATTTCATGCCTCCACAGTTTTGTTTTCTACAAGTTTCTGCCCAGCAAGTCAAACAGTCTAATCCTGGCTTGGCTGTGTTTAAATTTCCTGTCTTAGAATGTAGGTGAAGAAACCTGTTGGACAGTTTAATCCCAACAGGTAGTAGCATAGGTAGAGAAACATGTGAGGCCAACAGTCTAATCTGGCCCCATGGAGCAATAAGGGTAGAATTAGAATAGGTTTGTTTTTGTTTTTCAAAATAAAATGTAAAGGGTCTGCTAGCTAAAATGCACCCAAGGGAAAATTGTAGGATTATAGTTTGGGTAGGTAGATTGGTTGGGAAATGTTTTGCTGAATTTTTTATCACACTGTGTTAGCCACCTATAATATTTTGTTATACCAAAAGGTGGCTAAGATCTTTTTTGAGCCTCCAAGGAACAAATTTTATCACTAAAAATTGTTGGCTCTTGAAGACTCCTTGTAGGCCTCATGCCTCTGTCCAAAATCCTCAATTGCTGTCCCATTTTTATACTCAGGAATTTCTGCTGATTCCAAATGAAGGACTGCTGAAAGATCTTCATTTCTCCTCTTCTCAAAACCTTTCATCTGCTCCCCTTTTTCTCCATCAAAACTACCTTGTTTTCATAAGTCCTCTTCTTTCCATTTATGAAAATTTCCCCTTTCATAGTTAAAAACTCACTTTTTAACTATTTCGGAACCCCCAAATCCATTAAAATCCTTGAAAATTTTTCATAAAAAATCAAAGTTTTATTGCTATGGACCTAAGCCCCTTGGGCTAAGTCCTAAACCACTTCCCCCCACATGCCCATGTGTTAAAACCAAACTCCAAAGCTTTTCAGCGCTAATCGCATCGCAAATATCCAAAGGGTGCATGACTTTGAACCATTACAAAGCTCCGATTGCGATTAGCCTTTCATATAAAACTCCTCATATAACCATAGAGCCCACAATCGGGCGATAAACCATTGAAAAATCCCCCTCTGATCAAGTTTTTCCTTTGTAAACCCAAAAACCCACTTTCCGAAGTTTTAAGTTAAAAACTTAAAATCACGTGATAAATACAAATGGGTTGATTGAAAAGAGCCGATCGCGCAATCGCAATCGGAAACAACACCATGGGTTGATCGGAAAGACCAGGCTCAATGGCCCGATTGCGATTGGCCCTTGTCTTTATACTCCCGGGCATATTACATTCCGTGAAAACCACCGGCCCCGCAATCGGGCGCCTTTTTTCCTTTACTTATATATTTTCCGCCCGATCCATGATAACTTTTTTTTATTGCAAAAACTTTTGTTTTCATATGTTTAAAGTTTTTTTCCGCCGGTGCGTAGGTCGAAGAAATCCTGACCGTTGATCTAGTCCTTCGATCCAACGGTCCGCGCATAATCGCATCGCAACTTTTCCTTATTGCGCAATCACATGCCCATCTCTACGACCTCCGATTGCCGATCCCCGATTCAATCCCGACCGTCGATCTTGTTCTCAGATCAATGGCCTGTGCTCAATCGCAAGTTTCCAATCGCAAGTTTCAAATCACATGCGTTTTTGTTGCACTCCCGATTGCCGATCCCCGATTAAATCCCGACCGTTGATCTTGTTCTCAGATCGACGGTCTACGCTCAATCGCAAGTTCCCTCCGATCGCAATCGCAAGCCTTCCCGTCTCACTCCCGATTACAATCCGCCGATTCCATCGCATCCATCCATCTGTTTCGCAATCCGACGGCCATCGCACACCCTTGCGATCCCTCTGATTACATCCTATCTGTTCATTTCCCGCTGATCCAACGGTCATCGCTTGATCGCACTGGTCGCCCGAACGCTAATCGCAAGCCCTTTCCACAGTCCTCCGATTTAATCCTAGCCGTCCATCTCCCTGATGATCGGACGGACAGCGCTCAATCGCATCGTTGCGTTTCAATCGCATCCCCTTCTCTGCCCTCCCCGATCGCGATCCTCCGATTAAATCTGAGCCGTCCATCCTCCCGAGGATCCAACGGTCCTTATTCCCTCCGATCACAAGTCTTGCCCCGTTTCAAAAACCCTTCGATTCACCTTCCGCCGTCAATCTGATCTGCAGATCAACGGCCAGCGCTCAATCGCATTGGAAATTCACATCGCATGCACTTGCCTGCCACCCCCGATTGAGATCCTTCGATTAGATCAGGACCGTCCACGTGTCCATATCGGACGGTCCAAAACCACCCCGCCTTATTTCTTCTCCCCGCTTTCATTTTTCTGTTTTGCGCTGATCTCCACCGTTAGATATTTTTATCCGATGGCTACGCTCCTCCCCCGCCATCTAAAGCAGTTTAAACCTATTTTTCGCAGGATTTCTTAAATTGTTTTGTGTTTGATGCAGGTGTTCTAAATGGTTTTCCATTGTATAACGAAGAAATGCCAAGGGCTGGGAATGACGATTCTCATGCCCTCGTTTCATTACAGAGAATCCATTCACGGGGCTCTATTCCATGTTTCGTCAGTACTCTATGAGTATTGATGCCGTAAAGCCCAGTGCGGGTCTGCACATCGACAAGACACTGTTTTAATTCAAACACAGTTAAAGAGTATCAGTTTTGAAGATAGAGCACAACAGATGAAGATTGAAGACAATTTTTTTTGGGGATTACGGCTAAGACAGTTATCAAAAGCCTAATCCCCAATCTAAAACACAGTTTAAAAGAAAACCTAAAGTGTTTCATCAGGCATATTGCCTCCACC